>CM036323.1:10032280-11243070 GCA_020567845.1 Rhododendron henanense subsp. lingbaoense
TGTGCCGTGAAGGCCGCCTTGAAGTACTATTTCTATTTAGCGGCGGGTAGAATCTTTTGCCGACGGGATATTGTAAGTGAAAAACTTTGCTACCATCAATGGCTGATCCAGAAACACAACCTTAATAAAAATACTTAAACAAAAGATAGTGAATAAAATTAATGGGATATTAGTTTTAGTGTATTTGTAGTTCATTATATATTAAATTTAGTTGTGCAATGCATACAAATGTATTTCTTGTTTTCTGGTTCTAACTATCTATTAGTAGTACTTATTGGGCATGGTTCAACTCCCATTAGCTGAAAATTTGGAAGATTTTTTTGTTCTAAAACTACAAGGACTCAAACACAAGCCTCCTCTGTGGAGGACCAAACACTTACGGCTAATACAAGACGCAATCCCTGCTATGTTTTGTGTAGTTTAAGTATATATTACTTACACTAGTTTTTCAAAAAAAAATATTCCAATAATTCCAGGAGGGTCACGTGACCCTCCTGTGCTGCTAAGGCTGAATCCGCCCCTGGCTACCACAATCCACTGATCTTACCATGAGATCAAAAGAATATAACGAGCAAACTGTACTTTTAGGGCCCATTTGATGGGGTATAAGGGAGGGGATAAGGAGGTGGGGCCCACTCTTATTCTTGGTTTGGGAAGCATTTGGACAAGGGATATAAGGGATGCGGGGGATTAGTTTATCCGGGCGTAGGGAGGCGCAAGGGTATTATTTATGGGTAGATTTTGGGGTACTGTTATTGATTAATGCCACCGGATGAGGCTTAATTATACCTCCTCCTCCTCTATTTCAATTATAAAATAATCTTATCTCCCATTTTAATCACTCTCATAAAAGTCACATCAATGTGGTTCCACCCTCCACAACTAATACCCCACTATCTTATTGTCCCTTCATAAATAATACCCCAAATTCTTATCCCGCATCCAAACGGGCCCTTAACTCTTTCACATAAAACTCTAGAGCTTCAAAATATCCCTTATATACAGGGGAAAAGTTCTGAAAAGCAATAGGGCGAATTCTACTTTGACCCCTGTGGTTTGGGCCTTGTGCGGATACACCCTCTATGATTCAAAAGTGTGCACATAATCCCCTGTAATTTTAAAAATGTGCGAATAGACTCTCTACCGTCATGTCTTCCATCCAAACATGTCTCCTCACATATAGTCAGACTCTCCATTAATCAATTATAATAAAGACTAACACCTGCATGCAAAGTTTTTTTTTTCTTTGACAAAATTTGATATTTTTGTTTTCGTAAACTTTGGTAGTGAATGGTGGCTTTTTCTCTTTCAATATTTGTGTTTGTTTCGTGTGTGTGTGTGTTTGATGTCGGTATTGGCAAGACAGATGGTAGAGCATTAATTTTAAAAGTCTAATGATTCAAATACATAGACAAAATCGCCCGGTTCAATAACTCTACCACAGTACTGCAAAATGAAATAAAATCCAATTTCAAACGCAAATTGTTGGTTTTGAAAAACCAAATAGGATTTGGCCACATGTTCATCCATGTCCGGACGAGATGAATTTTCACGCTTCTATCCTACTTAATCTAGAAACTATATGGTTCAAGTTCAAATTATAGTTATAGACTAACTTATAGTCCAAAAATGAAATTTGGAGAGGTACGAAGGATAGAGGGTAGGCGAACTCGAAGCAATTTTTCTAGTTTTAATTATTAAACTCCATTCTTGTAAACTTATTTTTCTTCTTCGCTTTGTGTGTTTTGTTTGTCTTTTTCTCAATTTTTGTTAAATTTGAGTGATATTTATTGGATTAATCACCTACCTCAAAGAGAAGAGTATAAAAAGTACTCCCTCCGCCCCCTTTTTAAAGTCCAGTATTTCATTTTGGGCTGTCCCTTAATAAGTGTCCATTTTGTAAAGTTAGTGGGTAAAAGTTGGTACATTTTCTATTTTGCCCCTAAAAGTAGATTCCATTTTGAAAAGTTAGTGAGTAAAAGTGTAATGATGATGTCTCTATAGAGGGTAAATAGGAAAAGTGAAGATAAAAGTTGATGTGAAATGTGTAATGATGATGTTTTCTTAATAAGTTAGAGTTATAAAGTGGGACATTTAAAAAGGGACGGATGGAGTATAAAATTATGACCTAAAACAAAAAAATATTTATTAAAGACAAAAAAAATATCAAATAACTGTCTTATCTGTCTAAAGTGATGTCTTATTTGAATTTTTTCGACATCCATCGATATTTCTATACTTTTTCTATTCACGTCGTCGAGACGAACGAGTAACCCAAAAAATTACGACGAAAAACTAAACAAAGAGTTACGAAAAATAAAAAAAATACCGAAATAAGTTTCAAACTCGGGTTTGTTCGTTTGGAGTACTCAAAACTCCTGCGTACGGTTCCCAATAAATTTTTCCTATTTATCTCTCTCCACTCATTACACTTTAAAATCTCTCTCAAAACCCAAACCGAACAGGGTCGTTAATGTACAAGAAACGCAGCCTATGTAGATGACAGCAAATGCTATATGCCTTGTTGTGGGGTGGCCACATGAAGAGTAAAATTACGAGAGTGACACCTGTGGGCTGTGGAGACATGCAGAATAATTTTTGGGAGTCCCACTGAACTCCTACCGACTGGGCACGCAGCTCTCTCGCGGGAGTAGGCCTTTTTGTGCAGCCAATCACGGATCAACACAGAAACGAAGACCCTGACCCCAAATTGGATTCTTCCATTATTAGCGGAACTCCCATTATGAGAAGGAAGATGAAACCCACGATGTCATCTCTCTCTCTCTTTTTCACTCCAATACAAAAATAGGGTGTACAGCCCCACGAACCTCTACTATGTACCTCTTTGCCTGTCCCAAAAAAGAAACAAAAACATTTCACATGCTGCTATGCCAAATTTATCAATTCAGTAAAAGGAAAATGACTTCAACACTCTCCTTTTTATCACATACATTCATTTTTTTTTGTTTTTAATTGGTGTGAATTTACTCTATTGCCCCTTAATGTGTGAAAAAGTGAACTTATGAAAGGGTAAACAGGTAAATTCATATGAATAAGGACAAAAAAAGGAGTGTATGTTGTAAAATGGGGAGTGTAGAAGTCAAATCAATAAAACTATGGAAACTCACTCTTCCCAGCCAATTAGTTGTCCAATATTAGGTGTAACTTGGCCAAGAGGACTTTGACCAGACGATATCAAGAGTGCACTTGGGTTCAACTCTTATTTCAATGTGCGAATCTAATTATTCTAAAAATATTGACTAGGGAGGTAATTGTCAAGAATGTAAATAGTAGAGTTACCCATTTGTCTAACAACTGTGTTCTCTTTAGTTTTCAAAAAGAATTTTTCAAAAATTTTTCCATAGATTCCCCATACTTCCAACATTTCTCTCTCTATCTTTCTTCACTTATTACCCCTACTATTTTTCAAAAAAAAATTCAAAAACCAAACCAAACACAGCATTAAGCTTTTCGATGATTTAGTTGTTAGTAATCTAATGTGGCATTAAAGCAGGTAATAAATCATGTGTTGGAACCTCATCGCATACCTGATATTTACACTTACACGTGTTTAGCTCGGAGGGTTCTAACTTAAAATCAATTGGCAATAGGCGGAGTAACCTCTAGAATGTATTAACCAAACTTGGGTGGCTTATAAGATGACCAGCAATGGCCAATGTGGAATAAAGTCTAACACTTTCTCCCCTTCACGTGTACGAATTGAGGAGACGAAGAGATTTGACTCAGGCATGGAGACTTGATCACGTGAGGTGTGGCGACCCAGGACCTAGCTTTGATACCATGTTAAATTTGCTTAGAGAGTTCTGACCTAAAACCAATTGGCAATAGGTTAAGCAACCTCTAGAATATATTAACCGAGCATAATTGTACGTGTGGCTTAGATAAGCAATGTGGGATATAAAGTTTAACACTTATGGAGAAGAGCCTGGCTACACTTATGCAAATCGCTTATGTTCTCAATTCTTTACACAACAAGAAGAAGAAGAAGAAAAAGAAATTAAAAGGAAAAAATATGGCAATTTTGTTACCATCAATCTAACACAATTAATATCAAGGGCAAAGTACGGATTACCTCCCTGAGGTTTGGACGTTTGGCAGATAACCTCCCTGACGTTAACTAATGACCACATAACCCTCCTATGGTTTTGGAGTAAACTGCAACCGTTAGGTTTTCCATCCAAACTAACAGAAGGTGTAACACACACCCTTATTGTGAGAGTGAGAATGGGAAAACAAATTTAAATAAAGTAACAAAAAAAATCAATTTCAGTTATATTTTTTTCTAAGCAATTCCAGTATTTTTTCGGTGTGATTTTTAATTTTTTTTCCCATTCTCACTCCCACAATAGGGGTGTGTGTTACACCTTCCGTTAGTTTGGATGGAAAACCTAACGGTTGCAGTTCACTCCAAAACCATAGGGGGGTTATGTGGTCATTAGTTAACGTCAGGGAGATTATCTGCCAAACGTCCAAACCTCAGGGAGGTAATCCGTACTTTGCCCCAAAATATCAATATCTAGTTAAAAAAGCAAATGGAAACAGCAGCTTGTTGTGGGACTTGTTGTGTGTGGAAAAGTATATACATCATGCATATGTGGATGTTTGAATATTTAAACATATGCTAAATGTGACAAGAATATTGGGAGGAAAAAGTGGAGTAATTAATTAAGGATAAAATGGCACTTTTCCGTTTACTAGATAAAATAAGAGCATGCACAATATGGTCAAAATCTGTATGCTGTTTTGACATTCCATTTCCACAGCAAAAGAAAAGGGATGTCCATATTTGGTGGGAGCCAATATTAATTGATTTTTTTTTTTTTTTGCTTTTTGGAAAAGATTGTATATTAGAGTTGTGGAATTCCTACTCATAGAACTTATCCACTATCTTCTTGTCACGATCTACACAATTAATTGTGATAACTTACAACCTATGAGAATATATGATTTATTACTTTTAAGAAAATCTTCGTTTCCTACTGTTTAATTAGGACACACAATGTTAATCCATTTTGTTTTGAATTGAGTTAGTTGATATACAATTTTTATTGTTTTGTTAGTTGATTTACATTTTTTATTGTTAATTTTTTATTGTTTTGTTAGTTGATATATTTAATTATAACTTCATTCACATTTCCTTCTTTATATATAGGAGTAGTATGGAGACTTTTGACAAAGTAAGGCATTTTGAAAAAGGCTGCAGGAAGCTTGAGAGGCATGTTTCAAGTTTAATAGTGGGGTGCTCCACTCTTGTATGCAGGCGGCGCTCCACTTTTAACGTGAAGTTAGTAACTTCACATTAATAGTGGAGCGCTTGCATGCATATAAAAGTGGAGCACGAAAAATTAATTTCCTTAATTGTGGGATGGATTTCTATTATTGTCGGGGTGGAAGTACAGTGCAAGAGGGGTGGGCTATAGCCCAGGTGAACGTGAGAAAACAAAAAATAAAGTAAAAAATAAATCCCTATAGAATACTAGTTGTGCTGATAAAAGAAGATTTAAAGTGGACACAACAGAAATAGTGCAAAAAAAAGAAGAAAGGTTATGAGGAAATTCAAAACATGATGGTGGTGACTGACGATAGTAGTTGATGAGGTTGGCGATTTTGATGTACAAAGATATATAATGCCTATCAACAAAATCTTGCGGATAAATTGATTATAGTGATCACATAATTATAATCATAATCCGATAACATAATCATGTGCGTGGAACTTTTTATCAAAAGCTATTCACGATTGATTTCAACTAATGCGACAACAGATATTGAGCACGTGCGCGTGGAACTTTTTATCAAAAGCTATTCACGATTGATTTCAACTAATGTGACAATAGATATTGAGCACGTGCAAAGCACGTGCGCGCCCGGCGCTAGCTAGTGGTTCATAATTTTGCACAAAAATAACGAATGTGAAAAAAGTTTGAATAGCGACAAAAAAATATCAGCTTTTTTATTAGGTCAAACCGGCCCAAAAAGTATAAAAATAATAGTAGTACTTAGTGTTGGGGTTTGTTTGATTTTAATCCCAATTGGAAATAAGATGATGTTCGAAACATCCCAGGAGCTATATCAACTCTTTTTAGACCCAGTTTATAAAGAGCAAAAGTCTTGCTTCAATTGAGACCTCCGCAATTGAATGCTAATTTAAGATCGGTCCTCTAGGATTAATCGAGACGCGCCTAAACTGCCCGGACGTATGAGCCATCAAACAAAATTGGAAATAGGATGAGTTATGTAGCACTACTAATATACCATGCATGGGGGGTATGGGTAAAGCTATAGAGTTGTGTACTTTGGGCTAACATATGTATGGTGTTCGTTTAGATGATATACTAGATAAGAAGAAAAAAGAGGATTAATCTGGACCATTGAATGGTAGGTTAGAGTTGTGCCATATTTTGTGACCGTACATTTTTATTCCCATGGGGATGCATGGTATATACCTCTGAAAGGGAAAGACCGTGTTTGGTTTAACTTTTACTAAGAAAGTGTAACATCCGGACAGTTAACGAGGTCTATCTAGTCTGGTTGCTTTCAAATGAAAAGTTCTTTTGACAAATTTGGTTCATTTTAATTATTGATCTAATTTAGGAGTCAAATTTAAACCACCGACTTTCTCTTCCACAAAAGAATGTTATTATTCTCTCTCCTAATTTTAATAAGCCGGTCCTTCTCAAAACACATTAATTTCAAACATGCGACCCTGCTACGACCAACAAGGTCAAATGACGTGCAATTCAGAAAAAGAAAGAAAGAAACAAACAAACAAAAGTGGAATTTTTTGGTTTATACTCCTTAGAAATCACGACGTGAGAATACACTACTAGATAAGGAACCAATGCGTGAGTCTTTTCTTTTTTGACGTTGGTGTCGGCATAGGTGAGGCTGGCAGAAGGGATAGTAAACACGGTGACCTATGGCAGTATATGCACGTACGTAGCGGCTGATATCAGAATACTATTGAAACAGTACGTGGTTCTCAGATACGGCCTCCGAGAACCGCGCGAGGAGTTAAAGGGAAGTTTTGCTACGGAATCATGCCTCCAAATCAAAGCCGAAAGGTTAGAGACCCAAGTCAATTTTTGTGTATACCCAAATCAATCGGTTGAAGCACCATTCCTGAACCCACCCACCATCTTGGAGATAAATAAGTTAGGCAACACACAGGCTCTCCTTGCAATATATCCAATTAGAAATTAACCACACATGCAACCTCGATCCATAAATAATTTGGCCCTAAACTAAGAATCAATTTACTTTTTGTTCAAACTGCAGTGATTCAACGTGTTGTGCAAAAACAAAAAGCAAAACAAAACAAAACAAAAAAAAAAACAAAGATGAGAAAAGTGAGACCATGTATTCATACCCTATCTCGATCTACAGCCTAGTGATAACTGAGACTGTTTTATTTATTTATAGCTCAGGTTTTCGGGCTAACTTACGTGCACTTCGACTAATTTTGGAGACTAATCTCAACGCACACTTGCGGGGGTCCCATTAATTAAAGTTAGAGCGAAATTGGATCTATATGAACTGACTCTAAAGGAGTTAAACATATACAGTATATAGTTATTTTCCCTCACATGTTAGCACTAACAAGTGTGGGGCATAACCTGTACCTAATGATCGAGAAACACAAACTCTATCGCTTTCCAAGCTCAATTGCTTATCCAAATATGGTGAAAGTTGAAGCACAGGAGATAAAGATAGAATTGGTTACTTTCTTGAAATCCCACCATCATGGCCAACACTGGCATGACAACCACAGCCGATGACCTCTCAACCGTCGCCAGGTATCGTTAGTACTCCAATCGATGGTCGCACTTTTCATGGCACGGCATGGCATAATTAGCGTCGAAAAAATCGAGTGTCTTTTTGACTATTAAGTGAAAATGGTGGGAAAATGCAAATTAAGTAGTGGCTAAATTTTCTTAAAGATGGAATCCCATCAAGCTTGTGGGTCAGATAATGTAGTGTTGAGCTCACTAGCAATATCGTACATAATTGACATGAAATGGTACCATTTCGGCTGAGTCAGAGTCCCACAAGGCTAAAGATCACTTTCAAAGAATCAAAATGCTTTTTCGATTGGCAAGAGGCTTTTGGCCCAACGACATCATGTAGTAGGGGTTGAACTTGGGTGTTAGGAGTAAGAAGTTTAACTCATGTAAGGTACTGCTAATTTAACTATTCTAATGTTACTAAACTTTGATCACCTAAAAAAAAATTAAAATAATAATAATAAATGCTTCATGGGTTCACCACTGTTAAGTTTGTTTGTTTCTTTCTTCTTAGAGATGGTTTATATGATTTTTCATCACTGTCTTTTTGATAGTGGATGACTTCTTTTCTAATGGAAGTATGGCTAGCTATTAATAGCTGTTGTTGTACTCCAATTAGGGATCACTCCAGTGGAATAGTTTGGGCGAAGGCTTTTGTGGGTTATCGTATCGTGCTGAAGCTGAAGTAGCCAGAATGACATGCATTTGCCATTTGAGCTGATAATGAATCTTATGATGGTGTTATTATCGAAGGGATGCTCAAATTTTTATGGGAAAATGACGGCTAAGACGTGTTTTAATAATTAATACTACCTACCAAGGACATGCTGAGCACATTTGTTAATACTGAAAATACCTTTGGCGGGTATTAATTATCAAAATACGTTATGGGCCGTCGTTTTCCCAATTTTTATCAAGTACTCTATTAGAGGTGAAGCTCAATTGCCACATTGGTCCACCATGACATATTTACACGACATCAAACTTCTTCTCGACTCCCAACCTAGGTGGTCTTTTGCCTATGTTCCTCGTTTTGCTAATTAGGCTGCTCATGATCGAAATGGCTACTTGGGGGCTCAAGAATGGTTTTTCTGGATCCTTGAAATCTGACCAACTTCCATTTTCGGTTTTGCCAAGTGGTTGAGACGGAGTTCGCTGATCATGCTTAGGTGTTGTCTTTCTACTTTTGTGGTTTCTTTTACCGTCTTGGTTTTCTTGTTTCCCTGGTATTGGCTTAGCAAAAAAAAAAGTTATTGGTAGAGTTTCTTGGTAATTCAAACGGTAAATGGTAATAAAAAAGATCTTGCAAGTTGCAAAATATTCATCAAAGGTCACATGGATGAGCTTTGCTTTAGCTTTAATTGGGACTCTCGTGACTCGCATGAGGGCAATGTGATTGGTCCATAGGATTAGTCGAGTTACGCATAAATTGGTCCGGACATCTGAATTATAAATAAATAAATAAATAAATAAAAACGAAAGGTCACATGGAAAAATTGTTTAATGGCTCTGGGGACGTCTGCGTCGTTAATTTTCATCTGGATCACTTTTGCTAATAAATTCTCGACAAGTGAAAATATATGCCGTATGGGTCTGATTTTTTTAGAGATGACAAATTATAAGTGAATAACATCGAAAGTGACCCTTTTTTTTAACGGAAGAACAGCTAGGCCACTATATGAACCTCTGGGGGAGCTAGTGCGACCACATCAGTCACGGTCCCCCACTTACTTCAGAATACCTATCCAGTGGGGAATCGAACCCCAGACCTTGAGGAGTACTCCCAAAATCTAGGCATCCGCCCGAACCACTGGGACAACCCTGGTTGACTTGGTGGTAAAATAATTACTAGTACAATTGAAGGCATTAATTAATCCATGGTCAAGGACATTATTCCCATGCCTTGAGGACTATCTATCTATCTGTATATATATATATATTACTCCATCCGTTCTAATTTACTTGTCCCTCGTTATATTTTAACCGGATAAAAAATTAGTTATATCTCTAAATTAGTACTAATAAATTTTATATTCAATATGGATCTTGTTTATTAGATCTTGATTTTTTTCTATAATACAATATTTTTAAAATCACATAAAATATTATAAATTACAAGATATAATCAATTGAAAAGTGAGACGAACTTCCTATTAAAAGTGACAATTAAATTAGGACGGAGGGAGTAATAATTAATGATGGTCCTTACTCCTCATTCCATTCGTCTATGTCTTGTCCACTCCAAATCGATTGTGGCCTGACATACTAATTAACTAAAGAACCCAACTAAACACAAAAGCAAAATATCATTGTGTTATTTTCAAGTTTCCACTTTGGTTTTAGGGCAAGTGAAGTGCATCATGAGATTAACCACCTCTCTCTCTCTCTCTCTCTCTCTCTCTCTCTCTCTCTCTCTCTCTCTCTCTCTCTCTCTCTCTCTCTCTCTCTCTCTCTCTCTCTCTCTCTCTCTCTCTCTCTCTCTCTCTCTCTCTCTCTGGGGTCTAATTAGTTAAGGAAAATAATTGTTCAGCCCCATCACCATCTTTCTCCATTCGTCAAAAGTGAAGAAGAATTTTTAAGATGGACCCACATGGGATGATAAAAATAAAAAAAGATTGAATTCTCGAGGGGGCTATTTTCTCTTGTCAAAATTACTTAGTAAATATTTGGTCTGTAAAATTTCTTCTGGAATCAATTATCGAGCCTCATGTTTAGCCCAAAGATAAGACCTTTATATATACTATACTATATATATATATATATATATATATTTTGGAAGGTCCTTCAATATCAAGACTATTTTAACAAACACTCTGATAAAGAGGAGTTGATTAATCTTAATCACATAATTATTCAAAATGTCATGCCCTCTCATTTTTAATCATCGCACTACGCTCAACTTATTCAATCTTAATTAGCAATTGAAAATATATTTTAAAGACGCTTTCACAATCACGCTTGCGCACGCGCACACAAATGATGACCTGGGTCGGAACTTTGTACTCCGTGGAATGTGGAGTAAAAATTAGAGCCCTTTTATCCTTGGTTGGGCCAGTGTTCCCTGATGGTACAATTAACCAAACAAGACCAGTAGTCAAGGTGGGTCCAATATGTTGCTGCTGAGGTGTCGTCACCAAAGAGGATTAAATTCTCTTGGGATAAGGGCAATTGGGGCCAAGGGCCGGTCGTTAAAATGGTTAGTGTCTTACACTACAGAGCCCTATGGCCCATTACTTGTTCCCCATCTATTGGAACTGTCCCCTCTTTTGGTGGTAAATTTGTGTTTCACCATGTTGAAATGTCTACCTCACCCTATCATGAACCAATTTCTATGGGCTTATTCGTTTGGGGTATTCAAAATTTTTGCGCACGTTCTCCAATAAAGTTTTTCTCTCTATCTCTCTTCACTTATTACATTTTAAAACCTCCCTTAAAATCCAAACCGAACAAACTCTCTTTCTCTCTCTCTGCTTTTTCTGAATGGTGAAAGGGGATTTTATTAATCTTTGAATGTGAATACAAAGACCAAAAGAAGCAAGGAGAAGGGCAACAAGTGGCCATCTGAGACCCAAGCCTTCGATTGGCAAGGTGCCAACCAAAGAGACACCCCAAGAGATAAAGCCCAGCACCTAAGAGGCCTTAATGCTCAGATAAAACAAATAATGCGCAAATTAGACGCAGCCCAACTCCAAATAAGGCCAAAAAGCCCCAGTAAGGGGCGAAACCCAATGAATAAGCCCAAAAATCTCCCAAACCCTAGGACAAAGATTTTGGAATTCAGACACCAAAGCTGCCGCCGCAGTTGGTAAGTCATTGCCTCCCCTTTGTGGAAGGTCTTGGGTTCGAGCCCCACAAGGGGCAAGGCCTTTTAGGGGGCCAGGGCTATGGATAGCTTCTGGTCTCCTCGTGCTAACTCTAACACCCCTTTTAACCCCCGCTGATGTATATCGCTCTGACAAAAAAAAAAAAAAAAAAAGCTGCCGCCGCCGCGAAGTACCAAATCTCGTAAACCCGTCATATGTCGCGATCCCAAAAACGATCGGAGAAGCGGTAGCCGCGAGGCAACCTATAGACACCTCAATCTGAGCCTCCCAATTGGTTTACTTTAGTTTTAGTTTTTGATTCCTCAATAATGAAACGGATCTTGAACACCCCTAGGAATGATAGCGTGATTGAGTTTTGAGTGTTTGATACCTTTTGAACCTAACCTAGCCTAAGCTAATTCAAAAGCCAAGAAACCCACCTGCACGCGTTGGTCCAAGTGCCATGTGTTGGTCAACGGTCAAATTTTGACTGTTGACTGACACAGGGTTGTTTGGACTCGCGCGCGCAGGTCAACAATCCGCACGCGCTGGTTAAAGTTGCAGCCGATCTTATACTTTCCATTTTTGGAAGGTTTCCATTTATGAGGATTTCTATTAAAGAAATGTTTCTATAAGGTTTTCATTAATGGAGAGTTTCCATAATGGAGGGATTTTGCCCTGTAAATACCCCCATCACTTTTTCTTCCAAAGGGTTAGAAGAAAAAAGGTGACAAGCATACAACCATCTAACACACAACCATCTTTCAAATCCAATACCTCAAAACTCAAGCTCAATAACTCTTTCGCCACCCAAAAACCAAAGGTATAACACCTTTGTTTTGCTTTTTGTTCTTATTCCTGAGAGGGGCTGGCAGGGTCAAGGTTGGTAATCAATACCAATCCTAGCCCTAAGGCTAGCAGGTTTCAAAAATCGTGTGGCCAAGAGACCAGCGTGCGCCGGTCGTTAGTACGTGTGCGCCACTCTGTGGCTACGCGTGCAGATCTTGCGTGGGGATTGGGACCTGTCGGGAACCTGAGCGTACAGGTTTGGAACTTGCGCGCACAGGTTTGAACACGCGTGCTCCACTTTTGGACTAGCGCGCAGATCCAGCATAGGGTTAGGATCCCTGTTTTATGCTTTATTTCTTGTCTATTCATCACCGTGAGCATGTTAACAACCAGTTTATTGCTTTCCTTTGTTAAAACTGCTAGTTTTATTTCAATATGCATATCTGCTGCTATGGAATACCCCTGAGAGCTTTCTGGACAAGTCCCAGAACCCAGATCATGTAAAACCAAGCACTGGTTAGATGGCTTAAACTCGCGCGCAGGTTCATCTCTGACCAGTGGCTGGCCTTTACATGGGTAATTAGGCCTTGGCCTCTGTTTCTATCCCCACACTGTTTATGCGAAGTTTTATTCTTTTGGTGGCCTCTAAGCCCATTCAAACTGCCTAAACTGTATATTATGACTGCCTATAAACTGCTTGATTTGTCCTGGGTGTGCACTGATTCTTCCAGAGCTCAGAGGGTTGAAGGTAAGAACTATGGGTTTGAACCTACTGGCGCACGCAGGTCTTGGTGTAGCGCACGTAGGTTGGATTAGCATGTAGTGACTTGATCAGTGCATGTTGGTTTCTTCATGCGCACAACACTCCAAAACAGTGCTTTCCAGTCTATTTAAAATTCCCACAGGAGTCTGTGTTCATCCTTTTCTAACTGTTTCAATAAGCGAGCATGCCATCTATCGCATCCTGCAAATTTGTTACAGTTTTAATTCCCTTAAATTGTTCTCCCGCCCTAATTGGCTAAAAGTTGATTAATAAAGAAGAATCTCAAACATTTTCGCAAAATGCCTAAGTAAAGACCGATTTCGGATTGGGCGAGAGGAGTGCCTTAAAACCCTTACCCTCTCGTAACCTGGCTCCCGAACCCAGATATGGTTACGACGGACTGGTGCCTTCATCTTTTCAAATTAAACAACATAGCAAGCGTTTTAAGTTCGGTTCCTTGGGTGTCGGACCTTCAAACCCAAGTGGTGACTCTGAATTGAGCGCTCGTCTGTAAGCGCTCCTCGATCCGCCTTTTTCTTAAAGGGCATGTTGCCCACACAACCACGTCAAAACTGCCACACCTCGCGCGCATCACCTGAAAACCACTCCAGACGTCAGCCCCAAACAACTCCATCGCCGCTACCATCTGCTTCCAACTAACCCGACCGCAACTAGCCACCTCCGCTGCTACTAACAGCCACCACTTTAAAGAAAACAAACAAAACACCAACAAAATGGAGCCCTAGCTGCCCCACCCGAAAACCCACCACTACCTTCAACCAAACCTCCGCCACCACAGCCACTGTAGAAACCAGATCCACCAATGGCAGCAGACAACGAAGGCCTAGAACCTCATCAAACGCTCGCCGCAACCCAACAAACTCTAAGAATCCCAACAGCCACCTAGCCGTTAAGCGAGAACCAGTTTTCCCAAGAAAGAGAACGTTAGGGGCCAAAACCACGCCACCACCTATCACCAACGGGAAACGGCGAGACAGGGAAAACGAAGCCAGGAAGGGGAACGACAATGGAGGAAGGAAGTGGTATCTTTAGATATATCGTCCAATGTAATCCTCCTATCGAATAATACAAATACAATGGGCCTTATTTGTCATCTTACATGTTTTGATGATGGCAACTCTTTAAACATTTGGGAGGTGACGTTCTTTGCTACTTTTTGGTCTTTGTGGCTTGCAAGGAATGACCTCATTCAACAATGTAATAAGGTCAGCGAGTGAGGTAGGGGATTAGTCAAAACAAGGGTGACTATGTGGATGAAAGCAAAGTTCGACATCAAGGGGTACTCGGTGGAGGAGTTTAAGAGCTTTCTAGGTGGAATTCGTAAACTAAAGCTCTAAGTATGGGCTTGAGGTGTTGTAACATCCAACTTTCGGTTGGATGCTCCTTTTTGTTTTTCTGGGTTTTTGTTCGTGTTTTGTGGGTGAGTAAGTGTTAACTCACTCTTTTTTCCCCTCGATGTACCCCGTTTCAAGTTTTATAAAATCGTTTCGTTTGCCGAGAAAAAAAAAACTCTTTAAGCATTGTAATAATTGTAATAACTATATATATGGACCAATTGTTTTGTTTAGAAAAACAAGGGCATGATACAATATTTGTTAGGTTGGGGACTTGGGAGACTTGAACCTAAAACTAGATGAACTCTAAACAAGCACCCTTTCACTTGGGCTAGCTTGCAAGTTAATACCTAGTATTTCGAGATCGATCATTTAAAGCAAGCACCGTTTTCCCGGCCATAATAAACTTTCGATGCATATAATTTTTTATTTTTTGGGGTAAGTATGATGCATATAATTTGTTATAATCTTTCTCCTAAACTTCAGTTCCGATCAAAGTATCCCGGAGACGACCGCCAATCGAGGATGCACTAACGGTGCTCCAGTTTGCAAATCACGGGACTTGTAGTTGCTGGATCTGGTCATCTTCTTCATTAGCCTTGCATCATGCATCATTCCTCGTGCCGTGGTACGATCGATATCGGCACATCGCAAACAATTATTGAGGCAACTTGCAGTTACTCTTTTTATTCCATTTTGTTGTGCAAAACCAATCCTCGGCAATTTTGGTTGAAAACAGCGAGACCATCTTCTTAGTGGTATTAAGAACAATTCATGAGGGGCCGTTTGGAGTCATGTCCCATCAAATAGAAAATGAAATTGGTGCCTGTTTTAGGGTAAGCAAAGCAGAGGAAGCAGTAAGGAATCTCCCGAGCTTATTAACTTTTATAGCCAAACAGGATTTGTGGTCCTAATGCAACAAAAAAAAAAAATATCACTACTGGGTCCCATTAAATGATTAATTAGACCAGCTGTGTTAATGTAGACACAATTTGCATAAGGTTGAAATTGCAGAAAATATAAGTCAGAGATAATGAGCTTGAAAAGTTTATGCCAAATGATTGAACTCCACTTATCTTTTTTCTTTTGGACACCCTATCACTTTCACATTAATTCATATGTCAAATTGGATTTGTAAACCGCTGATAATTAGTGCCAGAGAGAGGGAGAGGGGCCCCCCCTCCCCTCCCCTTTTTTTTTTTTAAGAAATGGAAGTGCAGGTATGGTATCCGTCGCCTTTGTCAGGGAGTATTATCCTGTCACATCATTACTATTTGTAGGGGATCCCACCGCAACTTTGTCGATGTGAGAAGCTAAGGTTTCACCATGTGTAAGTGGTGGGAGTATGTTTGGCCCCGCGGGCTTGGGCAACCGTCGGCAAGGGGCAACCAAAATATTTTTTTAATTTTTTTGTAAACCCAACAATGATAATTGTAGTTTCAGATTAAACAAAGTTTCTTGGAACACAACCAACATGGTGATATTTATGGGGATGAATTGTTCCAAGAACTTAGACATTTGAAAAACAATATTACAGAAAGAAGTAACAAAAACGATTGACATCCTTGATTTTATAAGGTCTCATTGGGTTGCTTATCGAATTTTGTTAACTACATTGGTTACATTTACTTTGGCGAAGAGGAGTTTTTTAAGTTGAAATTGATAAAAATTTACATTCGATCATGTCACTAGAGAGATTAGAGTTTATGATCTTTTCTCAATAGAAAATAAGTACTTAGATAAATTAAAGAAAAGGTGACTTAATTGAAGAGTTTGCTTCAAAAAATGTAAGGAAAATTTGTTTTCTTTGAATCGAATCTTACTAATCATAAAACACTGTAACATGGGTTATACTTTTGATAATTCAAGCTAAAAGCACGGTTTAACCATGATTTTTTTTCCATTTATATATCTTTTATTTTTTATAACTGGATAGTAAGTGGACAATCAAATTTGGGGCCAGACTCAGACAACCTAAACATCGGGGCCGACACTGCAACCAGCAAACCAACCCCTCGTGGCGTGGCGTTTCAAATGCTTGCCTTTACGGATACCAAAAAAATAATAATAATGCATGCCTTTAAGGATAGTGACGTTAGATCGAGAGAGCCCAAGCCCAATCGCATCTCCAGCCTTTGGGCCAATTAGCCCGGGCCTTGGTTTCTCTCCCACAGAGAACCAGGTTGATTTAGGCCTCTTATAAGAATTGAATTGTACAGGACCTAGAGGTTATTCCTCATCCCTTACTCAAATTCCCTCTCTTGATATATATTTTTTTATTGAATTTGATTCATTTTGTTATACTTAACCCTTTTTGTAATCTTGCTTCTTCAAGTTATCGTCATTGGTGAACTCAGTGATCGGGAGACGATAAATTTTAATAACGAAATGTATTCAGTGGTGAACTTAGTAATCGAGCCTAATCGCCTTTGATCTTTTCTTTTCCTTTTCGTGATTCATTTTTGCACTCTTTCTCCCACAATCTAAACTCAATTTTTTCTGTTTTTTCCTTTTTTCTTCCGGAAGTAGACCTAATTTCTAGAATCCTTGTTAATTAGCACTTGGTATCAATCAAACCAAGACCACAAAATTCTGTCACAAATGTGATGCAAAGAAGGTGTCAGTGTCCATTAATTTTTTGTTTATGAAAAATTCCCCCCTTATATTTTTTTGCCAGAAAAAAAAAACTCTAGAAATGTTCAGTCTCAGAACAACCCAAATGAAAAAGAGTTTATACAGAACACATCTCAATTTTTAAAATGTGAGATAAACAGTTGACACCAAAATTAAAAAAAATAGTCCAGCTGCAGCTTGTTGACAGCAAATTGAAAGCCTAGGGAGGGCACTGCATTTATGCTTAATCAACATTTTTAAGGCACCTAAACGAACAATATCATATTGACACGTGTTGATGAAGAAGACTTTTCTACAGAAAGAAAGTTTGAAGAAGAAATGATATTGTCGATAGATCATCAAAATAAACAAAAACCTGTTGCAAATGTTGAATTAATTAAAATGGCGTATGAACCGAGGTACCGATTCATGTACCTTAATTTGGTCAACTCATTTTTGAGACGATATGTGGAAAAACTCGTGAACGAGACAGGATCACCTGTGCCGAAAACTCCCTGTCTCTGCGCCGATCGAGGGGGTTTTCGGCCGCTGGATTTAAAACATAAAAAATAAAAAAAAATACACAATCCGACAATCGAATAATCACACATAGGCACAAAGATTTTTGAGACAGAGGAGATCGGACCCTGTCATGAACAATTTACAGTAGTAAGTTTGGGTCTATATAGCTAGACCCTAGTAAAACGTGCAATGTGAACAGACTTTTGCATTTTCACTTAATTAATGATCAAGTGGAGTAGCACAAAGACCGTGCTATGCACAAATCCAGTGGTGACTCCATGTAATTTACTACCATCTCAATCAAAATGTTTGTTTGGTCCGTAAAACGAGAACTGAAATATAATGTATTTTTTTCAACAAAAAATTCAAAAAAATTTCATAAATTAAAAAAACTCATCAATATCTAGTGAATTGTTGAAAAAAATTTAAATTTTTCTTGCAAAAATTATATTATTTTTACATCCTCATTTTGCGTACCAGACAAACATTATTAAACGGAGGGAGTAGTAAACTGGGTAAGTTGATCCCATGGGGCTACTAAATTATTAATACTAACCATATCAACAATTTAGTTCAATTGCGCCCTGTTAATTCTCTTACTATCATAACAAATTCATGATAACATTTGAAATACTGTTGTTTTATATTAATTCATCGTATTTATTTATGTAAAAAAAAAAAAAACATGAAGTATTATCATTGAGCGGGATTATAGATGAGAAATCAAAACATCAGATTTAAGGAAAATGTAGGTATAATTGGATGGATAAACAATACGATTGTTCCACCTGGGGCTCCCATACCTACTGCTAGAAATAGTTCCCTGTCCCTGTGATTAATATGTACTAGTACACATAGAATTAAATCCCCCACAATCTTGTGGCCTTTTATTTCTTATCAAAGCTAGTGATGTGTCGGATTCAAGACCCTAGATAGTTTGGGACTTTGGGTAATTCGGCTAGGACGAAGCATGGTTTGGATGCATATGGTAGCAAAAAGCGATTTTTGACTTCTCTTGACCACGTTTTAAGCACAAACCTCTTAACCCTGAAAATTAATACGGTCCCCAAATTTGTTTGGCAACCAAAATTTTAACTTTCGAAACCAAAAAGTTTGGTCCCTAATGCCATTACCAGCTAGCTGTTGCAGTGGATGAGGCTCAGTTGGGATGGAACATGGACTCAGCTCGATCAGTCTTCTGTATCGTTCCAATTTTATCGGATGCTTCCGAAAGGACATCTCAATCTCGTATATGGGATCTAGGACGACCGATCACATGTTTAACAGAGGAAGGGACCTAGTCAGAGAAAGAGATCGGTCAATACAAGAAACATATATATCATGGGAAAATTATTTGGTACGTACGTAGTCTTGGAGTACCTTCATATATATGGTTCACAAGCACCGTCATCCACCGCATAAGATCTCTACTCGGTACGACCCGTAAAGCTCTGCTTTCCCAAGATCAAAACTTAGCCACCACACTTCTTTAGTTGCATTAATCTACAAACATCATACGAAATTATAAATCCATCGATTAAATTAGGAAACATAATCAGGGGGTGGAAAAAAAAAGAAAAAGAAAAGAAAAGTGCCAGCTAATACACCTCCGTTCCTCCCCTATATATATGCTACCAGTATTGTATTACTTTTTCTATTTCTCTTCTTTCAATGATCATATATACTCACCCGTACGAGGTGGAGGCTAGACTTGAATATAGTATATGAAATAAATTGCAAATGACTACCCTGAGGCAGTCCATGCCCTAGTTTTAAAGCTTTCTTTGCAATAACTACGCGGCACTGATGAGTTCCATTTGAAGCGTCACCCCTCTGACTTAAGAAAGGAACACATATTTATAACCAGATGTCTGAACCAATTTGACCGCATCTCGATTCATTCCGAGGCTCTAAAGTAACGGCTGAGCAAACCTCTCTAGTGGTCCTAAGGTTTAGAATATTTGGCCTTCGCAGGATTCAAACTTGTGACCTCTTGGGGACAAGCCATTTGACTGTTTTCTCATGTCCACTTGGCCAAACCCCTTGGGATATATTGTATGGAAGAATGAAAAAATAAATCATTTTTTTTTTGTAACTTTATGTGTGTTTAGTTAACAAGAAAGTTGTGGGACCTACGAGTTCAATTTTTTTACGAGGAAATACTTTCCTATAAAATATATAGATAATAGAAAATGGTGCATATATAGTTACACATTTCATATTTGGATGTTTACACTCTACATCTCCAAGATTATGTAGAAATTCAAAACATTTGGAGATAAGTTTACAATATTTATCTTAATCTTAACTCTCTTTTTTTTTATATATATAAATTAAGCATATTTTCACATAAACCCATAAAATCGACCTTGAATTTATAACATTTGCACGTTGTTAGTTACGTCTTGATTTACGAATTTATGTGCTAATATTGCGAATTTCTCAAAAATTCAAGCACACATATTGTGAGTTTCTATGAAATGTAATGAATTTAAATTGATTCAAAAAGGTTCCTAGCACACTAGCACTTTTGCTTGATCGACTTGCACTGCAACAAAGTCCAGGCCCCAAGTAACGTTCCAGGAGGGAGGTCCCTTTCTAATTTAATAAAACTGCCGCCCTCCTCAAATTTTAAAAAACCACATTAGATTAGAGAAGACAAAAAACATTTAGCATTATTGACATTCTTACTGGTGTAGTCGCCTATTGCGTAACCTAGCTAGGAAGTTCGTTAAGGAAAATACTTAAGAATCCATGGCTACCTCCTGATCGATATAAATATATGTACTCGTATTTATTTGACACAACTCAAGTAAGCTAGCTTCATTTGATCATCACCATGAGTCTTCCGAATTCGACTTCCATCAGGTATTTCCTCTCTCAATTTCCTTAACAACGGGTTTCGAATCCATTTACCGGATCGAACAAAATTCATTGCTATTGTATTGTATTGTACGTTCTTACATATTGTTCCCTCTGATCGTCTGTGTATTTTCCAGAACCCGATACCAATCCAAATCCGAGATTTTTCCGGAAACCCAAGTCGACCGCGGCGGCGGCGACACCATCAAATTCAGGTGCAACGGAAAATCCCTGAGCGCTAAGGCACTATCGCGAGTCTTCTCGGAAGACTTCGGAAAGCTGAAGAAGAAGAAGACCGTAATAGACCCCCGGGGACAGTTTATCCGGCGATGGAGCAAGGTTTTCTTTCTGGCTTGCTTGGTGTGTTTGATCGTGGACCCCCTTTTCTTTTTCCTGCCGGTGGTGAACCCCGATGAATCCTGCCTCGACACCGGGGTGGGGGTCCTGCAAATTGCGCTCACACTTCTTCGATCGATTACGGATTTGTTCTTCGTGATCAATATCGTCGTGCGGTCGAAAACGGCTTATGTCGGTCCGTCGTCGCGCGTGTTTGGGAGGGGAGAGCTGGTTATCGATCCGTGGAAGATCTCGTCACGCTACCTTAGAAATGGTTTCTGGTACGATTTCCTGGCTGCGCTACCGTTCCCTCAGGTATTCAATTTTGCTTCGACGTTTAAAACTTGATTTTTTTAAAAAAAATTTTTTGTTTGTCTGCCTCTTCGTCTTGTTCTTTGTTTGAACTACTAGACCTTCAAATTGATAGTATTCGTTGTCATCAATTTTCAGACCCGCACATGAAACTTGTTTCAAAAACTGCGTTCGCAATTTTTTTTTAAAAAAGAAACTCACTTTGCATGAACACCAAAAAGAGGTCTTTCGATTTTGGAAATAGCGCGCTTTCCGTAGAAAAATTTTGATTGTGAGGCTCCGTTTGTTTGGGCGTAAAATGTTTTTCGGTACAATATTTTATCTATTTTTCGGTATTTGGTTGTGTAAAAAATGAGTAAAAGATTTTTCATTAATTGGATGAAAATGACTTAGGTGCCGTTCCGGGATTTTAGAAAAAATAAGATTTTTTAGGGTGGAATAAGTGTGCGGTAAGATTTGTGCGACAAGAGTATCACTGCTGCTAAAAAAACAACTAAAAGTGAAAACCCGTACAAATAAATTGAAACGGAAATCAAGAATTAACTGGCAGGGAATAGTCAACTCGACTCTCAGCACACGGCCTAACCGGCACAAATGATCCTGTATTAATCACCATCATCGTCATCGTATAGTATATCACTATTACGAGTGATCTTTCAAGACAGTTTAGTTCTGTTTAGCCACTGATTTTATCTTAATTAATACTATAGTAATTACGTATTAATTAATTCCAGGTGATGATTTGGTGCATCTTACCTAATTTAAAAGGCTCAACGACTTCAGCCTCCGGAAGTTCTCTGCGGTACCTATTGTTGATACCCTACTTTCAGAGGCTAACCATAGCATACCCACTCATCATCCAAATTGCCAAGGCCACGGGTATCGTCGTCCAGAAAGCTTGGCTTGGAGCTGCTTATAACCTCCTGCTTTACATGTTGTCAAGCCATGTAAGTACTTACTTCATCACCACACGACAATAACAGAATCCATATCTAATCCCCTATCATTGGGAGTACGTACGTATGGACGGGAGAGGATTGGAGACACAGACCTAACCTTCGATTACTAGAAACTGATCACACAAATACCAAAGATAAAAAGCAACCATTTTCAAGTTCATAAAGTCCACCCCTTTAGTTTTTTAGTATTAATTCATGACCACTACATTTGATCCGACTGTGCTAGATCAGCTCATGCATCATTTAATTAATACTCATAGAATAAGTACACCGCGACATATTTTTATCAATTTGTATACTAATACTACTTTCTATCTAAATCAATCCAGTACGTACATTGTGTTTGACATCAGGTTATGGGGAGTGCTTCGTACCTCTTATCAATACAACGCGAGGCAGCATGCTGGAGAAGCGCGTGCGATCAGAGTAACACAGCATGTAGCTACGACTACTTCGACTGCAGGACGATAGGGGACCCAACGAGGGAAGCTTGGATCCAAGCAAGCAATATGTCTAACGTTTGTTCTGCTAGTGGTACTTACCCTTATGGCATATACGCCCCCGGTGTGATTGCCGGGGTCACCTCGTCTTCATTCTTGGAGAGATACTTCTACTCTCTTTGGTTTGGCCTACGGTGTGTCAGGTACCCACCACTGCACCTACTTTGAATGGCTAAACGTACATGCGCGCAATTACACCTAATGCAAAAAATTTAGGCACAAACCACTTAGCCTATGTAGACATGTGAAGCAAGGTTCGTTATTAGATATATACCTCAGGAAAGCCCGGAAACAAAGAGCAGCAAACAAGGTTTAAAATAGCGGTCATTACGTAGCCTGTCAATTTTTCATCTCTCTCGTACAGTCGCAGTCAATTATCAACGATACTCAACAAATATTGCTTAATTTGTACTATTTGTTATTTTCTATCCACTCCACGTTCAATTTTTGACGACTAGAAGAACTATTTTAAATCTTCCAGCTCCAAACTTTAAAAAATATATATATACAATCGCTACATCCGATTCCCACCACGTATTATTTGACACTGTTGCTATCACTTCACGGCTATCATTACCGTTGCGCGGCTAGCTTGTTACCTCTATTTAAAACCTTAGGAGTAGCGTAACCTATTAATTAACAGAAACGTTTACTGATAATCCCACGTGCAAATTAATATACTTATAAAACCTTTACACAAAGTTCTAATTGACCGAACTTACCAAAAACAAAAATGTTCTTGACCACAGTGACGCCAAATTAAAGTGATATTTCTTGTCGCATCTCATTAGGAATGTAAGGCATTTTAAGGGGATGAGTATATCTTATTGGATAGCGCGCACTTTCGTTTTTTTTTTTTTTCTCGGCAAACGAAACTTTATATTAAACTTGACGGGGTACATCGAAAAAGAAACCAAAAGTACAAAGATAGAACACCACACAAGAACGCAAAACAAGACAACTGGAGTACAAATTAAGGAACAGGATTGGCTTGAGACTTAGGGATTTTACTTCCTCTTAAGGTCTTAGATTCGAAACATTTTAGATGTTATCAACTCCTTTAGAGCCAGAGATCGAGTCAGTCAATGCAGTGTTTTGCTATGACTTCAATAGAGACCTCCGCAACGCAATTGTACGGTGGGATTGGTCCCCAACTTACAGGATTAGTGTGTAAGCGGGTCCGAACACCTAAGTTATAAAAACAAAGTAGAATTAGGAGAGCACTTTCGTTATTTCTTGCGTATATGCTATGACTCTCTCTGCATGTGTTTTGCACTATCCATGTCATCGATCATGTGACAAAAATAAGATGTACTCATGTATATGCATGCATGCATGCAATTGCAGCACCCAAGGGCAGAATCTGACCACAAGCATATTTATTGGGGAGAATATCTTTAGCACCATCGTTGTGATTCTTGGCCTGCTTAACTTAGCATTGGTTGTCGGGAATATGGAGGTAAATAAATACTACTGTACTTACTACTAATTAAATTGATCACATTAATAGACCCCCACATAATAATAATAATTAATTAACAATATTCTTAATTATTACTATTATTATTATTATAGAAAAATTACAGTTTTAATTAATTTTATGCATGTTGTATATATATATGTGTGTTCTAGCTGTTTGTAATGTAATTGGGGTACTGCATGGCAACTGCAGGGATACCTTCTATCGAGTAATCAGCGGATAGAGGAGTGGAGGGTCAAGAAGAGCGACAAAGAGCACTGGATGCGTCACAGGCAACTCCCCCAAGAACTAAGAGAATCGGTGCACAGATACGATAGGTACAAGTGGGTGGCTACTTACGGAGTTGATGAAGAAACCCTACTCTCTGACCTTCCCAAAGGTCTCCGCCGCCAAATCAAACGCCACTTGTGCCTCAATCTTGTTCGCCGTGTAAGAACCCCCGGCCCGGCCTGGCCCCTCATATATCTACCTATGTATAACTTTTCGTTCAATGATCAGGACCTTGAAATTAGTCGAGGTTTCAAGTACTTTAAAACCATATAGATATGTCCGCCCAACATCGATCTTATTCATGAAAATCTACCATTCGTCCATTTAAAATTTTCGGAAAAGTAATTATTGCCCTCCTAAGATTTGTGCTAAAAGCATATACATCACCCTAGCAACATATGTAAGAATCATCATCGTCTAGCTAGCTTGCACATACCTCGACTAATGTCGCAGCCCTAAAGATAACGACCGGGCATAATTCCCGGTGGCATCTGAAACTTTGGTAGTATTACTGTTCTCTAAAATTGATTGCAGGTACCCTTATTGGAGGAGATGGATGATCGGATGTTGGATTCCATATGCGAGCGGCTACAGCCAAGACTTTGGACCGAAGGCATGTTTGTAATACGCGAAGGTGACCCGGTCAACGAGATGCTCTTCATAATCCGGGGCCACCTCGACTCCCACACCACCAACGGCGGCCAACTCGGGTTCTACGACTCCTGCCAGATCGTCCCGGGTGACTTCTGCGGCGAGGAACTGCTTACGTGGGCCCTCAAGAAGCATCAAAGCGACGTCCTCCCGTCGTCCACGCGCACCGTGAAGGCCACTTCGGACGCGGAGGCATTTGGTCTGGGAGCAGAGGACTTGAGGTTCGTGGCGTCGCAGTTCCACATGCTGCACAGCAAGAAGCTTAGGCACAAGTTTCGGTTCTACTCGCACCAGTGGCGTACCTGGGCCGCTTGTTTTATACAAGCGGCCTGGCGAAGGTACAAAAGGAGGAAGGAGTTCGGTGAGCTTGCTGTGGAGGGTGGTTCAGGCTCGCCCGAGAGTTCCGGGTCAGGCCGAGGGGAGGTTTTTGTGGCCCGACCGGGGTCTGGCTTGGCCCATTTTGCGTCTATGCTTATATCAGACATTAGGAGCAAGCGTTACGGGTCGGAATCAGGGGTGCTTAGCCAGTTACCGAAGCCGGAAGAGGATTGAGGGAACGGGACTCAAATGGGGCTTCAATAATATATTTTGATCACTTGAAAATACGTAAAGGGAAATTTGAGATTTGCTGGGTTGTACATATTTTTTAGGGGGTTTTAATATCAAAATTGAACCAAGTCTCTGCGTGTTACTCGTATTTTTCAAGGCCTTAATTAGTACATCTGTGGTGAAATTGAGTTTTTCAGTGCTATCCAAAGTGTTTTTTGGACGAGAAAAACTTCTGTACGGATAAATCCGTAAATAAAGTTTACGACGCTCAATCACGAGCGTTCAAAAAAATTATTGAACGGCTGAATTTTAAAAAAATTATTCGCCAGAATAGTTACCATTGATTGCCGAGACGAACGGCTGAGATTGCGCGGAACTGTGAATAACTTATTCAGTTTCTCTCTTTTTTGCCACTTGATTATTTATGGCAATTATTCATTTGTTAGGAGGAAGTGCTATAACTAGACAAAGAAGTCCAAGATTTACACACAGATTTTACCCACAGAAGTTTGATAGGAAAGATAGGACACATGAAAAGAAAGCATGAAACTGTCCGTGAAACAGCATTGGACGGTCCGGATTCACACCTTTCAACTGGAGGTCAAATTTGTCCACAACTATGGTTAACAATTGTAAAATTGTCCAGAATTCTAGTCGAGTTTTTTTGTTGGAGTTTTGTACAAACAATGTCATATGTCCACTTGTATGGCCAATTGAAGAGGAAAGAAAAAAGAAAAACAAAACGAGAGAGAGAGAGAGAGAGAGACGATATTACAGTTGCAAAGACAGATTTGAAGCTTCAAAACCTATTAATTCTCCTCAGTCTTCATAAAAATCAGGCTCCGCCGGCTTCGGCTGCGGACTCATAAGGCCCGAGTCCGACCCAAAGCCGTTACTCCTTGTACTCATCCGCAACCTCGCCGCATACCATGCCAACCCCGACCTCGATTGGGACCCCGATACCTCCTCTCCATTCACCCCCAAATCCATGAACGACCCCAAACCGTTGTGTTCCTTCAAATGAAGCTCCGCCAGTTCCTTCCGCTTCTTATACCTCCTCCATGCGGCCTGTATGTAACACGCGGCCCACGTCTGCCACTGGTGTGAGTGGAAGCGGAATTTGTGCCTTATTTGCTTGCTATGTAGCCTCCTAAACTGTGACGCCACAAATTTTATGTCCTCTGCCACTAGTGCAAATGCCTCAACGTCAGAAATGGCCTTGACAGTGCGCGTGGAAGAGGGGAGGATTCCGTTTGGGTGCGGGTGGAGGGCCCACGTTAGGAGTTCCTCGCCACAGAAGTCGCCGGGGCCAATCCGGCATGAGTTAAAGAAACCAGTGCGGCCGCCGTTGGTGGTGTACGAATCGAGGTGGCCTCGGATTATGAATAGCATTTCGGTAACGGGGTCACCCTCTCTTTCTAGGAACGTGTCTTTGGTGCATAGGGTGGGCTTCAGCCTCTCGCATATTGAGTCTAGCATCCGATCATCCATGTGATCAAACAACGCGACCTATTGCATAGGCAAATGATGAGGACATTAATCCATGAAGAACTAATAGTATTGATGCTGTATATCATCAGAATATTTCAACGAAAGGTTCATTTCCTATGTGTCTCCTCACATGGCGTATTGGGTTCCATTACTTTTCAAAAATTGAACACCACACATGGACACAGTCCGTAAGTTGATTAAAAACACAAAGAAGGTGAAAAAAGGCAAAATATATACGGTTACATATGCTATTTATCTTGATACTACGCTCACTGAATAATAGTTGCGGACTTACTCGTCGAACTAAGTTGAGACATAAGTGGCGTTTAATTTGTCGTCGAAGATCAGTAGGGAGGTCTTTGAGAATAGCTTCTTCATCAACTCCTTGAGTGGCAACCCACTTGTATTGATCATATTTCCGCACGTACTGTCTTAGTTCCTGCGGTAGTTGCCTGTGGTGCATCCATTGCTCTGTATCAGCTCTCCTGAGCCTCCACTCCTCTAATCGCGCTGTTGCCGACATGATATACATCTGCCAGTCAAAAAACTTACTCCACTTTAGACAATATTATTTAGGAAAATTTGTTGAGTTAAGAAGGCTAAGACTTAGTATTATTTATTTATTTTGGCACTATTTTCTTTTTGATCATTGACCAAGTAATCTGCCACCACACTAAAATACTGCCTCCCTTTAAGAACCCTAATCAAATGTACTCAGACTTTATCATAACCTTGTAAGTTAACCTGAATTCTATCCCCTGAATGGGGAACGGACGGTCCAATACTTGCCATGACCCATGAGAGACGGATAGGTAGGTACCTCTGCCTCAGCAGGGATCACAGATTTTGAACAACCCAACCTTTATCTCACATACCTTGGACTAGACTGTCCAATCCACACATCTTGGCATTGAGAGACAAGCATCCCAAAGTTTCTTTAATAGTTTCATTTCCTATTAATCAACAAACCTGCATATTCCCGATGAGCAAGGCAAGGAGAATCAGCCCAATAGTTGCAATAAGGCAGGAATAAATATTCTCTCCAATGTCAATGCTAGTTGAGAGATTCTGTCCAGTAGAGCTGCACAAATAATTACATACACCAATTACACACTCAAAAAAACTTTTGCTTTTGATTTAAGTGTTCTATTGACAAGTTCTAGAAACTATTTTTACCTCAGATTCCTCAGGCCAAACCAGAGGCAGGAGAAGAACTTGTTGAAGAAAAGGCCAGAGGTAATCCCAAATTGTGCTGCAGGACCATATATACCCCAGTGATAATAGCTACTATTTGGGTTACAGTCGGTTCTGACATTGCTTGAAAGAAACCAAGCCGTTCTATTGGGGTCATTGATCGTGCTGCAGTCGAAGTAGCTGTAAATACAAGAAATCGATTTTTCTTTGTCGCAAACACTCCTCCAACAGGCTTCTTCTCTCTCTATCGACAAAAGGTACCAAGTTCCTCCCACAACCTATATTATCAAAACAAAATGGAAAATAAAATTGTAGATTTGCATGAAGTTTTGAATCGACGTATCTGAAATTCTGAATATGTAACAATTGCAGTGGCGGCGTAATAGTATTAAGAGTATCAACTGATACAGTATAGGTATTGGGAATTGAGTGCCCACTTGTGAATTTTGCAAAATGATAGACAAGAAAAAGAATTTGAGTAGGTGCGAGTCAGCTGTGCAGGTGTATGGATTTTGTTTCAATTAGGAAGTCTGTGACTCTGTGTCATCCTCTTTGGCTTTTGCTTCAGAATTATCATCTCTCATCCTAAATAAAATGTACCGAACAAGCCTAGAGCTATCAACTGGATAGCAGATAGGTTATGTAATGATGCATAATGTGAACCAGACGATGCACAGCCAATTTTGATTTCTACCAGCATGATGCATAACAATACCAAGTGGCGGAAAAACACAAACATATTGGCTGGCTAATATTTAAAACCATAATGACAACAAGAGATTAAAAGGCGCTAGTTTCTTTTACTTATCTAGACGCTTACATGGCGAGCCTACCACCATGAACAAGATAGCGGATTGGTTATGAAATGATACGTATTGCGAACTAGCCGTTACATACTCTATTTTGATTTCTTTAAGTGCACTGATTCTACTGAAATGTAATGGCAGCTGAGACTTGAAAAAACAAAAAATATCAGCCGCACAACATTCAAAACCCTAACATGTCAAAGGGAGAGAAAAGCTTTTAGTTTCTTTAACTTATTTGGAGACTTACATGGCTACCCAGCAGGTAGAACATGAGGTTATAAGCGGCCCCAACCCATGATGTTGCAGTAACAATCCCAGTGGCCTTGGCTATCTTCATTGAGAGTGGATATGCCATGAATAGTCTTTGCATGTACTGTATTAGGATGATGAACCTTATGGCAGCATTTGTGTTGGAAATCGTTGGACCTTTTAGGTTAGGTAAGACTGCCCAAAACATCACCTGCAAATTCACATAAATGGTTAGTTGACCAAGTAAAATTGATAAGCGAGATATGATTGATTCTTGAATGGTGATGAAAAATCAGGGTTCTCTAACAATCCGGAAAAAACCCTATCAGTATGAATGCGAATCACTAAGTAATACTACCAGCAAAAACTACGCAAGCAATCAATCACACAACGCAAAGATATACGTGGAAAACCATGAATGGGAAAAAACCATGGAAAGAAATCAAATCACTATAATCATTGTGCAGTTACAGATATATCTATCCAAACGAAGTAAATCCTCACAACGTTCTAAGTTATACCGCACCCAGTTATCTTGATCACCAACGGCCTTGAGTCCACCAGCCCTCCAATAGACCTAACGGAAATCCCCCTTAGGAATAGCTCTCAAAAACAGCCGCATGTCTTTGCTTCTGCCGATTTTTTTTTTCCGATCACAGTACACATTTGTATGTGGTTTGCCCACCTTTGTTTTTGCTGCCCCTTTTCTTATATATCGTTGTGGTCAACCCTAGGAGGAAAAGAACAAGTCTATATTTAGACCTCTTGATTGGACCTCTTTTTCACGTTACTTTTCATTTAAAAGGACAGAAGGCGCCGATTGATAACCAAATCGATCCGTCTTTGCCAAAATTCGTCTCGCTATAGTCGACCTCCTTTTTTATCCAATACTCTCACTCTCAATTACAAATAATGACTTCTTCCACTCTAATCCTAAGCATACTCACTAGCCCATAAAAAAAAAAAAATTACAACTCAATATAAATATAAATGTGTTTTGTTAAACGGAATTGCCAATACAAGGAGACTCCCGAATTTGGTCCTTGCAGGTGCTGATGTGTATTATACAATATCATATGAGGTTCGTGAATTCTACCATATTCAGAGTAAGACAACATGGTGTCTAGATCCAGTAAGAAAATAAGACAACAAGCAATGCAAACCAAACAGGCACTATGGTCACTCCAAATTCAACCAGCAAATAATCCTTTGGATCTCGTCCTTATTTTCATAGTTCTCAGAAATCTGAAAAACATCTTGTTGAAGCTTCGTAGAAAGAGCTGTATTCGACAAAAAAAATCAGCAAACAGTTTTCGAGCATTTTTCAGCGCACAAATAAATGCTAGTATTTAAAAATAAAACACAGGAAACACAGAACGAACAATGAAAATGACACCAATAAACTGAAGCCCAAATGCTTTTCTTTCTGCACAAATAAACTAGGGGAGAAGTATTTTAGACTTACATTTTAGTAGACGCAATCATTTCCATATCGAAGATGCTCATAGTTTTCATCTGATTTTCATTTTAGTGTCTAATGTTCGGAAAACTCAAAAACTACATTTTGGTTTTACCGCAAATTGTGCTATTTTGACTTCCCATAAACATCTTCGAAAGACTATATATTTGAAAATAGTGTGCCAAGCTAGTTTAGCAGGTGTTCTGGAAAGCAAAAACAGGAAACCAGAGGAAAAAAAGTTACAGAAACCATATACTTTTCGTTCAGCTGGCAAAACAAAGAAAAAAATAGTAGCCATAAATGGTTGCCATATTGCAACCTGAAACATTTTATTGAAACAGTTCCAAATTCCACAAAATGCTTCAAACCAAGTACCAAAGAAAACAGAAGAAACTGTCATCTTAGAAGCCAAAAAAAACAAGGAAAAACTACTTGAATGAATACCTGTGGAATGGGCAGTGCGGCCATGAGATCGATCCAGAAACCTTTATTAAGGTACTGTTTAGCAATCTTCCACGAATCTATGATAAGCTCTCCTCTCCCAAAAACGCGAGACGAAGGAGCAACAAAAGCAGTCCGAAAGTGGACTATAATATTGATCACATAAAAACAATCTACAAGTGATCTCAAAACTGTAAGTACAATTTGAAAGGGAACCCTGGTTTCCACACACATCTCTGGAGTGATTTCCTGCAAGAAAAAGAAGAGAGGGTCCACCACAAGAGAAAGTAAACAAGCCGCTAAGAAAACCCGGTTCCATCTCCGTGCGCCACGGCTTCTCGGGTCCATTACAGATCTTGTTCTCGTTTTTTCATAGTCTTCAGAGAAGACTCTTGATAGAACCCTAGAATTTCTGCCAAATCTTTTGGGGTTCATCATTGCAGGGTTTTGCTGGGTCGTAGGGAGATTTCCCAGTCCAGAATCATCTGACCCTGAAAATAGCTGAAAATATTATAACCTTGTTTCGTTGGTTTTATGTTTTCTGCTTTCATATTCCAAAAGCCACAGAAAACTTGTCTGGTTGACAGATTTCCGGGGGTGGGGGGCGAGAAGACCCAAAAAAATGATGTTTGAAGATTCTTGAAACCAAATGAAAGAAATATCGGAGGTGTTTTCGTTTCAGATAGTTTTTTGGAAAATAGATTTTGAAAACAGCAATCAAATAGATTGGGACATGACAAACGTAAGAAGAAGAAATTGATTTGGCCTTGATGGTGACGATTAGTAATGGGATAAGAGGAGACAGACCTTTTAAATCTCGATTTCCCGAAAGGCATGGTGTTGGAATCGAAGTCTTGATCTAGCTTCAATCAGAAGACTTGTTATGCATAAGACATGTTGAGTTCCTGAGATATTAGGCCAGAATTAGTGTTTCTTTGGTTCTTTTGAGATAGTTAGCAAAACAGACTGGTATATACATCTATAAACTGAGAACATTTCTAGCTTTTGACCTCAACTCTCCTTCGTTTGTCAAACATTGACATATTTCAAGACTTATAATTTGATAGCAATGTTAATGGATATAATTCAGTACGATAAGGAATGGATGTTAATGTTGATAGCAGTGTTTGGGTTTTTTATTTTTCCATTTTCATGACTACAATAAGGAATGGAGGACTTTTATGTATATTCTGTTTGTTGTGTGCATTCCAAGGAGTTGACAATGGGATTCAAAACTCAGGTTTTACGAATACTACTACCTCCCCCTGTTGCTTACTCACTCCTTCCAAAGTTGCCAACTGAGACAAGGCATCATCAAAAATTAGAACCTAATTTTATTCTATTAGTAATTGTACTGTATTTGGACCCTTCCATATCATAAACACTAATCAATTTATTTATCAAGTTTTCACACACAGATTCATTCAACACTTTAGTGTGTCTCAACTCCAAGGTGCAGATTGACCAGCATTATTAATTTAAAGCGAATATGCTCCCCGGACCAAAATCACACATTTTTTTACAATACAAAAAAGGTTATTGATTTTGGCGCTCCAAAAATTACTGATGTGCTCCAACAAGTGGAGTGCCAAAATCAATTCCTAATACAGATTGATTTTGGCACTCCACTTTTGGAGCGCCAACAGTACTGTTTTTATATTCACCAATTCTGACTTGTTCTCTCACAGTTGGCAACTATCTGTCCCAACCATTGATAATTGTTATTCCAAGGTTGTTTATATAGTTTAATACCAGTACCGTGTGGGGATTCCTGTTGCAAATTGATTCAAAATCTGTACTTGCCGGAGTTTCCTTCTTCTTCTTTTTTGTTGATAGATAAATGTAACCGGAGTTTCCATTATTCTCAGTTTAAGTCCACTCATCATTTTCCTTCGTCAAAAAAATAAAAAATTTCAAACCCTAAAAAGTTCAACAATCAAAAGTATTCTACTCCAGCCCGACCCAGGGTTTGAATAAGGAGATTTGAGTATAGAAATTCAAGCATTTAAGTAAAAATTTACCTCTCCCATGCCAGAAGAAGCTCCAGTCGATGGTAACCATATCTTCTTCCACTTCATTCCTGAACAAGGGGTTGTAAGCCCACTCAGAAGCGTCGGCGACAAAACACGCCGCCCGTGATAAAACCATCACCACCAAGCTTGGCCTAGTGGTCAAGGTCTCGAACTCAGGGTTTGCTCCGTCTGAACTCAGGCTTTGCTATGCTTTAATTGGGGCTCCACGAGTGTTCTCGAATTAGTCCAAGCGCCTGAAAGTTGGGACCGAACTGAGGGGTGAGGGGGTGTGCTCGTTTAATTTTCCCGGCAAGAAGAGGATAGTGGGACCGAACAGAGTTGAGGTCCCTTTGGCGCGAGACGGGGTATTTTAGTGCGGCTGATTTGGTTGTTCATCTCGATAATAATAGACCGTTTGAATTTTCAACCGAACAATGGACGATTAAGGTAGTAGGAGTTCGGATTAAATTTGAACCGTCCGTGCTGAAATGAACAACCGAATCAATCGAACTGCACGGTCTAGTGTAGTGCGGCAGTAACCCCAAACCGTGCGAGACCCATCTGATTGGAGCGAGAAACTAGGGTTGAGCAAGTATGATTAGAAACTTTAAATTATGGTTTGAAACGTCAATAATTTTTTTCCTCGCGCAAACGTAATTCGTTTATAAACAAAACGAAGTCCGATTACCTGATTTTTGGCATGGATATTGTGTAGACAAGTTTAAGCTTTGTTTGTAACTTAGGGAAAGTGGGAGAAAAGAAAGTTAAAAAAAATTCCCTCCTATTGTTTGGACGGGAGAGAAAATAAATAATTTAAATTTTGTGAATAGTGAAATTGTTCTCTCATTTTCTTTTCCATTATTTTTCATAATCTTAAGTTCCAAACAAAGCCTAAAAGAAATGGACGATACCGATCATTTTCTTTGGTGCAAGACGAACCTAGAAAGTTGACATTAAACGCACTTGACTAGAACTCAGTGTATCTCTCGTGTGCTTATATCCCCTATCCAACTACTTTTATGTAATTATATCATAATTGTATAAGTGTCCGACTATATTTAACAAACATACTTGTATACATCTCGCTAGTTAAGATAACTTATTAATTCTTTGTTTCAACTTTCATTGTATGATTGATTGACTTGATTTATAATTGGTTTACTAAGTGTTTGTCTATTTGAAACATCTATTTCTTGATTCTTTTATTATTCTCTTTTTAATTGTCTTCCACGAATTATTCTCTTTTTAATCACCCTATATGTATATTTATGTATGTATTTTTCTATTGGCATAATTTGGCAAAAAAATATGGCAAAATGTGGACCATCATCGATTGGTCGAATTTGTTACCAAATCTTAGCAAAATCATTATTGGTGTCAAATTCGATACCAAGTTTAGCTTTGGCAAACCTTGTCACATCAGCTGCAAAGAAAACAACAAATAAATTTCTGAAAGAAAATCAGATCCGAGCCTCTCAACCACAAAGCTAATTTCATGGCAATCCCTCCGTTTTAATCAATCAATAAAATACAGACTAACAAATTCTTTAACTTGAGAGTTAACCCAGGTTGCTGATGGATCCTTGGAATGTTTCAAATCCACCTAAGGATTCAAAGGTGACAAAACCAAGATAAAAGGGATCCAGTATCGGTAGATAGATACCGGTACAATTTCAACGGTTGTGGTTTAAGGGAGCAAGAGCCATCCAACGGTTACTTTTTAAGATCAATCTTTTTTTCTAAAATAGCAATGCAGGGGTGGAGCAGAACTGCCATATTTTTTTTGCTATATATGTCGTTACACGGCGAAGTCATTTTGGCACTGACGGTGGACTTGCTTCAAAGAGCCAAAGCTAGATAAATCGACAGAATTTGCATGAATACAAGGATCAAAATTCAGGCCAACCCACATCATGGAAGTGCATAATTTGTTGACCCGGGTAGAAGGGGGAAAAAAAAATAGACAGCCATAATCAGAAAAATTTAAAACAAAAAGACATGTATATCGGGGCCACATAAGAGAAAAAACAAACGATTACTTGATTTCTATTCTTGTACAGGAGAAGCAGCCTCTTTCAAACATGACCTCATGATCTTCCCCAGTTTAGAGCACGCATCAAGGCATAGCTCCATTGCCTGTCCATAGAAGTTAAAGCTTCGTAAGCATATAAAAATAGTCGTCGTAGTTAAATCATCAAAATCAAACTATGAGAATCATCTTTTTATTTTTGCGTCCTGAAATAATCTTGACTTTAGGCATTTTTAACAAACACCAGTGGAAGAACAACTTCCGGACAAGCAATTTCTCACTGTGACGCCACCTAGGCAACTTTAAGTGATAAGCTGACTGCTAATTAATTCAAAGAAAAATGTGACCACTGCCATCAGTTCCCAACCACAGAATAGGGCACTGAATAGTGTGCTTGTCACATACTCTAAATTTGAGATATAGCCATCCATAAGTGGGCTAAGAAAAAAAAAGAAAACAGTGAATAAACAAAACACGGGATGCTAGTTGAGTTGATCTCCATACCTCGTGAATCTTTGGGGTTGACCATTCTCCAGTAACAGTCAGTTGAGTAACCTCGTTACGAGAAGGCATACAAGTAATCATTAAGCTTCCATCTTGGTAGCTTTCTTCTTCTGAAATGGGATCGATGACAAGGTTCTTCCCTAGACAAGACTAGAGAAAGAAAAAAAAGGAAAGAAAATGACGTGAGAGTTCAACCATGGTACTCTACAGCTTACAAGAAACACAAAATCCTTCCTAATCATGTAAGCAGCATACATATCCAGATATACTCAAAAAGGAAATGGCTCATCAAACTGCTGGTGTAATTTTGTTAAGACCACTTTGATATGTAGTAGATGTCTAAACAACTGTTGAAAAAAAAATTGCAAACAAATTACTTGCTTGTCCAAGGATCAGACATGGGAAGATACTCAAAAATAACAAATTGCTTAATAAAACAAAAAGAAAATCGCTTCATCACGTAGTTGTGAATCAAATCAGAACAAGATGTTTTAACAATGAACTGTGAAACAGAGATAAAAGCCTTTTTAAACATGAAATGTGAAACAGAAATAGAAGCTCCCGTAAAGATACAGATGACCATGCTAGGTTGGTCATGTCCATGAAGCTATGCTGACTCAAACATGAGGAACAAGGATCAGTACACCTTACAAGCTATAAGATCTGGACAATGAGCATTACTTCTCAAGTTTAGACAAAAGATGAAAGTTCGAAGAGGGTACACGAACAGTTAACTTACTGCAACATAGATAATGGCGAGAAAGATAAATAATGCTAAGTGATTTGCAAAGCATATGCATGAAATTCATGCTGGTGAAGTTCCAACAGGATGTCTTCCTCTGACAATGAATGTACGCAAAATCTTCATCATTTACATCTTTTCAAACGAAAAGAATGAATAGTTCATCTGAATCCTATTCTGGTTTCGAATATTTTCTTTCACAGAAAAAGGAAGCGCTATTTAAATCAATGTGGAAAATTCTTCTAGAGTGCAAACCCTTATTTTCTACTCAAAGCAAAAAGCATCCTATACGAGCAATGAAAGCCCCCGACTCCCCATAACATGGAATGTGGAAAATAATTTTCTAATACTGGCATGCATACATACCACAGAAACAGAGGCAATCAAGTCATACATCATAATCCCTGCATCCGCTAGAGCTAGACTAGCACATGATATCACCACAGGAAGATCACCTGCAACAACATTCTTATCACAGTATGAACAAACTAAAAGTAATAATGCCTTTTCTAAGTTATTATCTAGCAAAAATGTCAGAAAGGGCAAGTCAATTGCCATTTCCTGTCATTTAAAAAATCATAAGCCCAAAACTCGGGTCACTATTTACTCAGCGAAAAGCCATTATTTAGTAGTGGTCCCATCAGTACATGTTATTGTCAGGATAGATTGAGTAGTGGCAAACCATAAATCACCGACATGGAATACTTAAACCTCTACAATAAAAAAAGGGACAGCATTACAATAAACATAGCCCAAAATCTCTAGTTCCTCTTTCATTAAACCAAGCTTCTATGCATAAAGGGTGATCAAAAATTTGAGACTAACGCACTGCGGAATTAAACTCAAGACTTACCGCCACCAGATTCCAACACCAATGCAAAAACATCCACAGTAGTCTTAGGAAAAGAATCCAGTATTATACCACCTTCCAAAGCTTTATGAAGAATCGAGGAAAACTCCTTGTGGTCTGATCCCTAACACATGGAGGAATTGGACATTCAGTATAACAAAAATAAAACAGGACACGGAAGCAGTATGATAATATTGTATATACATATTACCCCTACCTGTCCACGAACTGGGGTAGCAAAAGTTGTATAACTGACATTGCAATTCAGCCGCCCTATATCACTGTACATCATTGCTTTCTTACTTTCCCTTGGCCCAAATCTGAACCAAACAAAATTAACAATAATAAAAAGCATGGCCAGATATAATTAAACAAACCAGACAGTTTAACATGTAAAAACAAAATGAACTGGCCCACAACATAATCAGAATGCAAGCGCTATCTTGAATAGTTTTCACTTCAGGACTGTTATTTTACTCCTATCTCCAATAAGAAACTCAAATTCAGAGATCTAGCATGCAACATCATTGTGTTATTCTCACAAGCCAGTAAATATAAGTGCAAAACCAAAGACAAAGTGGGAAAGGTGGTTTCTGCAATTCGGGCACTAGAAAAGCCCATTCAATCCCTCACTGCTGGTCCCGATCTTGTGGTGGGGATGGCTTGCAGACACAGTCACACGGTACAACCTAAAACCCATTTCCCCATTACACAACATAGCTTTAGACAAATGTCACTCCCATGTTCAGCAGGCCCAACTAGTTACGATTGTGCCAGCTGCTAGGTTACCAGAAAAGAATGATGATCATAGCCATAGGAAACCAAATAAATCAAGTAAGCATGCAATCGAGATACTCACACGGACACGATGACCTTTGTATTTCCAAATTCTGCATAAGCAGATCCAGAAGCTGAATTCACTGCACCAGTCCTTAAAACTGCAAACCACAAACCACAGTATTCATGTAACTTAGTTGAGCAGTGTTAGAAATAATTGATTTTGATGACATTTTCACAAAATTTATTTCTTAAATACAATGTTTAAGTTTGTCTTCTTAAATTTTCTATTGAAAGGGATGTACAGTCTTGATACATCTTTGGCCATAAAATAAACTGCTTCTAAATCTTTTCTTTTACTCAAACCCGAATGTGTGTAGAAGCTTGTGTACATTTTTCTTTTAAAAGAAAAAGCCTATCAAAGTCCATCTAGATCAATTTGGATCATGGCCCACGTGGATCAACTTTATATTTATTTATTTTTTCGTAAGTAAATAATTATATAAAAGAAGGCATTAAGGAAATGCCGCCCGAATACAAAAGGCCACAAGACAAAAAGGCCCTATACACTTCCAAGAGAAAAGAAAAGCTCAAACCAATCTAAAAATTGGTGAAGAGAAGGATCACATTCTCTCTTGTACCAACTAAACAAACTATTCACCAGAAAACTTTTTATTCTAAATAAAGGCTTTTCGACCCCTTCAAAGCATCTCGAATTTCTTTCCCGCCTAATGATCCACATTAAACAAAGAGGGATCAAAAACCAAACTTGCTTCCGTCTATTTCCAACTTTTGCACCTCTCCAAGCGATTAAGAGTTCCATCACACTCCTCGACATGACCCATCGCATAGCAAACCAAGAAAGAACCATAGTCCAAAGCTCCCAAGCCACCGGGCAATGAATGAGGAGATGATCAACCAACTCCGCATCCCTTTTGCACATACAACACCAATTGACAATGATTCTCCGCCTTCGGATCAAATTATCAATGATAAGAATCTTGCACTGAGACGCACACCAAACAAAAAAACTCACCTTTAAAGGCGCCTTCATCTTTCAGATTGCTTTCCAAGGAAAAGAAGAAGTACCCCTTCCAAAAAAAGATTGATAATAGGATTTCACCCGAAAGTAGCCATCTTTGGATAAATTCCTCCGCATTTCATCCTCTCCTCCTAGTCTTTGGAGACCATACACTCTAGAAAGCAACGCCATCAAAGCCTCTTCCTCCCACTCACTCACTTCCCTTCGCAAACGGAAGTCCCAAACCACAACTCCTTCATGAAAATGGAGATAATCGGAAACAATAGCATCTTGGTCGCGAGCCAAAGTATAAATACTTGGGAACTCTTCCCACAAGCTCACTTCCCCACACCACACATGCTCCCAAAACTTTACCCTTTTCCCATCACCAACCAGAAAATGGGTGTTCTTTACGAAGGCATCCCACCCATTCATAATCCCCTTCCACAACAACACCCCATATGGCGATCTCACACCCAAGGACGACCAATCTCCCCATCCGGAACCATATCAACTTTATATTTATGTCCTTAAACCCATGGATATCTTTCAAGGATTGTATTTATTAGCCCATGCATATGTCAGAACCTATTGCCCCAAGGCCTCGACAGGTTGCTTCAACAGTTGCCCATTCTGGAATTTTTCCGCCATATTTGACTTCGAGAGTTTCACATTTATATCACTAGAACGTTGCAGGTCAATTTGGTTCAGCAGATTTTACAGCTCAACGTTCCTATTTAGTTCAACGAAAAGAACATAACTTTCATTTTCTTTTCTGCTATAAAAAGAAAGCTTCAACAGAAGAGAAAAACCACCAAGCTACACCAGATTACACAAAGCATTACAAGAGCAATATTCATCCTCTCCAACACTTCATTTTTTATACAATTACTTTTGAGAAATTTGTGAGCAAAAATTGTCATTTCTACTCTTTGAGGAGTGTTGTAATTGTGAGCTACAAATTTTATTATCTTTTGAGAGATTAAGTGTCAAACACTGGTTAAAACAGGGGTTTTGTTTTTGGAAGGGTTTTTTGAGGATTTTGTACTTTAAATCCTTCCGGTTGTCTAGCTCCTCCGGAAAGCTAGGAACAACGGTAATTGTAAGCACCCGCAAGGCTTCCTAGTGTAATTCCATTTTTATTAGTGGAACCTTCAAGCGATTGCCTTGGAGATTAGTGGAGTAGGTTGGACCGTGGACAAATTCAGACGAACCACTATAAACTGGTTTTGCACTTCTTATCTCTATATATATCTGCTAATTAGTTATTTGCTTAACCCCTTCTAGGTTGCTTTCTGGGTAACAAGCAGTAACTACCAGTGCCATAGATCATAGCAATTTACAAGAAAAGAACACCATGAACTAAACACGAGCGCATGAGACAATAATGATTAGGTTCAGAATACGAAAAAGAGAAATCATAGTATATATCCACAAGTTCCCTGGAAGATTTTTTTTTAAAACCAAGTACCCAAAATACTTGGATGCAACAACATGAGTTGATTCCTATCCTCTATGCTCAACCTCCTTTAAGTAAATATTGTCATCGTGATCGAAAACACACTAAAAAGTCCAATTATACGAAACAATGAAACATGATTACTAGGAGTCTATGGTCCACAAAAGTGGAATACGAAATGGTGAACAGGGAAAAGGAGGTACCAAATAGGAAGTAGTGAACTACAAGGTTACAGATGACATGCTAAAAGATCATTTGCCATTATATTCTAGGAAGTTTGTCTTCAGATGTTAATTGTTGTTTTCCTCCTTTTATGAAGGATGAAATAGCGATGGTTTGCGGAAGACCCACGCGTTTTAAACTTTAATGAAAGAGTACGTAGTAAGAAAAAAGTATCTTAAACAAGACATTCTAGTGCTCATTAGAAAAGAAACAAAGTTACTTTCCATAGATTAATTTCCACACAAAATGGCGATCTAACAGTGCATCACCAATTCACCTTTATCTAAGGAACTCAAACGGCAACCAATTCATTGCCAAAATGTGCAGTAGAGTGAAAAATGGGTTTGATCAGAATGTTAGAAGAAAAACATCATACACATTGGGGTAAGCAACGTCCAAGTTTCTCCACAACAAAACTGTAACATGAAAGGAGATATCCAATAACACCAATAATAGAACCATTTCAAAGGTTGGGCAGTGAAGATAACCAAACACTTAAGCATAAGATATTTTACGACTAAAGGTAGCAAGCTAAATGAGTTTCATAACTAAGAAGATAGGCCATGCAAGAGAAGCATGCTTTGCCAGTGCAAAATAATTTGCAGTCACATAATGTTAGCACTGGATATAGCAACAAGTATGCAAAGGCAGATAATGCTTGCAGTTGACATAACTCATTTTACGTGTCAACAAACTACGCAGGACTCCCAAACAAGCAAAAGAATATCAAGAATACCACATAAAAAGAGCAAATCAATGTGAGACTCTCTCGTAAAGGTTCTTTGACATTACAGAGGATTACAAAAGAAGTGAAAGCTCAATAGTTACTACCGTGAGAATTTCAATAAATACCACAGAAAACGAGTGAATGCGCACTTAAAGGTTGGTATTCAATTGGAAAGGTTCTTTGATATCACGGAGCATCATCTAAGACACCAAATCTCTACAGTTGCAATTGCACCAATGTAGCTTCCCAACAAAACGAAGCCACATACTAGCAATGTACTAAATCACGAGGCCTGGAAGGATTATCGCACACAATACCGCGAAAACGTAAAATTCTTCTCAAATGTTGCCACTGGAGAATATTAATGTATGACATCACACCTCCTTGATTCTACAGACACTACCCCGAACACAAAAGGAACAGCAAGGCTCCAGAATCCAGTAAAGGAGAAAACATTTACGGGGCATGATTAATTAATTTGGATAACATCATATTAGAAACCCTAGCGCGACAAAACAGACTAACAGTTAAGGGGGGGAGAGGCGTACAGGCAGGGCGGCACTGGTGGAAGCCGCGGCCGTCGGGGCGAACCCAGTCGACGTCGTTGAAAATGGGCGGTCTCTTCTTGTTCTGTGTAGTCGGCGACGGCGAGTAGGTCGTCGGAGTTGCTCCGGATTTGCCGGCCATTTCTCTCTCTCTCTCTCTGTTTATCTGTGTTTGTATGTGGCTTCTCACTTTACGAAGCGCAGTTCGCAACCTTTCTTCTGCCAGGTTTAAGTACCGGAAAAAGAAACGCTCAATTCGACCCGACTTGAAGCCCGGTTAGGAAGCCCAAACCCTTTTTCCGGTGGGTTATGGTGGTGGGCAAATAAATTTGTATTTCGGCCGTTTGTTTCGGTTCTCGGAAGTAGTATCCAGTGCGCGTTCATGGTAGTGCGGTTCGTCGGTTTCGCCGGCATTTAGCAGCGAAAGGATCGTAGCGATTGGCCTTTTTGGTGGATGTTTTATCTTTATTTTAGGAATTGTAATGTCTAGAAATGACAACGTGTCCGTAACGGTTTTAAGAATTTTTACCGCCGTGTAAACAATCGCACCTGTCGTTGTTGAGTATGTTTTAGTTGTGTTTCCGGGATTGCTTGTGAAGTTTTCAGTTTGTGTTTGGGTGCATGCCCTTTTGTTCTTTGGTGTATTATATCTCTATAATTTGATCATCGGATCTTCTCTTTTAATAAAAGCGATCTTCTTAATTAAAAAAAAGAAGAAGAAGAAGAAGAACGCAACCCAAAACTTGAAAGAGCTTTTAATAAATTACCAATAATTTTGCTACAATCACAGACAAAGACAACACGTATTATTTGTGCGACCCGACTACGACCACCAACCCCGGCACGTAGGGCCCACTCCGGGTTCCACACGGATGATCCGAATCTTTCAATAACTTTTGAAAAAAGACCGAATGAGTCCATGAAAAATCAGCTTAATCGGATATTAACTTCTAATTTTTCATTCAGATTACATAATCTAATCTCACAAGAGTGCCACCACCAAGGAAATCGAAGACTTCACGGATAGAATTAGTTTTACTTTGTGGGTTCGTATTAAAAAATAGACCTCAGAGAATTTTAATGAGCTGGTAGTAACTTATAAGGGCATAAGTGTTTATCTGCCCAAAAAAAAAAAAAAATTTGTTTTAACTTTCGATCCAACCAACACATTAGTTTTCATCTGCAAGTTTGAAGATTTCACCAATAAAATACCTCAATTGTTGAGGCGAATATTTGTTACAACTGCACTCATCTTATGTAGCTTAAATCAATTTTCATAACTCGAATGTGGCAACAACAATTTTGAGGTACTCCGTACTTCATATATATTGTAGGCTAGTAGCGTCTTTGCCATCCCATTTAGTTTTTTCAAATTTATCAAAAATTCCCGTCCGAATGCTGCGATTCCAATGAATAAAAGCTGATTCCGATCACACTAGAGTCAACGCGCATGCAAATATATGGTAAATGAGGCACACCCAAAGAGAGAACAAAAAAAATTCATCGATGGAGTCGAATTGTTGGAACAGTGTGGTGCAACACAAAGAGAATGAATTTTTCCCAAAGCAGAAGTATGATTTCCCATTCTGCAAAAAATCACTAAAATTGTCATGCATGGATAGACGAATGAGGAGGAATTTATTGTGGCAAAAGAAAATATACGGAATTATCTTTCACAAATGTTTTCCGCATATGCCAACAAATTCCTCCATAGATCCAAGCTCCAAATACAACCCAAGGGACAAAAGAAATTAAAATAAAATTGCCAATCAACATTTTGTCCTATTTTCCTCACGAACACACTCAGTTGAAATCTGTAATCTATGTAGTTCTATGGAGGTGGAGGCCCCGGCTCGAACAGGGGAGGGCAGCAGCTTGCGCCGCAGCAGCACAGAAACGACCACCTGCAAATACACAGACAGAACGAAATTTCATGAAAATAAGTTCAGTTCCGACTTGATTACCTCTAAAAGAGAAATGAAAGGAAAGTGGAAAAAAACCAAAGAACTTGCCATGATTCCAGAAACCCGCCACCAGCGGGTGGCGGCGGCGGTGCCGGTGCCAGCAGCGGTGCTTCTGGTGGAGGTGGATCCATGACTACCGACAGACTGATGAAAATTGAAAACTACCACTACCAGAGCTCCCGAGAGAGGAAAAACAACAGTTTGGTTTATGTGAATCTCATGCGTATATGTATACGTAAAGTACAACAATCTTTCAGCAGTCACACCTACATCTACCAGTCAATGCAAATTTGAGAGGGCAGTCACCATCTACACGTAGCTAACACATGGACAAAGTCTAAAAATCTGATAATTTGACCATCGTATGCCGGCATTTACGGCAATCAGCATGACATGCAATCCTGTCACTGGATTTGAAAACTGAGATTTTCAGATGCCTGTTCCCGAATAGTGACTGGAATAGGTTAAAACCAAAGACTAGGATGGATGAAAATGTACAACTACCCAGCCGTAAAAAAAATTGATGCTGATTGAGTCAACCCTCATCTAGATGAGGTTAGTTTGGCATTCCAACAACATAACTCATCTAGTCCCCAATCATTGGCGGTATAAGCGGGGGAGGATTGGAAACAAATCTAATATTTAGCAATATATGCACAAAGTGATTGCGGGCGAAGGAGGATTGGAGACAAACCTAATATTTGACAATATATGCACAAAATGACTGCTCTCATAGTAATACAACTGGAATAGCCCCTTATACCTCCAAGAACCAAGGGACGTTTTCCTGCGGAACCATGTTCCCAAATCAAAGCCGAAAGGCATCAGAGAGAACAGGCCTAGAGACCCAAATTAATTTCTGTGCACATATCAATTTGAAGTAAAAATTATTGGATCTATCTTTGGCACTTCGTGTGAACTATGAGCAGCACAGTTTGCTGAGCACCTACAAGTCAAGCTACTTTGACTGTTCATTGGCAGTTTTTTTATTTTTATTTTATGTCAAACTATGTGAGATAGATCTTATAAACTGCAACAACTGCTGTATTTAAAGTAATAATCCCATTTCTCTTGTATCCATCCCAAACCCTCTCCTCTCTACTGCACCTTGGCTCAAATCATGTCGTAGAAAAGGCATTATTAAGTGAAAGCCAGGCATCCTAGAGTTATTAATCATGTTGAAGATGAAGCATACCTGTTATTAATCCTTGTAACACTACTTTAACGGTATTCACATAATAAAAATACTCGCCCTAGATAAACACTTTTGCTTCTCGATCAGACATTAATCTCAACTGAGCACCTTCAGTTTAGTCAGCCCGTCTGGGACAACTGGCCAACTCGAGATCTGTACCTATAAAGAGCTCAAATTTTCGTAATAGAAAGAGTTGAGTTTTGTTCACCCTCCACTTAAGAGGGTGAACATTACCCTTCTTCCTATTGGTTGAAATGATGTGGGTCCCACCACAAAGTGATGTCATGCTTACCAAAAAGTGTATTGCATGGTAAGCATGACATCACTTTGTGGTGGGATCCACACCATTTCAACTAATAGGAGAGAGGATAATGTTCACCCTCTTTTAAGGAGGATGAACAAAATTGCACTCAGCTCTTGTACAAATTATAGTAGCTAATTTGCCAAGGCAACCAGCACCAACATAAAAGTCTATCATCATAAGTTCACACAAATATTTGGCGCATCTTTTTGGTATTAACAAATAAATAATTTACATTAAAGAATAAATTGATAAACAACTGCTCTATGATGGGTCCTGTGACTAAAAAAAAATCAAATAGAAAATTCTACAACAAGTCATTGCTTAAACAGTTGCCCATATTCCTCTCACTTTGCTCTGTGAACAACTTAGAACTCAGAAGGTAACCACAAATCAATTTTCTAACAGATTGTTTACAGTTTCCCTTTATTAACAAGGAAGCACAATAAGAAAGTAAGTGAAGTAAATGTGTGCCCCCAGAATGAGTGTAACCTAGATTCGATGTTGCCAATTCTGCTGTAGCACCTTCACTCATTAACAAGTTGTAATGATTCAGCGGGACCTAAAAATTTTCCATGCAGAACGATTCAAACCTGGGCTCGGATAAGTCCACTGCTTCAACATCTTGGGAACGCCAACTTCTAGCCTTCGAAGAAACGAGAAACAATTCATTAATTTGCTCAGCGGAAAAGGTGTTTACTTCTTTTCCATAACTGGAAACGACTCGCTTGAGCTCCTCTATTTCAACATGACTCTCAGTTTGTTTGTCAGCCGTCTCGATGTCAACATCATCTTTAATGAGATGAGTAGAGCTCTGGAGATGATGGATGATATATATTTAAGTGAATCAGTTGATAAACTAGAAAATCATTCAAAAAGCAGAGTATCAGCAATTTAAGTCCTCTCCACTGATAAACAATTTGTTCATCAGTTTTCCAAACCTTACATGTCCATTTACAGCAACACGTGGGGAGGGAAACTGCAGCATATGAACAGGTAATGGTCTAGGATATTGAAAAATGGCGGCCAAAAGAGAAAGGGCAATTTAGGACAGCTAAAATAGGTCAAAAAGCATCATATGAACATCAACTCTGGAGCACCAAACAATCTTCTAGTGAGTACGATATTAGGAGGGTGATGGCATTTGATAATCCAATTTCAAACAACACAAAGGTGGCATTTTTCAGCATTAGCACACTAGCTAATCTATTCTAATATATTAAGGGGGAGCAACCTTTGGTGTGGACACCTTTTTGAGGCTGGCTCACATTTTGCTCTCCCAAAAATGCCCCACAAAAAAAAAAATTACATTGTACTTCTCCCCTACACCTAATAACCGTTTGGGCAAAAAGGTCAATACCAAAAACACAGCACACACACGTACAAAACCTTATCAATTATCAAACTCTAGAGCAGTTTCCCGAACAGTGTTTTGTCCATCCTCTGCCTGCAAAAGCGCGCTTCTGAAATCTGTTCCAAGGGAAGATTGGTACACTCTCTCTCTCTCTCTCTCTCTCTCAAATTGACTGTTCCACCCGACACGTAATTTCTTTTGTCTTTAACGGAGCTTTACCATGTATACGCATTGACAGTAAATCCAAGGGAAGGAAAAAGGGCAACCCCAGATGTCAAAAGGTGGGTTTTTCTTATGTTTTTCTGTTTCCTAAAAAAAAAGAAGGAATTTTAAGTACAATTCACTTTGATATAAGTTTGAGTAAAAAAAAAATGGAGTGGATTTTGAGGTGTTTTTTACTCAAATTTTCTCAATTGATTCAATTGATTGGAGTGAAAAGTATTAGTACAATTCACTTTAATATAAGTTCAAGTATTGAAGTGTTTTTTACTCGAATTTTGAGTTGAAGTGGAAAAAATACCGTAAGGTCTTGAGATGCTCTAATGTACACAATAGCGGAGAAGGAATTGTTCTTAAATGTATCCTTCTTATTGTTTCCAATAGAACAGTTTTGCTAAGGCAATGTTTGATTGGCTTGAATGATAGATGTAGATGATATTTTTGCTAATGCAGTGTAGACGATATTTTCGCTAAGGCAGTGTTTGGTTGGCTGGAATGATGCATGTGCAAGTTAAATTTTCACAATTTTTGTTAAAATTCAACTTGCACACGCATCGTGTGTGCTCCGGCCGCTATACTAAAAGTGTTACTACTGCTATGCATATTTTTTTTGTATTTCAGAAGAAGCGTTTTCAATGTGGAAGTTAGTTTTTGTTTGTGTTTTGTTGTCTTTGTTTCTGTTGACTGTTGTTGTATTCTCCTTACAAGTTTGATGACACTAAGACTAGAGGCCGGGGCACATGCGATGCGTGTGCAAGTCGGATTTTTTCAAAATATGCACAATAACATCCCGTTTATTGTTTGATTGAATTTTCACAAATTTTGACAAAATCCGACTTGCACACGCATTGTGTGTGCCACGGCCTCTAGTGCTGACTTAAGCAAACATCCTTATGTGTAGGATAGGACACATCTAAGTTCTTCATAACAGCGGACTTAAGCAAACATCCTTTGGTGTAGGATAGGACACATCTAAGTTCTCCATAACAGATAAAACTTCAGAGACTAAAAGGGATTTTACATTTCGAAACATTTGAAAAGATCTTTTATATGATGCATAAAGTATGTATTAATCCATCTCTCGTCAATCAGAATGTCTATTATACCAATATCTTCCAAGACTTGCATGTCCTTGACTCCACATGAAACTTATAATTCCAACATCATAGAGAGGGGATGTTCAAGAATAACATGAATATTAGCTGTAGAACTCCAACAAAATGAATGAAAAGAAAAATGCTTCCTAAGTATGGTGGGATCACAGTACATATTAGAGCTTGTCTTGCACCGAGTAACTATCACCTTCAAAACTAGTACATGAGGCTGGACAGCCTCTTCACTCATTGCCAATTGGTGTTATGTTGGATGCTTTTAGATGGTATCAAAGTTAGGCTTAGAGGCTATTCGGCAATACTCTAGACTGACACCCCTTTGTTTGTGTCATATATGCTCTTTGTTTCGTTATGATCCAGAAGTGTTGGATCCTTTGAGTACCTCTCTGCATGTGAGTTAGGCATTGCACGTGTTAGAGCTTGTCCAAAACTAGTATAAGAGCATGGGCGGCCTCTCTACTCATGGCCAACTGTTTTGAGTTTTGCTTTAAGAGTACACATGCCAATAGCATAGATGCAGACATGGGTAATGGATATGACATGATAAGATACTGACACTACGGGTTGACAGAAGCTTCAGAAAATTACGACACGGATAAAGACCGAATGAATAGACTTAAAGATACAACGATACCTTCATGAAAGGAGTACGCAAATTACAGAAATGGAATTAAAGACATGATCAAACTATACATACCGGATAAAGATATATGGGAAAGTTTTGTCTTCTAGATTTTTCTGGAGCAATAGTTGAAAGTATTTGCACAACCTCACTCATAGATGGTCGAGAATCAGGATCCAACAACAAACACTCCTTTGCTAAGTAAGCCATTATATGCATCTCTTCTTCTGGGAAATTCCCTTTCAGTTGCGGGTCAGGAAGCTCCAAAATCACTCGCCCACTATCCAGTAAACGAGGGGTAGCCTGCAAGAAGATGTAAAGCTTTGGATCAAATCTACTGAGAAATGTGAGCAGCCAAAACCCCAGGGGAAAATAACTAAGATAGGGGAAACAAATAAAAGACACAAAAGCAAAGAAACATTTGCAATTGGGTTATTGAAATAAACAACGATAACAAAATAAAGTGCTGAACTGCTGATACTTATGGTGACAACTAAACCAAAATGTGTAACCCATCATATTACTTCCAGTAACACCACGAAGATTTGAACTATGTACAAAAGCTACAATCATCAACTTAATGTCTAAGGCTCTCATTATGTCAGCTCTAAAATGATGGTATGGCCGATCAATTTACAATAGAGTAGTCCATCAAGATAACATCCTATAAAATGTGAATGTCAGGAAAGCGCCATCAGGTTGTGGGAAAACCAAACATATGGAAACTAATTTTTACATGAAATGCTTGCATCACACATAAAAGTAACATGGTTATACCCAAATGACAAGGCTCTCTTCTGCTTTGTTGGCTGTTTTATGGATGGGTTGCCGACCACAGATCAGCTCAAGAAGAACTACGCCAAAACTGAAAACATCAGACTTAAGAGAAGCTCTTCCAACAATTGCATACTCCGGAGCAAAATAGCCAAAAGTCCCTTGCATTCTAGCCGGAGAACTGGGATGGCTGGGAATGTCATCAGTCATCAAATGTTTGGCCATCCCCAGATCAGTAATCTGCAGATATTAGGTGAACTTAGCAAGGGTCACATGTATCTCTTCTGGAAAAACAATTAAGCATCACAAAATTGGATGCATAAAATATTATTAGCACAGTTAGACTTGATTCTCAATGCTGACTCATTGCATGAGAGAAAAAGGTTTCTTCTTTTTTCCTGGGAAGTGTGTGAGAACCCAGATTTGTCGGCAATACAATGGGTTGTTTCTTTCTTTTAGTCTATGTTGAAGATTGAAAAGCCAAGTTGGTTTGGATGGGGTCATAATCAACATAGTTTTTTGCTTCACACCCATTTTCTCACATTTAAGAGCTAGTAGAATACAGTCTTACCTTGGCTCTCCAGTTCTCGTCCAAGAGGATATTTGTAGATTTGACATCTCTGTGCAAAATTTTTGGTGCAGCTGCTTCATGGAGATATTCCAAACCCTTGGCAGCTCCAAGTGCAATTGCGACACGAGTAGCCCAATCCAGGTTTTTCCCTAAAGCCCCATCCAAACACTCTCTCAGATTACCGTTGCACATATACTCAAATACAAGCAGCCTCTCAACATGCTTTCCTTGGTTTTCTGAGCAGTAGCCCAGCAAAGACAAAACATGACAATGATGGAGTCTTGCTATCAACTCAATCTGACCAAAACAACAGGTCTCAGAACTCAAGAATACCACATAACATGTATTAATTTTTCCTTTTTGCTAACCCAAGGTGTCCGAACATCACAAAATCATGTAGCAGATGAGATGATATATCATGTCTTACCTCTTTTAAAAAAATAGCTTCAGAGTCTGGCCCTCCCTGAGTTTTCAGTCGCTTAACTGCCACGGTTTTACCGTCTTTAAGATGACCACGGTACACATGACTGCTGCCCCCAACACCTATCAAATTAGAATCGGAGAACTTATTGGTTGCATCCTCCAGCTCAGGATAGGAAAATTGTAGAATTGTCCCATGTATTGTTTCTGTATTGCTTCTGAATAATAATCGAATGCAACCTGCAATTAAGGACAGATCCATAATTGTTTTAGAAAAAGCTAAGGCCAAGTTTCTCTTAATACTAATTCAATGACTGACACTAAGATGCAACCTGTGTATTCGAAGTTCTCATCAGTAATAAGAGACATACTCTAAATATCCCGGATTCTTTTCAAGCTTGTATAAAAGAAGTCCTAACTTACCTGTGATAGGTTTAATTGGTGAACCAGTATAAACTCTTGATCCAGGTGCTGAAGAAGTTCTGTGACTTATAAGGTTTGTAGCACTATTGTAACTTGTATCTTTGTCTGATAAGAAGAGAGATCTTTGTACATGACATTTTTCCCTTCCGTAGACATAGCATGCCACTGAAGCAATAAATGCCAGAGTAGTGAACAGAACACATGTTAACAGAATGATCACAAGAATTTTAATGGAAAGATGCTTCTTCGACAAATCCAGCTGTTCAGACAAGCCTGTGAAAAGCAGCAAAACAGCACCCTAGTAAAAACTTCGACTTTATGTAGCCTATTCAACAATTTGATATGGTTTATTCAACAGATTACAATGATTTATCCTACCAAAAGTGCAAGCATAGGGACATATGAATAACCAGACCAAGGCATTATTCTGTATGACCAAAAATATGAAAACCAGACACCCACTTTGTGCTAATCCCTGTCAAACCAAAACTGAAAACTAGGGGCACAAATGAGCTAAGCCAAGCTGGCCACTGGGTTGCTCAATAAGAGAGCTCGGATCGAATTGATATAAGCTGACCACTGTGTTGCTCAATCTCAGTCAAAATTTTGAAGTGATCTACCCTACGATCATGAATAGCAGTTTAGGGTTTAGGGATGATAATAATCTAGTATTCAAGTTGCTTATGAGCTAATAAAGCAAAGGTCGTAGTCAGTGCAATGTTAATGAGCTCAAGATTCAAATTGAGCTTTGCTTGTTTATCCTTTTTGCGATCACAATGAAGCCTCCAGTCAAGCCCATCATTAACAATGCTTAAGCCGTCTAGTTCATCTTACCATGCAACTGAGAACTTCCAGTAAAAAGTACCTTTGGAAACATGATCTACTCTTCTGCGCTTTCCCATTTATGAATGAACTGATCAAGATGAAAAAACAAACAAGAAGCAGCAGCCAGATGCCATATGATGCATAAAATGTCTTTAAAGAAAAAATCTTATAATCACTCTGCATGTTGAATTTATGCCTTCCCGAAAATATGATATACCAACTGACCAACACCACAAAAATTTAAACTACATATATATGATCTGAAATTCACTATCTGCCAAGAGCAAGGTCTCACACCTTACATAAAGAGCATAGGCCTACAGGTTTCTATAAATTTGGCTAGGCCTGCAAACCCTCAGTGAGCTGAAACAACTCAAACATTGTATTGTGTACAACACAACATTGAAGCATATGTATTGATAAGTGTAGGTTTCTTTGTTTTTAACAACCCTTTGGCAATATGTAATCTACTAAATTTACATTTAGAAGACCAAGCTTTGAATCACAAATGGCTGCAATTAGGAATAAAGAGTAGTACCCTAACACAAAAAACGTCATCATAATGACCCTCATAATCAGAAACAGAAGAACAAGATTTTGAAAGTAGAATCTTCAGAAAGGCCTAGTGATTGAACTATATTTACCACCAATACAATCCGTTAAGCAACAGCATAAAAGCTGCTCGTACTGCCTATGCTGTGCATAAAAAGTAATACCATATTGAAGCAATGATTCCTTAGAGAAAAATCATTACTTAATAGACCAGTGCAGAAAAATACCAGAAGTGCAATTGCAGGCTGTAAAACAGCTCGTGCTGTGATTGCTAGCTGCTACTTCAGGGAACCCAGAACCACCACACATGCAAGTCCAATTATCTTTACTTGTTCCCTCTGCAGCCAGATAAAAGATCAGCAAACTTAAATGATCAAAATTTAAGAAAAATGACCATCGCTCAGTACTATATGACATGAATCAATGCATCTAGGGATCTACCAATCAGAAATTCTGTCCCTTGTAGATTGTACAATAATCAGAATACTACAACAACAATCCTAAATATTTATGTGCATCAATATATCAACGGATCAACCAATCAGAATTCTGTCCTTCTTTGATAGTGCGTTAATCAGAATCCAACCATAACAATCCTAAATAGTTATGTGCTAGATCTCATTCCTCCCACAACACATGAAGACCTGGTTCTTTCAGTCCATTGTGTAACTGTTGGTATGATGGTATCAGAGCAAAAATCAAATAGGGTTCGTCTCTACATATAAGAAGGTTACCTTAAGCAAGGTAACGACATGCCAATCATAAAAGGGAGCTATTCTAAAGTGTGCGCAGCTAATGATGTTGGCTTCAGAATCGAGGAGGCATGCTATGTGCCCAACCCTAAGGGTAATAGGATGTGCTCTCATGCATTCCATCAAGTGGAATCATTTGCCAATAGGTCAGGTTCATAACCCCATACAAAGAGAATGTCTCAACGGTTTATTGCAACATGAAAAGTACATAGACCTGACAGAAGCACTCACCAGTCATCAGTAAAGCACATACTCTTGACTGTTTCATTTTCCGCTGACTCATAACCTCCAACTACAGTTAAAGCAGGACCAGAAAAGTTTACCATCATTCTCCCAATCTCAACTATGGGAGAAGTGATATAAACCTACATTGTCTTTAATCTACTTCTAAGTACCAAGGCTGGAGTAACTAAGTACATCTATAAAACTTTCTACCATTCAAATGATATACCAAATTGAAATATCACCATTCTGGGCATTCCCTAAGGCTGGTCCCATCAATCCGTGTTACTTGGAAAGCATAGACAGGGTACACAGCAAGCTTCCAGGCTTCCAGCCAATCAAAGTTTCTGGCATTCTACTAAAACATATGCAGTGCAGCAGTTTTCATCCCTGATAGTGCGATTTATTAGGGACCAAAAATGATGCTATGCTTCTATAATAATAGTATTCTCGATGGAATTGTTGGCGTACCTGGACTGCAGTCACATGAGCTAGAGCAGTTGGTTTCAATAGGAAAGCCCTGGTTCCCCTGATATGCTGAAGAACATGTACAAGTCCACTTGTTCATGTTGGATGTATTAGAAACTTCATCTGCCAAAGGGGGAAAAATATCTTTGTAAATGTAGAATCCAGAATATAGAATTTGATAAAAACAAGATAGGTGCTATGCACATTGAGATGTTCTCTCTCTCTCAGAACCAGATTTTCTTGCATACGGTAAAGAAGCGGAGGGGCTTTTGACTTCTACACAATCAATACGAAACTGCTTAGTGGAGTGCACAGGTTTCCACTAACCACAAATAATTTGTTGAATCCAGGTCAAGCAAATGAGACAAGCGAGGGCAACTGCTGCTTGGAGCTTCATTTATTCTAGCCCAAATTCTGTACTGAAAGCTAAAGAAGCCAGTTAGGACATGACATCAGAGTAAGAAAATATATACCGCATGTGTAATAAACAAATAAAAGAAAATGTGTCTCATGATGGTCAAAGTTCAGTATACATACATGGGTATACAGAAACTTTAGCTCAAATCCTAACTAGTTGAACATAGGGAAGCTTTTCTAATTAATAGAAGCAAGGACCTATCTCACGTTGTGTTTTACAAAGGAAAGTTCCAAATCATTGAAAAGGTGAATCTTGTTGCAAGACGAGAAGCAAATTTTACTTTAACACAAAAATAGATAAGGGATGCTCTGGCACCCAAGGATTCCAATCTGAGGCATCCTTAAAATGTCAAAACCCGTGTGGTTTACGGGTAAATAATCCCAATCATGAAGTCCAAAGAGTAGAAATTACGACTAACCTTAATAACAACGAGAAACACACCCATCAAACATCCAAAATCTCCAATTTGGTAGCTGTTAACACTGTTTATTTCAACATAAAGAGTAGATGATTAGGGTTTACTGAAAATGGTTAGGGTTTACTGAAAATGGTAAGAGTATAACCAAACCAAACCAAATCAAACCGAGCCTTATGTCCCAATCACTTGGGGTCGGCTACATAAATCCTATCTAACACCATATACACAGAATTGTGGCATAATATAGCAAGACAAGCTGCACATCAATCCCGGGACTAACAAACTATAGATGGGGTTTTCAATTATCCATTTGAAACCGATTTGCTATTGGAACACACCGTTCTAATTGATTTGCAACAAAATAGAAAAATGCTTAAAGGGTTTGTTTTGTTAAAGTTTTGAGGGAGGTTTTTTGGGTAATGAGTGGAGGGAGAGAGATAGAAAAATGAGAGCAGTAATTTGAGAGATAACTTATTGGGGTCTGTGTACAGAGAGAGAGACAGGTTGAGTCTAGAGACTCAAAACGAACATAATCAAAGAGCTCATGACGAGTACGAATTACTGAGATATGGTGGGTCAACAAACCTCTTAATGTTGTAATTCATCTCAGCCCGCATTTCAAATTATGAGCAATAAAAAAAGGTAGGGAAAGGATGCCTTTTGTTTAGTAATTTGCAATAATTTTTTTTCCCTTTTTTGGCACTCTAATTCAGGTCAGTTCACAAAACAAAACAAAACAAAGTTATCCGAGATATACACAAAACAAAGTTGGTCATCTAAGGTACCAAATAGCAAGACTTTATGATGATGATACAGCTAAATGGGATGTCTAAGCAAGGGCACATGACACTATTGCCGAAGAGAATCACGTCAACATTGTTGCCTCGTAATTCATAAGTAAGATGAATGGTAAGCTCGGTACATGTTCTTTTTTGTATGTGTGAATGTGAATCCAAACTTAGCTCAAATTTAAGTGGATAAAAAGAAATGAAGAGAGGTACCCACGAAATACAATTTGGTCCCTCCAGAAACACAACTATGGTTAACAAATAACATAACAGGACAAGAACATATGTCATCACGATATGGAACCCCAGAAAAGCAACAGAAGGGTGGGGCTTTCCAGTAAATAAGAGCGGATAAGAACCATCAATGAAACTTTTCCAGGACAACTACAGAATAACCTGAAAAATACTTGAAAGCTACAGATCAAAAAAATCTTTTAGCCTTACTCTTTCATAGTATAAACCACTTGAATTCAGATGACAGCAAAAGCACACCCAGAGCAGTACAACTTGTCAACTTGATATTCAACCGTGCTAAGGCCCATCATCAGCAATAGGAGAAAGGCAAAAAGGGTAATGTAGAGGAGACATATGAGAGCAATAAGACAGAAAGAGACTTTTGAATTTTATGTTTACTCATTCAGACAGGAAATTGTTAGAATATGTAAGAGTTCCATCAAATGAGGTCTACAAAAGCAACCTATCACTAAACTGAAAGAGACCCGCCAACAACAATCAATCTTCTAACCTGCCCTAATTAATTAAAAAACATTATCTTTCATAATTAATTCTTTTCTATCACCTTTTCCATAATATCTCGTCGGATTCCAAAATAGCCAATCATTTCCTGAAGTATATGCATTAAAGAGGAAAGTATTCAAATCCTTTGAATGATGTATGCCAACGGTTAAATTATATCATACTACTTGCTTATTATACTTTGCTTCAAAGACATACTGAGAAGAGTGACATTTGAGGGCCATCAGACTTTAGAGGTACTTTATCACTGCCTCAACCTCTCGGTGCCGGTGGTCGGGACTACAAGATAGGAATAACAACAGAGCCACCAGTGGCCCTATTGATTCCCCGACAAGACCGGCCTTGACATTTCAAGGGTCCAAGGCGAATCTAAGAGGCTCTCTATGCATTTTACGGCCAAAATGATTAAAAAAAAAAAAATTTAAGGCAACCTCAAAAAGCAAAATTATTAGTATTAAAAAAAATACAATTTTCAAATTAGAAAAATCGTTACAAAGTTTTAAAACAGTCTCTTAAAGATCACTATTCTTGCATTTTTAGTTGAAAAACTGTCAATCATGCTCGTAAAACCAAAATTTCACTTATTTGACATGCTCGTTTTCAAAATGTATGTAATATTGATTCATATTATATACTTTTTGTGATGAATACTACACAACTTTTTGGACTGTAGGGTTTAGTCTGAGGTGCACCCATGCTGGCCCGGGACACCCTGCATTTGGAAAAAAATATTTTTGGACCCCTTATTTTAGCAAAATTTTGGGGTCCAAGGTGTGCCGCCTTTGCTCAGGGCTAGTACTAAACCCCGACCGTCGATCGACATCACAATCAGCTAATCCAACCGTCCAATTAACTTACGGTGAGGTACTAACAAAGAAGAACTCTGACTTGGTGTGCCACAGTTTATCATTTTTTCTTGATAACTCAGGTGTTCGGGCCAGCAAAGCTACAGGCCCAAAGGAGTCACAGTTAATCAATTTTCCAGCAACCTACAACATGCAACGCCACATTTGAGATGCTAATTTGCTCCGAGGGGTGCTAGATTGCTGCTAAGATTACTATGCAAGGAAAATGACGAAAGCGAAAAGTAGTCATCTTCAAATAAGAGCGATTAAATGGGCTTACCTGCTCAACGAAAGAGTCGAGAAATTAGGGTTTGAACCTCGGAAACTGTTTCTTCATCCACCACCGTAACTAGTTCCTCGTCACTTCCCTGGTTACTGAGCACTTCTTTCGATCAAAATGCGTGACCGTGTTGCAGGAGTGTATGTATTTCTTTGTACAAATCAACCATTGGGCACATAAGCTCAAGTTTAAGCTAGGGATCTGTGACTGAACCTTGAAAACCAATCGATTCGAACACCTTCGAACGAGACCTGAAGAAATTCAAATGGAAATTAATCGACTTTGGATACGAAGCGAAGGCTAACGGTCGAATGCGAGAGCGACATCACAATATTTATCAGGTATCAGACTGTGGAGAGAGGGAGAGAGAGAGAGAGAGAGAGAGAGAAAGAGAGAGAGAGAGTTTAAATCTTACTGTAAGAGAGAGCCCTTCGGACTGGAGTACAAATGTCGAAGATGGCGCTCAGCTAGTCTGAAGTCTCTCTCCTTTATTAACCGTAGAGTAGAGGAGGTCGTTAATACGGTGGTTCCCACTTCTAATTTATTTTTTTCGATCCTCCAACCGATTTACGCTTTTTATACGGTGGTCCTTTACTTGTCACTGGCGGTGCAAATCAAGAGAGCCGAGCTTTGTAGCGTACGAACTCGGCTCATATACTAGTATTAAATGAGCTTAGAAAACGAGCCGAACTTTTAACGAGTCGAATTTGGTTACTCCTTTCGCCTGCATTTAATAGTCTTTTATTTTATTCTAATCGGATAAAAAAATAGTTATATCTTTACATTGGTACTAATAAATTATATATCTAATATGAATCTAATTTGATTAATTTCGAATAAAAACAAGAGACTATTAAATGAGTCGAGTCGTTCCACGATCACGAGCTAAACTTTAACGAGTCGAATACTAAATGAGTCGAGTCATGGCACGATCACGAGCTGCTCGCGAGAAACTCGAATAGCAGAACTATATATTCAATAGCCGAACTTTATATAAATTATCCGTATAAATTATTTATAATTTATAAATAGCCGAACTATATTTATAATTTATAGCCGAACTATATTTATATTTATAAATTATCCGTATTAATTTTATATCCAATAGCCGAACTTTTAATGAGTCTAATACTAAATGAGTCGAGTCGAGTCACAATTACGAGCTGCTCGTGAGAAACTCGAATCGTCTACCGCCCTATTTGTCGCAGTCTCATACTATCATTGTCCACGTGGCTCATCAGATCTCGTTTCTGTAGCTTTCATGGTTCTACGGTCAAAAAGTAGTCTCATCGAACGAGAGTGGGGACACGGCTGATGATCCGCTGATTGGTTGCCCCGAGGATGCATCGGAGACTGTTTTCTGAGAACATGTTAGTAGTAGATCCGAACATATGATTGGAGTATGTAATAATAGTTGTTTACGGAGCTAATCGCGATCGTTCAAAAATGTTTTGGTTTTGGACGGCCCGGATGTCATTGAAATTTTTTTGGGGAAGAGTTAAACTTTTTCCCGAATTTTTTTTACTAAATTCCTGACCTTCCAAAACACTTTTGGACGATTGCGATTGATTGTTGCTGTAAAGAACTTTTTCACAGTTGAACCGTGAATAAGTTCTTCTCATTAGTATATTACTCCCTCCGTCCCTTTTTAAATGTCCTGCTTCGTAACTCCAACTTATTAAAAAGACTTTATCATTATACCTTTCACATCAACTTTTTCCTCCACTTTCCCTACTTACCCATCATTATTATACTTTTACTCATTAATTTTTCAAAATGGAATCTACTTTTAGGGACAAAATAGACAATTCACCAACCTTTACCCACTAACTTTACAAAATGGACACTTATTAAGGGATAGCCCAAAATGGAATATTGGACTGTAATAAAGGGACGGAGGGAGTATTGGATTTTGATTTTGGCACTCCAAAATTTACTATAGGCAGATTGATTTTGGCACTTCATTTATTGGAGCGCCGACGGTGATTTTTGGAGGATATTATTTTCTGTAAATTTTAGTACTCCTACACTATTTGCCGCTTTCTCTTTCCCCTGACAAAAAAATTTAGGAATCTTTGCAATCAATTTTTTCAATAACTCTAAGTTGTCCGAGTAAGTTTATGCGCATCTCGATTAAATTCTAAGAACTCAGTTACGCCGGCCATTAGTGGATCGTCCAATTAAAGCCGAGACAAATCCTGCATGAGCTGACCCGTAAAATCTGATAGCATTTGAGAGATGTTGAAAACTTAAGATTTAAGGAAAGAGCAAACCTCTAAGTCTTAAAAGCTCGATAATCGTGGGTGGGTTATAGGCTAAACACATAATCAGCTGATTTGGAATGAATTGTGAATTAACCAAATGCAAACTTTCAAAAAGGATCTCCCTCATTCTAGATTGAGGAAAAAAGATGGAATAATTAATTGGACCTACAAAAACAAACTTGCCCACTGCAACCACAAAAGTCAACTGAACCCAAGGTCTCTGAAATTATCTTCCCTCGGATCCAATGATGAAAATGAGTAAAATAAAAAAAAAGGAAGAGTAATAAGATATTAGTAGTAGATGCGTACGTAACTCCACATTTGGTGGGCAGAGGCCGAGAAAGGAGTAGAAAAGTCCAAATCTCAACAAACAAGAATAGGTGTACCGTACTTGTTCAAAGGGAGCTAGCATTATCTTTGGTTGTCTCCAAAGCCAAGAAACAAGGGCCTGAATCTTCACGACGACTCCAGTTTCACATGACGAGGCGCCAAACCAAATTAACCAATGTTTGTTTCCCTCCTAAAACAATTTTGGTAGTGTTTCAAATGCATGTAAAGGGCTGCGAGGGCAAAAAAAAAAAGTGATATTTGACAATTAAAAACCAGCAGATCTATAGCTTTAGGAAAGTAATCGAGCCATTGGAAGGAATTTTATTCCCAAAAATAAAAGAGGGAAACTCAATGAGACCTGTATCAAACTTGATCTCTTTTCCTCTTTTGATTTGGTTCACTTTTGTGGTTTTTTTTTTTCCGGCTTTGACTGCGGATTTCAATGAAGCAATTCCAAACTGAGCACTCAAATTTAATACTCCCTCCGTTTCATATTGAAAGTCCTATCATGAAAAGTCGTGTCATTTTTCAAATCAAAAAATCAACTACTTCTGTGTATAATTTATTAAATTTTTTCGCACCAAATTAAAGTACTAATCAAGATCTTTAATACGGTGCGAAATAATTTGAAAAATTATGTACAAAAGTAGTTAATTTTTTGATTTGAAAAGAGGTAAGAAAGAGAAAGTGAGACTGTCATTATGAAACGGAGGTAATAATTAAACCACTCTCAAGAGTGAAGTGTATGTGAGTGTGTGTGTATGTGTGACTATTTTGTGTAAGTGTGTGTGCAACTTCTTATGTGTGGAATAAAACGATATTGTCAATCTTGTTGTCTACACGGATTGCTTAGAACTTGTAACCGGACTTCGAGGTGTTCAAAGGCTGCTTTACTTCTCCAACCGGTGATAGAAGATACTCGATTATTGTTGGGTTATTTCCAATCTGTTTTGGTTAAGGAAAATGATAATGCCAAAACTGCTAAAACTATACCTTTTTTTATTGGAACACAAGGTTCGATTTGGTTTGGTTAGCAATAAAACTCGAGCTTTTACTTTTTAGGAAATGCATCACACATGACACATATAAATTTGAAAACAACCACATACAATGTTTATTAACCCATATTTCTCAAAGCCGTAGTGGCCAAGATGTGGGCAAGTTTAACATTATAACAATCAACTTTTAACAGAGGGTGGTGTTAATGCCAAAATTGTTTTTGTTAATGTCAAAACTGTTGTGTATAAAGAGCTTGTACCATTTGCAAAGTATAAGACTTTTATGCACAATAGTTTTGACATTAACAAAAACAGTTTCGGCTAAAGCCGCAAAATCTCCTCCGGTCTGCTCTCTCCAACACCTTGCCCAAAGAGAGAGCGAGAGAGAAGAAGAAGAAGAAGAAACTTGGAGCAGGGAACCTTTCACAAATGCCCACCAAACCCAGTGGCCCGTGTGAAGTCCAACAGCGCATACCACAAAAAATCACATCTCAAGCTGCTGTCAGGCTGGCCCATTAATGGTTCTGAGTTCTTGGGATCATCAGTCATGCTGCCACATGATTCATGTGAACGGTTTACAAACAGAATTTTTCACACCGAAAAGTACTCTATTAAAAAACTCCCTCACTACACTGTAGCATTGACATTTCTCTGGATTTATATAAGTAAGTAAAAACAATTGGGGTGCCCTCTGGAATCCAGAGTCTGGATGCGCAAAGGGTTAGACCATCCTGTGTATTAGTCCTACATAGTATTCCGTTCGCACGGTCATAAACAGAATATTGACTGGTATAAAGTCAAATTCCCCAGCAGTTCTGTCCAAGTGAAACCCAACAAGAGGGTGCTGTGGCCGCTACTATAAAATAAGAAACCCGGCCTTAATTTATCCACCATTCCATGGGGATGGATGCCAAAGAGGAACAGGCATTGCGCAATTTATGCCGTTTATCTGAAGAGATGACTCGTACTTTATTCATTACTCACATGTCCAAAACCCCGTATTCAACGACGAGGTATATATACACCATACTATAATATCGACAAGCCCGGAAACTGATTGAGAAACTAAAATGAACAACCGAATTGTATGCATTACTGCTGCAAAGGAAACACAATGAGCAATGCATCAAAAGACTTTAGTCCTTTAATCAAGAGCGGATATGTTCAATTAAGAAATTTTCCACAGTATCCCCACACTTTTACAAGGATATACCCCCCAAATCTCCTCAAACGGAAAAGGTAAACAAAAATAACACTACTTCTCCTTATATGGAGTACCTTTTATTTTAATATATAGAATTACTTCTCCTTATATACAAAATCATAAAATTGAACTTCTAGGCCCTACATCCCACCTCACAACGTTTCCCCAAAGCCATCTTTCCCACCTCCCCCAAGATTTTATTCAAGCCAAAAATAACCTAAGTCACTGTCTTCGAATAATGCCCCACTTTCTAGAAACCACCAAAAAAACCAAAACAAAAAACAAGAATCAGAGACGAAACAAGTTCCAAAAGTAAGCAAGCGATCAGTTTACCTTGGTTGAGGTTGGGCGGAAAACGATCGAGGTGGTCTAACCGACGGGGACGAACCGCCAAACGATGACAAATTCTGCGAGTGAGTAACCATGTCTGTCATCGTCTGGGTCTGATATGTCTGGACCATGCTCGTACTGTCCGTAGAATCCCCACGCGCCGTTGCTCTCTGCCCCAAATGCGAGCTCAACCCAGACAAAACATATGCCCTTCCGGATGACTCATAAACACGTTGGCTCGCCATCCTTTCTTGCATTTCCCTTATTTCTGCAGCCAAAGCAACACACAGCTGGTCTCCGGCTTGAGCCGAAACCGTTTCCGATAATGCCTCAAGACACCGTCCCAAAACGGACACTGCACCAGATAAATCCCCCCGTTCGGCAGCGGCTCTTGCTTCTTCAATCGCCTCCGTTGCCTGCAGCCTGTTGCGCTGCCTGTCCACCTCCATGGACACCACCAAATCTCCTCCGGTAGTTTCAGGCCTCTGAATCTTCACTTCATTAATTTTGGCTTCTCCCAATGTCACCGATTCTTTCGTAATGGGGTCACTGTAATTACATTTAACCTTCAACAGCGACATCTCATTACACGAGTCGCCAACCGGATGAATATCAACTGTTACTAAAAAATCCCTCTCTTCTTCAGCATACAAGTCTCCAAAATCTATGATACCCGTCTTTGAACCAGGCTCCAATGTTGCTTTATAACTTCCTGCTTTTACTGAACCAAGCTTCATCCTTGGGTTTACACACTCAAATCTGACCTGTAATTCCTGAACCACTACACTCAAAAGCCCACCAATGCACTGCGCAAAAGCATCCTGTATCACACTCTCAGCTTCTATGAAAGAAAATGTTCCCCCTGAGTTTTCGGCGATAGAGTGCATCGCGGCTGCATCGTGGTCCACACCAAACCCAAAAGCATGAACTGGAATACTGATGCCCGCATCACTGTTCCGATTAATGGAGGACGATAAAAGCAACAAGTAATCATTTTCTCCACCAAATCTGGGGACAGTATACGTATCCTGCCCATCTGATAACAGTATGATACTCCCAACTGGGTTCTTCCACTTTCGGTCCATCATCACTTTGGCACCCATCCTCAAGCCCTCGGCGATGTTCGTCCCACCGTTTGATGACAGCCCATTAACGGCTTGTAAGGCTTCCTGCCGTCCGCCATCGGTCATTCGACGAAGTGGGAATAGGCGGCGGGCAGTGCCAGAGAAGGAAATTACTGAAAGCCTGTCAGATGGGCCAAGGTGTTGTATCACAAATCCCATGGCTCGTTTTAGTAGAGCAAGCTTGGTACCCGCCATGCTTCCGCTTACGTCGAGCACTGTGATGAGATCCACCGGAGCACGCGAATTCTGCCTTCTGCTTGAAAGGGCTTTGAGATGGATTAGAATGGTGAAGTTATTATGAGTGGCTGATCTTGATACAGCTGAGAATTCTGGGTATGTCTTGACATCTATTGCTTCCCCATTTAATGAGCCATTTTCAGGTTGATGATCAACGTGTTCATCATCATCAAAAACACTGGTGGGCTCACGAGGAGGAGGAAGCTGTCTTAAACCATACATAAAGGCATTATTCGCTCGGGGCATAGCAATAGTGTTTGTCCTTTCCCTTTCACGGGAAAGATTGGAAGGATTATGAAAGGGTATTTCCTTCCATTCTGCCCTGCAAACCGGGCAACTTTGGTTTCCATGACTCACATTTGAAGTGATGCAATGGAAGTGGAAGGAGTGGGAGCATTCTGCGGTGAAAATGGCATGGCCATGGCCTGGTTTCATTGTGGTCAGGCATATCGCACAAGTCCCCTACAATTTACATACAAACTGTAATGAATCAAAAACTTAAAAGTAGGAAATATAAAGGACTTTTTCGATTAGCTTTGCATAAAACTAACAATGCAATTCCACCTGTACAATGAAAACTCAAGCACTGTGCTGGAGTCTGGAGACATTTTAGTTATCCATAAAGCCGAAAATGAAGTGCATCTCTCTATATTTTAAGAAGCATTGTAACCACAAGCTTTTCTATGAAACAAGAAGGACCAGCATTTGCAGCTGCTTCAAACAAATAAATACTAGCAGAATCCTATGAAACAAGAGACTCATTCCATCAATTTATAATACACAAAAGTGGTCTGAAGTATTGGATCCTAAATACACCATCATGAAGGAAATATTAGTCAAAGTATTCCTTAGATGGCCTCGATTGCAAAGCCATCCAAATCTACAAATGCGCTAAAGACTACTGATAAGCCACACTATTGAACCAGGTGCATAAAAAGAACATACTAAATCCAACCTGCGCATAACATATCCCAGATCACTTGTGTGTTGAATTGATTACTATAGGTCAAAATAGGTACAATTTATCTACTCAAAAAGGAGGAGAATATACTGGTAAATTAAGAAAATCAATTTATAACTTTTTAAAAGAAAGGGCAAACAAGGTACTCTCAGACTCATGATGAAGCTTTTGATACAATAAAAAGGGCGGGAAAAATTCCAAACCCAATTTATTAAAAGGTGGAGAAATCATTAGTTCATTGCATCCAGGTTTTTTTTTGGGTTCTTTTCGAGCTCCCATCTTCCTTTGATGAAGCTTGTTGTAGGAAAGCTCCCAATCAGTGGTCTACAGGCTTTTCTAAGATTACCATGAAAAGGAGAGAGGGAGTAGTAGTGCAGCTGGTGAATAGACAAAGCACTTCCTGTCCTGCTCCCCCTTGGAAAGAGGGAAAGGGAAAAAAGTAAGAGTGCACTGTAGTTTTCCTTCTTGGTACGAGGCGTCGAGGCCACAGATGATGGTGCAGATTATCTTGTAAAGAGTCAAGAGTTCACTGAAAAAAATCACTCAGGTGCAAATGAATGTTTTTTTTATTTTTATCGGAGGTGCAAATGAATGTTGATGGGACATCAGAGGCATATATGCGTTTGAGCTATATGCGGTCTATTTCCTAACAATAGATGTTATCCAATGCAGTTCTTTGCAAAGTAAAAAGATGAACAGTTTGACTCATCAACAAAGATTGGGTACACCCACAGGCGGCCAACTTGCCCATAAAGATAAAAATTATGAAGTTAAAAATTATACTTAAGATAAGCATAGTCCTCTCATTTTTTATAGTTTACCCCCGTCAAGCCATTGAGAGCTGAAAACTACGAGACAGACCAACAGCCCAGCTTCACGCATCACCATTTTATCACTCACCCAAAATTCGCCGGCTTGAAAAAATCGCTTATAATAATAACTCTCATTGCAATTTGAAACATTTAACCCCATGTATATTAGAAAAATACAAAATGAGGAACCCTATTAATCAATTCTGCTGTCTACCATTGTCAAACTCAGACCCAATTCTTCTTACTACATTAAGAACCCTCGTGAATTGACTCCAAAAACAAACTTAGCAATACAAGTAAAGCATACACGAATCTTAACCACAGTTGCCTATCTCTGAACATAATCGACGATTTCACTCGCACCCCAACCACATAAAATCTACGAATGACGATCCAGAAAGGCAAAGGCGACACCAGAAATGAGTCAACAATTAACAGTTGAAATTCATACTCTTTAGATAGCTCTTAGCAGAAAATCGAGATTAGTGCTTTTGAAAAATTTAAAAAAAAAAGTTCCGAATTAATAAGATTTCAGAAATCTTGCGGCGGAATGGAAAGACCTTTTCCCCAAAATCACATCCTAAATAAAGCAGTAATCTAACAGCTTCCAAAAGATATCTTAAACTAAAAGCTCAATTCCTTTAAAAATAAAAAAAGTTGGATTTAATATCTTTAAAAAATGTTTCTTGGTCAGTATTAACTATTAACCCAAACATTTTGAATGTGATTACCTCAGATATTGATTCATAAAACCACATAAAAATACTCACAAAATAAGAGCACATACAAATCTTTATGGTAGTAAATCCAACGGGTGAACAAACCTTTCCCCATACGAAAGGCAATACCAATTTCTAACAACAAATACTTCAAAACAGTATCAAATAAATTATCCTACATATTTTCAATCAAACTATACACGTACGAAGATATAGTTATGTACTACTCTAGATGCATACAATAAAGGACTTAATTACTGAAATCAGTACTTAATTTTGTGCATCCATATCCATTTCAAAAGGTAAATTACTGAAATTAGTACTTAATTTTCTATTGATGCATGCATTTAACGTTAAATTCATAATAAAAGACTCTCTTTTTTATAACGTAGGAACCACCCATGGCGGGGCCATATTGGACCCACCCATGCAATGGAAACCTACCAAGAACGAGCGCAGCAACCCCATGTTGCAGGCACTCAGAATCGAACCCAGCCATGTTGCAGGCACATGTCCGCCCTTAAATTTGACATTTTTAAGCAAAAACTACTATGATTATAAAGAAACACGAACCTCTGTTGATTCAGAAGATCTCGCCGCCGCCGAAAGCGACCGAGAGATGAATCCGGAGGACCTCCGGCCGGCGGACTGGACGGTGGGAGGCGAAGAAGAGTCCTCTACAGTGCTGGGGGCGTGGAGGCACGACAGGGCAACCCTCGCTTTCCTCCATTTGCTGCTGCTTCCCATTGGCATTGATTGAATCTGATGCACCCGAAGAAAAGAAAGAAAGAAAGAGAATTCTATTCTACCTACTTGTTAGGTATTGGAACCAAAATAAAGCCACATATTCGCAATATATATGCGTGGATGTGTACGTGTAGAGCGAGTGTGGGGAGAGAGAGAAAGTAGTAGGGAGGAACGGAGGGGATGTGACTTTCAAGATTTTAGAGAGAGAGAGAGAGAGAATGCGGCCATGAAAGATCTGGTTTTGACATTCAATGGGTATTTTGTTTACTTTTTTACTACTATTTTATATTCAACGCACGGAAATGATGTTAGAGAGAGAGAGAAATGAGGGAGAAACTTTTTGGTGTAACAGGTATATAACTCATATGGTATTCCCCTTCACAACAAAATTGACACGTGGCAAACAAAATTTGAGGACTTCAACTGTAATTTCCGCACAAGCTATTCCTCTTCCTGTACAAAGGCTTGGTTCTCTTTAATTAATTTTTCCGTTTTACGTGTTTTGTTCGTGTTTTCTGAGTTTTTGTTAGATTCGCGTGATATTTTTGAGATTAATCATCCTCCTAGACGAGAAGCGTCTAAAAAGTAAAAAAATATACCAAAAACAAAAAAAAATCACTAAAGACGAAAAAAGTATCAAACAACTGTCTTTTAGAGCTTAAGTGTCGTTTTATTAAAAAAATTCATCGGTCCATATTTTTATAGATTGAGTATTTTTCATTTTTATATCTTTCAATCCATATAGGGTATTTTTTAGCATTATAAATTGAAAGATATAAAAAATTTCTTAAAATGTTCGGAATAGTAACATGGAAACTCAATATGGAACGAATGGAGTATTTGTTCGAAACTTATTTCGGTATTTTTTACATTTCGCAACTTTTCGTTTAGCTTTTTGTCGTAATTTTTAGGGTTAATCGTTCATCTCGATGAGACAAATCGAAAAAGTATAAAAATATGGACCGATGAAAAATTTCAAATAAAACGACATTTAAGCTCTAAAAGACAGTTGTTTGATACTTCTTTTTCGCCTTTATTGATTTTTTTTGGTCATAATTTTGTACTTCTTAAACTCCTCTCATCTAAACAGATGATTAATTTCAAAAATATCACATGAATCTAACAAAAATTTAGAAAAGACGAACAAAACATACAAATTAAAAAAATAATTAAGTTAAAGATAACCAAGCCTTTGTACGGGAAGAGGAGTAGTTTGTGCAGGAATTACAATTGAAGTCCTCAGATTTTGGTCCTCAGATTTTGTTTGCCACGTGTCAGTTTTTTTTGAAGGAGAGATACCAAGTGGGATATATACTCGTTATACCAAAAAGTTTCTCGAAATGAGGATCGTAGTAAGAGAGGGGAATGAGGATCGTAGTAACCGAATGAGGAAAGTTGGGGTTTTCCAACCATTGATGATAAAATTAAAATAAAAAACCAACTTTTTTTTTTTTAACCTTGTTTCCAGTATTTTCCCTTTTACCCTTTTTTCGTGTTTCCTAGGGTGCACATGGCTCGGATTGGTCCGGTTTTCTAAAAAATCAGTATATCGGCCGGACCATTTCAAACAGTTTAAGAAAATTAGGAACCAAAAGCTAACCAATATACGTGTGGAAACTAACCGAAACCAAACCACAAGACCGATCCAGTTTTGATTTGGTTCTGATTCGATCTAATTAGCATCCAAACACTTAGGGGTTTAGTAGGGTAAAGTAAGGATTATAGAAAGGTATTCTGTTGGAATAGAAAAGGAAGGAGAAAAAGAATTGAAAGAATATAAATTAAGAATTTGATAAGGTAAAGTAAATTGTGAAATCTGAAAAATAAATAAGTATTTGAGTAAGAAAAAATGAAATTGGGTACACTCAATACTTTTAAGAACCCTTAATGGTTTGGATTCCTATAAAATATACTACTAGTATATCAAAAACTTTTCTAACAAATGAGATTTCTTCTCTAAATAAATTAACTTTAGAAAAGAAAATATTAGCTTACCAAATAAAATACATAATTAAAAAAGTATTGTTATTTCACGAGTATCTGTTGGGATTATTTCTCTTTCTAACGGGGTTATAAATTGGGTTCGTTTTATAAAAATTATGGACCTATTTCCAATTTGATATAATTCTAATACTTGTATTCTTTAATAAGAAAATGTAATGTCATACATTTGACTTCATGATAGTACACCACGCCCTTTGCTGCCATAAGCTTGGCAATCTTGTTTGGAATTGTTGAGGAGGCTATATTGATTTTTTTAAAGAGAAGTTAATAATACAGATTTTGTTCAAAATCTTTATTTTAAGACAATTTGATTTTTGCGATTGCAGTTGCAAAAATTAGTGCCTCAAACAAAATTTCGGGCTATTGAAATAATATCTGCTAGCCGGTTAGGTGAGATTCTAGGAATGGCCGTGGGGATGGAGCTCACAAATTCGGAACTTTGTTATACCTTCAAATCCTTCGCTATGACTCTGATGTGGATCTTATTTTTTTAGTTAATTGAATTTTCGACGTACCAAAAAATAAAAAAACCTTCACGATCCCATCAACAAAATTTGCAGTTCTAGATCTGGATGAAAGCATAACATATCTACTATTTTCTATTCGTTAAGATTTGTGAAGAAGTTCAAGTTCAGCTCAAATCCAGGCAAGCTCAGCTCAAGCTCGACTCGTCAAAATTTCATTCAACGAGTTACATTAATAATGAGACACTACATTAATGATGTGAAATCAACAATAATAAAATCAAACCCAACATAACCATACAAGAAATAGCCCCACATGGAAAAGAAATAAACTACCAGTAACAACGAAACACTCATATATACTGGAAAAGTAATAATCAATTTTTTGCATTCGGCAATATTTGACTCGTTGACCTCTTTTGCGCAGATTGTTTATACAAGGAGAGTCAACTAAACTAGTCCTAATTGATTAGAATATGATATTATTAATCCCATCATGATTGCTCGGACTATGAAAATTATACTAAAATCTTTCACTATTAATTCGGTCAAACAAACTAGTCGGGTGAAAAAGATAAATTCCAAAGTCAAAGATACTTGGATAATCAACTCATACAAGCATATATGACATCAAAATCCGAAAAGATAATGCACTGCTGTGTGCAAATCCCAAGAAATTCCTTGTTGACCAAAGACAGCACCCCCCATTAGAATAGTACACAGTACTATACATTAAACAAAGTACTCCGTAACAAACTTCGATATTCTAACAATAAATGAGGTAGGAAAAAAAACAACATTAATTTGATAGCACAACGTTAAGCAAACGATGGGTCCCTTTTCCTCTTGGGGTCATTTTTCATTTATTACTGGAGCTGGTTCATTCCTTTTAAAGAAATTCATTGACTTATATATGAGAGTAATTCCCTCCTTAGAGCCCGTTTGAATGCTGGATAAGGATTATGGATATTAGTTATGAGGTGGATAAAATAGTAGAGGGTATTATGTAAGAATGATGGATTCACATTGATCTGACGGAGATTAAAAAGTGGTTGATTTGGATGAAATATTAGAGAAGGGGGAATAAATAGTACTTGGTTTGGATGATGGATAAAATAGGGGATAAAGTTGTCTTGTAGTTGAAATGGAAGAAAGTGGGGGTATTATTTAATATCACCCCAAAACCTCCCCATAAATAATCTCCCCGCCGAGGATATTACGGGGTACAAGAGAATCAAAGGAAAAACTAATACCACGGCAAAATGGGTTTCCAAACCAAGAATTAACCATGGGCCCACGGTTTTAGGAAGGGGGAAACTAATACCCCTTCCCATGCCGGCCGACATCCAAACGACCCCTTAAGGTGGAGTGTACTATTACGGTATGACTTGTGAGTAGGGGGAATATACAAAGTATTCATTTCAATTGCAAGAAGACACATTATGTAGTCCAGACTTATTATTTCGTATTTTTTTTTTGATCCGCTATTATTTCGTAATTTAGTTTATTGCTTTTCTGGCAAAAAAATAAGATAAAAGTATTCATTTTATTATCTCCATTATATAATGCCATGTTTTTCTTTCGTACGCCGACCCATTTGATTTCCGTTTTTTATTGTCTTATTTGCTTAATTTGCGTCTTAGTTTGGATACAAATACAAAATAAGCCACTAAGATGATAAGACAATAAAAAAAGGATGACCAAACATTTTCATTTAATTTTTTTTTGCAATAATATTTCGTTACGTCATTGATGGTACTATTTTTTTTTGGCCATATTTTATAGTTATCCGGGATTAGCGGGGTAGTTAGATTAACACTAGGGGAGTCCAGTAACTTTCCATAGCTCTGGGTCCCAACCGCCCCCAAGGGGCCTCGAACCTCTGCCTCCTGGATGGAGGAGAGGGTAGGTTGCCAACTGCACAAGGCAGTGGAACCTATTGGTAGTACTATACAGTGCATGATTGTGAAGGTGCTTATTAAAATGTAGTGATTTTTTGTATTTTTACTTTACCGTTTGCACTCCCATTTTTGTTATTATTTAGTTGAGTTTACACTATTGTTATCAGATGAAAGAAAGAGAATTCTATTTCTACCTACTTGTTAGGTCTTGGAACCCAAAAAAGCCACATATTTGCAGTATTGTAGGGGGTGTTTTTGTTAAAAGCCCCATGAGTGCGGCAAGTGGTATAATCTAAAATTTTCAAATACAATTACTTTTGAATTGTTTTAAAATCCAATTGGTCTACACAATAATAACTCTGAATTTTAGTTAGCTAGGGATCGATCTATTTACCTATTTACCTCAATTCACATATGTTGTGGTAAAAAAATACGTACTTGAAAAACTTGTATTCAAGTTTTTCTTTCAATTGTCGTGCATAGAACTGGTTGATGTTAAGTTGAACTATATATATTTTAGGTGATAAAATATTCAGATTTGAATTAATAAGTTTCTATGGTCTGAAGTAAACATGTATCAGATATATGAACAAGATATGAAATATATGTCCATTAATGAGAAAGGGCTGGGGAAAGCTTGAACCCAATTCATACAGTGATGAATATTAGCGCAATTGAATTCCTGGAGAGTTAGATAAGACCATTCACAATTTCTTGAAACTCAAATATGCATTATTTACAAACAAAAGTATTCGGTTATTCGAGAAAAATCAATATACTTTTAATGTCGAATCAGGATTAACTAGGACATAAATAAAGCATTGGGTCGAACTCTAACTTCTTTGGTGACAAACCATACCGGTTTCAAATTAGAGAAATGTTATGGTAAAATTTCGTTTGAAACGATATGGTTGGAAGACTAGGAAGACGAATAATCCCTCCTAGCTAGTATTATTTGTTCCCCATATTTATCTTTTCTATTTTCTGCTTATTTATGTCTAGTATCTAGTCGAATTTGATTCTATCTTAATACCATAGGATATATGGTATTATTTTTTTGATGTTAAGCGGTAGAAGAATTGCATTCAACGAATTACAATAATGAGACACCACATTAATTTGTGAGGTCTGTCATAATAAAATCATGCCCAATGCATAACAATAGAAGAAATAGCCCCATATGGCGAAAAAAATAAACTAACAACGAATCACTCATATAGAGAAAAACTAATAATCAGTTCCCGTGCGCATTTGATAAGATTTGACTCATTGACCTCTGTAGAAAATGTGTATATACATATGTGTGTGTGTAAGGATGGTCAACTGAGTCTGAGCTAGCCCTAGTTAGTTAGGATTTGGCACTATTAATCCTATCATGATTAATTGGATAGAATTATCTATGAAATTATAAACCCTTTCACTATTAGTTTGGTCAAACAAGCTAGTCCGGTCAAAAAGATAGACCCCAAAGATACTCCGTATTTGCATAATCAACTCATATGAGTATGGACATCAAAATCCGATCGAAGAGATAATGCACTGCTGTCACTGAATCAAGATTTAAAAACTTCACCCGAAAAATTTCTTGTTGACTAAAGGCATCGAGAAATTTTTGGGTGCATGCCAAGTGGGTACCATGTGGCAGTATTTGTCAGCGATCTCAACCGTTAACAAACATATTTTAGACGGCCCAGATTTATTCCCTCTCTCTCCCCTCACCTCACCCCACCATTCTCTCTCCTCTTTTTCTCTCTCTAAAATCCAGACTGTCTAAAATATATTTGGACGGCTGGGATCGCCGACGGAATATCATGTATATGTGGTACCTGTCCGGCACCCAAAAACTTCTCAAAGACAACAGTCGGATATCTACAACAGTACCCCTCATTAGAATATGTACATTAAACTTACTTCAATAAGTACATAACAATCTGAGATAGGAAAAAAACAACATTTGATTGTCGAGGATTAGGTGGCAACCTAGTTGTGATGTTATATGCTCTAGCCTCTTTTCGTTGTTCGTCACTCTGTAACTCTTTGTTTTGACTTATTAATAATATTCGATCACTTTTTTGCTGTTTAAAAAAAAAAAAAAAGAGGAAAAAACAACATTTGATAGCACAACGTTAAGCAAATTATGGGTTGGGGTCGTTTTTCATTTATTTGCAAGGCATCTTGTGGAGCTGGTTCATTCCTTTTATAGAAATTCCTTGACTTATAGTATGAGTATACGGTATGACTTCTTTTTTTTTTTTTATTATTTTACGATATGACCTTTTTTTTTTTTGGGCAAAAAGTGAGAAGATTGTTATTCATCTGATAGGCAAAGCCTAAACATCAGAGAGATGAGAACCCCATGGGGATAAAATGGACGTCCACAGGCCGGACATACCATTGGAAAGGGCTTTTTGAGCACAACAGTGCGCAGCCCTGTTACATTCACGTTTAACAAAACTAAAACCACAGGCAGTAAAAGATTTCTTCAAGACTAAACAATCATGAATAACTACTGCTATATCAGAGGGAGGGTCTTGATCGTCATTGCATCTCCTCACAATCGCCTCCGCGTCCGATTCAATATGCACCTTAGGACACTTTAGAGCAGTCCCCAGTTTTAACCCATTACGAATGGCCAAGGCTTCAGCAATTCTGGACGAGTTGATCCCATCATGAATAGCCAGAAAAATACCTATAACCTGACCATTATCCCTTCGAGCCACTGCCCCTGTGCCAATAGTATTTGAGCCCCTGCAAACTGCCGCATCGACGTTTATCTTCAGCACATTCATCTCAGGACGTTGCCACACCAAGGTCCCCGTCGAAGAGGAACTCAAGGGGGGATGGGGGATCTTAGTGTTAGCGTCCCGAAACTCATAAAAATCACTTTGCGCTTTCCTACTAACAGCATCCGTTGCCCAAACAATTCCATTGAAAATAAAGTCATTTCTAGCTCGCCATATCCACCAACAATAAAGTAAAGCCATACCTAGGAAAGGAGAGGGCAAATGACACTGTGTTATACGATCGTAGATGCATTCCCACCAATCAACCAAGTGCCTACAATCAAGTAGTTCCTCAGGTCTTAGCCGAAATGGAGAGTGGATCCAGACTTTGATTGCAGCCTCACACTGAAAAAGAACATGCGCAATTGATTCTTCCGCTTTACCACATCGAGTACAAACTGGGTCAGCTCTGACTTTACGTGATACCAATGCTAAATTTGTTGCCACCGCATTATTAAAACATTTCCAGATAAATATCTTCACCTTCGGATGGATTGAAAGTCCCCATAGCTTCTTCCATACTGATGGTAAGACGCTCGAGGAGCTTGTTTGGCCTTCCTGAAGGTTGCGATGAGAACTTGAACTTTCCTTCGCTAGACGGTAAGCCGACTTGACTGAGAAGGTCCCATTCGGGGATGGGTGCCAAATTTTACGATCTCGTTGGCTGGTATAACTGATAGGAATGGAAAGAATCGCATCTGCATCTTCTTGATTGAAGGTCTCACGAATTAGAGAAATCTTCCAGGACTTCGTATCAGAATCAATAAGATCAGCAACTTTCTTTATGTCCTCTCTTCTGGGTGTGGTTCCATTAATTCTGAAATCTGCATTTTTGGGTAACCAAGGGTCTTCCCAAACACGTATATCTTTCCCGGATCGGACTTGCCATATCCATCCCTTATCGATCAGTTCTCGGGCCCAGACTATGCTCTTCCAAGCCCATGAGGATTGGCTACTAGCGTTGGCATGCCAGAATGATGTACGGGGGAAATACCTTCCCTTGAAGATCTGTCTAAAAAGAGAAGATGTACCAAAAATTAATTTCCAACCTTGTTTAGCTAACAAAGCTTGATTAAAAGTCTCCAAATCACGCAGCCCCAATCCACCATCACCTTTACACCTACTCAGTTTTTCCCACTTAATCCAATGAATTTTCCGTTCCCCTTCCTTAGAACCCCACCAGAATCTCGCAATTTCTGATGAAATTTGCTGCAAAAGAGTTTTAGGCAACCGAAAACAGGACATAGCATAATTTGGATGCGTCAAAAGAACTGATTTTAACAAAACCTCACGTCCAGCATGATTAATCTTAGACTCCTTGTAGCTTCGCAGCCGCTTTGTTGTTCTATCCTTGATGTATTGAAAAAGATCACGCTTGGAGCGACCAAGGAACACTGGTAGCCCCAAATATTTTGCACCGTATGCCTCCATCGATATGCCCACCTTTGCTGATAAAAGATTCCGAGCCTGGACTGGAGTATTGGGACTGAAGAACACTGAGGACTTGTCTTTGTTGATCTTTTGGCCAGAGGCAGCTTCATAGGAATCAAGGATCCGAGACAAGGCCTCACAATCCTGAACTGTGGCACGACAAAATACAATAGAATCATCCGCAAACAATAAATGAGAGATAATAGGACAATGATTGTTAATCCGAAATCCCTGCATTAGTCTTTTGCTTAAAAAATCGTGAAATAGGGCTGTGAAACCTTCTCCACACAAGAGGAATAAGTACGGAGAGAGAGGGCACCCCTGGCGGATCCCTCGGCTTGGATAAAAAGTATCCCCTGCTTCCCCATTGACTGTGATGGAAAAAGAGACCGTCTTCACACACTCCATCACCCATCCAATCCATTTCTGATGAAAGCCCAACTGTGTCATCACCATCTCCAAATAGCTCCACTCTATCCGATCGTATGCTTTTGCCATATCCAATTTGAATGCAGCCACCCCATGAGAACCAGTACGTTTGTGCTTAATGTAGTGTGTGAGTTCGTGAGCAATAAGAACATAATCCGTTATTTGACGACCCCCAACAAAAGCACTTTGGTTTTCGGAGACAATCGAAGGAAGGAAAGGCTTGAGCCGATTAGCCAAAACCTTCGCAATAATTTTGTAACTTATGGTGCATAGACTAATGGGGCGAAATTGGCTGACCTTTATAGGAGTTTGAACCTTTGGAATGAGAACAATCTGAGTGCGGTTCACACTCCGAAGCATTCTGCCATCGTGGAAGAAACTACGCACAGCACGGCAAACATCAACACCAACTATTCCCCAATATCGCTGGAAAAAACCTGCCGTCATTCCGTCATAGCCAGGTGCTCTATTTGGGTGCATCTCGAACAAAGCAGCTTTGATTTCCCCTGATGTAAACGGCTTTAACAGGCTATTATTCATTGTTGTAGAAACTCGGTGAGGAATAAAATTAGTAACCTGTTGGATGTTTTGAACTCCTTCACTGACATACAAATGCTGAAAGAAACTTTGGAACTCATCCGCAATGCCATGCTGATCCGAAATCCACGCCCCATACGCATTCTCAATCCCCGATATGTGATTACGCCGTCGTCGTTCAACTGTACTTTGAGTAGAGGAATATAAACAGTATATATTCATTTTATTATCTCCATCATATGAAAACTAATTTTTGCGCTCCACTTTTTACTGATGGCGCTCCACGTTGTTCATGAAGTAAACAAAGTGGAGCGCCATCAGTACTAAGTGGAGTGCGAATATCAAAATCCATAATATAATGCCATGTTTTGCTTTCATATCCATTTGGTTTCCGTTTTTTATTGTCTTATTTGCTTAATAATTTGCGTCTTAGTTTAGATAAGATGACAAGACAATAAAAAAAGAATGACCAAACATTTTTCTTTAGTACTTTTTTGTAATAACATTAATTTTGTTACGTCATTGACAGTATACCGTGCATGATTGTATGTTATAGTCTGCCTATCACGAGGGTTGTTTGCGACAGCTTTTTCTCAGATTTATATCAAAGTCAAGATATGAGTTCCATCCCCCCTAATTGATGACTATTTAATCCTTTCAAGAGGAAATAAGAATAAATACCTAAATTTGTTGTTCTTAATGAAGAAATGAGTAACGATAATTTCATTTAAAGTTTGAGCCTTGAAGGGTTTATCTTTGACGGGCCAATGCCTATGGTGAATGAAAGCAAACTTGAAAATTCGCTATGAAACGGTTTTCTATCACAACTCACAAGCATGTGATATTTGACTATTTCTAAGAGCTAGCATTATGTCATACAAGCCATCACTTTTAGATATTTTGGGTATCCCTATCCCCACCAAACTCTTGAAGAATGGGTTTGTTTTTTTTTTTTTTTAATTTTTTTTTCACGAAATGGGTTTGGTTTTAGATAAGCTGAACTTTGTGATGAAGAGTTGGAAAGAAGACTCAATATTCAACGGTGGGGGCTGCTTCATTATGTCACAACCTTCATTTACTCTTTGGCCTTCTACGTGTTGGCTTAAATTGAGATCTTGTCCGTTCTCTCTAAATGATGAGAGAATGGTGACTAATTAGATTGTCATACCTGATCGAACCCACATAAATGATACGTTCCGTTTAATTTCAGAACGATTTAATCATCCCTCCCTGCAGGTTTTGTGGTCCAAACCAATGCAGCTGCAGCTGCAGGTAGCCTCACGAAACAATGACTTGAACCGGAACCTATACATGTATGTAGATTTTAAGAAAGATGAAAATGTGAAAGCTTGCTTGTTACCAAACCCTTGTTGTGGGCTTTAACTGAAGTTGACAGTGCCGTCATGTGTTGCCTTGGGGAAGAGCAAGTCACTATCGTGATTGAGAAACTTAACCTAATAATTTAAATGACCTCTCGATCGGCACAACTAGTGGTCCATATTGGGTTCATTGATTGATTAAGGTTTAAGATAAGACAGTACCGATCCTTTCTTTCAACCTTCTCTGTTTTGTACTTGGATGTGGCAAATATTGAAGCGAGCTAGCTAGCCAAACCTAAATTTCTAATTTGTGATAGACACCCTTTTGTTTTTGTCTCGAAAAGATAACTCTCTGGGAGTAGTGTTGATTAAGAGACAAATTGTCAAAACTATCTTGAATTTGAAATTTTTTTTTTCCAGACGATAAGATATTAGTGGTTATGTAGTTGTTAACTTCGAACGATATCTTTATGTAAAAGGTACCATAGGTTCAACAAAAGAGTAATTTGTGTAACATACCGATGATAAGCATATGGGAAGTCAAAATTTTTACGATCACACACACTCACGAAAACACTTTTACATATACACTCACGTTCGTATTGGGTCTCACGCACACTACACGTACTCATGTTGGATTTCACACACACTACATGTACTCAAACACTTTTACTCACCCGCTTTTACACACACATTCACCTACTTTTGTCTAGTATTAGACAAAGCCATGGTCCCCATTCGGCTAAATAAGTCAAGTGGCTTATTTTTTTTTGTTCTTATTCAAATTTTTTTCGTATTTGTTAGTTTTTCATCAATCTTTTGGGGATTATTGCATCACCATGACGAGAGGAATCTATAGAAGTAAAAAATTATGATCGAAATCCAATTTTTTTTTAATAAAGATGAAAAATTTGGCTTATTGGCTTATTTTTGCCTTTATTCAAAAAAATTAGGTTTCGACTTTCGATCATAATTTTTTAATTTTTAGATTCCTCTCGTCATGACGATGCAATAATCTCCAAAAAATTGACGAAAAACTAATAAATACAAAAAAAATTTGAATAAGGACAAAAAAATAAACCACTTAGCTTATTTAGCCGAACGGAAAATATCTTTTTAGGGGTGCCATTAGCTGGGATGCTCCCTTGGAAAAGCCAGCTTTCTGGTACTTTTTTGGTTGACCTGATTCTCAAAGTATGGCAGATTTAGGGATAGAATAGGGAGCTCCAACCCCACCAAAAGGAACCCGATACATAAGGGTTCTTTAATTTGGTTCTCCACTAGCTAGACTGCAATTCCTCTCTCTCTCTTGTTGGAAGCATATCTGGTCTCAAAAGAAGTTAAAAATGAAAAAAAATGAAAAAAGAAGAGCCATTGTGACATTATATTGGGTCCCCATATATTCATATTGTCTAGTGGTGAGGAATAATTTTGACCACATGCATCTAATGGATGGAGCCGCTTGTTTTTCAAATGGGGCATCTTGGATGTGATATGTCATGTCCTGTCCAATTCTAAGTCAAGTAATTCGAGTGCGGATGTTCACACGAGTGTGAAAGAGTCTTTGAAAAACACATCTCAAGCTCATAAAATCCGTGAGAGCAAGGATTAATTACGAGCCTGAGCGCAATGCGAGATTTACGAGCTAGAACGATGAGCATTTGGAAGGATTACATGACCGAGGTCCAATCTCGTAGGTGGGTGTTTTGGAAGTTGAGTTTCCTAGTGCTAGTGGGTTGTTCACAATCAACTTTAATTGGTCATCCCTAACGTACCTTTATACTCTAGCTTTGAGGATCACAAGTTCCAACCCTCAACAAGATTTTGCTGTTCAAAGAAGATTGACAGGTTGTCTTGCATGATGTCGAAGTGAGCAAAATGAATGGTAATTATCTGCTTAATTAAGGCTCAAGCTATCTGTATGGGTCATGTGGTAGTTGTCAAAATTGATTGCTTACAAGCTTTTTCATGATTTTTTGGAATTGGAGGTGAAAGAATTCAATGGATGGCATATGCTGATGATCTACTCGATCTAGCAAGCTTAAGCTAAAGGGGGTGTGGTTTAACTAATTTTCAGCTTCTCGTTATCTATTTTTCCAATTTTGGGTGTTTGGTACCTATTTTCAAAAACCCATTTTCGTAGAACTCATTTGATGTTTTGGGGTTTAGAGAAGAGAAGAAGTAGGAGAGAGAGGAGCTCTTTGACTTTTCATTTTTCAATTTTTTTTTATTTTGGTTAACAAAAATACCTACAAAATGTATACTGCATATATCTCTCAAATACTAATCATGTTGCAAAATACATTCTGCACATATCTCCTAAACACTCTACCATATATATTCAAAACACATTTTGACCAAAATTCAAAAGTCAATAACCAAAATGCAAAAAGTCAAAAAGTAGAGTAATCAAACACCTTCTAAAAGACACGTGAAAATTATGTGGAATTTTGAGACCAGAGATTTTTATAGTGCTGCAATTTAGATTTTCAGAGTATAGACACATACATATATTCATGACCCACCTAATTATATGTGCTATCAAGGGTTTCAGCTCTCCCCAAAATCCTTATGCAGCAAAATCCCTCAAATCTATTTATTAAATACTTCTCAGGAATAGCAATATATTTACAAAATCATGTTCATCGGACATTTATAGATTTATAAATGCATGAATAAACTGTGCATGTCCATGTGACTTTTAACATAAACTGACCGTTTTATACTTTTAGAATGTTTTCACTCCAAGTGGCAAAATTTGTTCCACTTAACCCCCTCCCAAAATTTTGTATCCATAAGGCCCGTATTCGGATTAAATTTTAACCACAGTAACTTTATTATACACAAGCATATATGGTTAAGGGGCGGTGCTTCGGATTCCAGATCTTGTTGTTAGCCGTTAGGCTTTATTTACAAAATTTGTTCCACTTAACCCCCTTTATCTCGGCTTTGTTGCCTTTTAGGTGATGGGCTTTGGCTCTTGGGGTTTTCTTCTTGGTTGACATCTTGCCAATCAAGAATTTGGGTTTCGGATGGACAATTGTTCCTTTTATCTCTGCTCATTTTAGTTTTTGTAATCACATTCAAAGATTAATAAAAAAAAATTCGCTGTTCAAAAAAAAAAAGTCGTGTACAGTAAGAAATACTATATTTTGAATAGAAACTCCCTTGTCTTTGCATGTGGGATTTGAAATTTGGAATTTTATCACTATCGCAAATTAAATTTTCTAGCTTTGGCACCCCCGAAATTCTGGTTTGGGCTCAAACACACACAAATTTCGTGCACTTACGGGCCGCTCCACTTTCTGGAGCCTAATTCCCACCGGCTCTACCCGACCCCGATCTAAAAAAACACGCCTAAGTACAAAGTGAATTATTCGGACAAATTAGCCCTCCCTCACTAGCTGGATGCTCAACCTGACCGCCATCAACCACCAGGGTCACGCCCTCTCCAACCACATCCTCGACGTCATTACGTCAATCTCGTCGTCGACGACTGCGTCTCCTCTTCGAATCCTTCTGCGCTCGCTACGCATCGTCCTTTCCGTTGTTCCTCTACGGGGATTCGCTCAGTGGCGCGATGGTTTTGCTCATCGCTCTATGTCGTGGTGGCTCGAACTGGGCTTACGATGGGCTCGTGCTTAAAGGCGCGATGTGTGGAATCCTTTCAAATCATGAAATTCACTTGGTGGTTGTTGTGTTTTGAAAATCTAGTGAAATTCACGAGCTCGAAGCCAAGTTTTGGAACTCAGAAAAATTCATGAGCTCCGATTTAATGAAATTTACTAGGTCATCCTTATGCAGTTTTGAAATTTCACTAACTTTTGTGAAATTAGTGAAATTTCAAAATTATTGAATTTCACTAACTTTTTGTGAAATTTGGTGAAATTTTAGAATATTCTTATGCAGTTTTGAAATTTCACTAACTTTTGTGGAATTAGTGAAATTTCAAAATTATTTAATTTCACTAACTTTTTGAGAAATTTGGTGAAATTTTAGAATTAGTGAATTTCACTATTTTTTAAAAAAATTAGTGAAATTTCACAGGCCGAAAGGGTCACCGGCTAGAAGTTTTTGCAAGGTGGAGATAGGAGAGGGTGATAAAAAGATAGTAAATTGTGAGATTGTATTTAGTACGTCAAGGATAAAGGGTAATCCTCATCATGAGATTGTCCTTAGAGGTAAATAAAAATTAAGTTCATTCTTATTAATGGAAAATTGGAAATTAATCTGCACTTTTCTATCCTTTCTTAGAGGTAATTTTCTGTTTACTTAATTTGGGCTTGTATGCAGGCCCATGTCTGCCAAAAATGCACACTTGGGCCATTCAACTTTTATCGGGCCTTCAACAGCCTCTGGAAAAAGACCGATCCAAAACCCATGTATGGGCTGTACCCAATTCCACTCCCGGTATATGTACAAGGATATGGCATTCCAATCACAATTTCATCGCAACGAAACACATTTGAGAGTAACTCTCACAGTCCGTCCAAATAATAAATAAAACTACGTTTTGGGTGAAATCAGTGGCAGCCCTGTTATCCAACTTCAGTTGATAATGGCAAAATTCACAGCATTTTCGAATATTTTTAAAGTATACGATGGCTGATTTTTCCATTATATGACTGGCTTTTATATAACTTTGAGTCTCACTTGTTGATTTACAGGCATTAATTTGATGTAATCTCTACTTTGTGTCACTCTAGTTTTAGGTCACAAAGCACAAAAGAATTTTGATATTTGGTGTTTCGTCACTGGTTTGGGTGCGAAGATGTTTCGGGTGACAATTTGACGTTGTTCTCGCGGGGGACTGTTCAAGGTAAATTAGGATTTTTTTTAATTTATTTTGCCTCTTCCTGGAGCAATCATTGTGCATTTCTCCATATCTCTCAATTCTTGTTTCATTTTAAATTCCCCAAGGCATTCAAGAAATGTTGGAAATCGTTGCTGAAAATCTGCCACAATTACAACAAACCTCATCGCCTCTCCACCACTAGCAGGCATTTTCCCTACTCAAAATACATATATATAAAAAAGTACAGTACCACTTACTTTTATTTCGTCTAGTCACTTTTTTTAAATGCGTGGTCCGACACGATTAGTTTTAATTCCCGCCTAGTCACGGTGTAAATGTAGTAACTTCAAACACGGTAGCTAAAGACGCGTCGCTTTTTAATCGGTTAGACGAATTCGCGTAGCCGTAGCCGTCAAAAAAGATTAGCTATGTGTAGCCAGCCATCAGATTAAAATGCAGAATACAATCTTAATTGTCGCACTTATTAAAAGCACGTTTGACCCAAATAGAGAGCGGGTATTGGAGATGGAAGGGGTTTCCTAAAAAAATCTGCATTAAAGAACGTCATGGTCATCGTGGATAAGCTTGTTTAGCGTGAAGGGAGTACTGAAGGCTGGGGGTAGGTACGTTGTGCTGCCGATAGCACTCCACGAGTCCCATGATTGAAATGTGAATTAAAAATCCCAGCCCATCCCATCCGAATTAATTGGCATTGCCTGAATTGTTTGGTGATTACATTTATGATTACTTCCGTAGAAGTTACCAAAAGATAAAAGAGAGGATTTGCATTTATGAACACTATTGTAGGAGTTGTTGCATTTCACGGTCATGGACTCATGGCCATGTTCTGGCTTTACCTTTTTAGTCGCATGATTCTTGAAAATGGTCTCCGCTTCCGCTCTCGATACTCTCTCTGCATGCGCTCGCACTTTCAGTTCTCGCAGTCACGAATTTTGGTTGTTTTTTGAGGTTTTCGGAAGACGCTTTCACGCTAATTACTCTCTCACCTCGCATAAAGTTGGACCCCGAATTTGGGTTGGAAAAAGCAAGAAAATAGTACGGAGAAAAGGAACAAGTAAATTAGAAGCTGCTTTTTAGGTCGTAGGTGGGTTGTTGAGAAAACGATTGCTCTCGGTGGAAACAATTATCCGTAAAGTGTGTTACTAATTTATAAATGCCTGACGTATATATATACCAACAAGTGTATACGTACTTATCATTTATCTGGCATGGTCTTAACAAAAAGGGACAAGGAATTAAGGCTAATAGGCTATTATTGTAGGCGCCTTAGCACAAATCCTATGCCATGCCTTGATGCCTGCATCTATTACACGTTTGTTAAGGCAGCACGTCTTACCCACCCTATCGTGCTAATGGGCGGAGATTAATTAGCATTTTCCATTGAAATATTCAATGTAAGTATCTAAATGATCGACCTCATCCAACCAAATGCCTCATCTTTGTACACCATGCACCGGTAAATTGTTGTACTACATTATAGTCACACTTGTATCATGCATATCTATACATGCATGTATTCTCCCAAAACCTACATTTGATAAAAAAAAATTCATTTACAACGATTAGGCAAAGTTTCCTCTAACTTGGTACGTATTATCTGATGTTTGACGTAACATCATACCACGTGAAAAAAACATGAAACATGAACATCATAGGAGGTAAAAAGAAGACCAAGTTTGAAGCAGGCACCAACAAATACAACCACGAGAAGCTAGGAAGTAGGAAAGCAAGTGAAAGAAGTATCACTAGCTTTGCGTGCCAACCTAGTTGGTAGACATTTCTTCGGCTTTGATGTGAATCCACTTCTCGTATTTTCTTTTATTTAATCATCGATACATGTACCAATTTTGAGTTATTGGTAAATTTTTCTTTGGGGAGCAAAACACACATACAAGTTATGTATAAGGGTTTCCTTGTTTTAGCCAATATCCATTTGGCATGCCAAAACTCACCTAACTAGCTAGCTAACCCCACCAGATACTTTAATTAGCTTATGGAATTCGAAATCTACTAGAATCTTTACATTCGAAGTTATTAATAATTGAGGTTAAGGTGGTTTGAGTTAGTTCCAACTTCCAATAAAAAGGAACTTGTTATAGGAGACCAGGTGAGAGAAGCAGAGTCATGCATGTAGGGGCCGGCCGGGAGATGAAAAACTATTAGGGCGGCATGAGAGAAGCAGAGTGTCCTTTTGATTCGGTTTTTCAATTTGGATTTGACTTGTTCAGTAACGTTGTAAGAGCCCCGAAACCATGAAACCTAGACATGATGTAAATCATACAGTAGGTTATAAGTATGTGATAGACGCAACCGATGTCACCTTACTCTGTTTTTCCTTTGTTATTGTATACTATAATGAAAACTGGTGTAAGCAGTGGATGTACTCAATTACACGGTTGGAGGAACTTAAAAAAATCTCCGCATTTTTCTTTCTTTATTTCTTGTTTGACTAATTTTCGCGCTATGTGGTGTGTTTTTTTTTTTTTTTTTTTAAATTGATTGTGTTTGTTGGTTTGGCCGATCGATTCTAGTTTGGAAAATTCTCGAACAGAATACTGTCGTCTTTTCGTACTCCGTACACTTTATAACAGATTCGTCTCTTTCCTTGTAGGCAGACAGACAGACATATTTACCCTTTTCGTTTTGGTGCAACGGAAATTCATTCACCTTCTTATTTTTTTTAACTACATGAGTATTTACCTTGAACGACATAAATCTCCATGAATGACGTCGTCACAAAGTCTTCATCTTTTTATTTCCTACTTGTGGAGTTGTGGTGGTTGTGGGTGCGTGCGATTTCGCCACGTAATGCTGTAATTGTAAAAATTCCAACATGGGCCTGTCATTGTCACCACCTTGAAAATAATGGAATTAAATGGATAATTCTTTAGGAGATATGTTTATTTACGGAGGTGCTATAAACAACACCAATCAATTACAGCCGTCCAAAAGTGTTCTGGACGGTCTGGATTTTAATGAAATTTTTTTAACTCTTCCCTGGAAAAGTTTCATTAACATCCCGACCGTCTAAAATACTTTTGGACAGTCACGATTGAGTGCTGTAAACACTTATTTAGAACACCTCCGTAAATAAGATTTTCTCATTCTTTAGATAGGACACCATGAAATGGATAATTAACAATTGAGCAACCAAAAATTACAAAGACTAACGTAAGAGTCCATGATTTCATGGGAGTGGTCTTTGACATCATAGATCTTTGACATCATAGATTCATATGATATGTATATATATATCTTGAAGAAAACCTTAGAAAGGTGGGTAAGGTTTGTGAGTGGGGTTGGTGGAACGCGTGTTACCTACCTCCCTTTACCAAACCTCATTATCCATTGTCCCAATATTTTGTTTTCTTCTTTTTGAAAATTTATGGTGTTTCGGATCAGCTTGCGTACACATTAGACTAAACTTATAGCTTCTTTCCGTTACGCGTGGGGGCGAGGTGGCCCCAGAAATTGCTGACAAGAGAAATCAAACCTTAAGTCTAGAATGGAACAAATTCCTAACTCTCGAGAGCCAAGACCACCGGGCCAATCCTTGGAGGTTCCGTTTCTTCTTCTTTCATTTGTACTCTTATGTGGGTTGTATTCCAGGGTTGTAGTAGAATAATAACTACAGAGAAAGTACATTGTTTGGTTGCTTCTGCGGCCAATGACTTTCGGACTCAAACGTGGCCGAACCCATTTCCATCAACCCTAGTTAGTACGTACTATGACAAATTCTACCGGACTCAGGTCGCTCCACGTGGCCGTGTAGTTGGTACAAATTGTTTTTTTGTTTTTTTTAACAATACTCAAGACTCAGGATTGGATTTTAGAAGAACCAGATGCGCATCAAGCGAGAGCTCCGGACTCCACCATCGTCGCCGTTACTACTACTGGTTGAACTCCACCATCGTTGCCTGCCTCCATGAAGTCGTCAAATGCCAGATCGAGCTCCTGATCCACAATAGATTAGTGGCGGTCAACCCAAAAAATAGAGGGAGAGGGGAGATCTAAACTCTCACTTGAAGAGGAGAGATGTTCTCAACCAAAATCTGCAAAACAAGAGAGAGGGGAGAGGAGAGGAGAGATGAAGTCGAGAACCATAGGGTAAGGGCATTGCTATTTGCAGCCACTTATTTTCTGAATGTAACCTGTATATAATATGGTACACACCTGTTTATAATATGGTACACAAACTACGTTCAGAAAATTTGTGGTTGCAAATAGCAAGGCCCTAGGGTAAAACCAAACAAATCACAGAACTGATCCTGGTCAGTTTACCGGTTCCACCGATTTGGTTGGAACGCATCTACCATTCTCTTCTGTGAATAGATCCTTAAAACAAAATATTCAATGGTAATGCAAAAAATCAAGGAAATGATATTAATGTGTTTACTCCAAAGTCTCCAATTACTGAACTGCATGTTCATCGAAACACCATTTAAATATGAGAGAAATTTATTCACGGCTCAGCTGTGAACAAGTTCTTTACGGCAGCAACTAATCGCGACCGTCTAAAAGTGTTCTGGACAGTCCGGATGTTAATAAAAAAATTTCGGGGAAGAGTTTCTGAATTTTTTTTAATTAAAATCCGGACCGTCCAGAACAATTTTAGACGGTCGCGATTGACTCCGTAAACAACTATTCACGGCTCCACCGTTAAAAAGGATTTTCTCTTTAAATATACTGTACTTGTTCCAACAATGATATAATCGTGCATGTGATGTAGCCGGCAGCCAGGATGCATGTGGATTCTTTGCCGAAAGATTTTTACCTACAAATAATGCCATAATTCAGGACAGTAAAATACCTTTAATTTGTTACAGTGTTATTGCCAATTGGCAATGGAGCCCCACTTTTATGGCCTAATTACAACGTTTTTTTAATCCAAATTAAAGTGAAAGCAACACAATTAACGTTGGAGGAAGATGACTAGCAGTAGCAGGCATGTTTTTTTTATGTGTTGAGGTTTTTCACGTATATTTGTGTGTCTTTCCCATTTCTGTATCATACTCACTTTTTTGTTTGCTTTGCGATTTCTGTGATTTTAGTTTCCAAGATCCACAGGGGCACTATGAGTTGAACGGGTAGTTCAATTCCTAATAGAAAATCACTCCCCAAATTAAAAATGCGTCATAATTAGCTGAAAAAATGAAAGAAAAATGTTCAATGGCGTACCATTTTCATGCCTTGATTACTATCTATCTCTCCTAATTAAAGAGCAATGCTATGATGACCATATTTGAGTACCACATTTTGCGTACCATGTGAGGTGTCGCTAATAAAATCCCAGCTGTGAAAGTTACAATACATTGCTGAAGCATATGTGTGACTAGTAGAAACCAAACATGTGATCCATTCCTACCAAGCATAAAATGAGGCAGAAAATAAACGTTTTTGTTTTTTCTAATCAAAAGGGTGGGCTAACAATACCTAATTTTTTCTTTCCTTGTACTTATCAAAAGATGAAGTTCACCTAATACATAGCTACACGAGTCTATCCTCGGATTTGAAGCTAGAGAAAGTTAACAATTGCTTGTCCTCCATAAGGTCGTATATTCGAATCCCGCGAAAGCCGAATATTTCAAAATTTAGGATCACTGGAGGGTTTGCTTGGTCATTACTTTAGGGTCCCGAAATTAATAGATGCGCGCAAGCTGGTTTAAAATTTCATTATACAACAAAAAAAAAAAAGGGTCCAAGATATTTACATATATATAGCTGTATATATAATGTAGGGGAAGGTCAACACGTTCTTTTTTTTGGGCGGGTTGGTAAATCGAATTCGCCTAACACAATACCCGGCTAAGGACGTTCTTTCTCCAATGAGATTTGGTCTTCTCTAAAATTGATTAATTATACGCACATTTATGATGAATTGGTGAACTAAATTCCAATTATAAATTGAATTAGCGATCGTCATAAAGATAATCCTAATTAATATGTACTACGTATACCAAAGTATAATCATATAGTCAAATTATTTGATTACGCGTGGTTGTGTTTGGATTACGACATTGTAAAAAGATTTAGGGTGTGTTCCATGAACTAAAATACGTGCTTATTTATTTTTTGAATTAAAGATAATATATTGTGAGAGAATGAGCCGTCTCGTGAAGCGAAAAATAATTATTTGAAAAATAAGAACCTTAACGGAACAGGGCCTTATTCTAGCAAAATGAAATTCGTAGAGAAATTGGCAAACTAAATTTAGCCTAGCTTATTCACTTTACTATTATTTGGTTGTCTTTTTCATTTCTGTTTTCCTTCCTTAAATCTCTCGACAAACCCACGATGCAACCAAACAACCAACCATCTTTTTGTTTCTTTTTTGAGTGAACATAAAACTGCTTTGGTCGTAGCCACTTTTTGACATTTGACTCTTAGAAGCCCATATGTTGGAGATTCCAACGTAAAAATCTACAAGCAAACACATACAATCGAAGAACAATTAATTCAAGGGGAAAAACCTGTCACCGAATGGATATCCTTCCATCTTAAATAAAAAATAAAATAAAATTTGTGGATTGTGGGGGAAAATTGCCTTGGAATACTGTGTTTTGCGTAACACTTTGGCAGATTTGTGAAGACAGGAACAGAAAAAAAGTTTTGATAATCTTGATCAAGTGGTGTCAGTGAGTTCCAAGGCAATTGTGTCCTACGCCAATGAAATTGTGCAGGCTTTTAACTCTCCTCTAGCTAACGGCATTGCTAGCTAGACCCATTCTTATTCAATGGGTACCACCATGTGCAGGGAATATAAAACTCAACAAGGATGGATGTTGGTACCAGACTTCTGGAAATGCAGGCTTTGGTGGTTTATTCAGAGATGCTAAGGGAGATTGGATCTTGGAATACTATAGAAAGACCACCTGCGAGTCAAACTTGGAGACGGAAATTTGGGGTATCTATAGAGGCCTAACCATAATTTTGGAGAAAGGCTGATACCTAGAATCAGATTCTCTCACTGCCGTGGAGTTGATTACTAAGGGGAACTTGGGAAATCACCCTCAAAGTGTCATGATCAATAATGATGCGCATGCAATTCTGAATAGGATAGGAACCACGGTAGCCCACACATATCGGGAGGCCAAACATTGTGCTGATCATTTGGCAAAGATTGGAACCAAGTAGAATGAAGATTTGGTGGTCTCGGTGAATCAACCTCTCTCGCTTAGGGAGTTCATGATTCGGGATGGCCTCAACCTAAGGCAATTCCTTGACTAGCTAGGAATCTTTGTTGATGTGGTGTAATTTATTTTTTATGCTCGCACTTCTGTTGCACAAACTCTTGTTCTCTTAGTTTTATATCATTTCGAAGTACCAAAACAAAAAAACAAAAAAAAGACAAATCAAGAACATAAAACAATCACAAGCAAAGGAAAAATAAGACACAGAAATTTATGTGGTTCCGACATAAACTCACGTAATTCACATGGTGCTTGGAGTGTCCTAGCTATAGCTTTTTTTAATTTCTTGGTACACAGCTATAGCTTATATGGTTACAAGAGAAAGCCTCCACAAAAAACCCAAGTTGTAACTCTAGTCTCCTCCTCCCAACCTTTATGCCAGCAAGTTATCTATTAGTCAGTAGTATTCTGTTTTCATGTACTAATCATTTCAAAATTAATGTTTTTAGTTTAGTTTTGGCAAACAAAAATTAAGAAGTCCAAAGTTACATAACACAAAAAAATAAAATAAAATAGGGTCTCAAACCAATTGCAACGGTCTAGGTAATATTCTCTTCTTTTTTTTCTTGACTTTTCCCCTAATGGAATTAAAAATTTTGAGATATACAGATAAAAAATAGTCAAATTCAGAGTTCTGTTATGGTTAAGATTCCAATTTCTGTTCGCTGGAAAATATCCCTCTCAAGAAGAAAACCAAAAAGCTGGGGGTGTGAGTGCAATTTTTTTTCAAGTGGACTCAACCCACCACCTATACTTCGGCGGTTGGACAAGTAGGTTTGGAGAAACTAAGACCCGTTTCGCAGAATTTTTAGCACTTTTTGGAGGGTTATCTTTATTGAATTTTTTTTTTGCGTTCGTTAGTTTTGTGCTAAATTTTCGTGGATTATTAATTTGTCTCAACGAGAGGAATCGGAAAAGATTTTTTTTTATTTTACTTTTACCCAAATATTTTCGAAAATTGCCAATTTTAAGCAAAAAAAAAGCTGACTTTTTTTGTGTGTGACTTTTTTGGCTGAAAAGTGGTTATTTTGTAAAATATTTTACAAAAAGTTATAGTAACTTTTTTACTTTTCCGATCTGTATTGACGAGACGAATCAGAAAACCAAAAAAGAGAGCGCAAAACTAAAAAAACCAAAAAGTCTTAGTGGAACAACACCTAAGACTCCAACGCTAGCCGCGCACCTTTGTGTTTCCTCCTCCCCTCCCTCACCCTAGGGTTTCCACCCTAAAAGGGGGGGGGGGGGGGGGGGGGGGGGCGAGAGGTCAGTGCGCTCTCCTTCTCTCCGTCGGCCTCTGATCGGAACTTTTTTCCACCTCCCTTCATCACTCTCCACGTACCAAGAGTTGAGTTTTGTTCACCCTCCACTTAAGAGGGTGAACATTACCCTCCTTCCAATTGGTTGAAATGGTGTGGATTCCACTACAAAGTGATGTCAAGCTTACCAAAAAGTGTATTGCATGGTAAGCATGACATCACTTTGTGGTGGGATTCACACCATTTCAACCAATAAGAGGGAGGGTAATGTTCACCCTCTTTTAAGGAGGGTGAACAAAATTGCATCCTGACGCCTCTAGACACCTCGGCTTCCCCGCCTCTTTTGCCGCTGTTCCTCCTCCCTCATCTCCATCAAGTAGTTGTCGGTGTCTCATCACTGGTGGTGTGTCTCGGGTCTGTGGTTCAGGTTTGCGGCTGTGGGCGTGTGGAGCTGTTTTTGCGCGTGATCATTAGGTCGCCGGAGTTGGAGTTTCAAGTTGGTGGATGATGATTGCGAGATTTTCTTTGCTTGACTTGCGAACTGGTTCTTGGTTGGTGGAACTGGTTTCCCTTGTTCGTTGTTTTCTGTGTTTGTGGGACTTTCTCCTTTTGTTTTCAGATGTGATTCCCCTTATGTTGGTCTTTCTCCCCTTCGGGGGACTTTCTCACCTTTTGTGGGTGTCGTTTATTCTCTTTGTCTGTTGATTTTGGTATGAGTCGTGTGAGAAGTGTTGGTAACTCTGTGGCTCAATATGTGGCCAAGAGTGCTGCATAGGGATTGGGGGTGTAGGTCTTTCCACTTTGGAAGCCTATTCTTCTGTTTGGCTATTCTCCCCTTTATGAAAGGATGGATGTGCCCTTAATGTTATTAATTTCTTGGTTATTTGTCAAATGAAGGAGTTAGGTTTAATTAATGCTTAACATTTTAGGCACGTAGAAGTAATTAATTAATTTCAACTTCCTGTCGCTGTTGGATTTATAAGCATTAATTCTTTATTCATCGAGGTGAACGATCTTTAGATATTGGTGAATTAATCAAGGTGGTGATGAGATGACCTACCTCCCCCATAGATTTTGATAAGTCTCTTCAATCATACAAACAAATTAATTTCAGCAAGATTGATTTTATTTTATACTCTGGCAAAACATATGGCAAAGTGATGTTTTGCCTGTGATCCAAAATTGCTCGCATAAAATGACAAATGCTTTGTGTTATATTTTCTAGTAACTTTAACGTCTGTCACATCATCCAGGCCAATGAATCTGCATGCGAAAATGAGATGATTGCAAGCTAACGAACTAGATATCAGATTACATGCACGAAAATGGCACAACGTACACCCTGGTGCAGCAACATTGCCATTTTTTAAAATCATTTCTTTCTCCCCATAGAAACGGATCATTGAGATTATTGGAATATAAAATTTTGATTGCATTGGACAATCACGATCGGTTAGCCCATTTAAGGAAAGAAAAATAAAATATTTTAAGCGTACACACTATCTTGATGTGCAAAATATATACTATTTTTTTTGGCAGAGTTTATTAATTCTAGGCACATTATGAAACATAACAATCATTTATTTGGTAGCGAACGACGTTAATGAACAACTAATACTCTTGTCCATTTCCCCATAAATTGTACTGCTTACTGTATTATATATTTTCACACTTTTTTTATTTTATTTTATATCCTTTGGCACTCACTGTTTTTTTTTTAATTGACTTAAAAGTATCAAAATGCCCTTCATATGAAAAAGTGACTCGAGATGAAATGCTAGTTTAGTAATTTCAACCCGAATAAAGACAAAAAATGGAGTGCAAATAAATAAAAGGGAACCAACTATATAGGGCTAATTCAGTTAGTTAGGACTCTTGCACTTCACTAGGAGATCAGAAGTTCGAATCTTTCCACCCGCGTGTGAGTATTCTTCCCTCAAATGGGCTTTTCATTTCTTTCTTGGTTTCTTTACTGTTACAGGCTTATTTCTTGTATTGGTTGAGGTATTGGGCGTGGTTATCTCGTGAACACTTACAATTGATGTAGTGCATGTCGAGGATTTGTACTTAGTAATTCATACATGATGCAAATGACTTCTTCTATCGATAAATATAAATAAATACTAAAAGAGGAGTGTCGAATCATTCCTTTTTTGCTTTGACAATCATAATTTCATTGGAATAATGGTTTTGTACTCTGGTCCAAGATGCGCGAATAGTAATGGCTTCATTGAGATTAATTAATATATATTGGAATCCAATGTTGATTGCATTCGACATGTACAATCACATACAGTAGTATCTTAATTCGAAAACATGCATGAATCTCAACGCATGCATCTCGCCACCGCGGACCGCCAGGGGGTTGGAATTCCGGCGGGCGCGACAACTTCACCTCCAAAATGGGCCACACGACCAGTGGGGCCTCACCCACCATCCATAAATCGTTCCTCACTAATATTCAAAATCAAGTATATAAATCATTCATCACTGATTTCATTTGTTCACCTCCAAAATGGGCCACACGACACGACCAGTGTCCTCGCCAAAGTAGTTGTAAACTGTTTTTTTATTTATTACTCCGTACTCCGCAGTTGGAAACTTGTTTTTTTTTTTTGAAAATCAAAAAGGGTAGAGGAGGGGGCGACCGGCGTAGCAACCCCTTTGGGCGTGACCATAGGGGCTCCCAACCCGCTGTGGAATGTCCGGTTCGAGCCATAGCTACTGTCCGTGAGGACAGGCCGTCACCACAGCACCACCTAGGCGCACAGCTGGCACAGGGCCCTCCACGCGTCCCTCCAAGTCATATATATTTTTTTGCAGCTGGAGGGGTTCGAACCCGAGTGCACATGGAGGGAGAGGCACTTAAGCCCCATCACCTGTGCCAACTGGGCTACCACCCTGATGGTAGTTGGAAACTTGTTTGGTAGGTGGAATCCACGGAAAGAATGTTGAGGAAATGCGAGTCACAAAAGCATAAGTAAACTACTAATCGCACCCCATGTCAGGCACCCCCGACACGGCAATTCCTTCCCTCTTTTACCCCCACCCCACGTGCCTCTCTCTCTCTCTCTCTCTCTCTCTCTCTCTCTCTCACACACGCACACACATAGCAGTCTTTCTCTCTTTTATTTGATTTTTTGTTATAAAATTTTAAATGCTAATAACTTTTTTTTCATGTATTTTTTTGTAAATAAATTTTATATTTTTGAAATCTACTCAACGAAACTTATCAAACAAGCTTAATATTGATGGTAAAATAATGTAAAACGGAAAAATTATATTTTTTCCGTAGTTTAAACTGTCTAAAGAGGTTGAAAAATTAAGTGTTTCAGATTTCAATCCGTTTGAACCGGTGGAAATATTTTAGTTTTCTGACCATTTTATCCTAAATGGTCATAATTAAATTTAAACTTTAGGGCTCTCGTTGATTAATCCTAAAAAAGTCGTAGAATCAAATATCTCTTAGGGTTAATCAACGAGAGCCCTGGAGTCAAAATTTAGTTATAACCCTTTATGATAAAATGATCAAAAAACTAAAATCTTTCCACCGGTTCAAACGGATTGAAATTTGAAACACTTAATTTTTTAATATATAAACTGTGTAAAGAGACTTGATTTTTTAATCAAATTTTTTAACCATATTTTTTTGTATCCCAATTTCCTAAGGCAGTTCGGCTATTGGCTTATTTTCGTCTTTATTAAAAAAAATTGGATTTCGATCAAATTTTTTTACTTTTTAGATTTCTTTTGTCCTAGAGTCAAAATTTAATTATGACAATTTAGGATAAAATGATTAGAAAAATAAAATCTTTCCACCGGTTCAAATGGATTGAAATTTGGAACACTTAATTTTTTAACTATATTTTTATCCTTATAAAAACTGTTTAAAAAGTTAAAAAAAATTAAGCATTGGTTCAAAGTTGCCCGTTGGTTAAAAAAATTTAATTATGACCATTGGTTCAAACTTGCAAACTGTCTACAACTGTCTAAAAGGTGCAGGTTCAGCAACAGTTGCTCGTTGCAAATTTGACAGAGCATTGATAGCATTTGTTCAAAGTTGCAGGTGCAGCAACAGTTGCCCGTTGCAAATTCGACAGAGCATTGATAGCTTGCCCTATATATTCAGTTGTTTATATGTTCACTTGTGTATACCTAGGCCCAAAAAAATCATTTAATTTAAACACATTATTTCATATTCAATATTAGTTTACAGCAGTACGTGACGGAGCCAGAATTTTGATTTGAGGGAGCCGGCTTAATGGACATGTATTTTTTTATGGGAACGTATATTTATTATATTATAAAATTTTTGCTTTCCTTTACATTAAAATTTGTGCATTGAAATGATTTTTGCCTAATGCAGTTTAAGTACACCAATCATTTTGTTTTTTTTCTTTATGAAAGAAATTGAAAAATGAGAATGTAAAACAATCGGTTTTTTTTTATCAAATCAAAACAAAATTATTAAGATTATAAGTATCTATACATGAATAATTACTGATAATGTTCATAATCAAGTATATAAAAAATTTAAAACTCGGGGCTGCTGCCCCCGGGCCCCAACATAGCTCCGCCTTGGTTTGCATGACAATAATAAAACCAAGATGTACAATTGCCCATTTCCAGTAGGGTTGGCAATGGAGACGGATCGGAGCCGGAGAGTACTATCCCCGTTCCCAATACCCGAACTCCTTCCCCGTCTCCGCCCTGATACCCGATGGGGATTTGTTACAACACAGACAGTCAAACAACAGATAATAGTAGAGCACAAAAGGTGTGTGTGGCGCTGGAAAAGTGGGAATGAGAAGTAACTCTAAAAAAATTTAATTTTTTTTCGAATCGCAAAAAAGAAATTCTATTAATTAACCTTTGAAATTGTTACAAGATTAATAGGATAAAAAGAGGACAAATAGTCCAATCCGAGATCCAAATCTTTCAACACCCAAAGGGAACAAAGCCTCAATATCTAAAGGCCTAAAAGTCCAAATAAAACAGTTAATTAAAGCAAATGGGACGCAACTCAACACCCAAGAGAGGCCTGAAAGCCCGAATAACCTCAAACAAATGAAGCCCAGACATACAGTAAACCCTATCTACAACAATTGTTGCCAAAATGAATGAGAAGTAACTAGGGGTGCTCAAAAAAATCGCCCGAACCGCAAAACCGGACCGATCCCAACCGAACCGTCTTATTTGGTCTGGTTCTGTGGTTCATTAGTCAAGTTATGGTTCCAAAAAAATAAGAACCATTAATTTTGGTTCGGTTACTGATTTTCAATTATAGATTTGTGATTAGAATCGATCCGGACTGTTTAAAAATAATATATTAAAAAATAATATATGTATATGTATGTATATATATGTACATAATTATGTATTTTATTTGGTAAGTTAATCTTTTACTTGATAAAGTTAATAAGGGAAGAAATCTCATTTGTTAGAAAAGTTTTTCATATACTAGTACTATATTTATAGGAATTCAAACCATAAAGGATTCTTAAGAGTATTGAGTTTACCCAATTTCTTGTTTTTTTACTCGATACTTACTTTATCCTACCAAACTCTAAATTGTTTGGATGTTAATTGGATAGAACCGAAACCGAAGCAAAATGGGACTACAACTCTTGCAGTTTGGTTTTGGTTAGGTTTCACACATATACTATTGGTTAGGTTTTGGTTCCTAATTTTCTAGAACCGTTTGGAATGGTCCGGTTACTGATTTTCTAGAAAACCAGATCAATTCAGACCGTATGCACCCCTAGAAGTAACTCTAAAAGGTGTACATATATTTCAAGGAATCGGGGACAACTTCTGGGAAAATAGAAGATACAGAAGATAACATGAAATCAGACACGCCGGCGGCCGGGCACGACTTCTCGTACAGGAGAGTGTAAAACAGAAAGTCTACTGGCACAGCAGATCTGTGCACAGATCGCGTTATGGGGCCCACTAAGGGTCTCATACAAATAATTCGAGCCGTTCATTATGTTTAAAACATTTTTTCAAGTGCCCCCACGAAAAATTAGCTCAATCGACACCTATAAGTTCTTGATCTAATTGTCTAACCCGAATGAAAAATTAAATGATTAGATCAAACACTTATAGATATCGGATTGAGCTAATTTTTCGCGGAGCCCCTTGAAAAAATATTTTAAACATAATTAACAGATCGGATTATTTGTATGGGACACTTACTGGGCCCCACAACGCGATCTGTGCACAATCTATGTACAGATTTGCTGTGCCAGTAGTAGGGGTGTTAGCCAAAACCGGAAAATCGATCGAAACCGGAAAAACCGGACCGGATCGAATTTTTTAAACCGGTTGAATAATTTCGATCCGGTTTATGTGTTTTAAAAACCGGTCGAAACCGGACCGGTTATATACATGTATATTGGTCTAATAAATATATTTATTATATAAAATCAACCATATATATACATATATAAACTGTTTTTATGGGCTTAATTATATTTTTATGGATTTTTTAAAGGTATTGGGTTCAAAATTGATCCTTTTTTGTTGGGCCAAAAAAAAAGGGTTGAATTATGGGTTTTTGGTTGATATTTTGTGGGTTGAATTGTTGATTTTTTGATGTGTTGGGCCCAAAATATGTCCCGTGAATGAAAACCGGATAAACCGGACCGAAACCGGTTGAGCCAATCGAAACCGGACCGAATTATCTCAACCGGTTCCGGTTTCTAAAAATCTCAAACCGGATAACCGGTTTCGACCGAAAAATATCCCGAAACCGGTCGAAACCGGACCTGTATCACCCTTAGCCAGTAGCCAGGTTCAGTGTAAAATTACCACATGTACAATCAGACACCCAAATACAGCACGATCCTAACTTCTAATTATGGGACGTTGTACAGAGTTCCCTTTATAAAATGGTGAAAGTTTACCAAATTAGTCCAAACTTTCCTTTCACAACAACCAATGAGTGAATTGTTTAACATCCAAAAAGCCGTCTCGAATCCCAATACGAAATTTTTAAAAAGAGAACGTTACCTATTTCAGACTGCCGTACCATATGAAGAAGGAAAATGAACTCAACTTGTCCTAAACTTTTTAATTTTGTGTCAGGAAAAATCAAATATAGTAACAGTTTCTGGTGTAGCTCCTTGTTCTTCATAATTGGATGAGTGAGTCGGGCCCAGAGACGGATCTATGCGAGGGCTTATGGGAGCTACGGTTTTCACGTTAGTTTTGGGTATTTTTTATTAAAAAAATATTTTAAAAAAAAAATTCTTGTTATTTGTTAAACCTAATCTACTCTATCATTGGGAACTTGGAGAAGGGGATGAGTGCTTTCGAAAATCGCACTTTTCCTATTTGAATAAGAGTATAAGGGATGCACCACCTGCACTGCACTCCACTTGTTTTTAAAATACTCATTAAGATTAGTCGTTTTTTGTTTGTTAAGAGCCACTATATATAATTTTTTTTTTTTTGTATTGGGTGTTATTTAAATGCTTTAGAGTGTGTTCGTTTTGGGTCCCATGTCCAACCTCTCTCTCTTTGCGCACAGTCTTCAATCAGTTTTCCCTTTAATTATTTCTCTCATTTTTCTTTTTATCTCTCTCCACTCATTAACCAAAAAATCTCTTCAAAACCCAAACCAAATAAACTATTAGATTTCCGAACCTTGAAATTTCAAAAGTTATTGTTCATAGTTCGGCCCCCACGTTGAAGAAATCCTGGTTCCGTCCCTAAATTTGGATCCATTCTTTTTGTTTTTTTTTTGCCAATATTGTATACATTAGCGGGGTTAGTGGAGGTATTAGAGTTAGCACATGTGTGGTCTAGAGGCTATCCATAACCCTGGCCCCCAAAGCACCGCCCCTCGTCGGACTCGAACCTTGATCGCCACTGGGGGAAGGAAGATGAGTTATCAACTTCACTAGATGGTTCTCAATTGGATCCATTCTTGTAAACTTATTTTCTTCTTCGTTTTGTGTATTTCGTTCGTCTTTTTTGAATTTTAGTTAGATGCGCGTCATATTTTTTGGATTAATCATCCTTCTCGACAAGAGAAATTTAAAATGTACAAAATTATGACAGAAAGTTAAACAAAAAATACTAAAGATGAAAAAGTATCAAACAACTGTCTTATTTGTTTCAACATCGGTCTATATTTTTGTACTTTTTCAATTCGTCTCGTTGAGACAAATGATTAACCCCAAAAATTACGATAAAAAACTAAATAAAAAAATACCAAAATAAATTTCAGGCTTATAAATTTACAAGAATGCATAGGGATGTAGTATTCCATTTACTATTATTTGCATTATTTGACGACAAGCAATCACTGTAATTAGTAAAGCCATGCAAGCTATCTAAAATCACATCACGAAATGATAAATGTCTCACTAAGGAAACCCCAAATCTCTCTTCTTCTCTTTTTGACCAGAAAGTAAACTCGATTTATATATAAGTAAAATACAACACAATAAAAAGGGACATTAATTACCGGTCTCAAAATACAGAAACTAACAAAAGAAAATAAAATACAACAAACCAAAAAAACCACATGGAACCACGACGTCGGAGCCGGAGCCGTCGAACACACTTGTGAAGAGGGGTTGGAGAGGCCGAAGTTGAGATGCCAGGTATGAACACCGAGCAAGCCCTCCTGGATGACCCGCCGCCCCAATTCGAACTCGTCCAGTCGTAGATTGGAGGCAGAAGCCGTTGCAGACGCTGTCTTCGTCTTCTTCTCTTTTTTTAATCAACAGGAGACCCCAAATCTAAATACTGTAGTTTAGTCTTGATCAATTGGGACCAAGACCAAAAAAAAATGGAAAAGAAAATTACGCCATATATACGTGAAACTGCTATATATATTCTGTTTGCTAGAAACCCCCAAAGACAAAATAAAACATTAGTAATTGTAATTCTTTACCCTGAGGGCTCGTTTGGATGTGGAATAAGGATTGGGGGTATTATTTATGGAGGAGGGATAAAATAGTAGGAGGTATTGGTTAATAAGAGATGATCCACATTGATGTGATGTTTATGGAGGGGGAATTAAATAGTAGTTGATTTGGATGAGGTATTAAAAATGGGGGGATAAAATAGTACTTGGGTTGGATGATGGATAAAATGGGGGATGAAGTTATTTTGTAGCTGAAATGGAGGAGGAGGGGGTATTATTTCGGCCTTATACGGGAGTATTAACTAATAACACTCCAAAACCCACCCATAAATAATACCCCCGTAGTGGGTATTGACGGGTCTTACACAAGAGGGGGATAACGAAAAACCCTATCAAAAAGCGTTGCCAAACCAAGGCAAAAGGCTGACCCCACATGCTTATAGACGGTATAGGAGAATACCCCTTCACAATGCTCCTTCCAAACGAGCCCTGAGTATGAATAGAATTAAGACGGGCACAACAAATTAATGAAAGCAGCACATCATTGTAAAACTGTAATTAATTTTCACAAACCTTTTGCGCACTCTTCCACAATCTTCCACAGTTCCATCTACAGGCCTTGTAAAAACGAGGACTGCTAAAATCAAGGCGAAAAGAACGAAACTGTGCAAATAAGAATGAAAGTGTGTCGATGGAAAAAATTAGTATATAAGATGTGCCCGTGAAACTTAGGCCCAAATCCACTAAGATTTTCATTTTTTAAGTACTTGTTTCCCGTTCTACAACAGGTTAATTATTCTCTCACAATACATCACATTTAATTAAAAAGGTAAGTACTTATTTGAAAAATAAATATTTATTTTATTAGTTAATCAGTAGAACACCCATACTAGAGAAATACTATATGACATGCACTTAAGCCCAGTCTCGTGAGCCCACCATGAGTTTTGAATTTTTTTATTTTACGTAAGTTTGAATGTGCTAATTATTACTAAGTATTAAAAATAATTAGATTAATGACTTCATTTTAACTTTTTACAGTAATAAACAGAGTATGATCATTCTCAGAATCAAACTTATCGTTTATTTTCTTACAAAAAAAGAGAGAGGTTATAATTAAGCTAGAACATGTCTGCTACTCTAGCTAGCTATACTTCCCTTGAAGAGTTTTTTTGCTTATCATCTGCATGTGGTGCTCATTTCTCCTTGTGAGATGTTTTCTTATTCTTTCTTCTCTCATATCTCCTCCTCCCCAACCTCCACGGGACCACGTCCTTTTCCTTATCTCTGCCTCTCCTCCACCCTTGCCTGCCGCCTGAGCCGCTTCGCTCCCACCGAGCACAGCTCTTCCAAGCGCCTCCACCGCCGTCCTATGATTTCCACCGTCCATTTCCTCTGGAGTTGTGGAGTAGGCGATCGAGGTTGTAGATATCAGATATTTGGAGGTTGTAGATCTCAAGTTCAGAGCTTGCCATCGAAGATGTAAATGGAGCTCCAATGCCTTTTTTCGGATTTACCCCTCAATTCATAAGGTCCAACTTTTCATTTTTAGATGTTCTATAAAATAAGTGTCCAATTAAATTTTTTTTTTTGAACAACAAAAAAGATGATTTCCCTTTGAAACAAGTACAAAGATTAAATGGGGGAGGAGCGAGACGTACGGTATCCCAACGAGGGAAAATTTTGAAAAGTTAACGAAAAAAATTCCAACTTTTTCATTTTGCCCGTTTTTCTTCGAATTTAAAAACTCTTTAAATATTAATTTCAACAAATGAAATGAAAGCTATAAAAAGGCTAGAAAGAAGTAAAAGACGACCAATTTGGCACCGATATTTTTAGGCATGAATTCTTACTTGGGAAAATGATGGTTAATGTCGACGTGTTTTGATAATTAATACCCGTCAATGATATTTTTAGCATTAACAAATGTTCTTAGCTTATCTTTGATGGGTATTAATTATCAAAACACGTCCTGGGCCGTCATTTTCCCTTCTTACTTTTCCTTGGGAGTCTTTAGTTTTTGCAGGAATTGCCTCTGCCGAAGTCCAACACGGGAGAATTCATCAAAACTATTGTGGGGCAAAACAGGAAACTCTCGTAAATATGTGAAGGGCAGTAATTAAACTTCCTTTAATAGTTGGATTCTCCAAAAGAGACTCACAAATAGAAATGGGGGAGTATGCATGTATCAAGGGAGTTCTATTTTTTCCCTTTTTAGCTTGTTTTGATTTTAGTTGTTCTTGTTTGTATTCCGTCGGAGCCTATATGTGGAGGGTATGATTTGAGTCTTTGGTAAACTTTGGAGCTTATTGTCTTTATCTTTGATTCGCTCTATTGCCGGCCAAACTCTTTTGAGGTATGTTTTACAGTATGTGCTCTTGAGCTTGAGGCTGGTCTCTAGGTAGGCCTGTCAACGGGTCGGATCGGGTCCGGATCCGACGATAAGACTTGGATCCGATCCGAATCCGATAAGACTCAAATCCGATAGTGGTAATTCGGATCCGATCCGAAACTTTTTTACTTCAAAAATTTTAACAAAAAATATATATATATATTTTTAAAAATACAATTTTTTTTCAAAAAAAAATTATTTTCCAAAAAAAAAATTTAAAAATTAAAATAAAAAAATTCAAAATAAAAATACAACTTCTAAAACATTTTTTGTTCAAAATAAAAAATTTACTGTTTTTTTTTTTAAAATTTAAAAATTTATAAAAAGTTAAAAAAAAAATAAAGTTCGGATTCGATACGATCCGATCCGAAAAAATCCCAATCCGATCCGATCCGATCCGTAATAATCGGATTCGGATTACAGGATTACGGATTTCTGTTATCGGATTCGGATCGGATTTTTCGGATCGGATCCGATCTATTGATAGGCCTATCTCTAGGAGCTTATTGTGTTCATCTTTGATTCGCTCTATTTTGAATTCTTTTTAGGTATGCTTTACGGTATGTGCTAGAGAGTTTGAGGCTTGTCTCTGGATAAAAGACATATGTTTTCTATTTTGGATGTAATTTGCCTATCTTTTATGTACTTAGTGTGTATTAGGTTCTTATGATTATATATCGGATGAAACGCGTTGCAAGTGCCGTTGTGTTTTTCGAATGAGAATCATTGACGTTTTGATTAAAAACAGAAAAGAACATGCCCGCTAGATTAATGTTTGAATCGTTCTAGTTTTCTTCCATAGACGATCTAAAACACCGTCTTAAAGAAAAACAAACACATCGAATCATCAAAAATCCATAACGAGCATCGTGATCACAAATACAATTTTAAAAAACACACGACAATATTATTCGATTCGATTAGTAAGCTACCGTCGCCCGAGCTACTTGATTCTACGCGGTCATCGGTGGCGTCTAGCTGTAAACAGTGAACGGTCTGGATCATTTTTTTCAAGCTCGGGACTTGGTACGGTGGGACTTTTTTCCCTAATTGCCAGTAGTACTCCCACAAGATTCTTGCCAAATAAGTGGGAAATGAATGGATGAATCAACTTAAATTCGCAGTTAGTGGCTATCTACCATTACCATACTAGTAGTATATATTAAATAGATACATGTATCTGTATGTATAACCCACTGGGCACACATATATATATATAATGTACGAAATGTGATGTATGTATGCATTGTAGATTGTACACACCACCAACCCCCGTCCACCTTTTTCACGGGTAAACTAAACGACCAACCCCATCAAACAAAAAAAAAAAACATCCATTCCTACGTATCACCATCACCCCCCGTTGGATCACATGACAATCAGACGGTCAAGAAATGCTCTCAACTAACCCCCCCAGCTTCCCACCCAACACTCTTTCAGACGTCTATTTAAACAACCACAAACTGTTGCACCATCCCCCCAGCAAATATATCATTTTGCTGTATACTTACTAATTACTTCCCTCTCTCTCTCTCCATTAAATTTGTTTGCCAAGAAACACATCCAACGCAATCTTTGTTTCTTGTTTCCTTTGTGTTCCCAGCCGAATTTCATTAACTTCTTCCCCCTAGCCCTTTAAATTCCTTCCTGTCCATTTCCGTTCCCTTGAATCTTGGAAGTGGTGATCAGAAATGGAGTGCTCGCGTCAGAACGGGAACGGCCACGCGCCGAAGGTGGAGAGCTTGTGCGTGAAGGATCCGTTGAACTGGGGTGCGGCTGCGGAGGCGTTGAAAGGTAGCCATCTGGACGAGGTGAAGAGGATGGTGGGGGAGTTCCGGCGGCCGGTGGTCCGGCTGGGCGGGGAGAGCCTGACCATTGCGCAGGTGGCCGCGGTGGCTGCGAGGGAGGCGGCCGGGGTGGCGGTGGAGCTGTCCGAGGCGGCGAGGGGCGGAGTGAAGGCCAGTAGCGATTGGGTGATGGATAGCATGAACAGAGGGACGGATAGCTATGGGGTCACCACTGGGTTTGGTGCAACTTCGCATAGGAGGACCAAACAAGGTGCTGCTCTCCAAAAGGAGCTCATAAGGTGAGATTTTAATTCCTTTAAATTTATTCAATTTTTATGTAGATTTATTTGGATATTGCATTCATCTTCATTTATAATAAAGGTTTTTTTTTCTTTTTTTTTTGGAAGTGTACAGTTGTAAATGTGGTTGGCTACATTTATGTATGGTCATAGTTAAATGATGGACATGGCCCAAAGATTATTAGTATTGAAAAAGAGCTAGGAATTTTATTTTCTTTTTGACTTTTTTTTTTCCCATTTCTCTTTCTTTCCGTGACCTTGGCTTTTAAGTCCAAATTAATTAGAGTGAGCCACATAAATTCATTTACCTAACAAGTTTTGTTGGCGGGATCGTGCGCCACGAATCCAACAAAGTAGGCAGTAGACACACTTTATAGAGAATATAAAACTCTGGATATGACGTCGTAGGCAGCAAACACGCTTTATAGAGGTATTGACTCCTACCTTAAGCTACATAATTCGTGTGCTCATGAGCGAGCAGGAGTGAGAGCGCGAGCTTGAAATCGCCTACGAAATACATCGTAACCTATTGAGACTTGGTGTACGATGATTGAAAGTGTGAGCGCAGTGCGGGGATTGAGAAGGGGAGTGCATAAAATTTGAAGGATTATGGTCCAACCTCTACACATGGAATTTGTTGCGTGAATATATACATGCCGGTGGTGAAATAATTAACGTGACTTGCGATGTTGTCTCCCACATAATTTCCTTGCCTTTTGAACAAATTTAGGTGTTTTTATTTTTCCATAATAAATATGCAAAATTAATGTGACTCGGAATTTTGTCCGGATCCGTCTCCCACGTAATTTTGTTACCATTTTTGAATAAAGTGAGGTGTTTCACGTGCACGTATTAAAAATAAAATGGGTCTCTGTTAGTGTTATCTCAATAGTAAAGTGAGGAATGGGTATAGCAATAAATTTATATTTATAAAAGGAATATATATAAAGGGGAAAAAAAGTAAATTCGGACCCACAGTAGCTTCTCAGTCACAGCTAGAAAATGACATTGATTGAATTTACAAAAATTACATTCATTGAATTTACTAGAGAATGCTCAAAACAGTTCATGGACTGCTGTTAAGGTTTAAAAATTAAAATATTATCAAGGGCACTCCAGATCATCAAAATAGACTCGAGAAGGGCCTGAATATGAAACAGGCAGGACCATTCAGTCCCCTTAAGGGATCGGGGAAGATCTTTTTTTGAAAACAGAAAGTTCGGGTCAGCTTACGCACATCCCGACCGATTCCGGGGCCCTGAATGTAACGATTGGGCATAATTCCCAGTGGCCCCAAAGTTTGGAATGTTTAGTCTCCGTAGAAATGTAACCTGTGATCTCAAAGAGGAGCACTTCTCAAAAATAGACTATGAAATTGGGACGGAGGGAGTATTACTATGATGAAATTGGTGGTGGTTTGCATGTGTATTTTTATTTTAAAAAAAGTTTTAATTCTGAGTAACAAAAAAAAATTGTAGTCCTCAATAATCGTATCCATCCTAAATACAAATCATGACCCAATTAGGAAATCTTATTTGGAAGTACTCATTAATTATATGTACAGTATTAATTAGGAGATCGAGTCTCCACCAACAAGTCCCACGTTAGGAGGCTAACATTCCAAACTCAGGGTTCCGGAGTTAATCAAAGTGCGCGTAAGTATCAATATATCCTTGTTGTGTTGTGACATATAAATTTTCATGCCACAGATTTTTGAATGCTGGAATATTTGGAAACGGGACAGAGTCGACCCACACATTGCCTCACTCTGCAACAAGGGCTGCCATGTTAGTGAGAATCAACACACTCCTCCAAGGGTACTCAGGCATTAGGTTTGAAATACTGGAAGCCATGACAAAGCTCCTCAACAAAAACATCACTCCTTGTTTGCCGTTGCGTGGCACCATCACTGCCTCCGGCGACCTGGTCCCCTTATCCTACATTGCCGGACTTCTAACTGGCCGACCCAACTCCAAATGTGTCGGGCCCAAGGGAGAGGCCCTTGATGCCGCAGAAGCGTTCCGCCTAGCCGGGATTGAGAATGGGTACTTTGAGTTGCAGCCCAAAGAGGGCCTTGCCCTAGTGAATGGCACAGCTGTTGGGTCTGGTTTGGCCTCTATGGTCCTGTTTGATGCCAATTTACTAGCTGTTTTGTCTGAAGTTATCTCAGCAATTTTTGCTGAAGTGATGCAGGGGAAGCCTGAATTTACTGACCATTTGACACATAAACTGAAGCATCACCCGGGCCAAATTGAAGCTGCAGCCATAATGGAACACATTCTGGATGGGAGTGACTATGTTAAGGCTGCAAAAAAGTTGCATGAAATGGACCCCCTCCAGAAGCCTAAACAAGATCGATACGCGCTCCGTACCTCACCCCAGTGGTTGGGGCCGTTGATCGAAGTGATTCGTTCCTCGACTAAGTCGATCGAGCGTGAGATCAACTCAGTGAACGACAACCCTTTGATCGACGTGTCGAGGAACAAGGCCTTGCATGGTGGGAATTTCCAGGGTACCCCAATTGGTGTCTCGATGGACAACACTAGATTGGCTCTGGCTTCGATTGGTAAACTCATGTTCGCCCAATTCTCTGAGCTAGTCAATGACTTTTACAACAATGGGTTGCCTTCAAATCTCTCTGGTGGGAGGAACCCGAGTTTGGATTATGGGTTTAAGGGCGCGGAGATAGCAATGGCGGCCTATTGTTCTGAGCTCCAGTTCTTGGCTAACCCTGTCACCAATCATGTCCAGAGTGCTGAGCAACACAACCAAGATGTGAACTCACTTGGGTTGATTTCTTCGAGGAAAACAGCCGAGGCAATTGACATTTTGAAGCTCATGTCGTCGACATTCTTAGTCGCTATTTGCCAAGCAATCGACCTGAGGCACTTGGAGGAGAATTTGAGGAACACAGTTAAGAACACGGTCGGTCAAGTGGCCAAGAAAGTCCTCACAACGGGGGTCACTGGGGCGCTTCACCCTTCAAGGTTTTGTGAGAAGGACTTGCTTCAAGTTGTTGATCGTGAGCACGTTTTCGCTTACATCGATGATCCGTGTAGCGCAACGTACCCACTCATGGTGAAGCTAAGGCAAGTCCTCGTTGAGCACGCTCTGGCCAACACAGATGATGTCAAGAACGCGAACGATTCAATCTTTCTGAAGATTGGTGCTTTTGAGGAGGAACTAAAGACCCTTTTGCCAAAGGAAGTTGAGAGCACAAGAAGTGCTGTGGAGAGCGGAAATCCAGCAGTTCCAAACAGGATCATGGAGTGCAGGTCTTACCCTCTGTACAAGTTCGTGAGGGAGGAGTTGGGGACTGAGCTGTTGACAGGAGAGAAGATTACGTCACCCGGCGAGGAATGCGATAAGGTGTTTTCTGCGATTTGCAAAGGGAAGATGATCGATCCGCTGCTCGAATGTCTCAAAGACTGGAATGGCGCTCCCCTGCCAATTTGCTAGACCACCCCAACCTTGCACCAAGAAATTTGTTCATGAGACAGGCTGTCTGTTGTGTTATTTTTATTTTTTAGAACTTGCGTCTTTGGAGTTAACGGGATTACTGCCCTGCCCTTGGCTTTTGATATCAAGCTATTTGTTTATGGGATTATTCGCGGTTCGGCCTTTTTGTATTTCATGAATTCGTGTACAGCAAAAGTCTACTTTTATGGTAAAACATATATATAAATTGGTATTCGGGACACTGAGCGTCGGGTAGGCATTTACAACTACCCTTTCATCAGTACAAATACACACACAGCGAGCACCATCTCATTACCTCTGTCTGTGTCACCCGGAAAAGATTGTGGCAGCAAGACTAAGTCTCCCATATCGGTGAGAGGATGTAGGACGAGCAAAACGATTTTCCCGCGCTTCTCTTTTTGATGTATGTACATTTTTTTGTCTTTTAGTGAACAAATTACATACACGTAAAATTCTCAATAAAAGACATAGTCTCAATAAAAGACATGAAATGGAGTGCATTCATAAAAAAGAAATGGCGAAATCAGTATTTGAGCAATGCTTGTGAGTTGGCAACCTGGGGAATGAATAATTTTCTTTCTGATTCTCTTCAAACTCCCTTTAGCAGCATCCAATTACAAAAGGAACTGATCCCCTACTAATATAAGAGACTTTCTTATTCTTCAAATGACCCAGAGGAAGAAATTTAACAACTCATGCTACTTCAACAGACTTTCCACGCACAAAATTTGAGGGAAAGAATCGTTCTGACGGTGAGGAGGAGAGACATTGAATGAACAAACAAAAGATTGAATGTCCACATCATATATTAATACAAGGAACCAATTGACCATATGTACAAGAAGCAAATTACTAGGACAAAGTTGAGACTCTTTCTTGCCCAAGACCTAGTTAGCCACTTTAGAAGCGCTCTCCACCAAACCCAAAAGTACAAGGCGGCCCCGGGGCAGTGCCTCAAGTCAAAAACTACAAGCAGAACTTTACAACATTAATAACAAGTTACTCGTCATCATCTGATAAACAAACAACGTCAGTTGCTACACCTGAACTGGCCAAGTTAAACATTCCATCACCCCCTCCACTACCAAATTGGGATATGTCCAGTGCATCAAAACTTGACCTCAAATCTGGATGAGGTGACAAAATGTTTGGTGGATTCGCACCAGGTTGATTATTCATGTGAAGGAGCAAACTCATCGCAGAAAGAGATGGGTTATGAAGACTTGGCGACCCTCCTGCGACTTCAGGATGTGGGGCCGTATTGTAAAGGCCAGAGCGATAAGTAGGTGGCATTGGAGATGGTGGCGGGGGAGGTGGTTGGGATGGAACTAGGTGGGGCACAGTGGGAGAAGCTATGGGAAGATTTCTTGCAGATGTGGATGGTGGTGATCTAAAAGGTTGAAGGTGTGGAGCTGGGGCTCGTCTTTCACTGGCGGTTTGGAGGTTTCCAGGTGAAGGGCCAATAGGAGAAATCAGAGGGGGCCTGTTCGGCATGCTTGAAAAAAGGGCTGAGGAATGGGGGACGATTTGCAAAGGCAGTGCTGTCGTTTGCTGGCTGGCTGATGGGACAACAGCTGCACATGAACACAAACTTCTCAATATCAATATCAAGAAAGGCAAATCAGAAATTCCAATGATCCACAACAATTTTGGCCCTGTTTGTTTGACTGAACTGATAATTAAGAGATGCAATCCCACAATAAAATAATCTCATCAGATCCCTAGTGAGGGGATTAAGAAAACTTCACTCCATGGTGTTGTGCATCTTGAGCTTTGTGGGATTTCATATCCGCAGGATATTTAACCTGATCCCAGAAGTTCAAACCAAACATAGCAATAGGTGCTCCTCTGGAATCTTTAGTCTAATCCGGAAAAGAAAACAGGGCATTTATGGAAACTACGAAAACAAGGTCCATAGATGTCAATGTTAAATAATTCTAACATAACTGAAGATACTTGTTGAGCCATTAAACCAGTCGGTATATAGCTGAGACAGGTTGACCAATTTCTTATAAAGGAAACTAAGGTTGCATGAAACCGCAAGGAGCAGATGATATTCACAGAGTGTATCTGTCAAAAGTTTGAGACATGAAAACCGGAAGTACATAACAAGGTAATCCCACATAAGAAAACAGAGGAATAAGATGCAAGGACCTGAACACCAAATCAAATGCAAGATGTCTAATCAATAATACCAAAACTTGGCTACTTAGGAATCTCTGAAAATAAAGATATTTGGGAATAAAGACACATGGGCTTGTCGCTCACTGGTATCAGAAACACCAATCTTTGTAAGGAAATGTACTTTGAATCTTGCAGTTACATTCTCCTAATGTCATAGAGCGTATACGTCAAAAGTTTCTCTTTCGTTTCTCTTGCATTGAGTTGCTGTTGAGTAAATCCCTCGACTTAGATAACATCAATATTGGACCATGTAAGCGAGCCTCGTGCTAACCGACTAAATCACTATTAACTCATCTGTTATCTAATTTCTGTACAAAAAACATTGTGGAAAAAAAGAACCATGATGACTGGAGAAAGTCTACATACCTCGCCGCATTTCCAAGGCTCCGGAAGACCTTTCTAAGCACTTAGACCGAAAAGCATGTGCCAATCTTTTATTCATGAGAACTTTGATGTGATATGTATCAAGTTCCATTTTTTTCTGTGCAAAAGCAGCTTCTTCAGAATTAAGTTTAGCCACATACTTCTGACCAATTTCAGCAATAACTTCCTCTATCTCCTTCTCCAAATCAGATTTCAGCCGCAGAATCTGCTCAGAGAAAGACAGTAGTTAGTGCAAAAAAGTCTAAATCTAATCCCACCCATAAGAAGTGCACCAAGATTAAGCAAACCAGTACTAACTGTATCTTTATGAGCCGTATTTGTTTGCTCTGTTTGTTTTCTCAGCCTTTCCAGTTCAGTTGTAAGCGGATCGGCATAAGACTTCGCTGGCATCCGAGTGCCTAACGGTGTACTGGAAACAACTTGATTTGGAAGAGCTTCCATAACCCCCAGCTGTGACAAAGCCTCGGCATTTCTGAAAGCACCACTTAGTTGATTTGCCCCAGTATGCAAAACTACTGGGTCTGAAGGCACTGATGGCGATGGGTTCTCAACATGTTGAGAGAGCTCCGCATTTAAGGAAGCGACGGGCCCATCACTTTGTGGTGGTTGTTCAACTGGTGAAGCTAAATGTGGATAATGTTGATTCGGACCAACAGGTGAGCCGGAAGGTGGTGACAGTTGCAGTTGATTGAGATGCTCAATCACCACTGCTTCGGGACTGCCATCAGTGGCATGCAAAGGTGGAACTTCTGCCCCTAGAACATTCTGATTTTCTCTTGCGAGTTCATCAATATCAGGTATTCCACTAGATGTCAGTAACTGAGAACGTTTATCCTGGAGTACCTGAAATGTAAGACAACAATGCTCATAATCTGGCTGCCGAATCATCTCTCTATAGCATTTGATTAACACAGAGATGAAAATAACGAACAACAAAGTCTCCACTACATCTAAGTGATAAGTCTGCTTTCAATTCTCCAAAACAAATGGGCCTCCTACCCAAACACACAGAAAAGAAGTAACACTACAAAGATGACAGAATCAGTTGGTAAAAGAAAAGTAGTCAATATAAAAGGAATATATCATGTTCTGTGACACAAAGAACCCATTAAAAAAAAGAGTATCGTTTTTTTCAAACTATTCATGGGAAAACACAGTTCTACAAGCTTCTGACCAAATTCCCCCCCTGACAATATTGTACTGCTTAGCCTCCGTAAGCTCAAGATTTTTTGGCTCAGCAAATCTTTTTATCTAATAAACAGCACAACATTAGGACCCCACTTTGGTACTTTGATATGCAATTTTGGTAACACAGAATCAGATTTGTCTTGGGAAACCTTCACACTCTTAGATTTTTATTCATTACATCTTTTTTGTCCCCTCATGGAGAGCAACGTTATGGAAATATATAGCAAAACCTGGCACCGCTTCCTAACGCCAAATTCACCGGTTGGAAAAGTAGGAATACCATTTTTGGCAATGTGTTCTCATAATTTACTTAGCTAAGGTAATAGCAATTTTCTAGTAACAAGAGGCTGGAGTAACAATTGGTGGCACCAAAGTTGTTTCAACTACCGACGACTCCACAAAAAGTGAGCCACTATTGATGAAGGCACGAGCTATTTCATTTAGGTTTGATACACAAAAGATAACACTCTCCAACATAGTCCACATCAGACTTTACAATTACTAAGAGTTAGGGGCACCCACCAATTGGTTTGGAGCACTTACGGGAGTATCTTGTATACTGGACGGAGCTTCATCATGAATCTGTTCTTCAGCAGAAGGCAGGTCCACAGAGGCATTGTTCTCAGGAGCAATAGAATTCACTGCACTACTCTCATTATTTGGACACACAGCCACGGTTGGAGTTTCGACAGCGACACCACCTCTTACTGCTTCACTGGTGGCAGTGCTTGATATAACACATGGTGCCATACCACTAGCTAGGATTCCGTTAGAACATTGATCTTCTGCAAGGCATCTAGACACAGACACAATGTTCTTGGTGCCCCCAAAATCAGATCCATCCAGAGGCAGCTCACAAGATGGCTCAGCTTGTTCCGAGGACTTTGGTCTTCCCATCGAAAGAGCCCCTGCTTGCCTCATCTTATTCCTTTCAGCTAGTTGCTTTTTCACAACTTCTTTAAGGTGCATATCCTTCTTGCGATTGTGTTCTTCCTTTTTCTTTGCAAATTCATCTTCTAACCTTCTGAGCTTATCCAATCCAACAGGATTATTACCGTGTATAGAGCGAACAAGGGTTGAATCTACCCTGTGCTGGTTCTCTAGTTGTACTCTTTCCTCCTCTAAAATTCTGCGAACCTCCTGAATTTCCTCCTGCTGCTTTCTAATGAGCTTTGTTAACTGCATTGCACACTTTTTATTCAGTGTTGTCCCTTCCGGGTGAGAAAGGACCAGATCCTCAACAGATTCTTGGTTTTCTGATCTCTCTTCAATCTCAACCTTTACATTCTTTGGCCTGAAGGCTATTGATGGGGACATTCTTGCATCAGGTGGCTCTTTCACAGTGTCCTCAGCAGCTACTAAAGCATCCTGTGGACGCTCTGATTCTTTGAAATTTTCTAAACGGCTTAAGAAAGTTTTCTTCAGCGGCCGCATCATCAAATAGACCTCATTTGCCTCTTCCTCTGTGCAACAAAAATTCAAATGTTTCTTTGCTAACAAAAGTGATTCCTTCCTATCAATTTTGTATCTATCACTTTTGCTTTTCCCAATTGAAGCAGCAATCCAACACTGAAACATCAAAGTGCAGCTGTCATAAGAATAGAAGTCTCCCCAAATTAACATATAACAGATTATAGTAACTTTTAGCTAGGGGTGGGAATTTCCAACACGACACGAAGTTAGCGGGTTAGGGTCAGCTATTTCTGACATGAAACACGAATATGACACGACATGATAACACAAAAAGCTAAACAGGTCGGGTTAGGGTTGAGAGAATTCTGACACGAACACGACACGAACATGACACGAGAATTTATGAAAGGACATGATAACCCGACACAAAGTTAGCGGGTTAGGGTCGGCTATTCCTTACACGAAACACGAATATGACACGACATGATAACACGAAAAGTTAAACAGGTCGGGTTAGGGTTGAGAGAATTCTGACACGAACACGAGATGACAAAACACGACACGATGCCCACCCCTACTTTTAGCTTCGGGTTTGGGTTCGGGTTCGGTTCTTTTTTTATCATTAGCAGCAGTTCTACAGGAAAAATGCACTTGCTAGCAACCATGAAATATTAAAGTCCTTACCTTTCGAAACGGTGTCATTCCTAACACAAGTTGTCTAGAATCAAAAAACTCCGATGGCATGGATATGATTTGACTCACTAAGACTTGGTTCCACATTGTTTAAAACTCCTGGTTTACATCTTCTTTCAGTCAGTTCCCATAGAGATCCAACTTCCATTTTTACTTCTTTCTTTTAATTTATTATGTTACACAAGTTCTCTCATTTCTCTTGAGCGACCTCTTCTTACACTTTCAACATCTCATTCCGATGAATTTCAATCACCAAATCAAGCTGGTCATGCAGCTCAACGATTCAGATATGGCCTTAATTATGTTTCCAATTCTCAACGATTCAAATATGGCCTTAATTATGTTTCCAATTTCGAACTTATATCTTTCATAAACCCAAAGACATGAAAACGTACGTTTTCATGACATTAAACAAAATGACCCCTTTTGACAGTAATCATCACAAAACGAAAATGACAAGACTTTACCTATTATCCTTGCAAATGTGCAAGATCTCGACACAGAATGATCAAAGAAATTATACACAAATGCGAACATGAGACAATATCCAACATTTTTTTTTTTCTATCTGGGATTGAACAAGGATGGAAAAAGACTGTTTGTCTCCACCAGTGAAAAGTAAATAATCCACGTGAAACTAATATATCCCAAAATCATCTGTACAACTGATTACTGAGCAAAAAAAATAAGGTGCGAATGAACAGCCTAACAACAGAACATGATAAAACCGCCACTAAAAAGGCATTACAGTTACTTGGCTACTCGTGTTTTCGAGATAAGACCATTTTTTGGTCTCTGATAAACAAAAGACCACGTCTAATCCTCTCATGGTCTTTTCTCCATCAGTTTTGCATACGTAACCACCATCTCCTGAAACTTTTCTGTAACAATAGAAGTCCACCTCAATTTCAGCAAGATCGATTCACGTTCCCATTGGATAGCTTGATGCACATTCTCAGGCCATTGGTTATAATGCCTCTCTGTATGCAAAAGAAATCTGAAAGAAACTATTGATTCTGATTTATTTATATTATCAATATGGATTCAGTTGGGAAAAGGCCCAGCTTATGTTTACAGTTACTAGAATACACATGACTAGTATTCATAAACATATAAACAATACACATGACTAGTATTCATGAACATATAAACAATAGTAGAGGGCAAATACTAACCAGAGATATCTGGAAAGCCTGTAATATGGATGCCGGTTCGCTATTGACATGATGATTATGAATTATGTATTCAAGAAACTTTCCAACCATATCCTTGACATCTTCCTGCGCTTACATTCAAAACCACATAATCAGAAAGTATAGGATACAATGTTAAGCATGACACATTGTCAGTCCCTTTTTTCACTTTTAAATCCATGTGCTTTTGTAATCAAGGTTATCGATACCGTTCCGTACCGGCCGGTACATACCGTTTTGACAAGTAACCGGTACCCTAACCCCCCAATACCGGTCCTTACCGCTTGGTACCGGCCGTTTCGGAAAATACCAGCCGAGACGAGGTTACCGGTAATTTCGTCCGGAATTTTGCAGATCTGGGTAATTTCGTAATAATCACCAAATGACGTCCTGAAACCGTATTTTCACCTCAAAACCTATATCTAATAACCCTAAACGAATTTTGCAGATCTGGATTCTGGAGACTTCGACCTCATCAGCTCAGAAACTCACCCACGGGCCACAGCGACGAACAGGTGCCTCTCTCTCTCTCTCTCCTTTCACGGCAAAATGATAAGTGTGTGCATTGCACAGCACAACTGCACGCATTAATGGAGCCAATCTCTGGTCTCGCTATTTGATAAGTGTTGGTGGGGGTGGAGGTGGGGCGGAGACGGTGGTGGGATTTTCTTAGAGCTGTCATGATTAGAATGGGCTTCTTATGGAGAGATCTGTGAAATTAACATTGATTAATTCATTGATTAATTAGCAAGGCTTATGATTAACAAGGCTGACGTGAAATCCCACTCCACTCTTATTGAGTGATCTATGAAATTATTATTGATTAATCAGCAAATTTAGTGAACTTTTGGTGAACTTTGCGTATGTTTTGAGATGATGGATATGTACTTGACATTGCGTATGTTTTGCGGATGCTCTTGGAAGTTGGAACTTTTTCTTGTTAATTTGAAGTCACTTATGTGAATTTTGTTGTCTTAATATAGGTATTTTATGATGAATTGCATGGTATGGGGGATTTTTTTGAATTATAATTATATATAATTATTATATATATTGTAGTTGCGGTAAATCTGAAACGGTACCCGGTAATTGATCGGTACCAGTACGTACCGTACCAGTAGGAAAACCGGTACCCTGGCCGGTACGGTATTCAGAACATTGTTTGTAATATAAAGGCAAAGTATCATGCCCTTTACAAAAATGCTTATATGCATTTATCAGGTTGAGATTGAGGGTGTCATAAATGTTATGAAGCCTATAATTTTTAAGCTTGTTTTGTTAGCTTCATAGCATTTATTTGGATAATAAGGTTTTTGAACTTTAGACGCCAGTATGATTCCAGTTAGCTTTCTATGTAGACCTTAGGTGCAATAATGATATTTGGGTTTTTGAACTCTTATAGTAAAAGTACACATACTGTAAGTTTCAGGATTCCACAGAGTGTTGAAATCTCTCGTTTTAGAAAAGCATGAAGACTCCCCTGCACATCACGCACTCCAATCGCTTCCTCAGAATCAACCATGTTAAGTTCAGAACCTCCTGCAGTAAAAGAAAAGCCATCAAGAAAATCCAGAAAGATTAAAACTTAGTGTCAGAATAATTGTGCAATCTCCTATAACAATTAACCTTCACTGCAACTTGAGAAGGTTTTGCGAAAAAGTGAATGACAACCACAAGATCGGAATACAAAAAATCTCTTCCATTTACCTCCCCTATCTCGTGAAAGTTCACCTCCTTCTTTGAGACTGGCTCTTAAAGAGGCTGGATCAGCTTTACTGTTCACCACTTTCTTGCGTTTCTTTCCAACTTCATCAGCTTCGAGTTCTGGTTGCTTTAGCAAGTCCCCAAAATTCTGAACCCTTTTCCTGTTCCTCTGCAACTGGCCAGAAGAATATCTCCACTGAGGATTCCTTCCCTCCAAGAGCTTTGTCCAAAAAAAAGCGGGTTCTGCTCCATCTGGGAGCTGGATTTTTAGCTCACCAAGCAGTGAAACATTCTTCCTGTATGTTCCCCCACTGTGTTGAACTTGTATAACGAGAGAGCTGTTTGGATGGTTATTTTCTCGTTCTTGAAAAAGTACATTCAAGAACTCCTTGGCTACGTCTTTGAGAATTGATAGTTCGGATTTACTACTTGCACTAGTGGTTGAGATATTACCACCATGAAACTCATCCAACTTATTGAATAAATATGAGCCCCCCCACATGAGCAGCATGTGAATAGTACTCAGACTTAGGCTCTGTATATCAAGAGTCTCATCTTGTGTTGCAAGGACTAAAACATTTTCTTCCACCGTACAAGGTGAATATAAGCGGAAAACTTTAATCTGTTCAACAGACGAACTGATTGATACTTTTTGTAGTGCTCTTATATCATTCGTGGGGTTCCAATCACCATTAAAGATGACAACGCCGTCCACAGACGAGAACTTGATGCTACAGTTGCACGCACGATTTTCTAATAAGAACACAAATCTCCCACTACCCTTGTCATTGAACTTGTTTAGAGCAGCTTGTTTCTTCTTCGACGAGAGAAAACCCCCGTCAAGACGTTCATAAGAATCTGAACCAAATCTTTGTCCTACAAAATCTTCCAATATATCTCCAATTGTATCCCTTCCACCAATCGACTGCCATAAAAATTACACCAATGTCAACCAAAACAGAATGTGTCCTGTGCAGACAACGGTTTCACGTGTGCAAACCCGTGATTTTCACAAAGAGTGAAGTACATGTATGAGTTGACTGGAGGCATATTAAGGATTACATTCCAAATGTTATATGTTGTATGCAGATGATGTTTCCTCTGTAAAAGGTATTTAAAAAAGCACATAAAGGGGAGCCCCTTCTAAGAGCATCCACAATGTAATAATCAAAATTGGATAATAAAAAGTTGCCACATCACCTTTTGGTCATCCATTTAAGACATTGCTAAGGTTAGCAATGTAGAGGTCCACAATGTAATAATCAAAATTGGATAACCAAAACTTGCCATATCACCTTTTCAAACTACAAAATTCAAAAAACTAAAAACTGTGATAATAATTTGAATAGTTTTTGAAAAAAACAAAGTTAAAAAAAAAACAGATTTTGGAAAAAATAGTTTTTAAAAAAGTTAATGAAAAAAATTAGTTTTTTAAATTTATTTTTGAAAACATTAGAAGGTTTTTGTGTAATGATGGGTGTACTTGATTGAGAAAATGTGGGGTCCACTAAATTTGGTTATTGGCAAAAGGTTGCTAGTTTTGGTTATCCAAGTGCCTAAATTTAGTTAGTTGCTAAGAGCATCTCCAATCCAACACCCTCCAAATCTCTATTTGAGAGGATCAAATTAATCTATTTTATTTGAAAAGTAGATTTAGAGGATTGTACTATTTATCTCAACTCCAACCCAACACTCTATTTCTCAACTCCTACACATATTTGGAGGAGATCCTCTATTTTTTCCTTCATCCTCTATATTTAGAGGATCAAAGTTCATCCTCCCAAATAGAGGAGAGTTTTAGATGATGGGTTGGAGAATGTTTTTCCTCCAAAATGAAGAAATGGAGTATGGGTAAGAGGTTGTTAGGTTTGATTATTACAATGTGAGCACTTTTTTGAGCAAACATTGCTAACTTTAGCCACCTTTTGGTTTTGATTATTACATTGTGGATGCTCTAATAAGTAATATTTCAGCTCTACGAGTTGACTATGAATATTAAGGATATTCTAATGTTATATGTTGTCTGCAGAAGATATCTTCTCAATAAAATATACTAAAAAAGCACACATAAAAGGAGTTTTTTTTTCCTAAATAAGTAATATTTCGGCACTATGAGTTGACTAGGAATATTAAGGATGATATTCTAATGTTATATGTAGTCTGCAGAAGATTACCAAAAAAATGCACATAAAAAGAGAAGTTTTTGCTAAATTAGAAATATTAAGAGTTGCACTTGATTGAAAAGAACAAACAATAAGTGGGGAAATAAGTAAATATATGAAATGCAAATTCATTAATAATAGAACTACAAATAGAGAACAAGTAAACGATTGAAAATGCAAAGAAACAAAGATGAACAAATTCGCTATCTAGGTTAAAATGTTAACAAAGATTAAGAGATTGAGATGATGTAGCCCAAAAGAATCTTAAAAATTAAAGGAAAAAACCAAAAAGTCTACCTATTATGTCAAAACTTTATAGGGGCATAATGATGGCAATTACAGAGCCACATAAATCATAAGAAGTGCAGTTGAGATGAGAATGTTAACGTGAAAAATGAAAAAATAAAACATAAACTAGCGAAATACATGCTAAGATCATTCAGCTGGGTGAGCAATGACTGTGAGACTGTAACAAAGTAACCTAGCAGGCTAGCACTAAATAGTAGGGGTTTTATCCGTTGAAGATAAGTTGACAAAAATTAGACTAAGCCAGTTTGGTCACATACAACTTACACCAGTAGATGTGAAGACAAGGAAGAGTCAATAGGACTACTATTAATGGAAATTTAAGAGGGAGGAGGAGATCGAAATTGACATGGTATGTTGTGACCAAAAGGATGGAATGGAATACATTAATTGGATATATAGCCTGTAAAATACCAGACTTGCAAAAGAGATTCATGCAGCTGAAACAAATTGATTATAATAAGTGAGGGCAAACTACTTAACCACCATAATAATGGTTAATCAAGCTAGTGCAAAGCTTAGGAGGCTGTTTGGAACAATAGAAAAAATCATAAATAAAGTATCCATTTTTTCCATGGAAGATCAGAACATCTGCATAAGATAACAGCGACCTCCAAAGCATGTGTGCCTCTAAAAGATAAAACTTTGAATGACCCTTGGCACATATACCACGACATTCAGAAAAGCGAGTGCCTAATTGCTATTTGCTTCCAAAAAATGGCCCATAGTGCCTACTGCCTAGGATAAACTTGGCTGGTCTCATGGCCATGGCATTCTGGCACCTGGTAGACACTTTTTCAGGGGTTCCTTTGTTTTATCTTTTCTGAAGACTGGAAAGGTGTTTGTCATTATTGTTGTTTTCTTCTATCCTCTTTTATCTTCTGGACTGCTTATCCTCTTTCATTTATCATAGTTTTCTTCTCTTCTCTTCTCTTCATCTTCTGGACTGCTTATCCTCCTTTATTTCCAATTTACTTCTCCTTTGCAGCTTAATTACACAGAGGATAGTTCCACAAATTTTATGTAAACCAACTCACAAAGGAGATGAAAGTTACAGGACCCCATACCTGGAACAGAATTATGACTCTTAGTCCTCGATCTCGAATGTTTGAGAGTATTGTATCAAGAAGTTGTAACTTGCCACTTGCTTTTATTCCCACACCCAAAAACTCAACCACAGGAAGGTCTTTCGTCAAAACGCCTTGCAAAAGCGGATCCACAAGGTACGGGTGATCACAACTCTATCAGGAGACATCATGCAAGCAACAACTCAAAAAGGTGATCATGGAAAGGCATAGCTAGTCAATAGCGAACAACATAGAATTATAGAACAATTGAAAAATTCGACTGTTTTAATAAAAGGGGAATTCACACAATTTAACATAACTCAACAGCGACAGAAACAGTTAGAGACTTGATTATTTTTAGCAGAAATGAAGAAGACCAAGAAAATAGTTACAATACAACAGGTGCCACAAATCTACGCAAGAAGGGCTATGTAAGTGCTGCATGCAAACTTGCTGAATACTACTAATTGAATAATATTACTAATCTACATGTATATTAGGAAACCAGGGATGGCAAGTTTCTCCCTCAACATGTGACATGACTTTCATGCCCACTAATGATGGCAATGTACGAAATTGACAATTTTGATGTGCAAAGACGATACATATCACAATAATGTTGTGGATTAAAAAAAAAAATCAAGAGTTAGATGGCTTACCTTGGGGGATCATAAACCAAGTTCTTTGACTGACAACTCATAGACTCAGGAATAAAATTTTGATCTGACTGACTATAATGGTATCAGGCTTGAGGATCCTCAGGAAGTCAGGACGTTAAGAAGGATATTCTTGGGTACTATATAGGCTTGTTGGGTACTACCTTTGCGACAAGTGGGAATGCAAGAGAGGAGCTGCGCAGGGCTATTACAAAGACTGTTCCTCAGAGAGTTAATTGACTTCAGCAGTAACTGAGTTAGAAGTCAAACAAGCTTTGGACTCCATTAAAATGGATAATGCTCCAGATGGTTTTAATTCAGCCTTTTATCATGATATTGGGATATTGTTGGGAAATATTTTACTTATGCTGTTCAATTCTTCTTCACCAGTGGTGTTATGTTATGCCTGTAATGCCTAAACAGTGGAACTCTACTTCAATCTCACTTATTCCTAAAACAAAGTCCCCCTCTACTGTTAAGGACTTCAGACCTATTGCATGTTGTAATGTCCCATCAAATGTGTTTCCAAGATCTTAGTGCAAAGGATGCAGCCTATTCTATCTCACATTATCAGTCCTTGTCAATCTGCATTAGTGAAGGGGAGGTCCATCACGCAAAATGTGCTTCTTATGTAAAAGTTAGTTAAGAATTACCATAAGGATGGGTCGCCAGGCGACAGGGGTGTGCCTAGGTGTGCATTGAAGCTTGACTTGGTGAAAGCCAATGATTTTGTGGCTTGGTCCTTCATATTTGATGTTATGAAAGTTATGGATTTTCATAGGCTCTTCATCCGGCGGGTAAGACATTGTGTCACTAGTGCCATGTTCTCAGTCAACATTAGCGGTGCCTCAGAAGGTTACTTTTCTGGAAAGAGAGGTTAAGGGCTGGGTGATCTTGTTTCTCCTTATTTGTTTCTCTTGGTTATGGAGGCTTTTACTGCTATTATGGGTTTTTAAGAGTCAGGACTGCTGGCTTCTCTTATCATCCATAACGCAAAGAGCTGGACATTACCCATCTCATATTTGCAGATGATCTCTTCATATATGTGGTGCAGAAAAAGATTCCTTTATGATGATAAAGGCGATGATGACAGAGTTCCATCCGCATGCAAGTCTTAAACCAAACTTACAGAAAGTTCTGTGCTGTATGCTGGGTTCCTGAACTGAGAAGACTATTCTGCAGGATATAATGGCTATTCCTGAGGGATCTTTCCCAGTCAAAGTATCTTGGTGTACCATTGATTATTACTAGACTAAAGGCAGACAATTGAAAGGTCCTATCTGAGAAAATTCTTGCCTGAGTTAAATCATGGACTAACAGACTTCTCTCTTTTGGAGGTAGAGCACAACTCATTAATGCAGTTCTCTTTTGTATTGAAGTCTATCAGAGTTCAATGTTACTGATTCCTCAGAAAGTTCTAAATGAAATGGAGAGATCATTGAGGACATTTTTCTGGTCAGGACCTGATCTCAAAACTACCGGTGCAAAAGTGAATTGGGATTCTGTATGTTTACCTGAGGAATGTGGTCTGGGATTTAGGAAGTTGAAGGATTGGAATAGAGCATCGATGACAAGGCATTTATGGGCTGAGTACACTATGGGTGAAATGGGTCCACACCTATATCAGTACAAACCAATTCATTTGGAATTTAAAAGTTCCAAACTCTGCAACTTGGACAGTGAGGAAAATTCTGAACCTAAGGCCTTACAATACATTCCATTGGGTGGATAATTGGCACCCTATTGCCCCTTTGAACCAAAAGTATTCTGAGCAATTGGGGTTTATCAGAGGCAGATTTCTATCAGCTAAAGTTTCAACCATTCACCAAGGTGTATGTAGATGGCCTAGACCTAGGATATCCTTGCTCAAACTCCCTCATCTTTCTTTCCTAATCCTGATGTCTGTGATTCTGTATTGTGGACTTTGCATCCCATTGGTAAGTTCAATAAAAAGTCTGCCTGGAATGCATTCAGAACTTCTGCTCCTAAAAGACCAATGGGCTAGTGTTGTGTGGTATCCTAACAATGTGCCCAGGTGGGCAATTATAGAGTGGATTGCTGTTCTTCAAAGGCCTTTTTCGGCTAGAGTTTGTATCTATATTTACAGAAGAATGAGGCCTTTAACTCTGCCTGAGGAAATTGCTTGGACTCAACAGCATGGCAATGTTAAGCAGTTGAAGCACGGAGTGTCAAACTATCAATGGCTGCAGTCATATACCATTTGTGGATGGAAAGAAATAGAAGAATCTTTCAAAGTAGTCAGGAAGTCAAGGAGGTTGTTTACAGGACCGAGTTTGAGATTAGAACTTGCATCTCCTCATGGCCAATGAAGAGAACAAATGAGAACAGGCTTCTTTGCACCCACTGGAAAAAATTTCATTAAGTGTTCTCAGGGATGCCTTTTATGCTTTGGTAGGTAGATGCAGAGTTAAGTCTTGTAGTATCTGTTAGTGAAGTGTGTCTGTTTCCTATGGTTTGTCTGTTGGTGTGTAGGTTGGTCGTTGCTTGTTTCTGGGGTATGCCCCTTTCTTCCTATAAGGAGTTGGTTTAATAAAATTAAGTCACCAAAAACAAATATGGTGCGGATAAATAATTAGCTATGATCACATGATTTCTAATTACAATCTGTTAGCATGATCATGTGCATGAGACTTTTCATAAAGGTATTGATGATTGACTACAACAAATATGATGACCAACGTTGAGCAAGATAGTATACATAAAAGAAGGAACAACCAAGCATAGATGAAATTCCAATACGAATCTTATTTTATGATGCACATAAGGAAGAAAGATAATCTAACAACATATAGATCACATGCAGTTCAATAAAAGAAACATATAGATCACACACACAGGTAACTGATGCTACAAGTACATCAAACCATACCTTCCGCGTTGAAATAAGAATACTATGAAGGGTCCCAAAAGGATCTTTCTTCGAAAGAGAGCGCAGTGATGCATAATTTGAATGTAGTGTAGCGCAATATTGCTCAAGTTGGACATTGGATATCTGAACTGGAACCCAATACTCTAGAAATCTAGAAAAGTCTGGCTTGCAGTCAAACACAATAAACCTTGACAACCTCTCCTTCAATTTACCAAAATTATTATCTAAGTCATTTTCCTGGTCATCACTGGTATCCAAATCACTGGGAGATTCAAGCAACGACAGCAGATTAAGGTGTTCAGCTCTGCAATCCTGCATATTCCAGTAGTATTGCTAGTGATAAGCTGTGTTAAATTATCTAGACAATGTGTGAAAGAGTAACTGTACCTTTAATTGGCCATTGTAAAGGAGAAACCTGACTTCGGTTGATAGCATTTTGATGTGTTCAAAATGTTTAGATATCACAGAGCACTGGCACTCATCAACAATGATTGCTTCCCATCTAAGGCACTCTAACATTTCAAAATCCTGCTGACCAGTACGTAAAGAGGTCGAGTTAGAAACTGGCCAAATGTAAATGTACAACCTCTAAATGAGCCAGTCATACATCTTTTCCTGAATGAACTCAAAGAAAATGGAATACACTAAGCGTGAATGAATGTCAAGAATGCATTTGATGTCAAATTCGTCAACAAGTATTGGTGTGCTTGTTGAATAGCTTGAAATACATTGTAGGTTATTTCCTAACAGCTTAAACTTTTGAGACAATGGGTAGCTTAACGAGATATAAGAGCTCAAGTCAGGAGAGAAGGTTTTGGGTTCAAGTTTCTTCGCTTGCAGTGTGTCTCCATTTGCATTCTGCTTCTCCATCTCGTATTTTGTTTCCCACTATCTCTTCATCTTTGCATCTCCACGTGCAAGACGGGGTAGCATGTGAGGGAGGGTGATGAATAATAGCTTGATATCCATTGTTGGCCCCATTTCCTACCAGCTTAAGCTTTTGGGACAGAAGGTAACTTAATAGTATTAACCAAATGCATATGTTCATAGTTGAAACGAGATATAAGAATGCACAACTTAAATACCTGGGCATGAGATGTCCAGAGATTCTCCTACTTCTATGTATGGACATGGAGGAGAATATCTTTTAGGAAGGAGGTTTCATTGCTGTTCTGATGTTTACATTCACTAAGCACGAAATGTCCTTGAACAATTGTAACTGTGGAAGTCAAATCTATAGTATGTGGAATCAAATTCCAAAACTATTACAATTGACATTCCCATAATCAACCTTGAGCCATCAAGGCCACACTAAGGCGCTTAATGTAATGACCTTGGTGCAACATTTCTTTGAGGCAGGGTGCCTTAAGAAAAGCTCAATGCGTCATCTATTACCGAGGTCAATTAAGAGATTTTTTTAGACCTATTGGCTTGCGGTGTGTTACATGTAAATGATATGGCCAAAATATTGAGTTTGCAATTGAAGAGGGTTGTGTGTACTTTGTGTCTGAATGCCTTTACAGTTTACAGTGAGACAGATTCTGCATATGGTCCTCGGTAAATTCAATGCGAGGATGCAAGACTCTGCGGTGGCAAAAAGGAGTAAGTTGTAAACTTCAAATTGAGAAAGCCTATGGTACGAACTTTTCGAGAGTGTAAATAAGTAATTATGATCCTAATGCTTACGTCCCTCTTGTGGGTTGGGCTAATGGGCATTAGCATGAACGGTAGCACCCAAAAGCTTGATGTGGAACTTATGGAGGGAGATAGAAAGTGGCGAACTTTGTGAGGATGTGGAGACAACAGTACATAGGCTTCATGTGTACTTTATATTCTGAGTTTGGGATCAAAAGATGTCTTTGTAAATCTTCTTTTCATTGTATGGAAATTATGACGGGCTTGAATTTTGGTAGAAATCAATACAAGAGGATGTGCCACTCTTTTGGTGTTGTGTTGGATGTAAATTTATTAGAAACAAAAAGTACCTTGACAAGTGCTTCTATAGGGGATAAAAGTACTTGGAACATTATGCAACCGCCTTCCTCATAGAACTCACATGTCCGGATAATTCTTCTGCTATCTTCTTTTCCACTGTAAACAACGACATCAATAGACGAATCCAACCGCGAGAACTCAGCTTCCCATAGGGAAAGAGCACTGGAATCTGAGATAACGAGGAAAGGATGACTAATGTTGGACGCCAACGAACCAATAAATAAGATCATCTTCTGCACTCTCTCCTGCCAATAAAAGATCCATCATGTTACACGATGCATCAGTAGTCGGTTATAACACGACACCTTGACATGATGCAAAAAATCAAAGTACATATAGGTTACCAACTTGCAAAAAGCTGTCATTATTCAAAGATCACCTTAGCACATCTATACACACCCATAATTAGCCAAAACACTGTTTTTCAAATGACACAATAAAACATAGTTGCATATGTGAAAGATCGAGAGAAGAACGAATATTGCACAAGTGAAAGAGCAAAACATAAGCAGCCGCGAGAATATAAAGCAACACAGATATCAAACAGTCATAAGTCTGTGAAGAATAAAGAAGGGCAAACGAATTTGACCATTCAAATATGCAAAAGAAAATGAGAAGAACAACTCCAATTCTACAGATCAATTATTTCCAGCAAATTGTAGCAGAGGTAATATTAGGTAGTATATTTTCTGTTAGCAACCAGAAATACCATTGGAGGTTAAGAAAAGAGAGATAGTACAAAGAGACAAAGGAGAAATAAGAACTTAACCCAAACATGAGAATAAAAAGAAGAAGAAAAAAAAAAAAGCAGCAGCAAAACTACAATAGAAAGACCACTATTACTCCTAATAAGAAAGAAATAACAAAAAATAGACCTCCTTTTATTGGGTGCAGACGACGACGACGACTAAAAGAAAGCCAAATGACATATCATCCCCTACAAGTTTTTAGAGTCAGCAGATTTGCCTTTAACACTTCTTGCATTCCTTTCTAACCGAATTACCCACAGTGCCACACTATTTGCACTAATCTAATGGCCTGAGGCTTTGTATTCGAACCAAAGCCTCCAAAGTCAGGTACGCAATTGACATAAGAAAAAGGAATCAACCAATCAATCTCTAACGAAAATCTCCATCACAATCCCATAGCTACCAGTCAGACAAATCTACAGGTGACACATCACTGTGAATCAATAAAGGAATTAGATCTCCTTTGCAATGTATTGTTGATATTAAGTTTCTTATGAGATAAGTGATAATAATCTAATAATAATTTTGTAGCAGTATTAAACTCATAGACAAATAGAGGAAAGATTTAAAACTGCTCTTATTGCATCACCTGGTCATCAAACAAAACAGCATTCTGGCCTTTATGCCAATGCTCACGCAGCTTGTTAACAGTAAAGGTTAGTTGGTTATAATCAGTTCCAGGTAAGACTCCAGCCGGTAGCTTTGAAACTTTGACAAGGGGTCCCTTCTTATTCTGCAGTACAGTTGGTGTAACTATAAACCAGAACAACCACAATATCACCATAATCAAAATAAAATGAATGCCATTGTTTATATAAAGAAGACAAAGACACACATTGGCCTAACTATAAGATCAATGGAAGTGGACTGTATCAAACGATGTTCATGTGATCAATAACAGTAGAAGTGAGTGTGCATATGATATACACAAGCTGATACTGATCCTAGGAAACACAACGCTATTGCCAAATTCAGTAAGAGTGGGCTCACATCCTAGAATAGGTGCATCATGGGTGGTCAATCCCCATCCTTTTCAAGTGGTGGACAAGAAAACATCTCCAGCACCAATAGAATGTTGTAGGATGAAGCAGTGATTTAAATACGTGAGGCGAACACGAGGCGACAAAGCCCTCATTGAAGCGAGGCGAGGCGAGCGCCTCATTGAAGTGAGGCGAGCATTTAAAAAATTATTAAAATTATAAATATTTTTATGTTTTTTATATAACTGTTTCGTTAATAATTTGAGGGGGTTAACTGTTATGCTAATAAACAATAAGGGTCTTAGTGTAGTTTATATATATATATATATATACACACACATACATACAGAAGTACATGTCGGTCAAAACCAGATCAAAACCACACATCGATCTTCGACAACAATGTGCTGCTCGACGACGATGTGCTGCTCGATGACCGACGGCGGCTTGCACACATCGATCTTCGACGACGATCTACTACTCCTCCCTCCTCCGACGAAATAAGTATGCCTCTTACCTCTTCTTCTCCTCCCTCGTCTTCTTCTTCTTCTTCTTTTTCTTCATCGGTGAACCAAATCTGCTCTGCAACATGTCTGGGGGTGGTTGACGGTGGTCGCCGACGGCTGGGCTTGGTCCACAGTGGTCACCGACGCCTAGTCGAGCTTTTTAGGTCGCTTCACGCCTCACGACTAGGCGAGGTTTTACCGACTAGTCGCTCGCCTCGCCTCGCACCCCTGAGGTGTCGCCTCACGCCTCGCCTCGCCTAGGCTGTCGCCTAGGCGCGCTTTTTCAATCACAGGGATGAAGCAAAAATGGGTCCGAGCTAAAATAGAGTAAAGGTACCAAAAAAATATACAGTGCATGCCAAGCCACCTTATCTAGTAAGAGGAAGAAGTAAATGGACACAATACCTTGAAGACACATACAAACGAGAAAATAAATTAATAGCATATTCTGACTCTGAAGCCACCTTATCTAGTAGAGAGGAAGAAGTAGCTCTCTTTGCCCTCTGATGACGATTTTCATACTTGCGCATTAGGCTCTGAGCTAGAGGTGAATGCAGAAAAGCAGCACTTTCCAACTCCCATGTAGCATACTCATAGTCAAGACCGCACCATTTAACAAGCCATTCACAGTGGCAATGCGAAGTATCACCATTAGGCTCAATTTGATTCTCCTCTTGTTGCTTGGGAGAGCTTAATAATCTTTTCTTCAGCAAACGATGCGGCATTTTCCACTCTTCCCTCCACTTCACAACCTATAGATCAGAAGACTGGTTACAGCAACATCCTGAACTTGGTTATAAGGAATCAAATGCACTTCTTGTTTGGACTAAGGACCAAACCAAGAAAAGGCAGATCATCCACAATATCTGTAAGAGTTACTGAACCTTGTTATTTTCATTAAACTTCGAGACAAGCAACGGAGCTTCCAGAACCAATTGTCTTTCTGGTACCCAACCATTGTGAATATGGGCAAGACCTTTGTATTTAACAAAATATTGATTCTGCTTTTGTAATCCTGTCACCAAACAACAAACTACCATAAGAAAATCACAAAACAAGAACCATCCATACAAAGGAAATAGATATGTAGTGGACAAAAGCAAAGAATTCACAGCACTAGCAGGTTATCTTGATGACGCAATTGAACATACTAGTACCATATTCAGTATCTTGCACCTCTACTTCTCTAGAATCCCAAATTGACTCTACTCCTTCAGACACTGAATGGACACCAGATTCTATCTTCTTCTGCACACATGAGAGACAGTGCCATACTGTAGGGACATCATCCAATGGAAGATCTAAACAGGAGGGATGGTAACTTTTCTTGCAGCCCTTTCCATCACAGCACCTGAGATTATATGTAAAGTTGTGAATATACATCAAAATGACAAAGTAAAGAAAGATAAGTGCAACTTTAGACTCCAAAATTACAGATTAAACTATGTCACAAGAACTTTATTGCCAAAGAAACTTTCTATATTCTAGACACGTACTAGACAACCATACAGCAAAGTGAAGAAACAATTGAATTGGAAGGGACGTGTTGAATGAGACGTGATGACCACTGGCCTCAAATGAGTACGGAATCAGCTATCACATTCCTTCCGATAAGAATCAGAACTCCTGAGCAGACTAAACAACAATTAGTCTATCCACAGACAATACACACAGATCAGGAACAGATTGCTGATGTGGCCAAAAAAGGGGACCCACAACTCTCTCTCTCTAAAAGCTGTCCAAATAATATTCTCACCTACTATCCCCCAAAGTTGAAAACCGGAGGAAGAATCAAGAAAGAGACTAACCCCATATTTACGCCTCTTACTTTGCCGCCAAACTCAACCCCTGCCCGGCGTTGTCTCCGGCATCTGTAAGACTTTGCCCCACTAAAAAAATAACAACCTTTCTCCCCTTCTCCACCTTTCCCCATCTCTCTCAAGCTTCCAACTACCCCAAATGTATTTCACAAAAGTAAATCTAAAAAGAAGATACTGTTTACTGGGATATCTTAGTGTTCAACTATAACAAAAGTTCAGCTATCTTTTGACTAACCGGCCCTAGAATAGGGGGGTTTGGTTTTATCTTCTTGCAGTCACTGGAGCTCGGAAAATTGCCGCAGCCGGCGACGGCAAAATCGAAGAGCCACAGTAACTGTAAAAGCCAAAACACTGCTCTGCTTCTTGAGGAAGGAGGATTACTCAGAAACAATCGACGGTTCCAAACCCAAGACCCAAATTAAAAATGGGCAGGGGGGGGGGGGGGGGGGGGGGGTTGGATTTTTTGGTCGGTTATGAAGAAAACATGAAATAGGAGGCAAAAGTGGGTTTGAGCAAAGCAATTTGGAAATGGGTTTTGGTTGTGCTTGTGATAATAGTAGGGGCATGATAGTGCTGACTTTTCGACAGGAAAAAATCAAGGGAAGTCTCGTGATGTGGAGACTTGTAGAAAGATGGGAAGAGATTATTGGGCTAGGAGTTGATGAGAGAGAAAATGGAGGTTTTTTAGCAGTATGGGAGAAGACGCCGGAGCAGGGGTTGAGTTTGGTGGTGAAATAAGTGGGTAGTCTCCTTCTTCCCCCCTGTTTTTAATTTTGGGAGAAAGGACGTGGGAATATATTGGGCCAGCTTTTAGAAGAGAGAGAGAGAGTTGTGGGTCCCCTTTTTTTTTCCACATCAGCAATCTGTTCGTGATCTGTGTATATTCCTCCAACTCCCAATCTTGTACACTGCCACATCCCATCTGCCGCCAAATGAAATATTGAAGGGTAAGCATCTCGTAATCTAACATCTCCACACCTAATATGCAACCAAAACTTCACCCTCTTCCCTGCCCCCACCTTCATACTACTATGCCTAGGAAACACACCCCATCCTCTCCCAATACCCTTCCAAAGACCCATCCCGTGCAGCAATTACACAACAAGCAAGGACCACACACCCCAACATTCCCCATGCCTCACACAAACAACTTTCCTCCACCATCTATTCCTTTCATAGGCAAACCTCCACAACCATTTCCCTAATAAGCTTTGATTGAAAATAGCTAGCTTTCTCACTTTTAAACCCCCTTCACGAATCGGAGTACAAACTGTATCCCAATCCACAAGATGGTACGTAAACTCTTCCCGGAAACCACCCCAAAGGAAATCTCTTTGCAGCTTCTCTAACCTATTGGCCACCGAAATAGGGATAGTGTGACAGCCCCTAGCTACCCCTCCACCACGAGGCACATGGAATTTGCATTATTGAACCCCCTCCCACTCACTTTCCCCCTACAAACCCACCCAGCGACCTTGCCGCCCTCACACCCTCAAATGCCTGACCACTACTGCCAATCCCTGGACTGCTCATATCCACCCTTGGACCCTCAGAAGTCAGACCAAACTGGTAACATATATCTCCAACCCCCCTACCCTAATACAATCTTGGCCGGAATCCGTCTACCATTACCCTTCACTTTGATACGAACCCACCCCAGCTCCCCCTTCATCACCACCTCATGCACCTCCAAATAACCACCACATTTGTCCCTTTTACCCCACGTCTTATCTTAACTTGTATTTCAAATCAAGACGTATAATTTTCATTTGCATAACATTCTACAAGTGATGGAGTTTCACACAAACCCTTTCCATCTGTTAAATTGTTAGGGGTTTTTTTGTTAGGTATCTTTTAGATAGGGGTATATTTGTACTTGTACCTTTGTCCATATATATACAAAGTGTGAGAGAGAGAAACCTAATTTTGGGTTGGCTCTCCTTTTTCCCCCAATTTCACACCATCCTATCAAATTATTAGTACAGCTATTCAGGTATAATTTTCATTTGTATAATAACTACAAGTAAACTAGTTTTTAACAAATTATTTAGCTTTGAATATTTATTATACATGACGTAAGAAAGTTTCTTTTCAGAACAAACATTCTTTATTACAAATTTCAGATATATTAAATATTAACCAATAGAGGTTCAACTGCATACAAACTAAAAGACATTAAAAAGAACGAATGCACATAAAAAATTAGAAAAGGTTTACCCACATGAGCTTTCCGCCAAGCTTGCAGATAACACACATATTCTGGTGACCATCAATTTGCACAATTGAAGGAGACTCTTCTTGAGCCGTGCCATCATTTTCCTCAACCGATCTTTGAACATTGGCTTCAAGTTCCCCACTATCCTAATCCAATGCATTAAAATAACAAAACCATTTAATTGTGTATCAAAAATAAACACATTTATTACATGATAAATCACACATCTCGGAAAAACGTAGCAAGTCCGAACACTTGATATAAGTGACTGCAAACCAAATTTGAAGTAACTGAGAGTTACCCTCCTTCCTATTGGTTGAAATGGTGTGGATCCCACCACAAAGTGATGTCATGCTTACCAGGCAATACACTTTTTGGTACGCATGACATCACTTTATGGTGGGATCCACACCATTTCAACCAATAGGAAGGAGGGTAACGTTCACCCTCTTAAGTGGAGGGTGAACAAAACTCAACTAACAAAGATAAGCTACTGTCCAAGTATGTTTCTATCTATCAACTTTTAAGTTAGAGACCCAATCAACTAACATTCGACTGCGATGATATTTGCTAAATGGAATCTCTGCAACTACCTGCTTCAGAACTTGAATGCCGAGAAGGCGAGAACACCAATAAACTGAAATGAAGATGGAAGATCTCTCTTTTATCCTTTCAATCAAGCAATAATCCTACTCCTACCAGTCGCCATGATAAGTTTGCCACCAACTTTGTCTACATAGCAATGATTCGCACCAGGTAACAAGAAAGGAAAATACAGTTGCATGGTTGAACCAAGACTGCAGTGGTTGCCCAAGCATGTCAAAAAAATGCATTGTTGAGCCAAGACTGCCAGTGGTTGCACAAGCTTGTCAAACAAATGTAATGACCAAAAAGAAAAGAATGAGATGGTCTCAAAAAAGATGGTCTCGTTACTCTCACAAAGCTAGCTCAAACTTAATCCTGTCAGCAGATCTCTATCCAAACACTACGACCTTGTTCGGTTTGGGTTTTAAGGAGGGCTTTTAAGAGTAATGAGCGGAGAGAGAGAGAGAGATAGAGAAAATATATTGGGGACCGTGCGCAAGGGTTTTGAGACCCAAAACGAACAAGCAATCTTAGTTCAAAAGAAGGACATATTCTTTGAGGATGAGGCGATTCACCCGAAGAATTTTTCCCAATAAGCCACCTAAAAATGTCACTTATTGAACAACGATACTTCATGATGTCAAAGGAGCTAGCAGGTTAAAAGATCAGAACGCTGTGTTCCAGGAAAGCAAACCAACCTTAAGAACAGGAGAGCAATGTAGGCCATTGTTCAAAGCCACATCAAGGCAAAGCTCCGGCTCTGGTGAATCATTTTCTACCCTGAAAGATAAGAATGACAGATGACTTTACCTTACCTTAGTACTGGATATGATTGTATCCAAATCAATATAAACCTAAAGGACCTCCACAAGTCAAATGACAAACCAAAAATTGAACGTAGCATGCAAATCCTAGCATTAAATCTGCGTTCATGACAACAATATAAACACCGTGAAGGCATAATCAACGTCCAGGAATGGACAAGAGTTCAACCAAAATACTAGTACCATTTTTACTTTGCATGGGAAAGCAACATTCTTCAGAAGATACCTCATACGTATACTGAACCCAACGAGGAACAGATTATGTGCATAATGTTCGTCATTCAGCAGAACACCATGGCCTATATGTCCTACTATAATCTAATATTAGACAATGACATCAAGACTTCTGGATAACGTAAGTGGTATACAAAATACCAAGTTCGAAGTGTTTTAAAAGGCGCGCACCTAGGCGCTGAGGCGAGCTTCGTATAGTTAAGGCGAAGCACAGAACCCATAGGCGCAGATTAGGCGTTGAGGCACACGCCTAGGCGCTGAGGCTGAGGCGAGGGCATATTGTATTTTTTTTACTGAAAATGCATCCTAACACTTCATCTGAGGGTTAAAACATGTTCTAACACACCCGATAAAACCCTTATTTTGATCGTTAACCCTAAAAACGTGAAACCTGCTTTCTGCCGAGCAAAAAAAACAAAAAAAAAAACACTTTGATGAGGCGCGCCTTGCCTTGCGCTTAGGCTCCAGGGGACCTTGGCGCCTCGGTGCGCCTATCGCCATTTAAAACACTGGTTCCAACTCCCATGTTTTATGGCAAGACATAATAATTCTCATATCCAAGTAGTAATAAACATTACAGATACTTGCGGACACATCTTTTGTGTTTCCTATCAGTTACCTGGTCTATCGACATATTTAGATTAGTATTCACATTAGCATCTGCGTAGGTGCATTGCTGTCCTATGCAAACTCGACTACCGCAAAATACTCTGTTAAATCATCCAACTCAAATCCAATTAACGTGAATAGAGGCGCCACTGAGGGTCATATATTAGTTTCAAAGGGATAGAGACATCACCCATGAATAGAGACGCTGCCAATGTTGAACAAGCTCTAACACTCTCCCGCATGTGCGAACCTTGACTCGCACGTGGAGTGGTCATCCCCGGTCAGTTATGCATAGAGAGATCATACATAACAAAGGTAACATAGACCACTACAAAAGAATGTACAATTACGACACAAACACAGGGCTATCATGAGTGGCTCATAGACTAGTTTTGGAGGTAATAATTTACAATGTAAGACAAGCTCCAGCCTACTCCACCTCCAGAGTTCATAAAGAGAATCGGTATGGAAATGGAGGAATACAGAATATGGTATTAACACTCCAGGCACAAGATTTAGATAGGTAGTAACATGCGCACAAAAGCTCAACCATTCCAATATAGTGGGAAGTTTACATGAGTGATCTTGGGTATATACTATATAAGTAGGAGCAGTGGTCACAAATGGCTTCCTTTTCGCTAGCCCTCTTCGTTGAGTCTAAATGGTTGTTACTTATGGTATTAGAGCTACCCCATGCACATGACCATGTGATTGAATTGTAAAGGTAGGAGTTTGTACCTAACTCTTAGTTGCAGGAATCGCCTGACTTGAAGCCGCTCCACCGCAAGAAATGCGATTCCGCGTTTCTCACACAGAATCGCGACAGGAGCGCGTTCCAGTTGAGACGGGATCGCGTTCCTAAGGGAGACGGGAGCTTACAGTTCGTTCTAGTCGCCGTCGTGGCCGTAAATTGCAGATCTTGTTCGCCAAAGAAGAAGAAGATAGAGAGAGAGAGAGAGAGAGAGAGAGAGAGAGACTGAACTTGGTTCGGCAGAGAAACTGTCGTTGCGTGGAAGACAATCATCGGGATTGTAGCCGACATTTGTTGCTGCGTGGAAGACGATAGAGTGTTGTCCTTTTAATTTAGGGTTTCTTTCTTTTATTCTTTGGGCTGCAAAGTTGGGCCTAATTATTCTTGTTGGGTTACTAATGGACTTATGTATTGAGACAAATATCTGGGCAATTATAATTCATTCTGGGATGAAAAAGTAATTTTCATGGGCTTTTATTATCCTTCAATGGCAAAACAAAAGAATAAATGTATTTTTAATACATAAATGGTGTTTGGGAGTAATTTTTTTCCTTTTTTTTAAAAGAATAAGAGAGAGACAAAGAAAAAAGCACAATAAATGAATTTTGGTGGTAGTTGGGAGCTCATAAGTTAACTTGCAGTGCTCACTAATTGTGAAATATATATATATATATAATATAAAAATATACATAGCCGCTCCCAATCTAAGGAGCTTCTATGTACCTCCGCTCCCCCGCCCCCGCTTCCTGCAACTAAGACCTAACTGTCCTATTATGAAAGTTCCACGACAGTCGTAGATTTACACTTAGGAACAATGAACCCTCCCTCCCTACCTCACTCCCTCCATACCCCATGCACGTGACCATGAGATTGAATTGGAGCCTTTGCAGAGATGCAAGGGCCTAAACTTAGGAGCTTGTACCTAACCTTCCAATTATGAAAGTTCCACGACAGTGGTAGATTAAAACGTAGGATCAATGATCTCTATCTCTCTCCTTGGGGGATTAAGAGCCACCAGCCACTGTAGCCTCCAGTGCTTGTGACGCATGGTTCACCAATGAGGGCATATCAACAATTTGATAAGCTTTCGTGCATCCTACATCGGCATTAAGCTTCCAAGAGCCATGTTCTAAGCAAAAGATTTAACATTAAGAGGCACACTTGCTCCCCAAACCATCCTATGAGGAGAAAAGAGACGGGACATTAACATCATTAATAAACGTTTCAAAATAGGATTTGCAAGAGAAAACACCACATCATTGAAGATGTACATCCTTCAGTCACTAACACCATTACAAAAGCAAAATCCTCAAGAAGAGATAACAAGAAACACAATCAAGAGCCTCTCAATCATAAACTTTTCTGAAAAAATCATAACTCCAAGAAATATAGACAAGGAATGGGAGAAAACAAAATGAGAGATTGAGGCTTTAGGAACCTTAAGAAATCAAAATAAACGAGGAAAAAAACGAATAAAGGGCACCACGTCCCTTCACACATCTACCCCAAAATAAATTGTCTCCCCCCGATTACCCGCATTGAATCGCAAGACTATCAGAAAGATTATGGTCTTCATATAAACCACGGCCTTAAACTTTGTCCTTGCGTCAACTTTGTGTAGTAAGGACACGTCACTCTCCAGACACCTTTTGGACACGCCTAAATATTGTCGAACTTGTTCATTTATTTATTTAGCTCGGACACGTCTAGACACTCTAGGGCACGTTGGGGACACTCTTAGATCATGTTAAGGATACATTAAGGGCTATGATGCAACTTTTGAAACTTATCCTGCAGTCAAAATTCTATGGATATTTAGTTCATGAACACTTATATAGTGTTTGTTGACATGTATACTCATAATGTTAATACTGTTTGAGGTTTTTCCTGTAGTTTGATAGAAAAATTATTTTCCATCTTCTCTATGAATTCATAAGATAACCTCTATTATACAAATGCATATTTTTCTACTCAACATCTTACCGTGTCCAAAACATGTGCATGTCCTAAGTTTTTTACAGAATAACGTGACCATGTATCCATGTCGTGTCGTGTTGTGTCGTTTCCGTATCCCATGTCCGTAGCCGTGCTTCTTAGTTTGCGTAAAGGTTGGTTAATTATACCTAATTACCTTTGCAAGTGTTGTAAGTTTGACGAGTCACTAAATGATTTTACTGCAAACTATTTTGCAGAGAGTAGAGGGGAATGATTTTTTTCCGTTTTGGACTTATGTGCGTCAATCTGACTTCAATGCGCCACCGTTCAACCTACACAAATACCATTGAGGCTGTATACGTAGAGAAGTCGGTAAAAACATCATTAATGGTTTTCAATCAATATTGTTTTCATGTGAAGGCGCAGCCTTTGTGAACACGTGGCCTTCTAAAGTGAACAACATCGATAACTTACAAACACAACTGAGTTCTCCTTTGAAATGCTGTAATCTCATCCTAATGCTAATTCTTTTAGATTGGGCTGTTCATTCTTGTTTTTAACTATAGTGGGTACTAGTGCTTGTATAGTTGCTTATTGTAATGGAACTAAATAATTTACACACATAAAAAATGTAAAAATAAATAAATGCAAAAACCGACTAATCTCTGGGCGCCAATTAATCGGCCTAGGCACTAGGCAACACCTCCCCCCGTGTGGCCTGACAAGCACCTGGCGACTTTAGAACATTGTGCATGCCCTTACAAATGTGAAATAACTCAAGGTTTAGCATTTAGTGACGGACTTTGCATGGTTTGCTACGTAAACATTCAAGTAACAAGTCACTCCACAATCCAAGTGCCTCCAGGCTAAAAAAAAAAAGAGGGATGATAAAGTACCTTTGCCTTTTGAGTTTTTGACCACTCTTGGAGGGATTTAAACTTTCTTCAGCTGAAGAATAACAAGGTTCTTCCCTAGAACTACACAGTTTGCTTGAGCATGAAACTTCTACTTCACCGTCATTTCCTACTGCTTCTGCCTCAGAATTTTTTAAAGTAGAATCTCTACCTTGTTCAGAAGTTTCCTCAGTGCATTTGCCGCTTTGTTTTTCTTCCATCCTCTCACCGCAGCACTCAGTACCATCCTCTCCATCTCCCAGTTGCTTGGAAACACAACTACCACAACAGCTAGTGTCATCTGGTGACAATTTATCTGGCCTTTCCAGTTCCTCAACTACATCTGCCGCACAAAAAGAGAACAACACCACTTCATACCAGATAAGGTTACAGAAGAAAGATTAAGGAAACTGGGACAATAGAGATCAACAAAACTAAGAATACGCATACAACTATCTGCCAATATAAAATTAGGAATTGGACAAAATGAACAACGATCCTGCCACTTTACAAGAACCGCAGAGTGTAGACATCTCTTGGTGTTTCATTTTCCACTTCATGCCCTCCATTTTTTTTTTAATAAGTACTTCATGCCTCCAAATTTGAAACCTTTTAATAGAATATAGTTGAATTCAAACCAAGATAACATGATATTGAACGTGAACAGTGTAAAACAGCGTATAGTTAAATAGAACGGAAAGAGGGGGCATGAGAGAACAACTTGGTACCTGGCACAGTGTCTCTTCTTCGTTGCGGCTTAAAAAAGGTTCTCAATGTACGAGCATCCATTCTCTTCCTTTTCACACCAACAGGATTTGGATCTTTTTTTTCTATTCCGTTAGCTTCCCTACCTTCCAGTGTCAACCATTTCACACTCTTCTCTATTTTTAACTTATTGCTTTTAACATCTGATGAACGAGAACCCTTCTCAATCTCCTTCGTACCGGATGAGCTAGCTGATTGATGTTTCTTAAACCTATCAGACCTCCGATGCTTCTTAAACCTATCAGACCTCCTCAAAGGACTAGAAATATTATGTTTATCAACTATCTCAGATTTCCTCTTAACGGGAGGTGTTTTTGGAGTCATGCTCTCAAGCCGCCCAGACTTCCTTGTAGTTGAAGGGCTTGTGGTTATTTGTTCCCGAGATGGTGTCCCCCTTGTCGATCTTCTTAAACCAGAGGTGCCTGCAATTTCAACAACGGCCTTCTTTCTCGAACTAGTACTCTCATCATCCTTACTTCTGCGAGTGGACCGTGTGTCATTTGCCATCCCTTAAGAATTGCACCAAGCAATCAAAGCTCTCCTCCCTGATAACAGCAGCAAAGTAATATGTTCAGTTACCAGGTAAGCCACATAAGAAACCATAAAAGAAAGTAATCGCGAAGAATCACAAAACAGAAACCCTTAGGCTGTGTTTGTTTCTTTGATTTGTGGAGGGATGCTTCGTCCTTATCTTTTCCTTGCAAAAAAATACTCCACAAATTCAAAATCAAGACACAAGATGACCTTTCAGCTGGGTTTTCAGATCAAACACCACAATGCCGGGTTGCTTGGGTTCGCTTCAAGTCCCCAAGTTTATGCTTTTTTAAGCACCAAATCTGCTGTGTTAGGCTTCCTAAATTTGATTAATAAAACAACTTATTTTAGTTTAACCCACACTGTTCTCAAAAGAGCACACAGAATTCATTCAGTACTGTGTTGAATTATCATCTAAAGAACGCACAGAACTTCGTGGCTTCACACATGCAGAATCAATAATCATCAGTTACAAAAGAAAGCATGTGTTTACTAATCAATGTGCATCACCAGTCATTCAGGACTCAACTCCGACACCGAAAGCCAACTTATTTAATCACAAAAACCCAGAAGAAAAAAAAAAAAAAAAAACGCAGAAAAACCCTAAATTTGGGCCTCCAAGACTACAAAGTCGGCGGAGACAAGAAAGAATGGCAAGTGCTTCGAAACCACAACCGGAAACCCTAATTTAAATCTTGAATCGGTGAAAGCATAGAAGAAGCAGAGGTTTTTTCGGTTGCATGCGGACTCACCGGGAAAGAGATTGCTCTCGAAGTGAAGATTTACTTACGGTGTCTCGAAGCTGGGGTTTTTCAGAGGGGGCGGAGCCAACACGAGAGACTCGTGTACCACGAAACGCAAGATTGAATGGAATGGAGATCTACGGTCCATTAACTAGAGAGCGAAGTGTATCAGAAATTTATGATGGGAACGAACGGACAAGATGATATCGTCCGCGTTTCCCCTGAACAAACTTTGTTTGCACGACAATTTATTGAATTTTGTAAAATTGTTTATCTCTATCTATATTATAAAACAGAAGGGTGCAGGGACAAGTTGTTGGAATGGTTTAGATTCATTTGATTCAAAGGCTATAGTGCATCCTTCCACTTCCCGGTTAAGTGCCCATGATTTTCACCTAAATCACACAATTGCCATCCCCTTCCAACCGGAATGTGTAGTGCCGTAGGCACGGACTAGCACTAGTACTAAACTAAAACGAACTTGTTGTCAAAGGTAAGTTGTGTTCCACTGAGAAAAAACATCAATACAAATTTTCTTCAACAAAACCAACTTATTTTCTACAACTTATGATTTAGTGAAAAATAACTTGACGTTTCTAAACTACAAGAAGTAATTCATAATTTAACGTTTAGCGGAAACGCCCATAAGAGCACCCACACTCTAAATGTCATTTTGCCATTGCTATTTAGGGAAGGCAACGGTGTTGTTCGGTTCGATTATTTGGCAAAATTAAAACCAAACCAAAACACACAGAAAGTGATGTGATTTTGGTGTTGTTCGGTTCGATAACTTTCTGTGTGTTTTGAATCTTGATGTGATTTTGATGTCATTAGAAAGCTGACTTCAAGACCTCGAAATCGATATATAATTTGCATGTTTTCGATTTCGGACGAAGAAGTTATGACCGTTTAAAGTTATGACCGTTTGAATTTCAGTTAGTTAGAGGGGGTTAAGTACCAAAAATAATAGTTAGAGGGGGTTAAGTGTCACCGAGGCATAGTTAGAGGGGGTTAACTGTAATTTACCCAAAAAGGCACTGGGTATAATCACTGGGTATGGACAGGAATCCCAGCCTCAAAAACAAACAAATTACACAAACTCTTCAAACAGATAAAAAAGTTATGTTAATTTCCAATGAACAAACCAATAACCTCATTTATTTAGGCTCCGTTTATTTGGGGTAAAATGTTTTTCGGTAAAATATTTTACCTATTTTCCGGTGTTTGATTATGTAAAAAATGAGGAAAACATTTTACATGTAAAATATTTTCCATTAATTGGATGAAAATGACTTACCCTTAAATCTTCCGTAAGTTATTTTTCGAAATGAACCTATTGCCTTCTACTGCAATTTTTACTGCTTAGTTTTCTCGATCGTGAGTCCTGACCCACGTTCAATTCCAATATTCTCAGATCTCTCCACCGTTTAAGCCTCTTCTCTCCCTCTACACTATTTTGTCTCTTTTCTAAAAGTATTTTTCAAGTGTCAATCAAACACCGAAAAATAAAAATTTAAAATTTGTTTTCTGAAAAAATATTTTACAAGGAAAACATTTTATATTATAAAACATTTTACATCGAAATAAACGAGCCTTAGTTGGCACTAAACTGGTAAAACAGTAGCAAAATAAAAAAGAAAAGAGATAGACATTAAAGTATAAACCCCAAATCCAATACGAAATAGTATGTCGTTTTTGTATAAATTGGTACGGAAAGGGTATAAATTGAAGCTCGGGCGTTAATATGTATAGGTAGGAATATACATGTATAGAAGGGTATTTGCGTAATTATGATGCAGTTCGGTTCCGGTTATAGTTTGGTACAGTAATCACATGAAACCAAAACCAAAACTAAAACTAAAACTGGAACCTAACTAGCTGGTTTTTCGAAGTCAAAAGCCAAAACAAAACCACAATTAAAAAACTGATTAAAGACTACACCAATCGATTCGGTATGAATTGGGTAACCAACGGTTCAAGTGATATTGCTATCCCTATTGCTTTTTTTTTTTTTTTGGATGACGAATAGTGTCATTTTGCAAAAAACGTCATCGGTGTTGCGCCCATGTTTTTCTATTTCTTTCAATCTCAAAAATGACAATTTTCGATGAAAGAATTGGTATTTTCTAAATTTGAGAGAATTTTCACATTATGGGTGTGGCTCCCAATTTGTCAAATTTTTTTTTTTTTTGCAAGTTTTAAAAAATAGCAAGGATCTTTACCAAAAATGGTTGACGGTGTGGAAGCTCTAACACAACATTTTGCACAAACACCTATGGATGGCAATGGGGCATAAGTGTTTTGACATACCCCAACCCAAAAAGTTTCACATGGAAGGAACTGTTACTTGTAGTGGCCTTGTTCGTTTTGGGGTCTCAAAACTCCCAGGTATAGTCTCCAATAAATTTTTTTACCTATCTCCTCATTACTCTTAAAAACCTCCCTCAAAATCCAAACCGAAAAGAAAAGCTTAATGTACTGATTGACTAATTTAATGTGGTTAGACATGGGAAGCTTAATAATACTAATGGACGAGAGCATCTTCAGACTCCGTTCCACTAACACTTTTTCACGTTTTGTCCTTATTCAAAACTTTTTCGCATTTGTTAGTTTTACGCTAAACTTTTATAAATTATTGATTTGTCTCAACGAGACGAATCAGAAAAGTAAATTTTCTTTAATTTTAGCCAAATATTTTGGGGAAATAACCACTTTTAAGCAAAAACAAGTCAACCCTTTTTTACTCTCAGAGATTTCTTAGGATTTGTTTAGAACTTGTAGAAAAGAAGAGAAGAGAAGGAAAGTTTGCAAAACAAATTTCTTCCATTGTTTGATTTGAGAGGAAAGTTTAGAGAAAGTAACAAAATTAAGTTTTAAGCATGGCAAAATAAATTTACCTACATTTTTCTCATACTATCTTATTCTAATTGTTAAGAATACAAAACATAGGAGTAGCTCAGATTATGAAAACAGAAACACGACATCTAGACTCCGTTTGTTTCGATATAAAATATTTTAAGTACAATATAATTAAAATATTTTCCCTGCAAAGCCCCAAACAAAAAAGAGATTCTCATTACATATCACCAAGATGCACCCTACAAAGCCAACAAGCCCAGAATAGAGCCCAAACACCATGGGGAAAAAATCCTTTCAAATACCTCCAACACTGATCATGAGATCCATAACACCCTCTAAGCCTAGTGAAATCCTTTTTCACTATCTTAAAACTTAATCAAGCAAAATAAAAGGAATTGAAAAGCAATAAACGATGAATAGTACCGAACACAAGATATACGTGGAAAACCCTTTAAATGGGTAAAAACCACGGGAAGGAAATCATGCACTATTAACTCATTGTACGGTTACAAACAAACCTATACTTACAACCTAGAATCGCTCTCGGTTGACCAAGGTTGATTGCCGAATCTTTCGTTCACCATACCCAGTGCTTGACCGCCGTTGCCTTGAATCGCTCAAGCCTTCCAAGATACTTCCAGAATCCACTGGAAGAACAAATCACTCAATCGAATCAAAGTTTGAAAAGATCTCTTGGAGTTATTCTGAAAGTCTGATAATCAACGAATTATATGTTTACTCCAAGACACAAAACTAAAATCTCTCTTAAGTATTTCTCAGTTTAGGAGCAAGAGAGGAGCTGCACTCATATATCCGGTAACATCGAAATCCCAACCAAACCGTATATAAATAGATAGAGGCAAAAACTGTCCAATTGCTCAAGCACATGTGAGAGAGCACTTTCAGAATTGCTCAAGCTCCGAATTGATGCACGTTTCCCTTATTTCCCCCACAGATGGCAAGATCCCCTTTCCTTCGGCAACTGCTATGACCCCAATTCCTCTTCACAACTGATTTTCTTCCATACCAATTGCCTTGATAAAATCACATCCTTTGATTTACTTTCCTGATAAGCACGGAATGCTCTTGCAATTGAATTTCCTTCCAAGCCAATTTCTTTCTCTCAATTACACAATATTTGATTTCCTAAAACAAATGCTCTAGAAAGGAAACACAATAAATTACAACTCAATTAACGGGCTACAAATCAAAAGGGGTTTTTGTCATGGGATTTGCCAAAATATGGACCTTACACCTAGAATAACACCCATAAAAGATCAAAAGAGCAACGCGTAATTTTAGCATCAAAGACCCAAGAAGCACACCTTTGAACACGATATCGAACCACCTTTAGGTGACTAATTTTGTAGGCCGCCTCGAGCATCATCCATGACCGCCTAAAAAAACTCAGGCACACAAATTTTGGATTCTTCAAACAACTCCTACCATAAAGCTCTTATCGCTACAAGAAGGAGAATATCTAGACCCAGACCCCAAAACGCTTACCTAATACTCAAAAAACATATCAAGTTTGCTTTGAAATCCCCAAATCCCGCACTTGAATAGAACTATTTCAAGCTGATTTAGCAAATATATTAACCGGATCATCCTCCTCTCCTTCATAAACATAAACGATCTCCAAAATTTTCCCAACCTCTCTGTCGATCCGTTTATATATTATTATTAATGATAATGATACTATTCTGATTATGTATATCCGAAGGAGATATCGAAAAAACTGAAATTTGAGGTGCCGCAATTAATGAGGCTTGTCTATATCTTTCAATTTGGTCTTTAAGAGCATCTCCAGCCTTGACCCATTTTAAGACTCAAATTTAAAAATGGGGCAAAAATTACAAAAATCTCTCTCCAATCTTTGACCCAAACCCTTCCTCATTTTGGGTTTTACCCATTTCTTTACCCAAATTTGGGACAACTTTTGCCTTGACCCATTCCTCCAACGGCTAGTTAGAAAGAGAGAGAAAGAGGGAGGGAGGAGGGAGAGATAACCTCGTCGGCAGTGGCGGCAAGCCAAGGGCCAACAGTTTGAGAGGCGATGCAGAAAGTGGCGGTGGTGTTGTGACCTCTAAGTCTTCTTGGGTCCCCCAGAGTTGTCATCTTCTTTTCTAGCCTCCTCCGATGATGATGAACGAGTTTCAAAGTTGTCTTTTGTGGTTGTGTCCGGTTCTAGATTTTGTGTGAAAAAAATTTTGTGTTTGATTCTGAGGGAGAGAGAGAGATGGCGATGGAGATAGAAGAGTACCAGGTCTCCTCATTTTGGATTTGATTGTTTTCCCTTATTTATGATTATGCCATTAAGAATAAAATGTATATATATTTGGGTTTGATGGTCGGAGATATGCCTACCCAAAATGGGTTTTTACCCAAAATTTAACCCAAATTTGAGAAAAAAAATGGGTGAAGGCTGGAGATGCTCTAAGAACCGCTCATCCGATCCTCATCCTCCTTCTCCAACTTCTTCTTTTGTCAAAGTTGTTGGACACTAGAATGTTTCCCGGCCCTTGATGCGTGGTGCTTTCAGATTTGCTCATAGATTTAACAAAGATTAAAAAGACGTTAGGCTTGAGGACGTCACCACAAGGAGTAGTATCCTAACTATGTTGGCACCCCCTCGCCTCGACAATCATATGCCACCTAAGACCCATGATAAAAAAAAATACCACATGGTTAAAAAAAAAATTGCTACATCCAAGAAAAACTCCCCAAACAAACCGTCAAAGATCACACTTAACACAACATCCCAACGACTGCACCAGATTTGGATGACCTCATCTCAGCATCCCTTTGAGCACACTCAAAGATCACACTTAATAACCGAATCTCCTGATTTTGGACTTCCTAAGCAGAATGAAATCAGACCCCGCATGCATCCAGTTCTTCTAGCTGGCTGGCCCATTTTACTCACCACTTGATGATCCCCACCTATATAGTCGATCCCAATATTTTACCCCACGCCCCAAGCCTCCTCTGGTTCACCTTTGCTTGTTCGTTTTAGGATTTTGGGTAATGAATGGAGAGAGATAGCTAAATAGAAAAATGAGAGTAGTAATTGAGAAATTTTTTTTTGAAGACCTTGCGTAGAAAGAAAAGTCCAAAACCAAAATCCCTAACCGAACAAGCTGAATCTGTTCATAATGTCCTTACAGCGTGGTTCTTGAATTTACTTGGATTGTCGGTCCATGTTTTAAAAATCTAGTCGAACTTCCCTTCTACTCTAGTGTTTTAGGCTCAAAACTGATCTTAACAATATCATGATTGATACATAATGTTTCTCATCTGGGTACGCTTTATTTCAAGCGTACTTCCGTCACCAAGGCTAATTGGATCTAAGGGTTGAAAACTCAAATTTAGTTCTCCATATCTGGGTCCCTAAAAAGAGTTTCAATCATCTCACACCATAAAGATAGGAGAGGGAAGGAGTGGAGATGAGAGGAGAGAGAGTACGAAAATATACAAGGGACAGGGAGTGAAGGAAGAGAATAAAGGGAGAAAAATGAAGCGGGGAAGAAGGGGAAGAGGGCGATGGGGTTGGGGAACCCCATTATGTTTGGAGTAACTATTTGGTGGTTTTTTTTCCTTTTCTCATATTTTAGGAGAATGTTAGTGTTAGGGGGAAAGGGGGAGGGGGGCTCGAACCCCGCCCTCATGCGTGGAGTATAGCTGCTCTAATCCACCAACTGAACTAGCACTCACTTGCGTAACTATTTGGTGGTTCGGCCGTTGGGAAACCAAATCATTGTCTCAGAGATTTTACATTTTAGATCCGTTAATTATTTTTTGCAACTTGTACATTTAAATAGGGCTCTGCACCAATGGGTTATTCCGATATATAGCTAATGAATTAGTATTTATACTGTGTTTGGTTTGACTTTCGATTTTACCACAAGTTGGATTAATTCTTTATTTATAGTGCAATACTCTATTTATAGAACAATTCTCCTTCGAGTTCATCATTTTAACTTGCTTTAAAACCAGTAATTATTGGTGTCAAATGGTCATTCCACTTAATCTTGCCTCATTTGGTGGATAACGTAAGCATCACCAAAATTTCTACCGCTAATAATCAAGATAAAATGAAATAAGAAATTCTAGGCTGTTGATTTTGGCACTCACTTTTTTGTTAACGACACTCTCCTGTAAGTGTATTTTTGATGCAAAAATACACTTACAGGGAAGTGGCGTTAACAAAAAAGGGAGTGGCAAAATCATTTCCCAAATTCTATTGCTATAGTAGACTTTTATTTGCAAGAAGGGAAAATACCTTGACAACCCCTCTATTTTAGTAGAATCACATTTTACACCCTCTTACTATTGGAAATCATGGAAACGCCCCTTTCTGATCACTCTCCGTTTAACATCTTGCTAAAGTTACTGGAATACCCTCAGTCAAGTGCTAATCTATTTTCCCCTCTCTCTCTCACACACACACTCTAGGCCTGGCCACGAAGTAAGCCCCACAAGCCCACGGGCTTGGGCAACCACGGCATGGGGCAACCAATTTTTTTTATTTTTTTTGAAAAAATATATAGAAATTATAAACCCAACAAAAAAAAAAACAATATAGGGGTATGTATATATAGTTTCCATCCCCAATTTTTTTTTTTACAAATTCAACAACAAAAAAATTGTGGATATATATAGTTTCCACCCACTTTCAAAAATTACGGTACTTAAGGATTGGTTTGAGCAATTTGAACTTTATGAAGGAACCTTTGGATTTGTTTTTACGAAATTCAAAAGTGTTAGTGAAGAGCGATTGATGGAGCATTGCACTAAATTAGAAAATTTCTTGAAATTCGAACAACATGGTGATATTTATGGGGATCATGAGTTATTCCAAAAATTTAGGCATTTGAATATAATATTGCCAAGAGAAGTAACCAAAATTGATTGATAATCTGAAAGTTATGGGGCCGACAGAGGCGCAGTTAGTCCTCCCTTTGCTTGCCTTGCGCTAGCAGGGGGCATCTCAAGTACAAGTTGTATGCTGACCCCAATAAAGCCAACATGGTTGAAGTTGACATAGGTTTCTAAAGTGAGGGAGTGCTGCGTGATTTTAGAAAGTAAAGGGGTATGCAATGTGATCTCATTAAAATAGAGGGGGTCTGAATGAAATTTACCATTTGCAAAAACCCTACCTTCTTTTTTCTCTATATAAACAGCTTAAAATCATCCTTTTATCCCCACAACATTGTTCTTCCCTAAAGCAATTACCCTGCATTCGGGTAAGTCCACACATATATATAGTGTTTTTTTAATTTGAAAATGGGTTTTTTGGTTAATGGGCAAACTAATTAATCTCATGCAAAATTTTGTTTTTTTCTTCCACATACGAATTACAGTGCAAAAACAATGAGCTTGAGAATAAGGTTTCTGGTTCTTGCTCTTTTCCTGATGATGGTACTGAGCTCTTGCTTAGCCACAAACAGGAAAACAATGATGGTTGATGGGAAAGAGAAAGAGAAGCGGCAGCTCGTCGAGAATGAGAAGGAAACATTTGAGAACTTTGAAACCGCTATGAACCACCAATACCATGTTACGATTGGCGCCCCTAAGGGGGATCCCAACCCCCACCAACGGCAAAACAGTGATAGTGATGGCAAAGTCTAAAGATCATATATAGTTATACTATAAAGAACTTAGCTAGGTGTTATGGGTGTTTTACGTCTTTGCTATATACTATCTCTTAAATAATTTTTGGCCTTATGTTTTACATTTGGATGTATTATCATGTTTCTCAGGTTGTACTATTTTCCTTGGTATTGTAGTGCTAATTAATCATATGTATTATTACTACTTCTAAATAGCATCAGGTCGAGATGCTCCAGTTTGTAGTTTCCATTCCAATAAACCAAATAAGAATATTGTGCAATCTGATCATCCTTTGTAACATGTTCGATCGGAACCTCTCCGCATTTGTTGATGTCAAATTGATGCATGTCGTTTCTTGAGCAAGTTAATTTTAGGAAGAACTTTTTCTGTTTCGACATGTTCCAACTTCCAAGCTGTGGAATCATCTAACTGTGAGTCGTCATTTCAGTTCCTATTCAAATTCCGAGCATAGCAGCGCTGTGTTACAATGTTGGCAAATTTAAAACTTTGGACCAAAGTGACAAAGATTTCACGTATCATACATGTGGGACTACATGTGTACCTTATAAACGCGTCCATTGGTAATTTGGAAGGACGTGTGACTTTGGATTGACTTAATTAATTTTAAATCAAGACCAATTGAATATGTAATTACCGGAGTTTTTATGCTAAAGAGTCCAAAAGTAATTAAATTTATTTAAGCTTATTGGGTTTTTAAAAAAAAAAATTATTTAGGTCTAGTCTTTTAGTTTAAAATTTATATAGACTTATTCAGTAATTGTTGGTGCTTTTTTTATTATTTTAGGTGAAAATCGTCCAAAATTATTTAATTTTGAGACCTATGTCTAGTTGTGGCTTAAAACATTTTTCAATGTCATGATTTGGCTGGTTTTATCATTTTGGTAATTATGATGGTATTGAAAATGCGTTTAGCTTTTTTATTGAATTAAATAAAAAGTTGGGAAAATTTCTTTTATATCCCTTCGACTTTGACCGAAAATTCATTTTGGTCCTTCGACTTTTAATTTCGGCATAAAAATACTTCGACTTTTCAATTGTTTTCAATGTAGTCCTTTAACAGAAATCAGGTGTCTTTTTGGACGGAAAAAATGACGTTGACTCCTTTTGAGGGGCATTATTGCCCTTTCGCCTCCTCCCTCTCCCCTCCCTTACCCTAGGTTCATTGGAGGGAACATTTGCCACCAAAAATGGTTCCCCCTATATAATGGTCCCTCCTGTTTATAAAAATGGTCCCCTCTTCAAATTAAAAGTCATTTTAAAGGGGTTGTTTGGATAAATAAGCCAAAGTGGCTTATTTTTTGTCCTTATTCAATTTTTTTTTGCATTTTGTGGCTTATTGTCAATTTTTTGGGGATTATTGCTTCATTATGACGAGAGGAATCTAAAAAGTAAATTTTTTTTGTCAAAATCCAATTTTTTTTGAATTTCGACGAAAATTGGCGGGAAAGCCACTTTTTTCGTCTTTATTCAAAAAAATTTGGATTTGGACCAAAATTTTTTACTTTTTAGATTCCTCTCGTCATAACGAAGCAATAATCCCCAAAAAATTGACAATAAGCCACAAAATGCAAAAAAAATTTGAATAAGGACAAAAAAAATTTGACGGAAAAGCCAAATGGCTTAAATAGCCGAACAACAAATTTGTCTTCTTTTTTTTTTGTTTTTATTCAAATTTTTTCGCATTTGTTAATTTTGTGTGAAACAAATGCAAAAAGTTTCACACAAAATTAACAAATGCAAATTTTTTTTGAATAAGGACAATAAAATACAAAGTCACTTAACTTTTTGTTGGAACTTGTGGCTCATATGTTGTGTATGAGAGGTACTAAGAAGTTCTCGTAAAAGGCCAGTGCCGAGCGGAGTGGAGCGGAGCGGAATGAGGGAAGCGAAGCGACCGAACGGAGCGGAGCAGAACGGAGCGAGAATTTTTTTTGCATTTGTTCATTTTGTGTGAAACTTTTTGCATTTGTTTCACACAAAATTAACAAATGCGAAAAAATTTGAATAAAAACAAAAAAAAAGAAGACAAAATGACTTTTAATTTGAAGAGGGGACCATTTTTATAAACAGGAGGGACCATTATATAGGGGGAACCATTTTTGGTGGCAAATGTTCCCTCCAATGAACCTAGGGTAAGGGAGGGGAGAGGGAGGAGGGGAAATGGCAATAATGCCCCTCAAAAGGAGTCAACGTCATTTTTTCCGTCCAAAAAGACACCTGATTTCTGTTAAAGGACTACATTGAAAACAATTGAAAAGTCGAAGTATTTTTATGCCGAAATTAAAAGTCGAAGGACCAAAATAAATTTTCGGTCAAAGTCGAAGGGATATAAAAGAAATTTTCCCTAAAAAGTTTATGCATGACATTAATGAAAGTATATAACTTTATGTAAATATTAAAAAATAAATAAAAGAGTCTTAGTAGTTTCAAGCCCACCACGACACGACTTTACGCAACGCAGGTTGGGTTAGTGTCAAAATATTTGGCACGTTTATGTTAACAAGTGTTTTGACATGAACTCAAAATGACACGACATGATGCTCACCCTTACAAACACATGTACTTATCCAAGACACAAATAGAAAAGAACACATATAAAACCAACATATATACGTAGCCCAAGTGGTTAGGTGATCCCTTTACCAGACAAGGTTCTGGGTTTGAGTCTCAGCATAAAGTCCATTCCCTACCCTCTTAGATTAGGCTACAGTAGATAGGTTTCTTGCTTGTACACAAAAAAAATTATTCGATCAACCCATGGATCAGAACTTAGGCCATGGACCAAGTAATGTCAACCACACCCTCCTCCTTATTCAGTCCCAATGCGTCCCACACCGCATCCGAACCATCAACTATGTTATTCTCACATGGTCGTTGTCCCGCGTGCTCCGCATCACAACCGTGCCTTGAGTCACACTCATCCACCACCTTCGCGTCCACGCTCTGACCGTTACTAGCCCGAATACGAATCATCTGGTTGCATCGTGTCCCACCGTTGTACCACCCGGTTGAAAGGGCAACGATCGGGTTTTCATTGGATTGGTACTTTCCGTCGCACTCCGATGGGCCCCCGCCGTCCCCTCCTTGACTAAAATTATTGTTTGTGAGCTTGGCCGGTGTAGAGGACGTAACAGTAGGGGAGCATTCATACGTAGGGTACGATTCACCTGTGAAAAGACTTAATAATTAAACACTGACACTATATATATAATTCATAGAAGAAATTTATCAACTTATCAAAAAGAAAATCTAATATATTAGCAAATATATAATAAAAATTGCATGAATCAAGAAAACTAATAATCGAAAAAATCTAATATATTAGCAAATAATAATCGATGGAAGACATAGACATATCAATTCTTGCTCAATTTACCATAAATAAAAGTTACAAATAATTAAAGCTGATGTAGTTACCTTCCACAAACGTATATATTGTTAACAAAAGACCTACTTTTGGAGCACATATCTCTACAATTTTGAACTATTGGTTTGTTTGGAGCTCGTGAAAGTGATGGAAAAAGGGTGAGAAAATAATTATAACAGAAAAAGTGTCATGAAAGTATGGAGGAAATTCTTATGGGCTCAGCTATTGGTTTGTTTGTTTTGTTATTTTCACCCTTTGTTCTTCTCAAACCAAACAAGGAAAGTGAGATTTAGAAGAATTGAAGACCTAAATTCCATTAATACAATCGGAACCCTAGCTGAAGTGAGCAAGTCCCTACAGGGTATAGTGATCATCCGGACCGTTCTATTTCCCAATCAATGGTCTAGATTCATTGTTAACTTTTATCGGTAAGAGTTAAAAAAACATATCAGATTGCACATTAATTACAGGGGGCGCTATAGGGTTGCTCACTATAGTTCCCCCATTTGTACGTACCCTCACACGTGAGAGTGCCTGATGGTTCACATCCGCTGGACGGAAGGGAAGGAGTGGTTTCCTGGCATATGTGGGTCCCCAAGTAGGGGTCGTCGTTGCATTTTCCGTTGATGCAAATGAGTCTACCGTTGCAATCGTTGAGGGTTCGACATGGGCCGTTGCAGTAGGAGATAGAAACCACAAGAGGAGGAAGGGATATGAGCTTCAACAAAAGGTAAATTAGCAGGGAAAGCAATCTTGATTTCCCCATTTTAATGAAGGGCTAGCTGGAACTTGGAAGGCTTATCTCTCTATGAAAAGGGTGTGGGTTGGGGTAGAGAGTTTGCATGGGGCTTAAAAAGGGATGAAGAGAGTATTTATATATCTAGCGGAGGGGTTGGAAGTACTTCAGATCGGAGGGCAGAAGTATCAAGGAAATTTGGTTTCCTATGCCTGCCTATGGCTATGTCTTTCTATCTCAATTTTAAAGAGGGTGGTGGGCATTAAGGAGGGTGATTGGCCTGGCGGCCTCTACCAATTCTGTTTTCCTTACTCTTGACTTGACTCTGGTTGGGTCTCTTGCTAACCACGTTTTTTTGATCTGGAGGGCACGTGATTTGCTTGGGTGTGGTTGTCAATATAGTTATTAGGATGCGCTTTCCTTTAGCTAGATATGATGCCTCATCTCCCTTTCTTCGTTTAATCATGAAGTTTGAGATTAATAAAATTCCTTTTGCTGTTAAAAAGGCTGAATTAATACTCCTATCATTATAATACTATTAAGATAAAGAAAAATTTAAAAATGAACCTTGGCTCTTATTTTTCTTCCGTTTGTATCCCTGGTTTTGAGTTGGTACTTCCCTTCTCAATGTTGGCTTTTGGGGAAAAATGGAAACGCAACCTGTTTCAACCTAGACAACCGTAGTGCAGATATTGGAAAAAATATTTTTGCACGTGCAATGGAGTTGGCTGGACAAAAATATTTTTGCACCTCATCGATCTTGGCTGGCAATCTCCGGAATATGATTTCTTGGAACTCAACATGAAACGGAGCCGCAAAAAGAAATTAACCCAGGCCTTGCCACTGGCGGACGGCTCATTCGAGACCGGTTTGGCGTATGGATTTGGGATTTTAATTAGCAGAAACATTGGCCATGCGACTAGTCTAGCTAGCGGGTGAAGTACGGGGATAACAGGATGGACTCAAAATGGTCTTTTATTCGCAACGTGAGCCAGCTAGTTGTCGAAGTGGATGCTCAAGGCGTTATTGATCTCCTTAATTACTGGAAAGCAAACCGACAAAATAGTCTCAACAATCCAACGTCATTTGATTGCAGGTTTATGCTGGACCAGCTGGGAGTGTACCGTGTACGCCGTAACCCATACTTTCCATCAAGCTAGGCAATAGTTGCGTGGATGGTATAGCTAATCTTGGATGCAACAAGCCTATTGGACTACGTACAATTTACTACTGCTAACTTCTATCATTAATTAGTTCTTAACTGCATGTTAAATGATGCTAGAGACCATAGCAAAGACGAGTAGAATCCCAGATGTCGAATGGTTTTGACATGGCGCCGAAATACAAATGATTCACCAAGTAAAAAGAACATTAAACCCCTCAATATTTATTCAACTAAATCAAATCATATATCCCACTTCACATAAATAAGTTTCAAAGAAACTTCATGAAGAATTCTGATAAAAACTGAATGAATTGTTTTTATTTCCTTGAGTTTCAATGGAAGAATACAACCATACATATAGGAAACGGATACAACCAAATTGGAAGGAAACTAATTAGGAGAATAAGTCTCCTACAATGAAGGTAATAATTGATCCTAATAGATGGTTTGCCTTTGTATAGAGTTCCTGCCATAATGGGATTGATTTTGTTCCAGTGGGAGATATCCATTAATACTCCCCCTCAAGATGGAGCATGGAGGGACATAATGCCCAGCTTGGATGTCATAATACGGAAATGATCAACACCCAAGGCCTTAGTGAAAACATCGGCTAATTGGTCAGCTGAGGCAATGTGTTGAAGGTGAAGAAGACCTTGTTGAACGCGTTCACGAATGAGATGGCAGTCGATTTCAATGTGTTTGGAGCGCTCATGGAAGACTGGATTCCGGGCGATATGTAAGGCTGCTTGATTGTCACAATGTAGAGTAATTGGGGAGGATAGTGGAACTGCTAAATCGTGAAGCAAAGTGCGAAGCCATAACAATTCGCAAGTGGTCGAGGCCATGGCCCGATATTCGGCTTCAGCGGAAGAGCGGGACACGACACTTTGCTTTTTTGTGCGCCATGAAACGGGGCTGGTACCAAGAGTAATGAAATAACCGGTGGTGGAGCGACGAGTCATGGGACAACTGGCCCAATCTGAGTCAGTGTAGCCAGTAAGAGTGAGGGCCGAACTAGAAGAGAAGAGTAGGCCATGAGAGACGGAGCCCTTGAGGTAACGAAGTATGCGAATGGCAGCATCAAAGTGAGGAACCCGAGGTGTATGCATGAACTGGCTGAGTAAATTGACGGTGAATCCCCTTGTGTTTTGACATCACTCGGCAATGATACATGCGATCCATTTTGTTTGGGGTAAAACTATTTGCCCATGAATCAGTGGTTCAGACCGGTTGACTTTTGAGTTTAGCATAATCTGTTCGACTGTTCACATGGTGGACTAAATTTATAGTACAAAGCTCAAATAGAATTTCCTTCAAGTACTTCATCATTTTAACCTGCTTCGATAGATCGATTAAAACCACTCTATTGGTGTCATGAAGGCATCCCACTTAATCTTGCCTGGCCTCCTCCGGGTTTTTACTTTTCAAAATAATCAAGATTCTGAGAGTGAAACAGAGGAAACGTGTAGGGGAGCGGGTGGAAAAAAAGGAAACGTAGGGGAGCGGGTGGAAAAAAGGGGGGAGGGGGGGGGGGGGGGGGGGGGGGGGGGGGGGGGGGACATGTAGAAATTGAGAGTGAGAGGAGGGGAGACCGGGACCCGTAGAAATTGAGAGTGAGAGGAGGGGAGACCGGGACCCGTAGAAATTGAGAGTGAGAGAAGGGGAGACCGGTAGAAATTAATTGAGAGAGAGAAGGGGCGAGGGTTGTTTTCTAACTCGAATCTTCTGTCCCCAACTCCTTGTTCCTCTCTCTGTCCCACCGTTCTCTAGTAGCCCCATTCCACAACCACATAGCCCCATTCTAGAATTTTAGTTCAGTAATAACAAAATTCTGAAGAGTAAACGTAGGGAAGCGGGTGGAAAAAAAGGAAACGTAGGGGAGCGGGTGGGAAAAAAGGGAGGGGGGTGGGACCTGTAGAAATTGAGAGTGAGAGAAGGGGAGACCGGTAGAAATTAATTGACAGAGAGAGAGAAGGGGCGGGGGTTGTTTTCCAACTCGAATCTTCTGTCCCCAACTCCTTGTCCCTCTCTCTGTCCCACCCTTCTCTAGTAGCCCCATTCCAGAATTTTAGTTCAGTAATGACAAAAACGTAAAGAGAATTTTTGTATATAGTGCTCTTTATGAAATACACATATATGTATGTTGGTTGAGAATTTTGTTTTGTTGAGCTATATTATTTACTTATTCACAATTATAAGTGATTTTTGATTTACCTTAAATACGGATTACTCATTAGTATCGACAATATCAAAGAAAAATTAAATTTTATGCATAAAAATATAATATTTTAGTGCATTTTTTGAAGCTCCCCCTGCCGTGGGGGATTATTTTGACCAGAGGAGCCGAGGGGGTCAACATTCTAATTTCCACGGTCTTCTTAAACCTAATCTGTAGTCTATCTTTAATTTTAGGAATGTGGAGTGTTGTAGATGAGACTTTTTTTTGGTGGCAGGTGGCTATATCCCACGTGATATCCGCTCGGCACATTTGGATCGTCCAATACACTTTTGAACGATTCGGATTGAAATCCTCTCTCTTTTCTCACCTCAACACTTTCTCTCTCATTTTTCTCTCTTCAAATCCGAGCCATCCAAAAACACAATGGACGGCTTAGATGAACCGAGCGGATACCACGTGGTACCCACCCGGCACTGAAAAATTTTCCATTATAGAGGGCTACGCCTTTCGCCTTTAAACCACAAACAACGTCGTACCTATCTATTGAACTGGCACCATCGATGCATGAAAGTTCAAACTTTAGACCTATGGTACTCCGAACTCTATTGTTGGTCATATGTCGTTCTCAGTCATTTTGTTGTCAGCGGTTGTACTATGATCTGTGGCGATTCCAACGAAGCGATTTTGGCACTATTGACACTTTATTATTTGTCTTTTCATATGTGAAAATACCAAATTACCCTTTATTATAATATTAGTGTTCCTCCACTTTTTCCATACACAAAAGGGTACTGCTGTACTTTCAAATAGAAATAGAAAAAAGACAAAAAGTGAAAGTGGATTGCCAATAATTAAAAGTAGAGTGTCAAAATCAATTTCCGTGTGTCATTTGTATGTGGGCATCTCCCGATTTGGACATGGAAAAATAGTTTGCAAATCCACGCACAAAAAGACGCACATACTGTACGTAAAGAGCTGCAATACATTATACACATCCCTTTCTGAGTTTGTGAATTATGCACAAATCTTTAATCGCCTTAAATATTTTTCAGAATACTTGCATAGAAACCCTAACACAAGTATTACTCCTGTAACTTCGTAACATTAGCAACCGGTATGTTATTAGGATGCGCTTTCCTTTAGCTAGATATGATGCCTCATCTCCAAAAAGTGAAATAAGTTGACTTACTTTTGCTAAAAATTAGTTATTTTTCAAAATATTTGGGTAAAAGTAAAAAATTCTTAATTTCCCGATTTGACAAAAATTTGGCACAAAACTAACAAATGCGAAAAAAATTCAAATAATGACAAAACCAACTTATTTTAAGATAAGTTTAGGATCAGAACTCACTCTAAGGGCATCTCCAATTCACCTCTATTCCTCTAAAATAGAGGATGGATGTGACATATTGAGAGGTGATTTTATAATTTCTTCACTTTTTGTACTTTTTGCAAAAATCTTTGAGGGACTCACCGTTCTTTTTAGAGTGACCAAAAGTAAATTCGGAGAACAAAATCCCTCCAAACTCTAAAAAGGACAATGGGTCCCTTAAAAATTCTCCTAAAAAGTAAAAAAAAAAAAAATTTAAAAAGTATAAGAGAATTTAAAAATGAACCGTGGCTCGGATTATTTTTCTTCCGTTTGTATCCCTGGTTTTTAGTTGGAATCCTTCCCTTCTGTTCAGGGTAGGGTTATCTATCCGAGAATAAATTCTTTACACCGCTGATGTAAACATTTGTTTTCTCTAAATTAATTGCATTGCGCCACGTTGCAAAACAGTGGTTTGATCCCAATCAATAAAACATGACGACGTGGCGCAATATAATTGATTTGGAGGAAACAAATGTTTACACCGGCGATGTAAAGAATTTCTTTTCTCAATGTTGGCTTTTGTGGAAAAATGGAAACGCAACCTGTTTCAACCCAGACAACCGTAGTGCAGATATTGAAAATATATATATATATATATATTGCACTTGCAATGGAGTTGGAGTGGCATTCAATCAAGTTCCACAGAAGTGTAAGAGCCCAACAGCACCCTCATCGATCAGTCTTGGCTGGCAATCTCCGGAATGTGATTTCTTAAAACTCAACACCAACGGAGCCGCAAAAAGAAACCCAGGCCTTGCCACTGGCGGAGGGCTCATTCGAGACCGTTTGGGCGTATGGATTTGCGATTTTAGCAGAAACATTGGCCATGCGTCTAGTCTAGCTAGCGGTGAATTATGATTTATGGGGATAACGGGATGGACTTAAATTGTCTTTTGGTCGCAACATCAGCCAGCTAGATGTCGAAGTGGATGCTCAAGCCGTCATATATTGATATCATTTTTTTTTATCGGCATATATTGATATCTTTAATTACTAGAAAGCAAACTGACAAAGCTCAATGGACACTACAACAAAAATGACATTTTGAGGCATTCAAAAGTGCCCCAACAAGGGACCTGTTGGGGCAATTTAGCTATTAAGGCACTACGACTTAGTGCCGCGTGTATCGATGCAGCTATAGAGGTAACACGGCACTTGTTATGAGGCACTTTAATGTGCCACAAGAACTCCTTCTAGCTGCACTTTCAGGTGCCGCATAATTCACTTATTAAGGCACTCATAATGGGGCACTTTGAGGAGCCTCAAGAGTTTCTTATACCTGCACTTGTAAGTGCCCCATAATTTACTTATTAAGGTATTTTTTGATGCCGCCTCAGAATTTTTTGGAGGCACTTTAATGTACCTCAAGAACTCCTTCTAGCTGCACTTTCAGGTGTCGCATAATTCACTTATTAAGGCACTCATAATGAGACACTTTGAAGTGTCTCAAGAGTTTCTTTTACTTGCACTTGTAAGTGCCCCATAGTTTACTTATTAAGGCATTTTTGGATGCCGCCTCAGAATTCTTTTGAGGCACTTTAATGTACCTCAAGAACTCCTTCTAGCTGCACTTTTAGGTGCCGCATGAATCACTTATTAAGGCACTCATAATGAGGCACCTTGAGGAGCCTCCAAAATTTCTTTTTCCTACACTTTTAAATGCCTCATAGTTTACTTATTAAGGCATTTTTTGGATGCCACCTCAGAATTTCATTTTTTTTTTCCAATACACTTTTAAGGCACTTCAATGTGCAGTATAAACCACTTTGGTTGAGGTTAAAAGAATAGCTTACTTATGAATGTCTTCGAAGGCGTTGGGAATTTTTTTTCTTCCCTTTTTTACTACTCTACAGTGACAATACAATAGAACCATAATAAACTACAATTTATTTCTCAACCATGTCCAAACAACATAAGCCATAGTCATTCAATATAAACTACTAGTCAACAAATCTCACAAGGATCCAAAAACAAAACACAGAACATTGAATATAAATTGTTTTAGCAAAACTCTAATGTTTTCAACAAAAAACAAACTTCACTTCTAAGAAACTTACTAAAGTTTCCAGCAAAAACCTAACTTACCAAACTCTAGATCAAAACATGAAATATCTACCCTTAAAAGAACCACCGGTAGAAACAAAACAAAACAAAACCCATAAGACCAGTATTCTTGTGACATAACTCTATCTACTAGGCATCTTCCAACTGATCTCATTCATTCAACAAAGCCATCATCATCATCTCTCACTACCTGATCAAAACAAAACAAAATACATGGTTTTAAAAGCCATTATCTTGCAATAAGAATTGGAAAATAGACAGTATTGTACATCAAACGTACCAAAGAAATAGGCCATGCTATTGGCGTACCAATGGCATCGCCAACGGTCTTAAGGAATGCGTAAGGCCTCATCAAATGCTCGTCCCATACGATTGGGATTTGAACATGAATCTCACACCAATTAACTCCGAGTTCTACTCCGCCTACCTCCGTAGATGGATCCATACTAGCGATCCGCCCTTTGCCTACAACTTCTATGGGGTTGGCTACGCTCTTGAAATAAACACAATCCCCCACCTAGCATCAATCAATAAGAAAACGTCATATTGACAAATGGTTAGGAAAGTAAGGAATCTCATTCTACTACAATAGCATGACAAGGGCACCAATATATAAGTTCAAGTACAACATAAACTCAAATTTTCAAACTAAGTCCTAGGAAGACAAATGGTTGACAGGCCTCTTTTTGCCCAAAAAGAATATGGTACTGCTATATAAAACCTCAATTTCAGCACATAAAGTAAGAATTTCAACACTTAGTAACTCAAGAATGTCAAGAATTTTCCAGCATAACCATTAAAATTCAGCACTCAAGAATGTCAGTTTAGTAACTCTAAACCTGTATTTCAGCACTCCGAGTAAAAATTTCAGCACTAAACCAGCATGTAGTACTCATTTTCCAGCATATAGCAAAAATTCAGCACTCAGAAATTTCAATTACATTAACTACAAACATATATTATTGCCTTTTTATCTGTTCTGAAAACAGAACAGTTCCTGAAGGTGCTTCGATAATAGTGAAACTGTGATAGGGCATTTTACATCTGATGCAAGGGAGTCTCTCAAGTCTTTACAAGGGGTGCTTTTGGAGAAAGCGACCGAGAGTGTGACAGAGACTATAGAGACTCCAAGTCATCACCGGCAGCCCACCCGTGGGAGTGAGGATGCTCTTTCGATCAGATGATAGGCAGCAAGGGATGAATGATTCACCTGATGACCTCATTGTAAGGATCCCCTTTATTTAATCTATAGCTCTGATATGTCCTTAGTACCGAGGATATTCGGAACAGTTGACTAGAAGTTGATGTTGTGTTTATGTTGGTTTTTAGTTTGTTCAACAATTTCAGTCACTAGGTTAGGCTCAGTTTGGATCATGCATATATGGAGGGATTTTATGAAGCAATTTTTTCCCTTTCTTATCCCTTTTTTTCTTTCCTTTTTGCAAATCCCTCAAAAAAATCAGAATCCGAAAACAGTCTAACGATATTAACTACAATATGCTGAAGAATTTGGACAAAGATATATGGAGTCATATGTGTCAATGTCCATAGTTTTCCAAATTAAAAAGTGTCCGCATGTCCATTTTTGTATCCGTGCTTCTTCACTTTCAATGTTCGTCCACCTATTCCAACATCCACCAAACATATACAACCTCATATACTCATAGATGACCTTAATTGTAGAATAAATTTATTTACCTTAACACGTCCTCGTTGGGTAGTAGATGTTGATGAACCAATGTGTTGGTTTGGAGATGTGACTGGAATGTTTGGAGATGTGACTCGAGTGTTTGAGGAGTTGGCCCCATTTGCTTGACTCTGCAAATATAAATTTGCAAGCTCTTCCAATTTTTGGTTTGTTTTGTCTAGCTCTGTCTTCCACTCCATTGACATCCTATAAGATGTGCCACTGCTAGGCACATCACCCCAAACATCAGATGGGCAAACCCCTAGCCCATACATGCGCACGCTTCCAGATTTCTCTTTGCCCATAGCTTTGGAGAACACATCATTTGGACCAGAAGAATCAAGTTCACCCTCGGGAACTTGTTCGGATAGCTCTTTCATTTTTTCCTGGAACACAATAGTTTACGTTACTCTCGGAATCTAAGAACAAAAGTTTATGTATGAAAGAAGCTGGCAAAACTTACTATTTTTTTCCTCAATTCCTCATTTGAGACCTTGCCATCGTTTGTGAAGCAAGTAAGGAACATATGTGCACGCGATGGATCATGGCCAAGGTTTTTTGCCTGTGAGCATACCGAAAGTTTAATCTTATGCTACTTATAAAGTTTTGATTCTAGTATAATTAAAATAGTCTATGAATTTATAAGATTACCTCAGCCTCTCTTACTATGGCTAAAGGAGTTTTGCCCTTCTTATAAATGATATTTTGACCTGCTCGACTAGACTTGTTTTTCGTATAAACTTTCTGAAACAAAAAAAAAAAAATCATTAAGGACATATTTTAAGGTTACTGAAATTGGTAAAGATCAAAGGTCTCATACCTTTGCGTCTTCATGCCAATACTTAACAAGTTCTTTCCATTGGTCTGCTTGCACTCGATCCGGAGGACTATGTATTTGCTCCTCAATGGGTAGGTCAGAATCGTAGTGGTCTCTCTTCACTGTAGCCTTCCAGTTCCTCCACTTTTTCGAAAGTGATTTCAAGATCCATCTCTTGTGACCAGGAGAGAAATCAAACTTTTGCTACAGATATAGAATATATTAAAGATCATCTTTAGTAAGCTAATAAGCCCGAAATTTTAAGATGTGATGTACTCCAAATTCAAAGTGTGGGTGATGTAATGTCTCACCATATGCTTCCAAATAAATATACCATAACAATCAAACTTACCAGTACCAATGCAAACATATCTTCCTTGAAAACTCTAGGCATCTTGTGCCAAGTCTTATATTGGAGAGGTGCATATTTCCCGTTTCTTGCTATAGTTCCTAAGAAGTGGCTCAAAATGCTATAATTGGAAATCGGTTGTCCTTTGTCGTTGAATAAAACTTGTACGCGCTCATTGTCGTGCTGGCCCCAAACTTTACACATAAAAGTGGGACCTCGTGCTCTCTTGACTTTTTTCCTGCTACCTGCAATTTCTCCTATTCCAGTTTTTAATTGATGGCAAGATAGTGAGTTAGTATACTTAAAGCAACAAGAAAAGAAAAAAGAGACATATTGACACAAACAGTTTAGTGAAATAAAGAAAACCAAATAATCGAGTTTATCATTTACCTGGTTCATTAAGGGGTTGAACAACGGCCGCAGCATTCATATTTACTTCCTGTGACTGATTGGAATCTGGCTCTAAAAGGGCTCGTCCAGTATTACGAGTCGTTGGGGCCATCTCCTAAAACATGTTAATGAATAAAGCATAAAAGATGAGGCCTCTAAGAACATTCCAAAAACTGAAAGGAATCAGCAGTAATCGCAAGCAGCATACCAGTAATTGCAAAGAGGCGATACTAATTGTAGGATACATACGAGATTTCTATACAAAAAATACGAGATAGGATATGCATAGCTTTTTGAAGGATATGATTACATATGCAATTAGTAACTTTATGGAGACTACGAGAGTTGTATCTTGGGTTAAAAAACACAAAGAAAGGAATAAATTATTGGTGAAGTTCATATTATAATCCCATGGAATAACGATAAAGAAATACTCACAGGTTTAAGAAATAAAAAAGAATGCAAACTCATTCCCCAAACATGGTACGACAAAAGGTATAAAATAAAAAACCATTCTGCTTAGACTTTTGAGGCATTGGAGGCCCTTAACCCTTTCTATTGTGCCTGCCGTCTTCACTCCTGTCTCCCCGTTACCTTCCGCTTGTAACTTCTCGAAAACAAGCAGTTCAAAAGATCCTGCTCAGAATTCTATTGAGAGTCCATGTGCGCATAGAGCCATATTATTCTTATTCATTCGATTGGAGAAGAAAAAAAAAAGTAGGGCGCACTGACTCAAGACATAAGGTTTCAGAATTCCTGAAAAACACTAAAACGACCTAAGTAATCGTATACTGAAACCCAATCTCAACGTAAACTGCTTTCGATTGGCAATCAATTAACAGAGAATAGTGATTAATTACCCAGATTATTGCAAAAGTATGACCAAAATCTATAAAATACCTTGTATTCCACAGCAGTAAATTGAGCTTGAGAGAAACTTCAAACAGAATGAGATAGGGATAGAGATGGAGGAGTGGGCGGTTTTCTTCCAAATTTCCTGACTTCTTCGAGCAGCGGGAAATTTTAGCGCCAGTGGGAGAGGCAAAATTTTGGGCGAAAAAATTCGGTTGGGACGCCATCGTGAACGACGTAGTGTAGAGGGGAAGATCCCTAGTAGGTTGATGGAAAACGGTGATTTAAAGAGGGGAAAAAAGAGGGGAAAAAGAGGGGAAAAAAGGTCCATTAAAAATGGATGAATTCGTTCACGTAACTAATTCTAAACTTAATCAGCCAATTATACTTCAATAATGGTTGATCTGAACCATTACGATTTCACGTCTCATTGATTCAATTAGAATCACCAAAATCGAAGATTATCGGATATCGGCAACCGCCTGATCGGACCACATTTGATGCATTCCAAAGAATTAAAGTATTAGATTGCAATACCTGACCCCACCTGATTGTTTTTTTTTCCAATCGAAACCGTCCATCTTTTACATATTATGGAGCACATCATTCGTACCAATAACAAAGTTAATCGGGAATCGCTACACACTTGATCGGACAAAAAAACCCACTTTGTAAATAAATTGTGTCTCGATAAAGAAGCTTTCGAAATCCGATTGAGACAAATTTTTACAAGAATGATGTAATCAACAAGGAAAACAAAAGCAACGGTCTAGATCATCATAATTCTATCACAGTCAAATGGTTAACGTATGTTCAAGTATAGCACAATACTTAGTTTGTTAAGAATTACATTGAACGTATAGAATTTAAAGGTCATTACCAACTCAATTTTTACAGTGGTCGATCTGAACCGTTAGAATTTCACGTCTCACTGATTCCATTGTTGTCACCAAAATCGGAGATCATCGGATATATGCGACCGCCTCATCGGACAACATTTGATGCATCCCGAGACATTAAAGTATTAGATTGCATGACCCGACCCCACTAGAGTCTTTATCTTTTGATCCAAATCGTCTGTTTTTACATATTACAGAGTTCATCATTCTTAACAAGATTTCTTAACAAGAATGTAGTTGATTGGGTATCACTATACATTTGATCGGACGATAACTATCATCCAAAAAAACAAATTGCATCCCAATCGAGGAGCTTTCTAAACTCGATCGAACCAAATTTCTACGATAATGATTTAATCATTAAGCACAACAAAATCAACGGCCTCGACTGTTGAAGTAGTTTTTTTATCTTATTGAGGTCCGCTAAATAATCCTATCGAAGATGATCAAAAAATATATAACATACGGAGTATTATATTCTTAGATATTGCTCTTTGTGTAGAGGGGCAAAGATGCCCTATTAAGTTGATTAGGAAATGTTGATTTTAATTATAAAAAATAAAGTTGATTACTTTTTGTTAAGGCATTTTAAAGTGTCACATAAAACCAACTTCATTGAGATTAATTTAAATAAAAACTACTAGTCCACAAACTTGACTAGGATCCAAATAAAAAATTCATAGAAGTCTACTAAGAACATGAAATCAGAACTTACTAAAGTTTCGAACAGTAATCTCCATGAAAGATGCCATAAAATAAAAAAAACAACTACCAATATAAATAAATAAATAAAAAACCCATGAGTTTCAGTTGAAATTTGCATTTCACTTCATTATATTCTTATCCTTTTTCTTTACCTCGTTTCTTTTCCTTAGAATTAGCAGCTTCATCAATACACAGGATCCCAAATGGCAGCCACCAACGTAAACAGATTGCAGCAAACACAACTTCAAATCTCAACTTGAATGCAGCACCCCAAGGCTTTTAAGTAGGAGTATTAGCAGTCTAGTACCCTTGCCAATCCAGTGAACAACCAATGCAGACATCTGCACATTCACAACAGTCCCGAAAAAAACTGGACAGCAGCAGTCCTAACAGAAGCAAATAGCAAAAACAGACAGCTGCAACATCCATAACAGCAGCAGCAGAGAATGAAGCACAAAAACCTACTGCACTTGTATAACTTAACAGCAACAAAGAAGGTTACATTGCTAGCCCAAAGGAGAGAGACCAAAACAGAAATTAAGATATCACCAATGACTATAATCACCAAAAATACTCGTTGCATGCAACTGATAGCAACCATTAACACATAATAAACTACTGTAAGAGTCAAAAGCAATAGTACAACAGCAGCTTGCTGCCATCTGATCTTGAAACAGCTTATATACACAGCAGAAAACAGAGAAGTAGGTAGTCTTTGAATATCCCATGTCAGTACAGCAGAGTAGCAGAGCACCAGAGAAGCAGCTAACTGCTACAGTAGCAACCCTTACAGATTACAGATTAAGCAGCAGCCATTACAAGCAGTCAACATGGTCTGCACTTAACATAACATCATAACAACAGCATTAGCTTGCTGCCGAAGGTTATACCAGCATCAGCTTGCTGTCAGACAGCCACTAAACTGAACAGCAACAGCCAAAAAATAGCTAGCAGCAAAGTAACAACATATGAAGGGACAGAAGCAACAGCAAAACAACAAACCCTATTGTTTTATCTGCTAAACTACTACTCCCTCGAGGCCTAAACCACCAAACAGAATGGACAGCTTCCAATCACACAGTGAAATAAATCAGGAAAGCTGAAGAAACTCAGCTGCATATTATTTGTGTTCAAGGAAGAATTTTTTTTTCATAAAACTCAATCGTTTGAAGCTGAAAGAGAAGCTACACAACTAATTAATGGCAATAATGTAACCATGCATCAGTGCTTAACAAAAGCAGAGAATACAAGTATCTACTTCAGCTAAATAGTCTTGCAAAAACTAGAGAAGTAAAACATTAAGCTACTGAAATGAAATTCAAGGTCTTCGAAATAGCAATTACTTTCAAGAATAAAAGAAAAGGCAAGGCAACATATTCCTTGAAAACATCATATAAGTATCTAGAAATGGATTCTAAATCCCCTCGACTCCATCGCCTTCTACCACTTGACTTGTTGTTGCATCAATCGTGTCTACAGTTGTTCCGTGCACATCTTCTCTAACCAAACTGATATCACCTTGATCATCTTGAAATTGACCATCACATGACTCACTCTGCAAATATGTCTCCACATCATCAATGCATGACTCTGTGTTCATATTAAAAGCGTCTCTAGCAGTTGTTCTTATCACAACATGCCACCCTTTGTCAAGGGGATCTTCAACATAAAATGCTTGTTGTACTTGAGAAGCTAGAACAAAAGGCTCATTGACATGTACCAATCGTGCAAAATTGACAAGAGTGAAACCATGTTCATCTGGCCTTCTGTTTTTGCCTTCTGACATCCAGTCGCACTTAAACAACACAACCTTTCTCCCTCCAAAGTAACTCAACTCAATTACATCTGTCAAAACGCCATAATAAGCTATATCACCAGCCACTGGATTATTGTCACTAGCACTTGAAAAACTTGTTGTTGTTGCAGTAACAACTACCCCACTATTCTGAGATTTTCTTCTCCTCCCAACTTCTCGTGTGTGGAACCTGAAACCATTTATAAGATATCCTCCATATCTCTTCCCTACATCATCTGGACCCCGAGCTAGAGCTCTAAGCTCTTCAGAAAGCTGTTCATCCTCTGCAAGTTGCAAGTCTTGAACCTATTTCGAACAACCAACAGATTTTAAAAAAATGCTTATCTAAAAGGAATGAAAAAAAGGAAGTACTTATCATCAATATACTTACGTGGTTTCCAAACCATGATGCAAACTTTTCATTATGCATACGTTGGATTTCCCATAAACGTAGACGAGGATTTTGATCTCTTATCATAGTCTGGTGTTGACTGCACGTTCAGGTTAATTATATGAGCAATAAAAATACAACTTTCCTATGATACAACTAAAAATAAATTATTTTTGGTGAGTCTCTTACTTGGAAAATTTGTCTACCGCGTCACAATTGAACAACACATATTGATGTGCCTTCACTAACGTTTCCTGATCCAAGGTTTCTGTCACTACTTTTCCAAATGGCCGTCCTTGTGTTGAGAAAATAGGCAACCTTGCAGCAACAGTACTACCCTCATCATCATTTCTACCCACTCGATTAAACCTTGTTTCAACATCCTCCAAGTACCTAGAGCAAAATGTCAAACACTCCTCTGCCAAATATCCTTCCGCAATGGAACCCTCAGGACGATTTTTATTTCGCACATATGACTTCAGTGTTGCTAAATACCTATTATTAGCAAAAGTTGGCAATACTAAGTGAAAACTAAATGAGATATCATGAATAAACGAAAATGAAAATATTCTATAAAATAAAACAAACCTCTCTATGGGATACATCCAACGATAATGAACTGGCCCTGCAAGCTTGGCCTCAGACGCCAAATGAATTGGTAAATGCATCATGATATCAAAAAATGATGGGGGGAAAATCCTTTCTAACTCACATAAGGTTATTGCAATTTGCTTCTCCAAACGGATCAAGTCACGAGCATGAAGAACTTTACTGCACAATTCTCTAAAAAAATTGCACAATTTAATCAAAGGGGACCGCACTTGCTTAGGCAATACTCTTCGCAATGCTAATGGGAGCAATTGCTGCATCAGAATATGATTGTCATGACTCTTCATCCCAGAAACTTTATGTTCTTTGTCTTGGAAACACCTTGAAATATTCGAAGCATACCCATCTGGAACTTTTACATTTTTTAAGACTTTGTAAAAGATATCTCTCTCCTTTTTAGTCATTGAAAAGCATGCGGCAGGCAAGTATGTTCGACCTAATTCATCTTCTATGGGATGAAGCTCACTTCTAATGCCCATATCTTTTAAATCTTGACGTGCCTTCCAATGATCCTTTGATTTCCCAACCAAATTTAACAATGTCGCAAGCACACTATCGCAAACATTTTTTTCAATATGCATCACATCTAGATTGTGTCGTAATAAATTATCTTTCCAATAAGGTAATTCGAAAAATATGCTAGGCTTTTTCCAGTTGAATGGCAACTTAGGATTATCCTTAACTAGCTTTCCAAACTTAAATTGAATGCCTTTTAGCTGATCTTGTATCATAGACCCAGTTAAGCGACAAGGTGCCTTCCGACGTTCTTCCTTTCCATTAAATGACCTCTTATCTCGTCTAAACATATGGCTATCCTCCAAGAATCGTCGATGGTCCATGTAGATGTGCTTCCCACTGTACTTCAACCAAGAAGAACATGTGTCTTTATGGCATGATGGACATGCAAGACGCCCTTTAGTGCTCCACCCAGACAAATTTGCATATGCAGGAAAATCATTGATAGTCCACATTAAGGCAGCATGCATCTTAAAATTTTGATTGGTTGAAGCATCAAATGTATCTACTCCGACCCCCCATAACTCTTTCAGCTCCTCTATCAATGGTTGCAAATAAACATCAATGTTATTTCCAGGTGCTGAACGACCGGGTATAAGCAACGACATTATAAAGTACGGTTGTTTCATACACATCCAAGGTGGCAGGTTGTATGGCATCAAGATGACAGGCCATGTACTATGCACATTACTCATCATTCCAAAAGGATTAAATCCATCTGACGCTAATCCAAGTCTAACATTACGTGAATCTGTTGCAAATTCCTTATGTTGGAAGTCAAAAGTCTGCCAAGCAGGGGAATCGGCAGGATGACGCATGCAACCATCTTTGGTGCGACCCTCATCATGCCACTTCATAAAAGATGCAATCTTTGACGACATGAACAACCTTTGTAGCCTTGGTATCAACGGAAAATGGCGTAAAACCTTTTTGGGGACCTTTTTACACTTTTTTGCTGAGGTTCCTTCTGCTCCTTCATGATTGTCAACAGTTTTGTACCTCTGTTCATGACATACATGACATTCTGTATCATCAATATGTTCTTTCCAATACAACATGCAATCATTAGGGCAAGCATGAATCTTTTTGTAAGAGAGACCCAATTCCCCCAACACTTTTTTCGCTTCATAGTATGAGTTGGGCAATTTCTCACCATCTGGAAGTGCCCTGTTGAACGTCCGAAGTAGCGTAGTAAATGAGTTGTTAGTCCATTTTCCAAGGCACTTATTGTGAAATAGTTCAACGAGCAATGAAAGCTTTGAAAACTCTTTACACCCAGGGTACAAAGGTTTTTGGGCATCACTTACCAACTTAAAAAATTTTTTAGCATCTGCATTCGACAACTCTACATTATTTGGCATGTCATCCATGCCAACATCTCTATTTGAGATCCCGAATGTATCATATAACATCTCACGCATGCTATTATTTGTGCCCAAGGCATTACCAGAATTAGTGGGAATCGGAGCAGTTGTAGTAGATGACAAAGCTTCTCCATGAGCTATCCATTTTGTGTAACCCTTGATAAAACCGTCACATACTAGATGGTCTACTGCCTCAGATCGCATCACCCATCTACCATTTCCACACTTTACACATGGACAAACAATTTTCCCATCGATACTTGCGTTTTGGAATGCGAAATTCAAGAATCCATCCACTCCGTTCAAATACTCACTGGTCAACCGAGATTGATACATCCAACTCTTATCCATTACGTTTCTCCGTAAATTGATATCAGAACTCTGTAAAAAGGCAACATAATTAAACAACAGGACAAATAGATATTTATACAAAAAGGAAAAATGGAAGTCATGTATCATGTTTAAGTAAGGGTTAGAGCCTTGAGATGCCCATATACTTTGTAACAGAATATTGAGATGTGATTCAAACTTAAATCCTTGCAAGCAATTTCAGTGCTGGCTCATGCTCTTTATCAACCATGGTGCTGCTATTGTCGGTAATCTGATATTGATTCTTTGGATTGTGTTTACAATTTGTTTGATTTGGAATATTTTCCTATGAACTCATTCAGCCAATTCACACATATCTAATCTGATTTATTCGTTATACGCTTGCATTTGTAAATAGGAAGTATGTGCCAATTTGGCTTGGAGAGTACTGCATATATGTTTGGGAAAAAGAAAACAATGGTTGTACAGACTAGTGCTGCATATAATGCACATTTTGGTAAAGGCAACGTTCTTGGTGCATCATTATGGGGATATAAATTACAATTGCTAGACATTGATATTTTCTTCAATCTGATTGTCATTGACATCTTATATGAAATGAGATTGAAAATCTTTCGCGTTTTATCCTGCAATTTTCTGATAGAAATTGTGTAGCCTTGACAGCATATTGGATTCTTGTCCAAGTTTGTGGTTGTTGGACTTTTATTACATACCATTTAGGTTGGGGTATCACAAGATTGGAGTGATATAATTGAACACTATCATGTTTTCTAAAATGGAATTGGAGTTTAGGTGTTTGGATTTTGTGAATAATCGCCTTATGGGAAACTAACTTCTGTGATCTTCTCTTTGATCGCTTTATCAGAGTTCTTGATTTTTAGTCTGATAATCCTACTGTATCCATTCCTTTGGAAGCTTTAGAATTTGAGATAGTCTTTGGTAACCAGGAAATTGACGATGCAAATCAGTGCAGTAAGCTCTACTTCTGTAAGTTGTATTGTTTGCAAGATTATGTATTTATGTGGATGTTTGCGGATCAGAGGAATCTATCCTTGGTTGCTTGTTTGGTGGCTTTTGTGACTTTTGCAATCCTGGATTAGATTTTTTCTCTAATTTATTGGATTCTCACATTTAAATCCTTGGTTGCCGCTGCTTCTTCCTCGTAAGGAATGATGAAACTGTTGATGATTTAGCTTCAGGAAGTGGGTGGATCACATTCTTCCCTTGCCAGAAAACATGCAAATAAAATCTGATGTCAACAAGGCATTGGGAGGTGGTGGTAGAGGTCACGGAGGAAGGGGTGGTGGAGGAAGAGGAAGTGGGCATGGCCGTGGCCGTGGCCGAGGAGGCCGTGGAAGGGGGGGCAGGTCAAGAAACTGAGGTGTTGTCCCTGTTCTAGCTGCGATGGACTTGGATTTTTGAGTTTTATCTGATGTCTTGAAGAATGAACAATACCTTGTGTAATTGTTCTACTTTATCTATCCAAACTACTACTTTATCCAATTTTGACTATTAATGGCTTGTGTTTTTGAAGTTATTGGAAGGAATGAATGTGGCTTTGCCATTCCTTACAACAGGTTTCTGGTTCTGGAAGGACTCAAAAAAATTATTAAGTGCTCTTAGAGCATTGCCATGTGGTGCTTAAGGGACCTTCGCCACCACACATCGACATGGTGACATTACAAATTATATTAATGTGTGGTGAGGAAGGGCTCTGGAACGTCCCGTGGCGGTGCTCTAACAACACTTAATAATCGCTTGGGGAGACTCTCGTGTTGCGTTTCAGGATAGACGACTCAAAATTGGGTCATATCTTGGATTGTTTTCTGGGATTCGGAAAACCAAACTGATGAAATAAAAAATACTACAGTTAGTCTGCCAAATACAGAATTTTTTGGAGTATTTTGAATATAGAACGATATCAAACATGCTTCCCTCCCTCCCCCAGGTAATGACGGAAATATTCAACGTTGAAGAGTTATAAATAAGAGCAAAAACAGAGGATTGTGATACCCGTGGTAAACAATTTCTTGGGGGAAATAAGGTACTACTCCTACTTGAAGAGCTAAATAAGAGCAAGAATTATGAACAGGAGAATGACTTTCTAACCCAAACCTATTGAGCTCAGTTCTCCTTTTCTTAAGTTGGTTGTGATTTATATGAATCAACTATCCCTAGTGATGAGTCCTGTATCTGCGAAGGCGTTGAACAGTTTCTTCAACCCATAAGGGCTGCTGGTATTGAAGGAGAGGTATTCGAATCGTCGATTCTCGACTATGTGCCGTGTGGGCAGAATTATCCATACGTATAGGCATTCGGTAACATAAAGTTCACTAGAATTACTACCCACTACATTCATGGATCACAGGGGAAAACCTACTATGTACATCGTTACATGATTTCATTAGTATGCAAATTAATGGGAAAAAAAACTACAATTTACGTTGTGTAATTGCTCAACATAATATCCTTCTAGTTGGTAGTACTTTCTTCTTGTTTAACGCGACTACCGCCGTTGGCGAGTCTATGACATAATATCCTTCTAGTTGGTAGATTTACCCACATTATTTGCAAAAATATAACCAAAATCTATGACATACCTCGTATCCCGCGGCGACAAATTGAGCTTGAGAGAAAGCTTCAAACAGAAACAAGAAACGAGATGCAGATAGAGATGGAAGAGTGGTGCCGTTTTCTTCCAATCGTTAGGACTCTCGTGCAATCAATATTTGAAATCAAAGGAACACCTACTGCTACTGGCTTCCTTAGTTCACTTTCAACACAGCGGCATTAATGAGAAAAGAAGAAGTCACGATCATGAAGGAATAGCTCGACCGTCAGGACTCCTTTGAGTAGTTGGAAACTTTGGAGGAAGCCATATAGATTTGGAGTCCAGATTGTGAACGACGTTGTGGGCAAAGATGCCCTATTAGATACGTTGGTTTTAAACAAAAAGATTTATTACAAAAACGGCGTAGTTTTATGTCTCCAAATAAGTGCCCTATTAAACCCGGCTTTTCGAGGCACTTTCAACTACCCTATCATATTAAATTAAAATAATAAAAATGTTAAATTTAAACGTCGGTTTTAACCAAAGAAGTTTATTACAAAAACGGCGTAGTTTTATGTCTCCAAATAAGTGCCCTATTAAACCCGGTTTTTCGAGGCACTTTCAACTACCCTATCATATTAAATTAAAATAATAAAAATGTTAAATTTAAACGTCGGTTTTAACCAAAGAAGTTTATTACAAAAACGGCGTAGTTTTATGTCTCCAAATAAGTGCCCTATTAAACCCTGCTTTTCGAGGCACTTTCAACTGCCTTATTATATTAAATTAAAATAAAAAAAAAAAATAAATTTGGTGTCTAGGCTAACTGCCGCAATAGGTAGAATCAAATAGGGCACTTTACGAGATGGTGCCTCGTTAATAGCTTGATAAGGCAGTGTTGGAAAAATGCCCTTTTAAAAGTGCCCCTTAATCTCCATTTTGTTGTAGTGGGAGGAAAAAAATTCATGCAGCCGACCCCAAGTAATTGAGACATAAGACTCGGTTCGGTTTGGTTTGGTTAAAGCCAACTGACAAAATCTTCTCAACGATCGAACACTTGACCAGCTGGAAGTGTACCCATAGTTTCCATTAAGGCAATAGATCATGCGCTGGTGGTTTAGCTAATCTTGGAGGCAACAAGCCATGGCCTGTTGGACTACAAATTTAAAGTATGAGATTAGGAAATTAGTTGACTATGGCTTAGGCTAGTTTTATTTGATGTATCTAAATCATGTATATATTACTCCCTTCGTCCCGATTTGTTTATCCAATCTCGAGTTTCCAACTTATTAAGTAAACCAAATCTAATCTATTGATTTGAAAATTTACATAATCTGAGCCAATGATTTTGAAATTGGACAGTCAATTTAGGATGTGTAAGTCAAATAGGAGATAAACAAATCGGGATAGATGGAGTAGTACATATACACATACACACATATGGTTCGGATTAGATTGAAACCGGAACCGTTAACATAAATTCACAGACCAAACCATTGAACACGGTTTATAGTTTTTTGAAACCGGAGCCAAACCACACTAAAAAATCAAAGGTTTAGATTGGTTTGAACCGGATTTGCAGAAGGACGTTTTTTTTGCTCACCCCTATTAATTTTTTTGATAGGCAAAATTTTTATTAAGAAGACTTGACAAAGGGTACATCAAGTTGGGGGAGGGGAGGGGGATCCAACCAAGGTTGGAAAAGTTTATCCACTACAGCATGCATTGTAGCATCATAGCAAAAGTTTTAGTTTCCTCAATAGACCAAGTAATGTTAACCACACCAACATCCTTATTCAGTCCCAATGCCTCCCACACCGCATCCGATCCATTCACAATGTCATTCCCGCACGGTGGTTGTTCGCCATTCTCTGCATCACAACCGTTCCTTGAGTCGCACTCGTCCACCACCTTCGCTTTCACGCTCCGACCATTATTAGCCCGAATATGGATCACCTGGTTGCATCGTGTCCCGCCGTGGTACCATCCAGTTGAAAGGGCAACGATCAGGTTTTTATTGGAGTGGTACTTTCCATCGCACTCCGACGGGCCCCCGCCATCCCCTCCTTGACTGAAATTACGTACTCTAGCAAACAATTCAAATTGCATGAGTCGAAAATATTAATAAACGGGAAATAAGAATGTAATGGCGAAAGGCATTGTAAATTGGGAAGAAAGAAACTTCACAATGTTTAAACAAGTTTGTGATCCATAAAGGGGACGATAAGTCTTCGTTTAATCTTCATATTTATCTCTGTTCGATTGATCGTTCACGTTATTCTGGCATTTGATGGTAATTCCAAAAAAAAAAAAAAACAATCTAGTGTTTTTGAATGGTATACTTAGCATAATCGAAGGCAGATTGAGACGTCAATTCTTGCTTAATTTACCTAAATTGTCAAAAAAAATGTTATTTAGTGCCATTCACAAAACATACTTTTAGCAATAGATCGACACTACTCGTAACGCACGTCTTAGAATTTTGGAACTAACGGTCCGTTTGGAAGTACTTATGAAAGGGATACAAAATACTAGTAATTAGGAAGGAAAGTGCAAATTAATGAAGTATTTAGAAAATCTAATTACTTTATTTTGTTTTTTCCTCCCATCTTTCTTCTCTCAAACCAAACAAAAGAAGGGGAAAAATCTTTTATTTTTCTCTTCACTTCTTTCCATTTCCTCGAGTTTCATATCATAAAAACCATTAAAAAAAAAAAACCTTACAAAAAAATAATTAACGAAATAGAGTAGATTAATAACACTGAATTTAGAAGAATTGGAGAGAGAGAAAAAAAACACAAACATTACGCACCCTTGCACGTGAGATTGCCTGATGGTTGACAAGTACCGTCGGAAGGAGGAGGAGGAGGAGGAGGAGTAGTGGTTGCCCGGCATATGTGGGTCTGTTTGGTGGGGTCGTCGTTGCATTTTCCGTTGATGCAAATGAGCGCACCGTTACAGTCGTTAAGGTCTCGACATGGTTCGTTGCAGTCGGAGATAGAAACAACTTGAGGAGGAAAAGTTATGAGCTTCAACAAAAGGTAAGTAATTAGGAAAACGAATGTTGATTTTCCCATTAATGAAGGTTGCAAGGCTAAATTTTTATCTCTAAAAGGGTGTCGGTTGGGGTTTGACAGTTTGCAAAGGCTTAGTATTTATAATCAAGAGTATATAGTACCGCCAGGACTTCGGGTTAGTGCTGTGTTGTGCGGTACATAGCACCATGCTGCGCACATCCGAGCCGTCGGATCGTGCATCCAACGGCTCGGATCCTCATCTTGACAACCAAGGATCGAGAGTCGTTCATTGCCGAGATAAGATCCAAGTCGTCGGATGCACGATCCGATGGCTTTGAGGTACGCAGCATGGTGCTGTGAACACCACTGCACAACACCATCCCCCAATTCGTACTAACTCCATCCCAAAATCTTTGTCTGGTCCCCAAAAAAGATGATTTAAGAATAGTTCATTTTTCCAAAAAAAAAAAAATTTGAATTTTTTTTTTCATAAATTAAAAGAACTCATTGATATCTAGTAACTTGTTGAATTTTTCTGAATCTTTCGAATTATTTGAAGTCTTCGCTTTGCGGACCCAACAAAGATTTTGGGACGGAGGGAGTACAAAAGTAGTTAGCCTAAAAAACCCTTCCAATTACCAAATCCTAAATTCTTTAAAATTTTGATAGTTTTTACTTTTCAAAATAATCAAAATTGTGAGAGCGAAAGAGAGGAAACGTAGGAGAGGGGGTGGAAATTGTTTTGGGGGGTTGAAAGGCGGTGGTTGTTTTCCAACTCGGATCTTCTGTCCCCAACTCCCTGTCCCTCTTTCTGTACCACCCTTCTCTGGCTGCCACATAGCCCCATTCTAGAATTTTAGTTCAACATGCAATGACGAAAACGTAAAGAGAATTTTTGTATACATTGCTCTTTGTGAAATACACATATATGCATGTTGGTTGAGAATTTTATTTTGTTTAGCTATATTATTTACTTGCTCATAATTATAAGTGATTTTTGATTTACCTTAAATACAGATGACTCATTTAGTACCGACAATAAAAAGAAAAATTAAATTTTATGCACAAAAATACAACATTTTGTATTTTTTTGAAGCCCCCCTTGCCGTGGGAATATTTTGACAAGAGGAGCCGAGGGGGTCAATATTCTAATTTCCACGGGCTTCTTAAAGGGGTTTTTACGAGATAGTGGAGGGAGGGGCAATGAATCTCCAAGTCATGGAGAGGATTTTGGTAATTACTCTAGGAATGAAAAGGAGAACAAATAATTTCTCTGACATGAAAACAGAAAGCTAAATGACTAAGATGTCCCCCCAAAATCAGACGCAAAGCTCTGCTGCCATGGAGGGCACAGCAGCCACACCCAGCACATCCTCCGCTCCCCACTACGTAAACGACGCGTTCTCAAACAACCCACTGCCGCTCTTCTTCTTGTCCTCCTTTTCTCCGCCGTCCATTTTGGCGGCGGCTTTGACGCCGTTGATGGTAAGGCCGTTGGGTCAACCCAATTGTTTTTTCCAATTTTTACGAATTGATTGCTGGTGTATGCAATAGAAACATAGTGGTGGGTTTGTAATAGTATTTTATACAGGGTTGCATTTGATTTGGGGAGAACTAGAAGGGAAGGTGCTGACAAAATAGCCAAACTTGACCCATTTCCTTGGCTGATGAATGAGACAAACAGATTTGTGATGCTTGACGTCATTTAGAGGGATGAAGACAGCGGTAAAGTTGTCGTCGTTCAAGTTTCTGGAGCCAAAGGAAAATGGAGAACCTGTAATAAAGAGATACCTCCATCTTCACCGGAGATGGCGTTCGTCGGAGGTGGGGTTAGCCGGAAAGGGGCCTTGATTAAGTGGTGAAGCTTTCAAGGTGGGTGTGGATAAATTTTTGGTTGAAAATAGGGTAGTGTTCACGTGGTCTTTACTAATACATAATTAGTCATTTATAATTACTGACTTGCTCTTTTATACCTCAAACAATAGTCAATTATTTGGAACAAAGTTCTTTTAAAAAAAATATGGCTTGGTCTATGTTAACAAAAAGATTGGTCTTTACTAATATCCAACGTAGTTCGTTATAATTAATGATTTGCTCTTTATACCTCAGATAATAGGGACAAGGGGTATGAAAGTGAAATGATTTTAGGGGAAGGATATTTTTGTCTTCAAAACCATGTTTTGAAAATTAATCTTTTCCTTTCCATGACTTTTTGATTTCGAAAAAGTAATCCATGACTTGGAGATTCTTTGCCCCTCCCTCCACTGTTACGTAAAAACTCCCTTCTTCTTCTAATCTGCGGTCTATCTTTAATTTAGGGATGTGGAGTGTATATTTCACGTAGTACCCGCTCGGCACATCTAAACTGTCCAAAACACTTTTGAACAGTATTGAAACCCCCTCTCTCTTCTCATTCCAACACTTTCGCTCTCCAAATTTGAGCCGTCCAAAAACACAATGGACGACTCAGATGTGCCGAACGGACACCACGTGGTACCCATCGGCATTGAAATTTTTTCCATTATAGAGGGTGTTTACGCCTTTCGCCTTTAACCCACAAACAACGTAGTACCTATCTATTGAACTGGCACCATCAACGCATGAAAAATCAAACTTTAGACCTATGGTACTCCGAACATTGTTTGGTCATATGTCGTTCTCAGTCATTTTCTTGCCCGTGGTTGTACTATGATGTATTGATGTGTGGCGATTCCAGGAAAATGATTTTGACATTTTACATTTATAGCCATTGATATTTTGTTTTTTGGTCTTTTCATATGAAGAAAAACAAATTACTCTTTATTAGAGCATCCACAGTGGAATAAGCAAAACAAAAAATTGTTAAAGTTAGCAATATTGGATAAAAAAAGTGCTCACATTGGAATAACCAAACCTAGCAACCTCTTAACAACTCATCAAATATTGACTCTTCAATAATCAAAGCTAGCAATGTTTTGTCAATAACCAAATTTTATCTCTCAATCAAGTACACCAACATTACACAAAAATCTTCTCTCTCTTCCATTCTCTCTCTCTCTCAAAACAATGTTTTCAAAAAATAATTTTAAAAAACTGTGTAACTTTCAGATTTTCTTTTTCAGAAACTTTTTTTTTACAGAAAACAAAATTTTCAAAATTTTAAAAACTGTAAGTAAATAAAGTGTGTTTTTCAAAAAACTATTTTTTACACAAAATCTGTTTTTAAAAAACTGTATTTATAGTTTTTAAAATTTCAAAACTATTTGTGTAAATACAATTCTTTCAAAATTTCCAAAATTGTATTTACAGTTTTTAAGTGAACAAAGTGTGTGTTTTTTGGAAAATAGTTTTTTGTTTCGAAAAACTATTTTTTTTGTTGAACTGTTTCTAACATAAATTGTTTTCTCCCTTCAAAAACCGTTTTTTCAAAAAATATGCATGAAATGAAGGGAAAAAGTTTGGAGGGCCCATTGGTTTTGATTATGGGCAAAAAATAACCAATGTGGGATTTAACATTGCTAACTTTAGCAACCTCTAAATGGATAATCAAAATCTGATGTGGCATGTTTTGATTATTCATATTTGCTTATTCCACTGCTGATGCTCTTATAGTATTAGTGTTCATCCACTTTTTTCACACATAGAAGGATATTGTTGTACTTTCAAATAGAAATAGAAAAAAGAAAAAAAGTGAAAGTGGATTGCCAATAATTAAAAGTGGAGTGTCAAAATTAATTTCTGTGTGTCCTTTGTATGTGGGCATCTTCCGATTTGGACATGGAAGAATAGTTTGGAAATCCACGCACAAAAAGACGCATATATTGTACGTAAAGTGCTGCAATACATTATACACATCCCTTTCTAAGTTTGTGCATTATGCAAAAATCTTTAATCGCCTTAAATATTTTTAAGAATACTTGCATAGAAACCCTAACACAAGTATTACTCCTGTAACTTCGTAACATTTGCAAAGAATGTTAATTAACAGTAGTGATATGACTTGGGGTTTTTTTTTTTTTAAATCGACAAAATAACATTTATCCACCATAACCATAAAGAATTTGGCAGATTGGTGGATGGATAATAAATATGGAAATATGGAGGAACATTGTTGGAAAGTCAGTTTCTTTGCAACAACATGGTCCATTTGGCTCACAATGCAACAACAAGAGTGAACACAATGGTGGATCTGATCAAAACAAGAATAGTTATGTGGATGAAGGTTAAGTTTGACGTCAAAATCTACACGGTAGAGGATTTTAAGGTGTTTTTAGATGGGATTCGGAGGGTGAAATTATGACTTTGTAATCTTTGGGGTGGAAAGTTCCCAACTCTTTGTTGGAAGTTCTCTGTTTGTATGGTTGTTCTCTTTTTGATGAGCAGTCCTGTTGCTCATCTCTTTTCTGTATTTTCTACTTCCTCGATGTACCCCTTCGAGTTTTCATATAAAATATTCTTTTGCCGAGGAAGAGAAAGAAAAAAAAAACAAAAACAAAGGTGCAATAATGCCACTAAAGATTTAGATCATGTTTTTAGAAGATTCAATAAATCTTTAGAATTATGGGGACAGATTATGGCAAGTCGTTTGTGGAGAGAGATTTGAAAGCCCTGTTGCAGATTGGATCTCCTTCCATTTAAAATCCAAAAGAAGTTTTTCACATAGTGATATACTGCCTTGGAATACAGTTTTCTGTGCAACTCTTTGGCAAATATGGAAAGATCGAAACAGAAAGAGCTTTGATAATGCTGAAAGTGTAGTTGCAGTCAGTTCCAAGGCTGTTCTATATCCTATGCCAACGGGCAACGAGATAGCATTGGCTTTCAAATCTCCTCTTCACAAACGAACCACAAGACCCATTCTAATTAAATGGGTACCTCCATGTGCAGGTAGAATCAAGCTCGATCAACATTGATGGATGTTGGCACTTGGCACCAACTCAACAGAAATGCAGGCTATGGAGGACTATTCAGAGATGAAGGAGGTGATTGGATTCTGGGATATTATGGAAATTAAAGCCGCATGCGAGTCCAGCCTGGAAGCAGAAATTTGGGGAATCTATATAGAGGTCTGACTATAATCCCAGAGAAAGGGATATTGACAGCAATTGTGATTGAATCTGACTCGCAAGTGGCCGTGAATCTAGTTAACGAAGGCAATGCAAACAACCATTCACAGAGAGAGATGATCAATGATGTTCATGCTATTTTGAACAGAACAAAGTCTACTTTGCATCATGTACATATTTCGGGAGGCAAATCAATGTGCCGATCACATAGCAAGAGTTGGAGCCGAACAACAAGAAGACCTGGTGGTGTTAATGGATCAGCCACTTTCAATGAGGGAATTTTGGATTAGGGAGCGCCTTAACTTAAGGCAGATAATAGACTAGGGTGTTGCCCGTGGCTATTGTTTGGAACTGTAACACTTTAAACATGTCTGATCTGTTGCGTTTTTTGCCCTTCGCCTAGTTATATAATATTCCGAAGTACCCAAAAAAAAAAAAATTAATGATGTGATTATGATGATACGGAACTTAATTTCTAATCTTAGGGTTCTGTGTACTGATCAACTGATTGAATACGTACCGACGATTAGAACCAAAATTAATCTTCCAAGCATATATTATGCCAGTAATGGCCCATGCATGCCCATAAGCATTAGCATCATTAGAGCATCATTCTTCAACACCTAGAAGCTCCCCAGTATTCGGTCCAATGACCAGACATTACTACAATAATAGATAAAGGTCACACCAAGAAGGTTCAGGAAGATCACGGTTTTAGTAAAAGCGTGATAAAAAATTGTAGGCTAAATTTTTAATCTCACTTTAAGTCGAAAACTGAGATAAAAAATGGCGCCTAATATATTTTATCGCAGTTTATGTGAAAACTGTGATTGTAAATAAAAGACCTCGCTCTTGCGGCGAGATAAAAAATTAAAACCTAAAAAAGACCTCACTTTTGTGGCGTGATAAAAGATTGACGTGCAAAAAAGAGCGAGATAAAAGACCTCACTCTTGCAGCGAGATAAAAGACTGAAGCCTAAAAAGATCTCACTCTTGCGGAGTGATAAAAAACTCATGCGTGGATCATCCTCCTCGCCTTAATAAACATAAACGATCTCCAAAATTTTCCCAACCTCTCTATCCGTTTCTATATTATCAATGATACCATTTTGATTATGTATATCTGAAGAAGATATCGAAAAAACCGAAGCTTGAGGTGTTGCAATTAATGAGGCTTGTCTATCTTTCAATTTGGTCTTTAAGAACCGCTCATCCGATCTTCATCCTCCTTCTCCAACTTCTTCTTTTGTCGAAGTTGTTGGACACTATAATGTTTCCCGGCCCTTGACGCGCGGTGCTTTCAGATTTGCTCATAGATTTAATAAAGATTAAAAAGACCTAGCTTAGGCATGAGGACATCACCACGAGGAGCAGTATCCTAACTATATTGGCACCCCCTCACCTCGACAATCATATGCCACCTAAGACCCATGATAAAAAAAAAAAAAACCACATGGTTGACAAGTTATCAAGGAAACAAAAAACAAAAACAAAAATTACTACATCCAAAAAACTACCCAAACAAACCGTCAAAGATCACACTAAACACAACATCCCAACGACTGCACCAGATTTGCATGACCTCATCTCAGCATCCCTTTGAGCACACTCAAAGATCACACTTAATAACCGAATCTCCTGATTTTGGACTTCCTAAGCAGAATGAAATCAGACCCCGCATGCATCCAGTTCTTCTAGCTGGCTGGCCCATTTTACTCACCACTTGATGATCCCCACCTATATAGTCGATCCCAATATTTTACCCCACGCCACAAGCCTCCTCTGGTTCACCTAGATTGTTCGTTTTAGGATTTTGGGTAATGAGTGGAGAGAGATAGCTAAATAGAGAAATGAGAGTAATAATTGAAATTTTTTTTTTTGAAGACCTTGCGTAGAAAGAAAAGTCCAAAACCAAAATCCCTAACCGAACAAGCTGAATCTGTTCATAATGTCCTTACAGAATGGTTCTTGAATTTACTTGGACTGTCGGCCCATGTTTTAAAATCTAGTCGAACTTCCCTTCTACTCTAGTGTTTTAGGCTCAAAACTGATCTTAAAAATATCATGATTGATATAATGTTTTTCATCTGGGTATGCTTTATTTCAAGCGTACTTCCGTCACCAAGGCTGATTGGATCTAATAAGGGTTGAAAACTCAAATTTAGTTCTCCATATCTGGATCCCTAAAAAGAGTTTCAATCATCTCACACCATAAAGGTAGGAGAGGGAAGGAGTGGAGATGAGAGGAGAGGAGAGAGAGTACGAAAATATACAACGGACTGAAAGCACGGAGTGAAGGAAGAGAATAAAGGGAGAAAAAGGAAGCGGGGAAGAAGGGGAAGTGGGCGATGGGGTTGGGAATCCCCATTATGTTTGGAGTAACTATTTGGTGGTTTTTTTTCCTTTTGTCATATTTTAGGAGAATGTTAGTGTTAGATGGAAAGGGGGAGGGGGGCTCGAACCCCGCCCTCATGCATGGAGTATAGCTGCTCTATCAACTGAGCTAGCAGTCACTTGCGTAACTATTTGGTGGTTTGGCCGTTGGGAAACCAAATCATTGTCTCAGAGATTTTACATTTTAGATCCGTTAATTATTTTTTGCAACTTGTACATTTAAATAGGGCTCTGCACCAATGGGTTATTCCGATATATAGCTAATGAATTACTATTTATACTGTGTTTGGTTTGACTTTCGATTTTACCGCAAGTTGGATTAATTCTTTATTTATAGTGCAATACTCTATTTATAGAGCAATTCTCCTTCGAGTTCATCATTTTAACTTGCTTTAAAACCAATAATTATTGGTGTCAAATGGTCATTCCACTTAATCTTGCCTCATTTGGTGGATAACGTAAGCATCACCAAAATTTCTACTGCTAATAATCAAGATAAAATGAAATAAGAAATTCTAGGCTGTTGATTTTGGCACTCACTTTTTTTGTTAACGCCACTCTCCTGTAAGTGTATTTTTGATGCAAAAATACACTTACAGGGAAGTGGCGTTAACAAAAAAGGGAGTGGCAAAATCATTTCCCAAATTCTATTGCTATAGTATACTTTTATTTGCAAAAAGGGAAAATACCTTGACAACCCCTCTATTTTAGTAGAATCACATTTTACACCCTCTTACTATTGGAAAGCATGGAAACGCCCCTTTCTGATCACTCTCCGTTTAACATCTTGCTAAAGTTACTGGAATACCCTCAGTCAAGTGCTAATCTATTTTCCCCTCTCTCTCTCACACACACACTCTAGGCCTGGCAACGAAGTAAGCCCCACAAGCCCACGGGCTTGGGCAACCCCCGGCATGGGGCAACCAATTTTTTTTATTTTTTTTATAAAATATATATAGAAATTATAAACCCAACCAAAAAAAAAAAAAAACAATATAGGGGTATGTATATATAGTTTCCATCCCCAATTTTTTTATTTACAAATTCAACAACAAAAAAATTATGGATATATATAGTTTCCACCCACTTTCAAAAATTACGGTACTTAAGGATTGGTTTGAGCAATTTAAACTTTATGAAGGAACCTTTGGATTTGTTTTTACAAAATTCAAAAGTGTTAGTGAAGAGTGATTGATGGAGCATTGCACTAAATTAGAAAATTTCTTGAAATTCAAACAACATGGTGATATTTATGGGGATCATGAGTTATTCCAAAAAATTAGGCATTTGAATATAATATTGCCAAGAGGAGTAACCAAAATTGATTGATAATCTGAAAGTTATGGGGCCGACAGAGGCGCGATTAGTCCTCCCTTTGCTTGCCCAGCGCTAGAAGGGGGCATCTCAAGTACAAGTTGTATGCTGGCCCCGATAAAGCCAACAGGATTGAAGTTGACATAGGTTTCTAAAGTGAGGGAGTGTTGCGTGATTTTAGAAAGTAAAGGGGTATGCAATGTGATCTCATTAAAATAGAGGGGGTCTAAATGAAATTTACCATTGCAAAAACCCTACCTTCTTTTTCTCTATATAAACAGCTTAAAATCATCATTTTATCTAGGGGTGTCCACGGTCCGGATCGGATCGGATTCTTATGAATCTAATCCTAATCCGTATCTCACGGTTTTTAGAAAATACAATCCAATCCTAATCTAAAAGTCTTATGGTTCGGTTTGGATTTCGAACGGTGAGTCACGGTTCGGTCCCGGTTTTATCCACGGATTTCCTTCCATAAACATTAAACTCTAAAGAATGCAAAATTACTTCAACTACTGTATTACATATCATTCCAAATTTCTAGTTCAAAATTTAGTCCAGCTTTCATCGGCCATTGTTACATCCACGAAGCAGCAGGAGGTTCTATTTATACAGTAGTAGTAGCTAACTACAAGTTATAAATCAGAGGGGGAAGGCAAGTGAAGTAAAAGTAAAGAATTTCATATATGGAGCAGATTTCCTTCGGTCATTGTTATGAACTTAAAATTGTTAAAAAAAATTCATAACAAGTAGTAGAATTATAATTATTTATAAATATTACACACACACACACACACATATATATATATATATATTTTTAGTTTTTTTAATTTTTTAAATATCTCACGGTTCGGTTCGGTTAATCCACGGATTTGAAATAAAAAACCAATCATAATCCGAATCTCACGGTTTTTTAATTTCCAAATCCGTGTCCGGACCATTAATCCACGGACAAAATCCAAAAGGCACGGATCGGTTTGGTCCGGACCGATTTCACGGTTCTCAGTTTTTCTTGGACAGCCCTACTTTTATCCCCACAACATTGTTCTTCCCTAAAGCAATTACCCTGCATTCGGGTAAGTCCACACACATATATATAGTGTTTTTTTAATTTGAAAATGGGTTTTTTGGTTAATGGGCAAACTAATTAATCTCATGCAAAATTTTGTTTTTTTCTTCCACTTACGAATTACAGTGCAAAAACAATGAGCTTGAGAATAAGGTTTCTGGTTCTTGCTCTTTTCCTGATGATGGTACTGAGCTCTTGCTTAGCCACAAACAGGAAAACAATGATGGTTGATGGGAAAGAGAAAGAGAAGCGGCAGTTGCTCGTCGAGAATGAGAAGGAAACATTTGAGAACTTTGAAACCGCTATGAACCATCAATACCATGTTACGATTGGCGCCCCTATTGGGGATCGCAACCCCCACCAACGGCAAAACAGTGATAGTGATGTCAAAGTCTAAATTAAGATCATATATAGTTATACTATTAAGAACTTAGCTAGGTGTTATGGGTGTTTTACGTCTTTGTTATATACTACCTCTTAAATAATTTTTGGCCTTATGTTTAACATTTGGATGTATTATCATGTTTCTCAGGTTGTACTATTTCCTTGGTATTGTAGTGCTAATTAATCGTATGTATTATTACTACTTCTAAATGGCATCAGAGATGCTCCAGTTTGTAGTTTCCATTCCAATCAACCAAATAAGAATATTGTGCAATCTGATCATCCTTTGTAACATGTTCGATCGGAACCTCTCCGCATGTGTTGATGTCAAATTGATGCATGTCATTTCTTGAGCAAGTTAATTTTAGGAAGAACTTTTTCTGTTTCGACATGTTCCAAGCCGTGGAATCATCTAACTATGAGTCGTCATTTCTGTTCCTATTCAAATTCCAAGCATAGCTGTGTTACAATGTTGGCAAATTTAAAACTTTGGACCAAAGTGACAAAGATTTCACGTATCATACATGTGGGACTACATGTGTACCTTATAAACGCGTCCATTGGTAATTTGGAAGGCCGTGTGACTTTGGATTGACTTAATTAATTTTAAATCAAGACCAATTGAATATGTAATTACCGGAGTTTTTATGCTAAAGAGTCCAAAAGTAATTAAATTTATTTAATCTTATTGGGTTTTTAAAAAAAAAAATTATTTAGGTCTAGTCTTTTAGTTTAAAATTTATATAGACTTATTCAATAATTGTTGGTGCTTTTTTTTTTTATTATTTTAGGTGAAAATCGTCCAAAATTAGTTGTGGCTTAAAGCATTTTTCAATGTCATGATTTGGCTGGTTTTATCATTTTGGTGATTATGATGGTATTGAAAATGCGTTTAGCTTTTTTATTGAATTAAATAAAAAGTTTATGCATGACATTAATGAAAGTATATAACTTTATGTAAATATTAAAAAATAAATAAAAGAGTCTTAGTAGTTTCAAGCCCACCACGACACGACTTTACGCAGGTTGGGTTAGTGTCAAAATATTTGGCATGTTTATGTTAACAAGTGTTTTGACATGAACTCGAAATGACATGACATGAACACGACATGATGCTCACCCTTACAAACACATGTACTTATCCAAGACACAAATAGAAAAGAACACATATAAAACCAACATATATACGTAGCCCAAGTGGTAAGGTGATCCCTTTACCAGACAAGGTTCTGGGTTTGAGTCTCAGCATAAGGTCCATTCCCTACCCTCTTAGATTAGGCTACAGTAGATAGGTTTCTTGCTTGTACACAAAAAAAATTATTCGATCAACCCATGGATCAGAACTTAGGCCATGGACCAAGTAATGTCAACCACACCCTCCTCCTTATTCAGTCCCAATGCGTCCCACACCGCATCCGAACCATCAACTATGTTATTATTGCACGGTGGTTGTCCCGCGTGCTCCGCATCGCAACCTTGCCTTGAGTCACACTCATCCACCACCTTCGCATCCACACTCCGACCGTTACTAGCCCGAACACGGATCATCTGGTTGCATCGTGTCCCACCATTGTACCACCCGGTTGAAAGGGCAACGATCGGGTTTTTATTGGAGTGGTACTTTCCGTCGCACTCTGATGGGCCCCCGCCGTCCCCTCCTTGACTAAAATCATTGTTTGTGAGCTTGGCCGGTGTTGAGGACGTAACTGTAGGGGAGCATCCATATGTAGGGTATGATTTACCTGTGGAAAGACTTAATAAACACGTACTGACACTATGTGATTCATAAAAGAAATTTATCAACTTATCAAAAAGAAAATCTAATATATTAGCAAACGTATAATAAAAATTGCATGAATCAAGAACACTAATAATCGAAAAAATCTAATATATTAGCAAATAATAATCGATGGAAGACATAGACATATCAATTCTTGCTCAATTTACCATAAATAAATGTTACAAATTAAAGCTGATGTAGTTACCTTCCACAAACGTATATATTGTTAGCAAAAGACCTACTTTTGGAGCACATATCTCTACAATTTTGAACTATTGGTTAATTTGTTTGGAGCTCGTGAAAGTGATGGAAAAAGGGTGAGAAAATAATTATAACAGAAAAAGTGTCATGAAAGTATGGAGGAAATTCTTACGGGCTCAGCAATTTGTTTTGTTATTTTCACCCCTTGTTCTTCTCAAACCAAACAAGGAAAGTGAAATTTAGAAGAATTTGAAGACCTAAATTCCATTAATACAACCGAAACCTTGCAGTGAGCAAGTCTCTACAGGGTATAGTGATCATCCAGACCATTCTATTTCCCAATCAATGGTCTAGATTCATTGTTAACTTTTATCGGTAAGGGTTAACAAACATATATGAATCATTGTTTGACGAGATAAACGGCTCAAATTGCACATTAATTACAGGAAGCGCTATAGGGTTGCTTACTATAGTTCCCCCATTTGTACGTACCCTTGCATGTGAGAGTGCCTGATGGTTTACATCTGCTGGGCTGAGGGGAAGGAGTGGTTCCCTGGCATATGTGGGTCCCCAAGTCGGGGTCGTCGTTGCATTTTCCGTTGATGCAAATGAGTCTACCGTTGCAATCGTTGAGGGTTCGACATGGGCCGTTGCAGTAGGAGATAGAAACCACAAGAGGAGGAAGGGTTATGAGCTTCAACAAAAGGTAAATTAGGGAAAGCAATCTTGACTTCCCCATTTTAATGAAGGGCTGGAACTTGGAAGGCTTATCGATCTCTTTATGAAAAGGGTTTGGGTTGGGGTAGAGAATTTGCATGGGGCTTATATAGACCTGAATGTTATGCGTATTGGCAATCGAGTCATCTCAGAAATTTTTGAGTGCTGGGCGAGGACTACACACGTGGTATCCCGTCGGCAATTCCAGTCATCCAAAAGTGTTTTGGACGGTCCGGATTTTAGAAGGAGAGAAAGAGGAGAGAGTGCGGTAGATTAGGTGAGGGGAGAGAGAGTGGTTGGATCTGGATCGTCCAAAACACATTTGAACGACTGGGATGCGCGCTGGCTACGGCAATGTAGTAGATTTTCTTTTGAAAAGTTAGTAAAAAAGTATGATGATGATGTCACCATAAAAGATAAATATGAAAAATTATAATTTTTGAAGTGTGATGATGCTTAAAAAATTGGAATTATGAAGTGAAACACTTAAAAAGAGACGGAGAAAGTATTTATCTAGCGGAGGGGTTGGAAGTTCTTAGTTCTTCAGAAGGAGGGCAGAAGTATCAAGGAAATGGGGGGAATTTGGTTTCCTATGCCTATGGCTATAGCTATCATCATTTGGACAATTTGGAAAGCGAAGAATGATCTTACCGTTGAAATTAAGGATCCCAAGTGGGATTCTATCAATTTTAAGCTGACATTTTGGGCAAGGTCAAGTGCCAAAACCATTAAATATTTGGCATGATCTGGTATACTATTTGCAGAGCATTAATTAAGAGGGTGGTGGGCATTAAGGAGGGTCAAGGGTGGTTGGCCTGGCCGGCCGGCCACTACCAATTCTGTTTTCCTAACTCTTGACTTGACTCTGGTTGGGTCTCTTGCCAACAACGTTTTTAGGATCTGGAGGCTCGAGTGTAATCGTCAACATAGTTATTAGGATGCGCTTTCCTTTAGCTAGCTAGATATGATGCCTCATCTCCCTTTCTTCGTTTAATCACCTTGGAATATATGATGCCTCATCTCCATTTCTTCGTTTAATCATGAAGTTTGAGATTAATAAAATTCCTTTTGCTGTTAAAAAAAGCTGAATATATAATTAAGGGTGATCGAGTTCTCCTAAATTTATCTTAAAATAAGTTAATTTGTCATTATTTGAATGTTTTCCGCATTTGTTAGTTTTGCGGCAAACTTTTTTGGATTATTGATTCGTCTCGACAAGAGAAATCGGAAAAGTAAAAAAAAAATTACTTCTACCCAAGTATTTTGAGAAATAATCATTTTTTAGCAGAAAAAGTAAAATAAGTTGACTTACTTTGCTAAAAATTGGTTATTTTCCAAAATATTTAGGTAAAAGTAAAAAATTCTTACTTTCCTGATTTGACAAAAATTTGGCACAAAGTTAATAAATGCGAAAAAAATTCAAATAATGACAAAACCAACTTATTTTAAGATAAGTTTAGGATCAGAACTCACCCTAAGGGCATCTCCAATTCACCTCTATTCCTCCAAAATAGAGGATAGATGTGACACATTGAGGGGGGATTTTGTAATTTATTTATTTTTCGTCACTTTTTGTACTTTTTGGGAGAATCTTTGAGAGACCCGCCGTTCTTTTTAGAGTTTGGTCCTTTTTTTTTTTTTGATCCGGAGTTTCGTCCTTTCGGTCCTCTAAAAATAGAGGACCAAAAGTAAATTCGGAGTACAAAATCCCTCCAAACTCTGAAAAGGACGATAAGTCCATTAAAAATTCTCCGAAAAAGTAATGAAAAAAAAAGAATTTAAAAAAGGATAAGAGAATAATTTGCAGAAGTGTAATAATTTGCAAGTGCAATAGAGTTGGGGGGGGGGGGGGGGGGCGATTATTTGTAACCCATTATTTTGGGCGCTGCTATTCGCACCCCTCAATTTTCTCCCGTAGCCCGTTAAAAATTTTCATATGTTTCGACAGTTAGTTACCGAAATTAAGATACATTTTCGACAGTTAGTTACCGAAATTGAGATACATTTTCAGCATCCAATTACCGAAATATATGTTTCTTGTGCATTTCCGACATGTAGTTACCGAAATATAATCTTATTTTCAACAGCTATTTACCGAAATGTATGTTCGGCAGTTGTTTACCGAAAGTTGAACATATTTTCGACATGTAGTTACTGAAATATAATTTTCAAAAATTTTTAACGGGCTACGGGAGAAAATTTGAGGATTGCGAATAGTCGCCCCCATTATTTTCTCCATTAGCCTGTTAAAATTTTACAACTAATTACAAACATGACCCTCAATGCAAAATGACCTAATTGCCCTCATTTTCTTCCTCCCTTCCCTTTCTTCCTCGACAGTTAAGCCTAAAAAAATGGGTTGCCCTCATCTTCTTCCTCCCTTCCCCTTCTTCCTCAAATTCATCATCTTCTCTCTTCTCCTCTCTTTCTTAGTACAGTCGATCAAGAACACCGCCACTCCTCTCTCTCTCAGTACAGTCGCCATTGAATCACCACACTGCAACCATTTTGAAAACAATTTCGGTAACTAACTGTCGAAAACATATATATATATATTTCGGTAACTAACTGTTGAAAAAATATATATATAATTTGGTATTTTTTTTTGAGATGATATAATTTGGTAATTAACTGTCGAATTCTGGTATATACTTCGGTATTAGGTTACTGAAAATTTATTTGACAATATTATATTATTGAAAATTAGAAAAGTCCTGTATATATATACATTTCGGTAATTGACTGTCGAAAATATATAAACATTTTGATAACTACTGTTGAAATTATTTAAATATTATGGTATTCAAATGTCGAAAACATTACATTTTTCGAACTTGAAACGCCGAAAATCTGGTTCAAAAAATTAAAAATTCTGCGTCGAAAAAAACACAGTGCTCGATCGGCTCCCAAGTGGGTTTCGTTTTGAGAGAGAGAGAGAGTAACCTTGAAGGCGGTGGTGCTGGTAGCGGCTATGGAGATTTAGTGTTTTGGGAGGAGATGGGTATAATAGGAAGTTTTGTTGGCTTTACCTCCAAGCTATTGTTTCATTTTAGTGGAGAATAAATCAAAAAGGAGAAGGAAATGCACTGCTTGGTTTCTCTGCAAAAGCATGATAAGAAACAGGGGAGGAGGAGAGAGGATAGGCACTGGATTGCAAAAGGAAGGCAGCTCACACTTTACTGCTTCTCATGTTTTTTTCATTACCCATACACATTAAATACTAAGGCATTACATATTTAATAGACTTGGGCTTACCTTAACAATGGGCCCCATAACAAGACAAAAAGTTACTAGCCCAATACACAATAATACTTGGCCCAATTACAAACATAAATTTGGTCCAAATAAAATACAAAGACAATGCATTAATTTTAGGGTAGTGATTTTGCCACACTCTTTTTTGATAATGTCATACCCTGCAAGTGTATTTTTTGCTGCAAAAATACACTTGTAGGGTGTGGCATTATTAAAAAATGGTGTGGCAAAATCATTTCCCTAATTTTAACACTCCCCCTTAATGCTTTGTTGTAACATCCAACATTTCTCTAAAATATTGGATATTTTCCTTTGAAAGAGCTTTGGTGAAAATGTCCGCCACTTGGTCTTCGGTTGCACAATACTTGAGTTGAATCTCTTCATCTTCCACGGCCTCTCGAATGAAGTGATGCTTGATTGCAATGTGTTTGGTACGGCTATGGTAGACGGGATTCTTTGTCATTGCAATTGCGGATTTGTTGTTACACAAAATTGGAGTAGCATCTCCTTACTTTTCACCAGCATCCTCCAAAATCCTCCATAGCCATATTGCTTGAGAGGTTGCCAATGATTCTGACACGTACTCGGCATCGGCGGTAGATTGTGCCACGGTTTGTTGCTTCTTAGATGCCCATGAGAAGACACCCGAGCCAAGAGAAAAAGTATATCCGGAAGTGCTCTTCATATCATCAACACATCCGGCCCAATCACTATCACAAAAACCTAGCAATTTGGTATCAACATTCTTCTCATACAAAATACCATAATCAAGTTGTGGGCTCCCGCACCCGGCGCGTTCGAAGAGTCGCCACCCGGATTTTTGAGATGGATGATCCGAGAAACCAAGAGTTTTGTTTGAAAGAAAAGGGCCTTTGATCTAGCGACAACATTGAGATTTTGGATCCAGGAGCCACGTTATGAACGGGGAAGATTTTGTTGAAAAAGCACCTCGCTCGCCCGGCGAAAACCGGTCTCTACTAAGCATTTTAGATGGGGGATTTAATACCGTTTGGAAAACTTCAAAAACACATACGGGAAAGGGGAACAAGATGAAATATATCACGCCGTCGTGCGTGTGGTGCTTGCTGTACAGAAGTGATAAAAAATGATGCTACGAAAATATAAATGAGAAAGGCTTTTTAACAAGCTGTTTGGATCACCATCTTCTGCTGCACGGCATATCGCTATACGGCGCGCGGCTATATGATATGCCGTGCGTGGTTCTGATCCTGTCATCAGGCTGTTGTTGTTTTTCAATGCCTCACACGGCGTACCCAGTACGTCGCATGGTATTGTTTCAAAACATCAGAAAACTCATAGCCGTCAGATCATCTCAAAACTGTACCATTCCACCAAGCCACAAGTAGAAAACTACTTTTAATACATTTGCTCATTCAAAAAGATTGATAGAGTTTACTCAAGGTAACAAAACATGGCTTGTAGATATGGTCTTATTCTGAGGCTACTATTGGTGTACAGAAACAGATCCAGCAACGGACGATCATGATCCAGACAGTTCAGACAAGAAAACAGGAGCTTAACTAATATGCCGTGCGTGTGAGTCCACTACGCTGTGCGTCGCATCAAAGCGCCGCGCGGCGTAGTTTACCCAATACAGAGGGCCTGTTTTGCTTTGTAAAAATGATTTTTAGATCAGATCTTAACCAAAAGGGGTTAAGCCTATCAACATGAGAGTCCCCTCAGGGCCAGGACAGAGCCTAGCCCAAGGAAACTTAGTTTTTACCTTTGATCTCGAGCTTAAATGAGGATGGATGATGGTGGATGAGCGTCGGTAAGGTTGGTAGAGAAAAGAGAAGTATGGATGTGTGTATTGGGGAGTTGGGGTCTCAAAGTTAGTAAGGGACTAACTTTAATGGTGAGGAGAAAGATAGAGCAAGAGGCCTAAAGAATGTCTTTTGAAGGCAATATTCTCAAGACTTAGAAGTGGGGAATGGGTGTGAAAGCATGAAGAGAGAGAAATGGTATATTGGTGATCAAAGGGCCCTTTTCTTTTGAGTGGAGGGGTGTATTTATAGGCAAGAGCCAAGGATTTTGAATTTCAAATGGTGGAGGTATTTTCTGGGCGGGCCAGAAGTGTATTTTCGGCTTAGCCATTTGGCAGCTGTAGCTCAAATAGGCGTGGCCGACAGCTTTCTGAGCCAATCAAAACTTTACCCGAAATGTCGTGCGGTTAACCTCATGATCGCATGCGGCGTTTTTTACTTTTGATATGCCGTGCGGTGTAGAGGTGTCACGTGTGGCGTTCCAGGTCCAGTCCAGGACTTTTGGTTTACTTGGGCTGAGAATTTGTTTGGGGCTGAGAGAATCCTTTATTCAAGTTCGCAAAGGTTCCATTTCCTTTATTTCATCATCGGGGTGGTCAAAGACCCCTCGAGGTTCGGATTGGGGTGTCTACATAAGTGTACCTTGTAAGTATCTCAAGACCCTCTTAGCCACTCCAAAATGAGTTTGGCTTGCATTGTGCATGAATCGGGATAACATTCTTGTATCATACATGATATCCGGCCTTGTGATAGTCAAGTACAACAAGCTTCCAACCAAGCTTCTAGAAAGAGATTCATCTACCTTTTTGCTTCCATCTTCTTTTGACAATTTCTCATTCACAATCAAGGGAGTTGCAACTGGCTTGCATTCTCTCATCTTGAACTTCTCAAGAAGAGTTCTTGCATACTTTCTTTGACAAATGAAAATATCATCTTTGTTTTGATAAATTTTAATGCCCAAGAAATAATGCAAGAGACCCAAATCACTCATTTCATACTTCTTCATCATGTCTCTTTTAAAATCCTCAATCATTTTCACATTGCTACCGATAAAAACCAAATCATCAACATAGATAGACACAATGAGAATACCGGTGCTACCTTGCCTCTTGATGTACAAGTTTGGCTCGCTTTTGCTTCTTTGAAATCCTCTTTCATTGAAGTAAGAGTCAATCTCATTATACCATGCCCGGGGTGCTTGCTTTAGCCCATATAAAGCCTTCTTCAATTTGTACACTTTTTACTCCTTGCCTTTGACAATGAAGCCTTGAGATTGATCAACAAACACTTCTTCCTCCAAGACACCATTCAAGAAGGCCGATTTCACATCAAGTTGATACAAGAACCATCTCTTCAATGCCACTAAGGCAATAAGAGATCTAATTGTGTCATGTCGAGCCACCGGTGCAAATGTCTCTTGAAAATCGATTCCGGATTGTTGAGAATACCCTTTTGCAACAAGTCTTGCTTTGTGCTTTTGAATGGAATCATCGGGGTGAACTTTGTTTTGAAAATCCACTTCACACTAATAACTTCTTTGTCTTTTGGGCTCTCCACCAACTCCCAAGTTTTGTTTTTTTCAATCACATGAATTTCCTCTTCCATAGCTTTCTTCCAAGCTTCCTCCTTAACTGCTTCTTCAAAGGTCTCTGGTTCAATAACACAAAAATTACAACTCGCATACACATCATTAAGGCTTCTCATCTTCTTGGAAATGAGGAACTTGAGCTTGATGGAGAAGTTGGAGGAGTTTGATTTGGAACTTCAAGATCATCACATTCTTCATCTTCTTGACTTTCCGGTACTTCATAATTGAAAGGGACTTGGTTTTGCACCACATTTCCCTTCCAATCCCAATATGCCTTCTCGTCAAAGAGAACATCTCTAGAAATGATCACATTATTTGTGGTCAAATTGAAGAGTCTATAGCCCTTTGATTGGGAGCTATAACCCACAAAGATACACTTTTGACTAGTTTAATCAAGCTTGCTCCTTTTTACTTTTGGAACATGAGCATAACAAATGGACCAAAAAACCTTCAAGTGATTCACGGATGGCTTTCTCCCACTCCAAGCTTCAAATGGAGTTAAGTTTTCAACTGCCTTTGTTGGGCATCAATTCATCAAGTAGACCGTTGTATAGACGGCTTCACTTCAAAAAGTCTTGGGCAATCCCTTCTCATGTAACATTGATTTTGACATCTCCTCTATGGTTCTATTCTTCCTCTCGGCCACTCCATTTTGTTGTGGAGTGTACCCAACCGTTAGTTGTCTTTCCATGTCAATGTCTTCACAAAATTTATAGAATTCATTTTGAAGTGTACTCGTCACCCTTATCACTTCTCAAAACTTTCATTAGATAGTCACTTTGTCTTTCCACGAGGCTTTGAAACTTTTTGAAAATTGAGAAAACATCCGATTTTTGCCTCATGAAATAAACCCACGTCATTCTAGAAAAATCATTAATAAAAATGATAAAGTACTTGTTACCTCCATGAGTTTGCGTATCCATAGGCCCACATACATCGATATGAACAAGCTCCAATGGTGCTTTAGCCCTCCACGCCTTATCTTTTGGAAATGACTCCCAGTGATGCTTTCCAAGTGCACAACCTTCACAAACTTGCTTGATTTCATGAATAGTTTGCAAGCCATATACCATGTTCTTTTGTTGTAAGTTCTTCAAGTTTTGGAAATTCAAGTGCCCAAATCTCCTATGCCAAAGCCACGAGTCATCTAGCACATCCACCTTCAAGGCCACATTTTTTGAATAACGAAAAATAAGAGGGAAGCTTATATTCTTCTCCATCTTGACTTTTGCTACAATTTGGTTTTTCCCCCCTTTGTCATAAATCTTGCAAGAGTCTCCTTCAAATTGGACGGTGTACCCATGCTCTATAAGTTGCCCAACACTCAACAAGTTTTGCTCTAAGTCCGGAACAAGTAGCACATCCGAGATATTCCTTGTACCCTTCTTTGTCTCCACGACAATAGTACCCTTTTCCTTTGCTTGGACTAAGGCACCATTCCCCATCTTTACTTGAGAATTGGAGGAAGTATCGATCTTCACAAAGATACTCTCATCTCCGGTCATGTGGTTACTACAACCACTATCAAGGAACCACACATCATTCTTTTGCTCAGAAGTCGCTTGACAAGCATAAAACATGCACCCTCCACCTTCTTGCTATTCAGAGTAATTAGCTTGTTGATTGTTTATGACTCGGCAATCCTTTTTGACATGCCCAAATTTGTTGCAATTGTAACATTGTAGCTTCCCTTGAAACCAACAATCTTTATCAACATGACTACCTCTTTTGCAAATTTCACACCTTTGTTGAGTGGACTCATCATTCCCTCTTGCTTGAAAATTGTTTCCCCTTTGAAAATTGTTCCTTCCTCTTCCTCTATCATTTCCACCTCTTCCTCGTTCAAAATTTCCACCACTTGAAAATTGTCCTCTAGATTGATTATAACTTGAGGAAGATCCTTTTCCATGGGGTGTAGGTGTACTAATATTAAGCTTAGATTGAAAGGCACTCTCAATTGACTTTTCGGATTGCCTATTCAATCTTTGCTCAAATGTCTTAACGGAACCCATCAATTTTTCGACACTCAAAGTGGCTAGATTTTGAGTGTTTTCAATAAGGGCAACAATAGGATCATGCTTTTTCGGCAAATTAATCAAGATTTTCTCAACAATTTTTTGAGTAGTAACATCCTCCCCATATGTTTTCATTTGATTCACAACATCCATAAGTCTAGAAAAGTAATCATTCAACAATTCATTATCCTTCATTTTCAAACTCTCATAATCTCTTCTCAAGGATTGGAGTTTGATGGTTTTTACCTTCAAGTTGCCTCTATACTCATTGTAAAGAATATACCATGCTTTCTTGGCTTGGGTTTCATTGATGATTCTAGGAAAGAGGTTGTTGGAAATACCTTGTTGAATCATGGAGAGAGTTCTTGCATTCATCCTATTATCCAACTTCAATTGTTTCTTTTGCTCATTGGTCAAAGTCTCCACACCTCCATGATCTTCAAACCCATCTTGAACATATTCCCAAACATCATTTGACATGAGTTGGGTCTTCATCTTCACACACCAAAAATCATAGTTTTCTCCATTGAGAAGTGGAAAAGAAGGTGGTAGAGCTCCCATGTTTTGATTGCTTAAACTTGCCATTGTTGTAGACTTTCTAGGGTTATGTTTCCCCTTCACAAATCTTCACTCCCAACTTATTCTTGATCCAACAAAGCTCTGATACCACTTATGTTGGCATTACCCCCAAGCTATTGTTGCATTTTAATGGAGAATAAATCAAAAGGAGAAGGAAACGGACTGCTTGGTTTCTCGACAAAAATAGGATAAGAAACAGGGGAGGAGGGGAGGGGATAGGCACTGGATTGCAAAAGGGGGGCAGCTCACACTTTACTGCTTCTCACGTTTTTTTCATTACCCACACACTTTAAATACTAGGGCATTGCATATTTAATAGACTTGGGCTTACCCTAACAATGGGCCCCATAACAAGACAAAAAGTTACTAGCCCAATACACAATAATACTTGGCCCAATTACAAACGTAAACTTGGTCCAAATAAAATACAAAGACAATGCATTAATTTTAACAAGTTTTGGGGAAATTAATGGGTTATATGGAGTAAATAAAGGGAAATTAATGGGTTATATGGAGTAAATGAAGGAAGTGGGCTAATGGAAAAAATAAAGGGTTGCGAATAGTCGGCCCCTATTCTATATATTAACAGGTTAAAATCATCTTTTTATCCCCCACAACATTGTTCTTCCTTATAGCAATTATCCTGCATTCGGGTAAGTCCATACATATACTGTTTTCTAAATTTGAAAATGAGTTTTTTGGTTAATGGGCAAACTAATTAATCTCATGTAAAATTTTGTTTTTTCTTCCATACATACGAATTACAGTGCAAAAACAATGAGCTTGAGGATAAGGTTTCTAGTTCTTGCTCTTTTCCTGATGATGGTACTGAGCTCTTGCTTAGCCACAAACAGGAAAACAATGATGGTTGATGGGAAAGAGAAAGAGAAGCGGCAGCTGCTCGTTGAGAATGAGAAGGAAACATTTGAGAACTTTGAAACCGCTATGAACCACCAATACCATGTTACGATTGGCGTCCCTAAGGGGGATCCCAACCCCCACCCAAGGCAAAACAGTGATAGTGATGGCAAAGTCTAAAGATATATATAGTTATTGATGTAGTAGCCAAGGAGGAGGAGTATCATTTCAAGCACTCCACAAACTGATTTCTACAAGCCGGTTTTTTCGTAATTAATTGACCATGTAATTAGGCGACGGACCCACTTGGGTTCGATTCGAAACAGCCCAACGGTCAGGACACATGCCATTGGCTATGTGGTCTTTGGATTTTAGCCTTCTGAGGCCGTTTATGACCCCAAACGGGCCTTCGTTCCGTTTTGGGCCATTTTTTGCGCTCTTATAACTTTCCGTAGGAAAGTCCGTTTCAGCCCGTTCTTTTTTCTGAAGTCTTGTTTTTTCTTCTATTTTGTGGGTCGGTAATAATTTCGGTATTGTTTCTTGATGCTTTCTAGGGTTAGGGTTGCTACCTATATATTCGTTTTTTCGCCTTACGGCTAAGAAGTTGATTACTGATTAATAAAAGAGTCTAGAGAGAGTTTCTCTAAACATCGTGTTTGTGATTGTCCTTGCTGCTCCGTTTTTCAATTTCTTATACGCTTCCCCTGCATCAGTTATACTATTATGAACTTAGCTAGGTGTTATGTGATGGGTGTGTGTTTTATGCTGTCTTTGTTATATATCTCTTAAATAATTTTTAATTTTTTTTTGGTAACGGAGGAACAACCCTACAGCCAGGCCACTAAATGGACCCGACGGTGCAATCCAAACCCCCGGGGAGCTAGCGCGGCCACACCGGCCAGTCACGGCCCCGACTTAAATAATTTTTGGCCTTAATTATGTTTTACATACTCCCTCCGTCCCTTTTTAAATGTCCTGCTTCGTAACTCCAACTTATTAAAAAGACATCATCATTATATCTTTTACATCAACTTTTTCCTCCACTTTCCCTACTTACCCATCATTATTACACTTTTACTCACTAATTTTTCAAAATGGAATCTACTTTTAGGGATAAAATAGACAATTCACCAACTTTTACCCACTAACTTTACAAAATGGACACTTATTAAGGGACAGTCCAAAATGGAATATTGGACTGTAATAAAGGGACGGAGGGAGTATATGATATATGGGAGGGGATCAAGGGACAAAACTTTTGCCAACAAAATAGACACTAAATCCTAGCCATTAAAATGAACGGTTGAGATTAAAAATGAAAAGCACATTCTCTCTCTTCCTTTTTTCTATTCACGTGCAGATCTCCTCTCCCCCCCCTCTCTCTAACCTTCGTTCTCTCCTCCCTCTCTCTGTCTACGCTACTACCTCCGATCCTCCACGCTCCTTCACACACAAACTCCCATTGTCGACGATCATCAACTGCTGACCCTCCGGTCGCCGGCGACAAATCGCCAGAGTGCTCTCTATTTTTAACAACTGTATCTCTATCTCACCCCTCCCTCAAAACCCCAATCCAAGCCCTAATTCTAGTGAGACAGCTCCGGCAGCGATAGCTCTTCCTGTGAATACCTCTAAATATTATTGACGCTAAGAATCATTCATTAATAGAAGGATTAAGGTAATTTCTTGTTTTCGAATTCTTGGAGATGTAATTTTGGGATTTCTTGTTTCAAATTAACTAAATACAGTGGCTGAAACCAAAAAAAAAATCGAATGATTCTTGGCCGACATCTTTTCATAGTGGGTTCATTGATTAGCACACCTCCAGTGGTGTATTTATGGACCTTTCGAGTGATGAGGATGTAGCTCGAAAACTATGTCTGCCTATCTTCTTGAAGGATTAAAAAATTGCAAGGATTAAAAAATTGCATTTGGTTTACTGTTGTTCTTTATTTGGTACTCTTATTTTATTCCAGTTATGTGATTTTTTTTTTTTTGATCAGCATGTGATTGTTGCTCTCAGTGCTTTAAACTACCCGGGCATTATTTTTTGGGTCATTGTGAATTGGGATCTCCTGGTTGGATTGTTGTGTGCTTTTATATGCTAATTTTTATTGTTGTTCCCGTCATTGCACACAAGCAATAATATAGTTTATTGACATATGGTTTAGTTTATTGGGATTACATTAAACAAGTTTGTTGGGATTACTTAATTTTTGTTGTTTTTCCCATCCTTGTGAAGGCTGAAAAATGGAAGAACCTTTTGAAATAAATGATTTCGAAGTAGATGAAGGGTTAAAAGCACCATCACGTGGGATGTTTTTTTGAGACAATTGAAGAAGCACGAAAGTATTATGAAGATTATGGTAGACAAAATGGTTTTTGGATTCGTACTCGGACTTCATGCTAAGGACGAAGCCGGTCGAATGAAGTGACTAGTATGCTATTTGTATGCGCAAAAGAAGGAAAGTATGTTGCGAAGATTGAAAACGATGGTGTCGTGGAGGAGAATAATGAGAATGAGGAGATAGAGGAAGATGGAAAAGGGATACCGAGGAAAAGAGCTAGAAGTTGTTCAACTGTTAAATGTCAATTCGCTTCTACAGCCTTAGAAGCGGAAACACAATATTTTGATAGTGACCAAGAGATGACTTAATGAGAAGATGGTAATTCCAAAACTTGCTTAATCTTCTTGATGCTTTATCTAATTATATTACGAAATGTAAAATCACAAATGCTTGTAGTGGATGAAGCATTGCAGTAGTAGTTTTGGTGCTGCTTTTTTTTGCTACTGCTTTTTTTACTTCTTTTTTTTTTTTTTTTCTGCTGCTGCCTATAATCACATTGTTTTGATGCTGCTTTTTTTTTTTTTTTTTGGGGTTTTCCAGCAGCATTTGGGATTTGAGGATGTGGGTCGGTCTCGAATTGCATGCTAGGTTTTTGTCGAAGGAGGACGTTATGAAGAAGACATTGAAATTAGGTGGAGAAATGAGATTAATTTGGTGTGAATATTTTTTGTTTTTTTGTTTGTGCACGAGCTTAATTCCTCTTGATGTGGCTTGATTGATTTGTAGTGGTATGGGTTAACTGGTGTGCTCATCCATTTTATGCTTATGTTCACAAGGCAATTAGTGTAAAGGCAAGTGACTCATGTAATTTTACCTTTTGCTCTTAGGGGTGGATTTAGTTATTCCCTCGTGGACATCTATGAATGCCCGTTAAGCATTTTACTCCTTATTTTGGTAGTTACTCAACTTGAGTTTTTAGTCCCTTGAATTAGATATTTTTTGTTATGGTGCAAGCTATACGGTAATTACCAACAGAATGAGTGCAAAACCATATCTTATTGGGTTTGTTCATGTCTTTGTTGGAGCCGACTGTTGAAATTCTCTCTTTTTAGAGGTGATAGGTTTTCTATACTCTTAATTCGTCATTTAATTTTATGGAGACGTTGAAATTGTTGAAGACATTTTGTTTCATGGTTATGCGATAACTTTTATTATCATTGGTAATTCCATAATGAATTTGAAGACATTTTGTTCTTTGGGTACAGGAGAATCATCTCATCTTCCATGTAGATGTTTTGTACGGGTGTATGTACAACCTTAATGTGTTCTATTAATTTTCTTGCGATCTCTAAGTCCCTCAAGATTTGAAGTAATTTTCACTTCTTGAGGACGTTTTTTTCTTGGTTTGTTTTTTTGAAAATAGAAGTTTATATTGTTCTCTCTTTTTTGTTATTTTTTCATTTATTCTTATGGGAAAAAAATTAGGAATATTGAGGAGATATTAAAATAAAATTTCCAACAAATTCCTCTACATGATCCCAAAAAAATTATCGCCACATGGAAAAATTGGTTTTACATAATTTTCCATCAATTATGGATCTCATTTTGTAGATATTTTCAAGTGGATTTCAGAAATATAAAATTTATAAAAATTGAATTTGTACAACAAAAGTTATATACATTTTAAGATTTATTAAAATTAAAACAGAGAGAGAGAGAGAGAGAGAGAGAGAGAGAGAGAGAGAGAGAGAGAGAGAGAGAGAGAGAGAGAGAGAGAGAGAGAGAGAGAGAGATCTGCAGGTGAGTTGAAAAGGGGAAGGGGAAGAGAGAGAATGTGCTTTTCATTTTTAATCTTAGCCGTTCATTTTAATGGCTAGGATTTAGTGTCTATTTTGTTGGCAAAAGTTTTGTCCCTTGATCCCCTCCCTGTTGGAAAAAAGTGCTTACTTTTTGTGATGAAACCAATTATATGAGTGCAATAAAATCGGAATTCAAAACCTGGAAATTGATGGAAACAAATTGGTGATCAAGGCGAGTGTTTGTGAGTGACACTCTGTACTTAAGACAAATTTCGCCCCCGCTACGGTGCTCACGGTTTGCATTGGACGACTGTCTCCCAGCACTGCTTGATCGGAATCCCCCCAAGGCAGCACTTCAATTGGAGGGCCTGGCGAACCATCTTGTGTTTATAACTCTCTCATATGAATGAACTTGAATGAAGGAAAAATCCACCTTTAGAAATGAATGAGGGAAATAATATTTATAGGCCAACACGTAACTCTACGAAAAGTCACCATGGAAAGAGGCACATCTGTTCGTGAAGGACGCGTCCGTCCACGGCGAACAAGTGCCAATGAAAAGATGCAACTCCAAAATAAATCATTTTCATTCACACTTAAAATAAAATATTATATTCTATAATATTTTCCAACAATCCCCCACATGAATGAAATTGACTCGATAACCAATGCAAAACAATGCAAACGACAGAGAGAGTACAAGTGGAAATTTCCTGCATAGGATAGGTAGCTTTTGACTTTGAACCTTCCCTTGTGAAAGACTATCGGATTTACTTGCTAACCAGTGGACGCGATGCCTTGAACTGTTCAGCGTTTTGTGTAAACCAAGACAATAGAATTCACACAGAATCTTTCCGAACACAGATGGTTCTTACGGTTGTGCCCATTTTAACCCTGGAACACCGACTGATTTCGGAGAGTGCTTTAGAGAATTCAGCCTTAGAAAATTCTCACAGAAGCGGCCCCTTCACACTCACATAGGTGATCTCTTATTAAGAGTATCCTGCTAATACCCCACTTGGAATTTCCACAGTATAAGAATCATTAAAAGCAAAGCTTAACTTGATACGCTGCAGGCATCACTATTTCAGCATAGGAATGAGTTGGAGAGATATCTCCTCAGTGATACTCCTAAGTCTTGTACAACTCGGTTGTCCCGTTGAACCTAGATCTTGGGATCTCCAGTCAACTAGGTTGGGTTGCCGTTATAGAGACTTTTAAATAATAGGCTTTAATCTCATTCCCCTCGATGATCATTTGTTCTCTAGTCAAAACTCCAAACTCAACGGATCCGTAACAAATTTTTTGACGTTTCATTCTCAAGTGAGAACAGATGTTTAACGGTTCGATGTCTTTAATATCGAGACTTACCATTACACATGGTCTTCTATGCCTTTCTAACAACTGATGGCCATCACATTATAACTCTGGCATAGAATTGGACCCCCGTTGGAACATCCTCTAAGAGATGGCACAACCATCCGCTTATTAGCCTCTTTGTCTAATACAATGAGTTGATCAGACTTCATCGTAGACCTTGCTATACACACATTAGGATTTCCAAATCATTGTTGCACTCCAATTGTAAAATTAAATCTACCTTTGGATTCTAAAACTTTAAATTGGATACTCATATCATAATACTTTATTCTTCAAGTATAGTTGGACATTTCCAATAGTGCAACACATCGTATAATCTTGTGGAAATTATAAGGCTTCCCCCACAATTCTGAAATTAATTCAGAATTCACACAAATAATTTCCGCCGTTAATGACATTACGCAAACAATGTCAAAACTCTCTCTCCATCTCTCGTATGTGTTCCAAGAGATATCGGCAAGAGACAACCCCCACATTGAGTAACTCACTCAAAATCGAGTAACTCTTTACTCGAAGTAAAATGAATTTATGCTACTTGCACCATGGATTCTTTATAGCATATAAATCGATTTTACTTTATTTAAAAAGTACCTTGCGGAGCGTAGTTGTTAATAACTACCAACCGTTCAAGATCGTAGAAACTAAAATACTCCAATTTCAGTTTCACGCCAAATCAAATATAGTGACCCAATCTATTGAGTAAAACTAAATTCCAAATCATCCAAAACATTACATGTTTAATGTTTTTGACCGACTTGACCCAAGTGACTTTTCAAAAAACCAAAAGATATGTGACTTATTCACCAAGGGTCACGTCTTTTGGCGTAAACTCAACGGTCACATCTCTTGGTTTAAATCTCACAGTCATGTCTCTTGACGTAAACCCAAAGGTCACACCTTTTAGTTTTACTACAAGAGGTCACACATTTAAGTTGAATCCCAAGGGTCACACACCTTCACATATAGAGCAATGTGACATATTAGAGGGTGTCACACTTACTCAAACCCTCTTTCAAATGAACACGTAGATTCATCTTTTGTGATGGATAACATTCCACCACCGCAATCATTTCTTAATTGCGTAAACTAATTCTTCACACCTGTAAGATACAAGAATGGCAACACATGGCAAAGCATGACTTCAAGCAAAACGGTGTGATCCCTGGCAAAGAGGTATCAGATTCTAAACTAATCAAACCTCATAAAATATTGGAAAGAAAATCTTCTCCACTCCTTCTCCTAAACCGATTCCACAAGAGGTGCCAAATATTCTTGTCGTTTCCGTTGCAAACGAAATTCGCATTAACAGAAGAATGTCAAAACCAAGAATCAAATCATACACAAAAAGTAAACGGAAATCTGTCTTAAGATTGTTGGAAAAAAGTGCTTACTTTTTGTGATGAAACCAATTATATGAGTGCAATAAAATCGGAATTCAAAACCTGGAAATTGATGGAAACAAATTGGTGATCAAGGCGAGTGTTTGTGAGTGACACTCTGTACTTAAGACAAATTTCGCCCCCGCTACGGTGCTCACGGTTTGCATTGGACGACTGTCTCCCAGCACTGCTTGATCGGAATCCCCCCAAGGCAGCACTTCAATTGGAGGGCCTGGCGAACCATCTTGTGTTTGTAACTCTCTCATATGAATGAACTTGAATGAAAGAAAAATCCATCTTTAGAAATGAATGAGGGAAATAATATTTATAGACCAACACGTAACTCTACGAAAAGTCACCATGGAAAGAGGCACATCTGTTCGTGAAGGACGCGTCCGTCCATGGCGAACAAGTGCCAATGAAAAGATGCAACTTCAAAATAAATCATTTTCATTCACACTTAAAATAAAATATTATATTCTATAATATTTTCCAACACTCCCATGATGTATATAGCATCAGAGATGCTCCAGTTTGTAGTTTCCATTCTATTCAACCAAAGATTGTGCCATCTGGTCAATATTCTTTTGTAATATGTTCGAAACCTCTCCACATGTGTTGATTGATGTCGATCGTTTCTTGAGCAAGTTAATTTTAGGAAGAACTTTTCTGTTTCAATATGTTCCAAGCTGCATGTGGAATCATCTAACTGTGATCGAGTCGTCATTTCAGTAAGTTCCTATTTAAATAATTAAATTCCTATATGTTGGAGATATGCCTTGAATTTGGGATGGTCAAAGAAAGGTATTTGACTTCCTAAAAGATTTGTTTCCTTGTTGGTTTAGACTTTGGGTGCAAGAAATTTTGTTAAGGCAAGTATTGGTATTAGGAAGGAATCTGTGGCTATAAATATAGCCTTATTCTCTTCATTAGGTTTAGGACTTCTTGAGTGAATCCCTTTGGAGAGGCCCCTAGCGGCCCGTTTGGATGGAGGATTTGTTTTAGGTGGATTTGTAATGAGGAGGGATTTGAAGGTGGATATGTAATGAGGGGTGATATGTTAAGAAGGGTAGCCCCGGCCACCTCTTAAGAATGGTGGATTTGTAATGAGGTGTTTGGATGGTTATTTGAGAAGGGGGATTTGGAAGGTGGATATGATGGGATAAGATGTCAAATGACATAATTGCCCTCAGTTTATTAATTTTATGGATAATAAATGTTAATTTCATATATATCAGAATATATACATATTTATCATTAATTTTGGGTAAAATAAATTCATTTTATCTTTAAATGTTGAAATTTTAGTAGTATTTATTACGATCTTTTCAAAAATAAAAATAAAACCGAACTTTATATATTAAAAAATATAGTTAAAAAATTAAGTGCTTCAATTTTTAATCCGTTTGAATGGGTGTGAAGATCTTATTATTCTGATCATATTATTCTAAAGAGACTTTTATTAATTTTGTCTCTAAGACTCTCATAATCACGTTTCTGCTCCATAGGATTGCAAATTGATGGTTAAAAAATTAAGTGTTTCAATTTTTAATCCGTTTGAACGGGTGTGAAGATCTTATTATTCTGATCATATTATTCTAAAGAGACTTTTATTAATTTTGTCTCTAAGGCTTTCATAATCACGTTTCTGCTCCATAAGATTGCAAATTGATGGTTAAAAAATTAATTGCTTCAATTTTTAATCCGTTTGAACGGGTGTGAAGATCTTATTATTCTGATCATATTATTCTAAAGAGACTTTTATTAATTTTGTCTCTAAGGCTTTCATAATCACGTTTCTGCTCCATAGGATTGCAAATTGATGGTTAAAAAATTAATTGCTTCAATTTTTAATCCGTTTGAACGGGTGTGAAGATCTTATTATTCTAAAGAGACTTTTATTAATTTTGTCTCTAAGGCTTTCATAATCACGTTTCTGCTCCATAGGATTGCAAATTGGTGGTTAAAAGTCAAGGGCAAAACTGTCAAATGGCCACCCAGATTCACGAGCACCAGGGCGAACCCTGTCGTTAACTAAACCTGGAAGAGCCGGATTCCATCTCCGGCTTCGAGCTCAAATCCCGCTTGCATTTTTCCCACCCAAACACCGGACAAGAGGGAGAGGGGGATAACAAATCAGGGGGATTGGTATATCCGAGGCCAAATCCCCCATCCAAACAGGCCCTAGGGGGTCTCTCATATTGAAGATTAGATATTAGGGTTTTGGTTTATGCTCTATTGGGTTCCACCTAAGGTTTTAGCATCCCTATCGGGTTCCGTCAGAGATTTGTCCCTAGATATCTGTAATTGGATGCTTCAACGAGAGTTGCGGGTATAGCCGGCTCTTTGTTTATCTTCCCGTTTATAGTGGATGAAGCTCCATAGTCCGAGCTCCCTTTTGGTTGGCACGTTCATGACCAAATAACACCTTAATTTCCATGTATCCCTATTTTATCGAGTTGTAATTTTTTTTTCTTTTATTATTATTTTTAGAAGCGTTTGTTTAGGATGTGGAAAGGAATCATTATATTGTATTATTTTTGAGTGCGATAGATGTTAGTATAATTTTCATTGGGCCGGTTTATGAAAGAGTTGGAAAAACAAGGCAAATATTTGTGCTCGTTTGGGGCTTTTAAAAAACAAAGGCCCATTAGGTCATAATAGCACCGAGCACCGTAATTTATAGAGAGCTCTCAGTTTTCTTCATGCGTGACACACCGGTCGAGAGCAGCGAAGAGATTTCTCGGAGAATCTGATGCTGATATGCCACACAGGAGCTCTATTCCACTGGTGCTAATTTTCGGAGAATCTGGTGAGTCATTTTATTATATTGGAATACCATTGAGGCAAGGGTTTATTGAATCTTGAGGATTCATGAATATTGGGTGCTGTTGAACGTTAATCTTCAAGAGGCTCTGTTCTTGTTCTTACTTCAACATCTGTACGACATTCTTTCGTGGAGTTCGAAAGGATTTTTGGAAGGCCTGAGGATTCAGGATTCGGTGATCATGCAAGGGTACGATGAACGTGGATTCGGCAAATAGTTCTTGGGACTCGTGGAGAGGATACACAGTCAATTAGTAAGAATATTTGTAATCGTACATTTGTTTTAGTGCATGATTCCTTCCCGTGGTTTTTTACCCGATTTTGGGGTTTTTCCACGTAACTTTGGTGTCTCGTTCTTTGGTTGATTTTTGCTGTGGGATTGAAGTCATCTAGTAAGGCGAAGTTAATACTCCTAGCATCACTTTAGAGATTTCAGTGGATCCTCTTGCTCTTCTCCCGTGGACGTATCTAATTTGGGGAATCACGTATATCTTTGTGTTCTTGTTTATCGCTTGTTGATTTGTTATATTCTCAATTTCATGTTTGGCACAACACTATAAAACATCGATCCGAGCATAGCTTTACAATGTTTGCACACTAAAAGTTGGCAAATTTTAAAACTACTAATTTGGACCAAAATTCAATGGGATTGGTCCCTGAAAGTCCACTGCACAACTCCACATATTCCCGCATATACACTAATTTTCAGATTAATTAAGAAAAAATTCAATGGGATTGGTAGTAAAAAAAAATTCTTACAATTTCATATGTGTTGTAAAAATTCATAAAATTTTAAGTCACCAATCATTTTTTGGTTGCCTGTATAAAATTATACGATAGCTACGCATATACACACTATATCGTTTCTTCTTTCGGACCTCGCAAGTGCAATATACAACTATAGGTTATATTTTTAATTATCAATATGAAAATACACGTGATTTGGATCCCTACTAGACACAATCTTGCATGCGCCATTAACTTCCTCAATTTGACATTATATATATATATATATATAAACACACACACATACATACATATACCAGTCAGTCTCCCATGAGGGGGTCTTTATTTTAGTTAAAATGTGGACCTCCTCATTTCTCCCATTTTCCGATCGAATTTCGATGATTCGAGCCACTCAATGTGTTCAGAACGTGATTTTAAGGGTACCCGCGTGAAATCAGCAAAAAAAAAGATCGGGAAGAGCTTCATCCGAGTAGTTTTTATTTGAACCGTTCGATAAAAAACAAACAAAAACTGCTCGGATGAAGCCCTTCTCGGTCTTTTTTTTTTGCTGATTTCACATGAGTACCCTTAAAATCACATTCTGAACACATTGAACGGCTCGGATCATCGAAATTTGTTTGGGAAATTGGAGGTCCGCATTTTATTAAAATAAGGTGGTCCTTACGGGAGACGGACTAATATACATACATATACATACATACATACATATATATATATACAGTCCGGATCCCCTAAGGGATCCCGGATGGCGGCTTCCGTGCGGGACTCGCATTTGAGCCGTTGGATGTAATCCAACGGCTGAGAAAGAAAAGGCAAATCTCGCGGATCTTAACGGGTAAAAATGGATACGGGTCGCCTCTCACGCGGGTACGAATCCGGGTTATAACAAAATCCTTTTACAACCCGTTCTCCTGCCATTTCACGCGTTACAGAGAGAGAAGAGAGAGAAGAAGGAACGAAGAAGAAGAAGAGCAAACGGCAGACGACGAACGAACGATCGATCACGACGGGCGACGACCCACGAACAACAGACAACACCAAGGTCTCTCTCTCTCTCTCGATTATTAGGGTTTTTTTTGTTCGAATCAGTTTAGGGCTTTTATTGGTTCGATTTGTGGTTCGAAGCCCTAATCTGAACGATTTCTGGTTCCATTTCTTTCTCGCTCTCTCTCGATCTCTCGTCCACCACTGATTTCGATTTCATAAGTGTTAGGGTTAGGGTTAACTGGACTTGTAGCCAAGCACTTGCATCGAATTAGGCCTTTTTTGGGCAAATGTGGAAATTAGGGGAAAATCCTAATCTGAAACTGGAAAATTAGGGCAATTTTGTATGAATTTGATAAGCTCTAATCTAAACCTGGAGACAGGCCTGCATATGCATGACCCTAATTTTGGGCTAATCTGGAAAATGCTTGTTCTTTTTCACATTGGATGAACACTAACGTCTTATTTTGTATGAATTTTGTGATTTAGGTGGATCTTTTTGTGTTGCTATGGTTTTTTAATTGTGGTAAATTTGCTTCATTTTGCAGCTACCTCCTTCATGTATTTGTCGATCTATTGTCATGGCTACAAAGTTTTTTTTGATTGGCAGGCTACAAAGTTGGAGGTAGCAGTAGGTAAACGAGGGGAAAGTAGACTGGCGCTGAAGTCACTGGACGAGAATGCAAAAACACAAGAGAATGTGAAATCTCAAGATTGTCCGCTTGCGCGAGTCTTTGTGTTTCAAGAACTACATGGGTTTGTGGAGATGGAGATGAAAACGGCAAGGCAATATAGAGACTGAAATGTACAAATTTTTGTAGTTTCATAGGTACTTGGTAGTTTCATAGCAATGGCCAAACATTCTGTAGACTGGAATGAACAATTTCTGTAGAATTAAGTAATTGTGTTTACATCCAAGTTATTGCCGTTTGGTTTCCATCAATTCAGATTCTATGGTTTTCTTTGTGAGAGAAGGATTGAAGTGTCTAGTTCACTTGCTCTATCTAATTGATGGCAGTTTCATGGATGGTTCAATTAGCCAGTTTTGGCTTCTTCTTTTTTGGTTCCGTTGTTTCCTTTGGTTGGCTCTCAAGGTTATACACTTGGCCATTTTCTATATGTGATTCTTTGTAAAAGAATGGATGGCTAACTGGAATCGAAATTTAGTTGAACCATGACCTTGTTTAGTGACCTTCTGATTTGTGGTTGTGTTTTGCTTAATTACATGTAGCTGTAGCTTCTCCTCAGCTTGTTTACTTTACCTCTTGATTTGTTGTTGCAAAAACTGAGTTGGTCACAATTTGATTTCTTGGTCTGAGATACTTGGCAAGTAATAAAAGTTGAGGAATTTTTGGCAAGTAATCCGCGTCGTGCCGTGTCCTAATGAATTGAGTCATACGTAGACTGGTTATGTGAAAAATACTCAAACTTTTATGTGGACAAAATTGTACAGCCATACATTAATCAAACTTTTTCCATAGCAGTTGAAAGTAACCCAGGTTCCCAGCAGAACAAGTGTAATGATACAACTTCTATTCCATATGATTTTTTTCTTTGATTATTTGTGGCACCAAGAAGCATGGCATTGCTTGTACTCTAACAGCACAAAACTGAATCAAATGCTGCTAAATGCATGCATTAGAGCTGGAATAGACATGTGCAATGAGAACCCAGCAGGAGAGCTAGTGGATAACAAATCTCCACAATTCATAACTCCATAACAGATTTTTCTTTTTTGATCAGCAACAATGATTTTATATAAAAACACAAAGGGTACATCAAGGGTAGCAGCTAAATACAAGCCACAAAGCTGCAGCCACGTAAACTTCTTCCCATTTCTGAAATCAGCATCAAAACCATGACAATATTCCCATTTCCCAATCAAAATAACAATTACATATGCATATGTTGGATTGCTTTAAGTACACAAATTACAATCCCAATAACAATTACAACATGGACTAAATTTTCAGAAACCCGCGCGGACAATCAATTCTTCTATCTCAAAGACTCGCGCAAGCGGACAATCTTGAGATTTCACATTCTCTTGTGTTTTTGCATTCTCGTCCAGTGACTTCAGCGCCAGTCTACTTTCCCCTCGTTTACCTACTGCTACCTCCAACTTTGTAGCCTGCCAATCAAAAAAAACTTTGTAGCCATGACAATAGATCGACAAATACATGAAGGAGGTAGCTACAAAATGAAGCAAATTTACCACAATTAAAAAACCATAGCAACACAAAAAGATCCACCTAAATCACAAAATTCATACAAAATAAGACGTTAGTGTTCATCCAATGTGAAAAAGAACAAGCATTTTCCAGATTAGCCCAAAATTAGGGTCGTGCATATGCAGGCCTGTCTCCAGGTTTAGATTAGAGCTTATCAAATTCATACAAAATTGCCCTAATTTTCCAGTTTCAGATTAGGATTTTCCCCTAATTTCCACATTTGCCCAAAAAAGGCCTAATTCGATGCAAGTGCTTGGCTACAAGTCCAGTTAACCCTAACCCTAACCCTAACACTTATGAAATCGAAATCAGTGGTGGACGAGAGATCGAGAGAGAGCGAGAAAGAAATGGAACCAGAAATCGTTCAGATTAGGGCTTCGAACCACAAATCGAACCAATAAAAGCCCAAAACTGATTCGAACAAAAAAAACCCTAATAATCGAGAGAGAGAGAGAGACCTTGGTGTTGTCTGTCGTTCGTGGGTCGTCGCCCGTCGTGATCGATCGTTCGTTCGTCGTCTGCCGTTTGCTCTTCTTCTTCTTCGTTCCTTCTTCTCTCTCTTCTCTCTCTGTAACGCGTGAAATGGCAGGAGAACGGGTTGTAAAAGGATTTTGTTATAACCCGGATTCGTACCCGCATGAGAGGCGACCCGTATCCATTTTTACCCGTTAAGATCCGCGAGATTTGCCTTTTCTTTCTCAGCCGTTGGATTACATCCAACGGCTCAAACGCGAGTCCCGCACGGAAGCCGCCATCCGGGATCCCTTAGGGGATCCGGACTGTATCCAAAACCGGGAGTTAAAGAGCAACGAATCTCAAATTCACAACGGTCCCATCTTTGTCCAATTTTTCCAATCAAGTCCCTGGGTGAGAGAACCTGCAGTGCAATGGCCAGGGGCATTACCGTCTTTTCGCGTGTTTTGTGGTGGGGACACGGTACTATTTGGCTATTTACCAAATTACTAATATGGGTTTTCTGACTTTTGAACTTTTCCGTTTGTGTCCCAATTTTTCTGGCTGGTTTTGTCCTTTAGCGGCTGGTATTTCTAATTTTCAGTAAGGGTGTTTTCGTCTTTCGGTCTCAAACCTGCAGGAGACAGCTGTGTTTATCTCTTCCACCGTTTATTTGCTTTTTCTCTCTCTCTCTCTCTCTCGCGATCCATCTGCAGAAGCGACTTTCTGCAACTCGATGTTCACCGGCTCTCTCTCTGTCTCTTTCTCTCGAGATCTCAAACCGAACGCACTCGATCTTCACCAACTTCCTGTTCATCATCCCCATCGTCATCGTCTTCATTGATTCGTTTGGCTTTTCTGTTTTGCCCGATAAAATTGAATACCAGGTATTCGTTTCTATAGTTGATTGTTTTGTATACTTGTGTTGTGGTTGCTAAAATGGTTTTGAATTAGGGTTTTGATGGCTTTGTGTAGTTTCGTTATTTTACAGCTCAAAACGCAAAGTCTCTGGTTTCGATTTAGGTTTATGTATTGTGTTTGAGATTACAGTTTGAGATTAGAAAAAAGGGTTTGAGATTACGGTTGTTACCTTTTTGTAGATCAATTTTTTTTTTGGGGTCAAAACGCCTTTCTATTTGGGTTTGTACGTAGGTTTTTTTTTGTCTCAGTTTGGCTTATTTCTTCAATATTTTGTTTGATTTCGTACGGCTTAGGTCATTATTGTTCGAAAAATGGTTTGCCGTTAGTGTGTGAAATTTGTTGCAGATAATTTTTTATGAAGGTTAGAACGAAGGGGATCTGGTTTAGATATAGATTTATGAATAGGTTTTCTGAATCTATGTTGGCCTTTCTCTTCAGTGTTTTATTGGTTTTGGCTGAAGCTCAGATGACAATCAGTAGTGTTGGGAACCCCTTGCTTCCTTCCTCTTTGCCTACGAAACATCAGTCTCTAGCAAGAATAACTCTTGGCTTACTTAACTTTGATTTCTTTATCAGAGTTTAAGGTTTAGTTGTGGTGTTTCTCTTATAGATATTGTCTCCAATCTGGATTCAATATTACTATTGTGTACCAAAGAACATACTTGTATTATAACTTAACCAAAAAAACAATAGATAGTGTGGACTATTGATGAACTGGGTATGGCTTAAATACATGATGTCTTTTTTACTATACAAGAGTCCTATCATTTACACCTTAGCCTTGGAAGTTCTATTGGGTGTCGACAAACGTTATTAGCTTCCCCGATGAATGAGATTTGGGAGGGAGGTACTCCATAGAGTTGTAGTCTTACATCCATGACCTCCCCGTGAATCTGCTCGGTAACCCCTTACTTCTTGTAGGTAACAGGAGAGACGAATTTGCTTATCCAAGACCGTAGTAAAGGTGCAAGGAATCCTGAGATTTCCCTCGAGCCAATTTTCCATGATTTTCCAATTGAGTCCCTGGGTGGGAGAGGCTGGAGTGTAATCAATGGGGGCAGTACCGTCTTTTTGCCTGTTTTGTGGTGGGCCTTTGCTACTGTTTACCAATTTCCAAATTACTAATTTGGGTTTTCGGACTTTTCAACTATTCCGTTTGGGTCCCCAATAAAGCTACGCTATTTTGTCTTTACATGCCCGGTATTCTAAGTTTTGTTTAGGGGCATTTTAGTCTTTCCACATTTCCGCCTCTGACACGTTCACGCGTATTGCAGAGGCCTAATCGTTTCTTCCCCAAATGAGAGAGAGAGAGAGAGAGGAAGGCCGGTTCGGTGAACTCCGGTCAACCCAGAAAACGGACAGAATCCGACGCCGACGACTGAGGCAATGACCGACTCTGTGTAGGGACTCTTACGTGGTACGTTTTCGATTCAGATCTCAAAACCCCCAAACCTCCATCCACGTCTCTCGCTCTATACCTTTATGTATATACATACATATAGATCTGTATACGTATACGCATGTACTCGTCTACACACACCCGAAAGGGTTTGGTTTTGCGAGCTGATCTTCTCATGGAGGGCAGTAGGGCACTCGTGGTTTTTCCTTTCAAATACCATTTGTAGAAAGGGTTTGAGTTTTTTTTACTCTGTTTTGGACGGAAGACCAAAAAGATAGAGTAAAAAAAGAATTACGCAGTTTGACACTCCATTACTATGAGTATTTTGGTTTAAGTCCCAGTGTGTATTATGATTCGATTCTCAACGGCCAATGGAGCCACTACTTGTGGGTGTCGGGTTTCGTTGACATAGGGCTATTTTTCTTTGTTCTTTTTCATCTGTTTGAAATTAGGGAGAATCTGGTTTGAGAGTTTCAGCTTGTGATTGTCCGTTATATTGTGAGATCGCTAGCGTTCGCTGTAATTTGTAGAAATTTAGGTAAATTTTTTGTTTTGGCATTGGTGATGCTCCTACCCAAATTGAGTTTTTACTCAAAATCTGACTCAAACTGGTGATAAAAAATGGGTAAGGGCTGGAGATGCTAAGTCCTTCATTTTGCTAACCCAAATTCGTCACTGCTTCAGTCGCATTGATTGTGTATCTAATATGTAAGATTTGGCTCCAAATATTATGATTGGGTTTTGTTTCCAGGCTTGGTGAATCTAATTATAGCATTTGGTTTAAGGGTTTTTTTGTAGGCAACTGTGAGAAAGAGATGTAATGCTCTAATACAGTGCGAGGAAACGATAATCTAATCAGGGCTTTTCTCTGGTAATTAGACAAGAGAGGATATTAGCCCAGTAAACCTCAAATACCTTTTGGCAAAAGAAAATAGCTTTTGTGCCTTCGCGATCATGAGATTCTTTCCTATTATATTAGGAGATTAGTGAATTTGTGGTAACCACTGCAAATTATGTTGCCAGTCACAAAAAAAACTCTTAAAACTTATGTTAGTGTCGGTATTTAAGCCATTAGTTGAAATTTGTCCACTGTAGTTAAGTTTCGATTTATAGAAAACAAAATCCTTGACCAGTTATTTTCCTTCAAATTGGCTATAGAATGATCAGAATATTTAGAGGAATTTGCTTTGCATTTTTCTGCTTCAGAAACTTGAAAACCTCAGTTTGTGCTCCGTAGTAACAAGATTTATTATTCTTTGCTAGGTATCGTACTGGATTGCTCTTAGACACCCATCACCTTTTGTTCGATCTTTAGTTTTACATAATGTTTAGTGGACAATGATATTTAGACATGCTTTTTAATGACCGAAGTCACAATATTTTCCACCGTATGATACTTTAGGTCATGTAGTCTTCATTAGATTTGAAAATTCATTTGGTTTTACCATGTGTTCCAATTTTTTTCAGCACTATCTCTTTGATTAGATGATTTTCAATCTGATAAGAGCCTCTATTGAGGTAAATAAGATGAAATCTGTTTTTTTCTCTTTCAAGTTCTTCAAGTTGATGTGAGCTATCCCTGTGTTCTTTGGGTTTATCAAATTTGTGCTCTTTAGCCATGTGTTCCTATTTGTTAGTGGTCTAACTACAGGTTTCCAAATGTAATTGTTAACATGTTCAAATTCTGATTCTAAGCATTTCCAATGTAGTTTTGGGCTTTGTTTGGATAGAGATGGACTTCAAATGTAAAAGTTGACATTACTACTCAATGTAAATAACAGAGATCCAAATTCCATAGCTTAGCATTAAGTTTGAGGTTTTATTTTCGCCAAAGTTATGATCATTAACATAATGGTTTTGAAATAACTATCTAATATGAGTGATTTAAAGTCATTCATGAGTAAAGTTTGTAGTTATATTCAGATTCCGACTAACTACAATCTAAATGTCACTCCAGTTTTTCAAGTCACGTGTAGCTAAAAATAAACTCTAAAATATTTCCCATGTTGAACAAGAAAAATTTCCCCTTTAAATTCAAGACACTCCAAATGAAAGCCTTATTGACTCTCAGATCAATCTTTGTTTTGATTTTGTTCAGATGCAATATAATTCCACTTAGGATTTTTAATTGATCTTTGACAGTAATTTTCTCTTTGATTGCTTCATAGGTGATCTTAATTCTAGGCTTCCTCTGACTAATTTTAGTAGTCATGTTGTGTGTTGCAGCTTGCAGCTTAAGCACTTCGACTTATTATGGATTTGCCTGATTTTATATTTTCCCTCTTTGTTTTTTGCTTCCACCAACTGATTTAGTTCTTTTTTAGCCATGGAAGAGAGAAAGAGAGAAGCATAGGGAGAAGGACAAAGACAAGGAGAGAAGAGATAGACACAAGCAATGAAGGGAGGGAGGGAGAGGGAGAAGGAAAAGAAGGTGAGATAAGGGGACGGAGAAGCAGGAGTAAGAAATATTGTTATACTCTTGGGCTCTCTAAGACTATAACATAAGTTTAAGCAAGGGAACGGAATGATTGGAATTGTTGCCACTACAACACGAAAGGGATATAGCGAGGATTCAATTTCCTCGCCAAAGAACCTGATTTCCTCGCAAAATGTATTAGCAAGGAAAAATTACCTCGCTAGTTTTCCTCGCTAAAAGCTTGTCGCAAAAGGTATTTGTGAGGAAAAATATATTTCCTCGCCTATTCTAACACAATTGGCGAGGAATTTTGTCCTCGCTAAATTTTTTCCTCGCAAATTCCATTTGTTGTAAAGGCTACGAATTTACTAATGGGCGAGGAAATTTTTCCTCGCTAATTATAGTTTTGGCGACAAAATTATTTTCCTCGCTAAAAAAATTGAAATTCATAAAGAAGGTTGTTTCTCTGCTGCTACCAGCACTCGAACCTTGGATGTCGCTAATAGGAGGCGGAACACTTACCAACTGCACTACGTTACACTTCTGATGAAAATGTTGAACTTTTTGATATATATCATAATTTTAGCATGTTTTTCACCTCTCCAACTTACTTTCTTCAACATTAATTATGATCTTTCGACTTTTTGCAAATTTGTAGCACAAGTTTAATTTCTTACTTTCTTCAACTTTAATTCTGAACTTTATTTGAACAGGTTTAATTTTTTGCTAGCACAAGAATTTTTTTGGGTCTTTTTTCCTTCATTAATCCTAATCTATACTATCCTAGAGGATTTTGGGATGTGGATGAGGCTTACGGGGATCGACTCTGCCTATTTACATTCGAATATGTAAAGGAGGCCAACTGCACTTCACTCCACATGCATAATTTTTTTGGTTGAAACATGTTATATTGGTAATTAACAGCAACTTTTGAAGGACTAATAATATGTGTTATTATTCTAATTATTTGATGGGATTATCCTACCTTTTATGGAATGAGTATTTTGTCGTCATAATTTCAAGATATATTTTAGTATGTATCACATTATGAATGACAAGAGGCATCGGTGTCATTAGTGTTTAAGAGTGAGTTTGGGCTTCTTCTTTTTTGCCAAATACAAAGGGTAATATAGATTCGTAGCTAATTTTTTAAAAGCTTTTTTTCATCATTGCTATAATAATATGAACAAAATTTGTAAATATTCAGATCATCCAAAAAGCACTAAAGACAATACATTTAAAAAAAAATTCATCTTTAACAAATTTTTTAAAATTTTCAATTGCCCTATATCTCTCAGACACACAATATTAATATATATATATATATATATATATATATATATATATAAATGCATGATACTTACAAAATTGCATTTGAAATTAATGTTTAACATACTTATCTGTTACAAAGGAATGCCATTAGAATCACTTAAGTTGGTTTGAATAAAAATCAACGGTTTACAAAAAAAAACCTTTACTGCATAAATGCATAATAGATATGAAATTGAATGTATTCCTATATAGCAGTAATGTAGATGTTTTGAAAATATTTTTGTGGTGATCTAACTTCGAGATATTTTCAATACGACATCACTTCAAGATGTTTTTAACTTTGTCTTTTGTTGAGTTTTTCATTACTATGGGATAAATCATCAATATCTACACTTCAAGACACTCAACTACTATGAGATAACATTTTTTCAGCATGTCTTTAAAAAAAAAATTATTGAAACAATAAATTTTATGACAATTTGAATAAATTGACAATGTTAACAATTAATTTAAAATGAAAAAAAGTGAATGCATAGAATTAGTGAAATATATCATTCATTACTAATTAGAATAAGAAAAGTGACGAAATAATTTTTTCCTGTTTATCACCTTTTTATTCTAATAAATTTGATGATGGTATTCAACTATGTAGTTTATTATGTCTTTACCATCATGATATTACAAATACATATAAACATAATTAATAATGACGTATATATCAAAAATTAATGAGTCTTAAAAAAGGCGTGGAAATCTGTTTTTCCTCGCTAGAAAATACCCTTTGGCAAGGAAATCTATTTTTCCTCGCTAGAAAATGCCCTTTAGCGAGGAAATCGGTTTTTCCTCGCTAAAAGGGGCCTTTTGGCGAGGAAATCTGTTTCCTCGCTAGAAAAGGCGACGAAATTGAATTTCCTCGCAAATAATGTACTTTTTGCGACGAAATCTATTTTCCTCGCCATATTTCCTCGCCATAGCCCTTTCGTGTTGTAGTGTGCTCGATCTTTGAGCAGCGGAGCAGGTCACTTGATTCATGAGGCATGTCCAAGTTTTGTAACCAGTTATGGTGAAATAATACCTATGCAAGATGTGTTCAGTTGGAATTGCAAAAGCAAAATCTGATTTAATAGAGTTGTTTAGTTTTTGTTTTTGTACCTTGCCAAAGATAGGGAGTGCTATTCCAATTAATTGTTCTTTTTTTTGTTTGTTTGTTTGTGTGTAAACTTCACTGCCTTTGTTTGTTTGGGTATCGCTGTCTCCTTGTTTAGCTTTGTTTTAATTGGTATTACTGTGGTAGTAGTTATTCAATTGATATTGATGTAAATGCTGATGGTTGCTGGTTTATCAAAGGTACCGACAATGATGTTTCTGGTGAATCTACAGTTAGGCTTCATTTGTTCGCACTGGGAAGAGAATCCAACTGTTATAGTACTCATCTACACATTCATAAACTTTGTTTCCGAAAGTATTTATGACTGGCTGTGATGAGAATGATTTTCTAACTTTGGCGTATTTGGTTATATTTATAACAAATGCACAAGATTAGCTTCCATATTAGGCCTGTAATATGCTTGAATGCCATAAGAATTGTTCGTTGTATGTACACATTCCTTTATTCTGAGGAGCAGATCTTGTCAGTGTAAATATTTTGTTGCAACTACTCTATATTTCTAAAGATTGCATACATAGTATAAGCAACAACACAAAACAATATTCACAAAATAATTAATGTTATCGAATCAACGCTAAATACATTTGATTATTAGACCAGCGAACATGACCAAACGTGCGTAGCACGTTGCTAACACCCTAGTATATATATATATGTAGAAGTCATGTTATTTGCAATTTAAAAAAAACCCAATTTCGTGCATAATTTTTTGATTTTTTCTACACTAATTTAAAGATTTCAGGTAGTTTTTTAACTGTTGCAAAAAATTATAAAATTATAAGCGAAACTTTATTTTTTATCCGAAAACAGTGCAAGTTTTAAAAAAAGAACATACAATTTGGGACGGTGGTAGTACTGGATATTATTGTGGATCATATTTCTTTAAACAAGCATCAGAACAGCTACATAGCTCATCAATACTGCCAAACATGAGACTTGTGCCCAGTTTTATTACTTTCGAAAGCAATATTGCACACCCAGCATGAGACCTCGGCCCATAGTCCACAAGTTACACAACACCAATATTACGGACACGAAATGGTGCAACGCCAACAAAAAACATAGTATATAAATACACTTATCCGAAGGGCGAAGACCGAGCGAAAAATAACATATATAAAACCGAGATATATACGTAGCTAGCCCAAGGGGTAAGATGATCCCTATACGTACCTTCTGGATTCTTGTAAGGTCCCATTTCCTACCTTCTTAGATTAGACTACAGTAGATAGGTTTCTTGGTTGTACACACAAAAAAAAAAAAAGAACTATTCGATCAACCCATGGATCAGAACTTAGGCCATGGACCAAGTAATCTCAACCTCACCCAACTCCGTATCCAGTCCCAATGCGTCCCACACCGCATCCGAACCATCAACTATGTTATTCCTGCACGGTCGTTGTCCGGCGTGGTCCTTATCGCAACCTATCATTGAGTCACACTCATCCACCACCTTCGCTTCCACGCTCTGATCGTTACTAGCCTGAATACGGATCATCTGGTTGCATAGTGCCTTATTGTTGTACCACCCGGTTGAAAGGGCAACGATCCGTTCTTCATTGGAGTGGTAGTTTTGGTCGCAATCCGATTTGCCCCCGCCGTCCCCTCCTTCACTAAAATTATTGTTTGTGAGCTTGGCCGGTGTAGAGGACATAACAGTAGGGGAGCATTCATACGTATCGTACGGTATACCTGTGGAAAGACTTAATAATTAAACACTGACACTATATATATAATTCATAGAAGAAATTTATCAACTTATCTAAAAGAAAATCTAATATATTAGCAAATATATAATAAAAATTGCATGAATCAAGAACACTAATAATCGAAAAAAATCTAATATATTAGCAAATAATAATCGATGGAAGACATAGACATATCAATTCTTGCTCAATTTACCATAAATAAATGTTACAAATTAAAGCTGATGTAGTTACCTTCCACAAACGTATATATTGTAGCAAAAGACCTACTTTTGGAGCACATATCTCTACAATTTTGAACTATTGGTTAATTTGTTTGGAGCTCGGGAAAGTGATGGAAAAAGGGTGAGAAAATAATTATAACAGAAAAAGTGTCATGAAAGTATGGAGGAAATCCTTATGGGCTCAGCTATTGGTTTGTTTGTTTTGTTATTTTCACCCCTTGTTGTTCTCAAACCAAACAAGGAAAGTGAGATTTAGAAGAATTGAAGACCTAAATTCCATTAATACAATCGGAACCCTAGCTGCAGTGAGCAAGTCCCTACAGGGTATAGTGATCATCCGGACTGTTCTATTTCCCAATCAATGGTCTAGATTCATTGTTAACTTTTATCGGTAAGAGTTAAAAAAACATATATGAATCATTGATTGTCGAGATAAAAGGCTCAGATTGCACATTAATTACAGGAGGCGCTATAGGGTTGCTCACTATAGTTCCCCATTTGTACGTACCGTCCTGGCACATGAGACGGTCATCTGATGGTTCACATCCCTCGCACGTGAGAGTGCCTGATCGTTCACATCCGCCGGACTGAAGGGAAGGAGTGGTTTTGGCTTGACATGGGCCGTTGCAGATAGAAACCACAAGAGGAGGAAGGGATATGAGCGTCAACAAAAGGTAAATTAGCAGGGAAAGCAATCTTGATTTCCCCATTTTAATGAAGGGCTAGCTGGAACTTGGAAGGCTTATATCTCTCTATGAAAAGGGTGTGGGTTGGGGTAGAGAGTTTGCATGGGGCTTATATATATACTAGACCTGAATGTTATGCGGATTGGCACTCGAGTCATCCCGGGAATTTTTGGGTGCTAGGTGGGTACCACACACGTGGTATCCTGTCAGCGATCCCAGTCATCCAAAAATGTTATGGACGGTCCGGATTTTAGAAGGAGAGAAAGAGGAGAGAGAGTGGTAGATTAGGTGAGGGGAGAGAGAGTGGTTGGATCTTGACCATCCAAAACACATTCGAGACCGTTTGGGCGTATGGATTTGCGATTTTAATTAGCAGAAACATTGGCCATGCGACTAGTCTAGCTAGCGGGTGAAGTACGGGGATAACGGGATCGATGGACTCAAAATGGTCTTTTGGTCGCAACATGAGCCAGCTAGTTGTCGAAGTGGATGCTCAAGGCGTTATTGATCTCCTTAATTACTGGAAAGCAAACCGACAAAATCTTCTCAACAATCCAATGTCATTTGATTGCAGGTTTATGCTGGACCTGCTGGGGAGTGTACCGTGTACGCCGTAACCCATACTTTCCATTAAGGCAATAGTTGCGTGGATGGTATAGCTAATCTTGGATGCAACAAGCCTATTGGACTACGTACAATTTACTACTGCTAACTTCTATCATTAATTAGTTCTTAACTGCATGTTAAATGATGCTAGAGACCATAGCAAAGACGAGTAGAATCCCAGATGTCGAATGGTTTTGACGATGGCGCCGAAATACAAAATGATTCACCAAGTAAGAAAAAAATTAAACCCCTCAATATTTATTCAACTAAATCAAATCATCCCACTTCACATAAAACTTCATGAAGAATTCCATCCCCTTGTGTTTTGACATCACTCGGCAATGATACATACAATCAATTTTGTTTGGGGTAAAACTATTTTCCCATGAATCAGTGGTTCAGACCGGTTGACTTTTGAGTTTAGCATAATCTGTTCATAGGGCCGGCCCTGAGAATTTGAGGCTTAAAGCGACTTTTAAAATCGAGGCCTTAGATTTTCTTAAAAAAAATCAACATAGATGGTTAATAAAGGTAAAAATATTAAACATGGTATTTTAGTTTCGTAATTTAACTAAAATAAAAATTTAAAATATTTTATACCATTAGAAAAAAAAAATCAAACATAATGGAATACCAATCATACACTACATTATTTTAACTAATCATGTTATTAACTTTAACCATAAGAATGCTATTTTAAGCAATGAGAGAATTGTTTACTTTAAATCTTTTTTTTATCAGAGTTTGTTGAGTGAAAATTAATTATTTTTATTTATTTATAGTCAAAAGTGTTTTATTTGTGAATTTGATATTAGAAGTTGAAAATAAAATTGAAATAAATGAAGGCAAAAAAAAACTTATCAAAACATTTATCGTGTAAGTTGAGTAATATCTACAATGACTTAAGCATAACTAATTTAGAAATACAAGTGATGCAAGAATTGTCATCATCTACCGAGATCTCTCTATCTAGAGAAAATAAGAAAAAAGAATTAGTTTGCCAAGAGCCCCCTCCCGAGAGTTGAACCCAGGAAATGCCTCTAACAACAATTAGAGGACCATCAACGCTGTGCTCCTTCATTTGCAAGATTAGGAACAACTTATATATATATATATATATATATATATATAAACGTTATCGTCTGGAAAATAAGGCCTAGTATTGGGTTAAATTTCGGAGGCCTAAAGCGGCCGCACCCCAGGCTTTAGCCCAGGACCGGCCCTGTCTGTTCACATGGTGGACTAAATTTATAGTACAAAGCTCAATAAAATTTCCTTCAAGTACTTCATCATTTTAACCTGCTTCGATCGATTAAAACCACTCGATCTATTGGTGTCATGAAGGCATCCCACTTAATCTTGCCTGGCCTCCTCCGGGTTGTTCTTACTTCTTCCAAAGCAATCTACTCTGCATTTTGGTAAGCCAACACATACTGTGTGCTCTTAATTTTAAGCCAAAAGTCCAACTAAGCGTAATCTGTAACCAACTTGACATATTTAAACGGTAGGGGCCTAATTGAATAACGAAGCTATAGCTTAGGTGTAAAATTGAAGCTGAAGAAAGTTTGAGTGTCTGTTAGATACTCTCTCCGTCCCTAAATAAGTGTTTGGCCAGCAAACCTAAGATGCATTATTTTCGTTAAGAAAGTAAATTTTTTTCGCAATTCCCAATTTCCAAATCCTAAATTCTTTAAAATTTTGATTGTTTTTACTTTTCAAAATAATCAAAATTCTGAGAGCGAAAGAGAGGAAACGTAGGGGATCGGGTGGAAAAAAAGGGAAAGGAAAGGGGGAGACCGGGACCCGTAGAAATTGAGAGTGAGAGAAGGGGAGACCGGTAGAAATTAATTGAGAGAGAGAGAAGGGGCGGGGGTTGTTTTCAACTCGAATCTTCTGTCCCCAACTCCTTGTCCCTCTCTCCGTCCCACCCTTCTCTAGTGGCCCCATTCCACAACCACATAGCCCCATTCTAGAATTTTAGTTCAGTAATGACAAAATTTTGAGAGTGAAAGAGAGGAAACGTAGGGAAGCGGGTGGAAAAAAAGGAAACGTAGGGGAGCGGGTGGAAAAAAAGGGAGGGGGGTGGGACCTGTAGAAATTGAGAGTGAAAGAAGGGGGGACCGGTAGAAATTAATTGAGAGAGAGAGAGAGAGAGAAGGGGCAGGGGTTGTTTTCCAAATTGAATCTTTTGTTCCCAACTCCTTGTCCCTCTCTCTGTCTCACCCTTCTCTAGTAGCCCCATTCCAAAACCACATAGCCCCATTCCAGAATTTTAGTTCAATAATGACAAAATTCTGAGAGTGAAAGAGAGGAAATGTAGGGGAGTGGGTGGAAAAAAAGGGAGGGGGAAGAGGGGGGGACTTGTTGAAATTGAGAGTGAGAGAAGGGGGGAACGGTAGAAATTAATTGTGAGAGAGAGAGGGGGTGGGGGTTGTTTTCCAACTCGAATCTTCTGTCCCCAACTCCTTGTCCCTCTCTCTATCCCACCCTTCTCTAGTAGCCCCATTCCAAAACCACGTAGCCCCATTCCAGAATTTTAGTTCAGTAATAACAAAAATGTAAAAAGAATTTTTGTATACAGTGCTCTATATAAAATACACATATATGTATGTTGGTTGAGAATTTTGTTTTGTTGAGCTATATTATTTACTTATTAACAATTATAAGTGATTTTTGATTTACCTTAAATACGGATGACTCATTTAGTACCCACAATATCAAAGAAAAATTAAATTTTATGCACAAAAAATACAACATTATGTATTTTAAGAAGTCCCCCTTGCCGTGGGGGTATTTTGTCAAGAGGATCGAGCCGAGGGGGACAACATTCTAATTTCCACGGGCTTCTTAAACCTAATCTGCAATCCATCTTTAATTTTAGGAATGTGGAGTTTTATAGATGAGAAATTTTTTTGGTGCCAGGTGGGTATATCCCATGTGGTACCCGCTCGGCACATCTGGACCGTCCAATACACTTTTGAACGATTCGGATTGAAATTTTCTTTCTCTTCTCACCCCAACACTTTCTCTCTCATTTTTCTCTCTCCAAAGTTTTGAGTATTTTTTTGTCCTTATTCAAATTTTTTCGTATTTATTAGTTTTTCGTCAATTTTTGGAGATTATTCCATCATCATGACAAGAGATATCTAAAAAGTAAAAAATTGCGATTGAAACCTAATTTTTTTGAATAAAGACAAAAATAAGTCAATAAGTCAATTTTTTCGTCTTTATTCAAAAAAAATTAGATTTCTATCCTAAGTTTATACTTTTTAGATTCCTCTCGTCATGATGATGCAATAATCCCTAAAAAATTGACGAAAAATTAACAAATACGAAAAAAATTTGAATAAAGACAAAAAATAAGCCAGTTGACTTATCTAGCCAAACGGACAAGGTTTTGCAAAGGAAATACAGAACAGAAAAAAACGATAGTAATATGGTAATTAAGTGTATAGGGGTAATTTGGTCATTTTACTAGTAGAGGGATAGTATGGTAATTTTAGTGTACATTGGTATTTTAGTCATTTTAAATTTTAGTATATAGTATTTAATTGGGCTAATGAGCGGGTCGGGTTTGCTTTTTAATAAATGGGTTGGGTATGGATAATTAGCCTCATAATTAATGGGTCTAAATGGGTCAATAACCCATTAAAGACCCAACCTACTTACAACTTGCCCAATTTGACCTAAACCCGCCCATTTGTCACCCCTACTTCAAACTCAACACCAACGGAGCCGCAAAAAGAAACCCAGACAAAATCTTCATTTGCAGCCGACCCCAAGTAATTGGGACATAAGACTCGGTTCGGTTTGGTTTGGTTAAAGCCAACTGACAAAATCTTCTCAACGATCGAACACTTGACCAGCTGGAAGTGTACCCATAGTTTCCATTAAGGCAATAGATCATGCGCTGGTGGTTTAGCTAATCTTGGAGGCAACAAGCCATGGCCTGTTGGACTACAAATTTAAAGTATGAGATTAGGAAATTAGTTGACTATGGCTTAGGCTAGTTTTATTTGATGTATCTAAATCATGTATATATTACTCCCTTCGTCCCGATTTGTTTATCCAATCTCGAGTTTCCAACTTATTAAGTAAACCAAATCTAATCCATTGATTTGAAAATTTACATAATCTGAGCCAATGATTTTGAAATTGGACAGTCAATTTAGGACATGTGTAAGTCAAAAAGGGGATAAACAAATCGGGACGGAGGGAGTAGTACATATACACATACGCACATATGGTTCGGATTAGATTGAAACCGGAACCGTTAACATAAATTCACAGACCAAACCATTGAACACGGTTTATAGTTTTTTGAAACCGGAGCCAAACCACACTAAAAAATCAAAGGTTTAGATTGGTTTGAACCGGATTTGCAGAAGGACGTTTTTTTTGCTCACCCCTATTAATTTTTTTGATAGGCAAAAATTTTATTAAGAAGACTTGACAAAGGGTACATCAAGTTGGGGGAGGGGAGGGGGATCCAACCAAGGTTGGAAAAGTTTATCCACTACAGCATGCATTGTAGCATCATAGCAAAAGTTTTAGTTTCCTCAATAGACCAAGTAATGTTAACCACACCAACATCCTTATTCAGTCCCAATGCCTCCCACACCGCATCCGATCCATTCACAATGTCATTCCCGCACGGTGGTTGTTCGCCATTCTCTGCATCACAACCGTTCCTTGAGTCGCACTCGTCCACCACCTTCGCTTTCACGCTCCGACCATTATTAGCCCGAATATGGATCACCTGGTTGCATCGTGTCCCGCCGTGGTACCATCCAGTTGAAAGGGCAACGATCGGGTTTTTATTGGAGTGGTACTTTCCATCGCACTCCGACGGGCCCCCGCCATCCCCTCCTTGACTGAAATTATTGTTTGTGAGCTTGGCCGGTGTAGAGGACGTAATGGGAGGGGAGCATGAATACTTGGGGTACGTATAACCTGCATGTTGAAAGATTTAATAAACACAAGCTAGTAGTACTAGATAATTCATAGAATAAATTTATACTACCTATTGTCAAAAAGAGAATCTAATTAATAAATTACGTACTCTAGCAAACAATTCAAATTGCATGAGTCGAAAATATTAATAAACGGGAAATAAGAATGTAATGGCGAAAGGCATTGTAAATTGGGAAGAAAGAAACTTCACAATGTTTAAACAAGTTTGTGATCCATAAAGGGGACGATAAGTCTTCGTTTAATCTTCATATTTATCTCTGTTCGATTGATCGTTCACGTTATTCTGGCATTTGATGGTAATTCCAAAAAAAAAAAAAACAATCTAGTGTTTTTGAATGGTATACTTAGCATAATCGAAGGCAGATTGAGACGTGAATTCTTGCTTAATTTACCTAAATTGTCAAAAAAAATGTTATTTAGTGCCATTCACAAAACATACTTTTAGCAATAGATCGACACTACTCGTAACGCACGCCTTAGAATTTTGGAACTAACGGTCCGTTTGGAAGTACTTATGAAAGGGATACAAAATACTAGTAATTAGGAAGGAAAGTGCAAATTAATGAAGTATTTAGAAAATCTAATTACTTTATTTTGTTTTTTCCTCCCATCTTTCTTCTCTCAAACCAAACAAAAGAAGGGGAAAAATCTTTTATTTTTCTCTTCACTTCTTTCCATTTCCTCGAGTTTCATATCATAAAAACCATTAAAAAAAAAAAACCTTACAAAAAAATAATTAACGAAATAGAGTAGATTAATAACACTGAATTTAGAAGAATTGGAGAGAGAGAAAAAAAACACAAACATTACGCACCCTTGCACGTGAGATTGCCTGATGGTTGACAAGTACCGTCGGAAGGAGGAGGAGGAGGAGGAGGAGGAGTAGTGGTTGCCCGGCATATGTGGGTCTGTTCGGTGGGGTCGTCGTTGCATTTTCCGTTGATGCAAATGAGCGCACCGTTACAGTCGTTAAGGTCTCGACATGGTTCGTTGCAGTCGGAGATAGAAACAACTTGAGGAGGAAAAGTTATGAGCTTCAACAAAAGGTAAGTAATTAGGAAAACGAATGTTGATTTTCCCATTAATGAAGGTTGCAAGGCTAAATTTTTATCTCTAAAAGGGTGTCGGTTGGGGTTTGACAGTTTGCAAAGGCTTAGTATTTATAATCAAGAGTATATAGTACCGCCAGGACTTCGGGTTAGTGCTGTGTTGTGCGGTACATAGCACCATGCTGCGCACATCCGAGCCGTCGGATCGTGCATCCAACGGCTCGGATCCTCATCTTGACAACCAAGGATCGAGAGTCGTTCATTGCCGAGATAAGATCCAAGTCGTCGGATGCACAATCCGATGGCTTTGAGGTACGCAGCATGGTGCTGTGCACACCACTGCACAACACCATCCCCAATTCGTACTACCTCCATCCCAAAATCTTTGTCTGGTCCCCAAAAAAGATGATTTAAGAATAGTTCATTTTTCCAAAAAAAAAAAATTTGAATTTTTTTTCATAAATTAAAAGAACTCATTGATATCTAGTAACTTGTCGAATTTTTCTGAATCTTTCGAATTATTTGAAGTCTTCGCTTTGCGGACCCAACAAAGATTTTGGGACGGAGGGAGTACAAAAGTAGTTAGCCTAAAAAAACCCTTCCAATTACCAAATCCTAAATTCTTTAAAATTTTGATAGTTTTTACTTTTCAAAATAATCAAAATTGTGAGAGCGAAAGAGAGGAAACGTAGGAGAGGGGGTGGAAATTGTTGTGGGGGGTTGAAAGGCGGTGGTTGTTTTCCAACTCGGCATTGAAATTTTTTCCATTATAGAGGGTGTTTACGCCTTTCGCCTTTAACCCACAAACAACGTAGTACCTATCTATTGAACTGGCACCATCAACGCATGAAAAATCAAACTTTAGACCTATGGTACTCCGAACATTGTTTGGTCATATGTCGTTCTCAGTCATTTTCTTGCCCGTGGTTGTACTATGATGTATTGATGTGTGGCGATTCCAGGAAAGTGATTTTGACATTTTACATTTATAGCCATTGATATTTTGTTTTTTGGTCTTTTCATATGAAGAAAAACAAATTACTCTTTATTAGAGCATCCACAGTGGAATAAGCAAAACAAAAAATTGTTAAAGTTAGCAATGTTGGATAAAAAAAGTGCTCACATTGGAATAACCAAACCTAGCAACCTCTTAACAACTCATCAAATATTGACTCTTCAATAATCAAAGCTAGCAATGTTTTGTCAATAACCAAATTTTATCTCTCAATCAAGTACACCAACATTACACAAAAATCTTCTCTCTCTTCCATTCTCTCTCTCTCTCAAAACAATGTTTTCAAAAAATAATTTTAAAAAACTGTGTAACTTTCAGATTTTCTTTTTCAGAAACTTTTTTTTTTACAGAAAACAAAATTTTCAAAATTTTTAAAAACTGTAAGTAAATAAAGTGTGTTTTTCAAAAAACTATTTTTTACACAAAATCTGTTTTTAAAAAACTGTATTTATAGTTTTTAAAATTTCAAAACTATTTGTGTAAATACAATTCTTTCAAAATTTCCAAAATTGTATTTACAGTTTTTAAGTGAACAAAGTGTGTGTTTTTTGAAAAATAGTTTTTTGTTTCGAAAAACTATTTTTTTTTGTTGAACTGTTTCTAACATAAATTGTTTTCTCCCTTCAAAAACCGTTTTTTCAAAAAATATGCATGAAATGAAGGGAAAAAGTTTGGAGGGCCCATTGGTTTTGATTATGGGCAAAAAATAACCAATGTGGGATTTAACATTGCTAACTTTAGCAACCTCTAAATGGATAATCAAAATCTGATGTGGCATGTTTTGATTATTCATATTTGCTTATTCCACTGCTGATGCTCTTATAGTATTAGTGTTCATCCACTTTTTTCACACATAGAAGGATATTGTTGTACTTTCAAATAGAAATAGAAAAAAGAAAAAAAGTGAAAGTGGATTGCCAATAATTAAAAGTGGAGTGTCAAAATTAATTTCTGTGTGTCCTTTGTATGTGGGCATCTTCCGATTTGGACATGGAAGAATAGTTTGGAAATCCACGCACAAAAAGACGCATATATTGTACGTAAAGTGCTGCAATACATTATACACATCCCTTTCTAAGTTTGTGCATTATGCAAAAATCTTTAATCGCCTTAAATATTTTTAAGAATACTTGCATAGAAACCCTAACACAAGTATTACTCCTGTAACTTCGTAACATTTGCAAAGAATGTTAATTAACAGTAGTGATATGACTTGGGGTTTTTTTTTTTAAAACCGACAAAATAACATTTATCCACCATAACCATAAAGAATTTGGCAGATTGGTGGATGGATAATAAATATGGAAATATGGAGGAACATTGTTGGAAAGTCAGTTTCTTTGCAACAACATGGTCCATTTGGCTCACAATGCAACAACAAGAGTGAACACAATGGTGGATCTGATCAAAACAAGAATAGTTATGTGGATGAAGGTTAAGTTTGACGTCAAAATCTACACGGTAGAGGATTTTAAGGTGTTTTTAGATGGGATTCGGAGGGTGAAATTATGACTTTGTAATCTTTGGGGTGGAAAGTTCCCAACTCTTTGTTGGAAGTTCTCTGTTTGTATGGTTGTTCTCTTTTTGATGAGCAGTCCTGTTGCTCATCTCTTTTCTGTATTTTCTACTTCCTCGATGTACCCCTTCGAGTTTTCATATAAAATATTCTTTTGCCGAGGAAGAGAAAGAAAAAAAAAACAAAAACAAAGGTGCAATAATGCCACTATTGATTTAGATCATGTTTTTAGAAGATTCAATAAATCTTTAGAATTATGGGGACAGATTATGGCAAGTCGTTTGTGGAGAGAGATTTGAAAGCCCTGTTGCAGATTGGATCTCCTTCCATTTAAAATCCAAAAGAAGTTTTTCACATAGTGATATACTGCCTTGGAATACAGTTTTCTGTGCAACTCTTTGGCAAATATGGAAAGATCGAAACAGAAAGAGCTTTGATAATGCTGAAAGTGTAGTTGCAGTCAGTTCCAAGGCTGTTCTATATCCTATGCCAACGAGATAGCATTGGCTTTCAAATCTCCTCTTCACAAACGAACCACAAGACCCATTCTAATTAAATGGGTACCTCCATGTGCAGGTAGAGTCAAGCTCGATCAACATTGATGGATGTTGGCACTTGGCACCAACTCAACAGAAATGCAGGCTATGGAGGACTATTCAGAGATGAAGGAGGTGATTGGATTCTGGGATATTATGGAAATTAAAGCCGCATGCGAGTCCAGCCTGGAAGCAGAAATTTGGGGAATCTATATAGAGGTCTGACTATAATCCTGGAGAAAGGGATATTGACAGCAATTGTGATTGAATCTGACTTGCAAGTGGCCGTGAATCTAGTTAACGAAGGCAATGCAAACAACCATTCACAGAGAGAGATGATCAATGATGTTCATGCTATTTTGAACAGAACAAAGTCTACTTTGCATCACGTACATATTTCGGGAGGCAAATTAATGTGCCGATCACATAGCAAGAGTTGGAGCCGAACAACAAGAAGACCTGGTGGTGTTAATGGATCAGCCACTTTCAATAAGGGAATTTTGGATTAGGGAGCGCCTTAAATTAAGGCAGATAATAGACTAGGGTGTTGCCCGTGGCTTTTGTTTGGAACTGTAACACTTTAAACATGTCTGAACTGTTGCGTTTTTTGCCCTTCGCCTAGTTATATATAGAGGTGGCAATCATAACCCATATTTGTTTGACCCGCCCAATCCGCCCATTTATAACCCAACCCAACCCGCCCATATTACATAATGGGTTGATATGGGTTCAACCCATATCAACCCATATTTACATGGGTTTAGATGGGTTAAAAATGGGTTCAATATGGGTTGAAACTAAAACCCATAGCAAAATTGATAGGCTTTCACGTTGTACGGCCCACGAACAGAAAGGCAGGGCATTTCCCGTACTCTCTCCCTCTCGTTCTTTTATTACTCCCAGGAAAAAGTAATTTTCAAATTTTCTTAGAAAATGGGGTCCACACTTTTACAAGCCAAACCTCTTTTTTTTTTTCAAACGAAATAGATCCAGCAGTAACTTTTACTACAAATCACACAGGCAATCACATTTAGGGGTGATTTGGATTGAAAAGTCGCGCAGTAACTTTTTTTTTGGTCATTATTCAAAAAAAATTTGCATCAAACTTTTGTGACTTATTGATTTACCTCGGTGAGAGAAATCGGAAAAGTAAGAAATTTTGATCGAAATTCTTAAATTTTTTTAAAAAGACAAAGATAAGTAAAAAAAGTTGTCTTATTACTTATTTTTGCCTTTATTCAAAAAATTATAAGTTTCAATCAAAATTTTTTACTTTTTCAATTCCTCTCGTCGAGACAAATCAATAAATTACAAAAGTTTGACGCAAAACAAAAAAATTTGAATACGAACAAAAAAATAAGCCAAAAATGTCTCTTTCAAAGAAATTAAGGATTTCGATAAAAAAAAATTATACTTTTTGGTTTCTCTCGTCGAAATGAACCAATAAGTCACAAAAGTTTAACGCAAAATTAACAAATGCAAAAACAATTTGAATAAAGACCAAAAAAAAAAAGCCACTCCCTACTTTTTAATCAAAACTCACTTGTATAATGCTATAATTACTGCTAACTGCTAAGTAAAGTAGACTCAGTATTTCAACCTATATCGGGGGAAGACAATAGAGAAGGAAGGGGGAAACGGGGGTGGGGGGAAGAGAAAAGGAAGGGGAGAAAAGAAAAATAAAAAAAAAAAGAGAGAAAAGGAAGGGGAGAAAAGAAAAGAAAAATAAAAGGAGGAAAACGGGTCGGGTCGGGCGGGTTTGGGTTTGACTTGACCCATATTTGACCCGACCCGTTTCAACCCGTTTACTATTTGACCCATATTTGGCCCGCCATATTTGACCCGTGACCCGTTTCAACCCGCCCAAACCCGCACAGACCCGCCCTTTTGCCACCTCTAGTTATATAGTAATATTCTGAAGTACTCAAAAAAAAAATATTTAATGATGTGATTATGATGATACGGAACTTAATTTCTAATCTTAGGGTTCTGTGTACTGATCAACTGATCGAATACGTACTGACGATTAGAACCAAAATTAATCTTCCAAGCATATATTATGCCAGTAATGGCCCATGCATGCCCATAAGCATTAGCATCATTAGAGCATCATTCTTCAACACCTAGAAGCTCCCCAGTATTCGGTCCAATGACCAGACATTACTACAATAATAGATAAAAGTCACACAAAGAAGGTTCAGGAAGATCACGGTTTTAGTAAAAACGTGATAAAAAATTGTAGGCTAAATTTTTAATCTCACTTTAAGTCAAAAACTGAGATAAAAAATGGCGCCTAATATATTTTATCGCAGTTTATGTGAAAACTGTGATTGTAAATAAAAGACCTCGCTCTTACGGCGAGATAAAAAATTAAAACCTAAAAAAGACTTCACTCTTGTGGCGTGATAAAAGATTGACGTGCAGAAAAGAGCGAGATAAAAGACCTCACTCTTGCGACGAGATAAAAGACTGAAGCCTAAAAAGATCTCACTCTTGCGGAGTGATAAAAAACTCATGCGCGGATCATCCTCCTCGCCTTAATAAACATAAACGATCTCCAAAATTTTCCCAACCTCTCTATCCGTTTCTATCTTTCAATTCGGTCTTTAAGAACCGCTCATCCGATCTTCATCCTCCTTCTCCAACTTCTTCTTTTGTCGAAGTTGTTGGACACTAGAATGTTTCCCGGCCCTTGACGCGCGGTGCTTTCAGATTTGCTCATAGATTTAACAAAGATTAAAAAGACCTAGCTTAGGCATGAGGACATCACCACGAGGAACAGTATCCTAACTATATTGGCACCCCCTCACCTCGACAATCATATGCCACCTAAGACCCATGATAAAAAAAAAAAAAACACATGGTTGACAAGTTATCAACGAAACAAAAAACAAAAACAAAAATTACTACATCCAAAAAACTACCCAAACAAACCGTCAAAGATCACACTAAACACAACATCCCAACGACTGCACCAGATTTGCATGACCTCATCTCAGCATCCCTTTGAGCACACTCAAAGATCACACTTAATAACCGAATCTCCTGATTTTGGACTTCCTAAGCAGAATGAAATCAGACCCCGCATGCATCCAGTTCTTCTAGCTGGCTGGCCCATTTTACTCACCACTTGATGATCCCCACCTATATAGTCGATCCCAATATTTTACCCCACGCCCCAAGCCTCCTCTGGTTCACCTTTGCTTGTTCGTTTTAGGATTTTGGATAATGAATGGAGAGAGATAGCTAAATAGAAAAATGAGAGTAGTAATTGAGAATTTTTTTTTTGAAGACCTTGCGTAGAAAGAAAAGTCCAAAACCAAAATCCCTAACCGAACAAGCTGAATCTGTTCATAATGTCCTTACAGCGTGGTTCTTGAATTTACTTGGATTGTCGGTCCATGTTTTAAAAATTTAGTCGAACTTCCCTTCTACTCTAGTGTTTTAGGCTCAAAACTGATCTTAACAATATCATGATTGATACATAATGTTTCTCATCTGGGTACGCTTTATTTCAAGCGTACTTCCGTCACCAAGGCTAATTGGATCTAAGGGTTGAAAACTCAAATTTAGTTCTCCATATATATCTGGGTCCCTAAAAAGAGTTTCAATCATCTCACACCATAAAGATAGGAGAGGGAAGGATTGGAGATGAGAGGAGAGAGAGTACGAAAATATACAAGGGACAGGGAATAAAGGGAGAAAAATGAAGCGGGGAAGAAGGGGAAGAGGGCGATGGGGTTGGGGAACCCCATTATGTTTGGAGTAACTATTTGGTGGTTTTTTTTCCTTTTGTCATATTTTAGGAGAATGTTAGTGTTAGGGGGAAAGGGGGAGGGGGGCTCGAACCCCGCCCTCATGCGTGGAGTATAGCTGCTCTAATCCACCAACTGAACTAGCACTCACTTGCGTAACTATTTGGTGGTTCGGCCGTTGGGAAACCAAATCATTGTCTCATAGATTTTACATTTTAGATCCGTTAATTATTTTTTGCAACTTGTACATTTAAATAGGGCTCTGCACCAATGGGTTATTCCGATATATAGCTAATGAATTAGTATTTATACTGTGTTTGGTTTGACTTTCGATTTTACCACAAGTTGGATTAATTCTTTATTTATAGTGCAATACTCTATTTATAGAGCAATTCTCCTTCGAGTTCATCATTTTAACTTGCTTTAAAACCAGTAATTATTGGTGTCAATTGGTCATTCCACTTAATCTTGCCTCATTTGGTGGATAACGTAAGCATCACCAAAATTTCTACTGCTAATAATCAAGATAAAATGAAATAAGAAATTCTAGGCTGTTGATTTTGGCACTCACTTTTTTGTTAACGCCACTCTCCTGTAAGTGTATTTTTGATGCAAAAATACACTTGCAGGGAAGTGGCGATTAACAAAAAGGGAGTGGCAAAATCATTTCCCAAATTCTATTGCTATAGTAGACTTTTATTTGCAAAAAGGGAAAATACCTTGACAACCCCTCTATTTTAGTAGAATCACATTTTACATCCTCTTACTATTGGAAATCATGGAAATGCCCCTTTCTGATCACTCTCCGTTTAACATCTTGCTAAAGTTACTGGAATACCCTCAGTCAAGTGCTAATCTATTTTACTGTTAATTAAAGATAAACTCTCTCTCTAGAAAGAAATAGTCGCTCCCTCTCCCTTTAGGGTTCTCTCTTTGCCGCCGCCGCCGCCTGGGGGGGAGGCGCCCCTCCCTCCCTCCTCCCCCCGGGCCGCCCTCTTCCTCCTCACTTCCCTCCTCCCTCCCTCTCTTCCTTTCCCTCCTCCCTCAGATCGTTTCTCCCCTTGTCCCTCTGTTTTCTTCTCAGCCTCGCTTCCTCCGCCCTCCCCGGTGTGGGAGGGTGTGGCGGTTCTCTCCGCCTCCGGTCGGAGGGCCCTTGGTCTCTCCGGGAGCCTAACGGTGTTGGGTGGTTCGTTGTGCTTTCGGAGGTGCAGGGGTGGCGGCGGTAGCGGCGATCTGGTGGTGGCTGTGGTCTTGGTGGTGGGTGGTGGTGTGGCGGTGTTGGGGATGTCCTCTAGGCTGTTTTTTTAACCTTTATTTTGCAGAAAACGATCGACATGAAGTTTGTTGATGGTGGCGATGGCTGGGTTCTGTTGCGGCGGCGGTCTGCGGTGAAGATGCTGGCGGTTTTGTGCAGGGATGAATGGATCTCCTATGGTTGATGCATAGGATGCTCAAGTACCCGGATGGATCTTGGCAACTATTGTGTGTCTCCCGGTCGCGGAGATCTCATTTTTGTTCGTGATTGCTGTGTTTTTTCTGTTTGTCTGTGTTGCTGCTTTCGGTGGTGGTTTGCCCGAGCCCCGATGTCTCCGTTTCCTCCTGTCGTTTCGTAGGCCGGTGCTCCCCGCCGGCCGCTACATCTGGGAGTGGCTGGCGTTGCTTAACGGCGAGGTGTTTTGCTCCGGTGGTTTGTGCGGCGGCGGTGGGGTGCGGTGTCTCTCGGGTTAGGGATGGATTTGGGCGGGCCGGCCCTTGGTTGGGCTGGATTTGTGGTGTGGGCTTTAATGTTTTATTTGGGTTGCAGATTTGGGCTTTTTTTGCTTTTATTGTTTGTATCTGCTTAGACCCTAGGAGTGCTGGGCTTCGGCCTTTGAGGTGTATTTTCCAACTATTGGTTGGATTCATTCCCCTTCCCTTTCCCCCGTTTTAATAAATTTTATTGCCGATCAAAAAAAAAAGTGCTAATCTATTTTCCCCTCTCTTCTCTCTCTCTCTCTCTCTCTCTCTCTCTCTCTCTCTCTCTCTCTCTCTCTCTCTCTCACACACACACACACACACACACACTCTAAGCCTGGCCACGAAGTAAGCCCCACAAGCCCACGGGCTTGGGCAACCCCCGGCATGGGGCAACCATTTTTTTTTTTTTTGAAAAAATATATAGAAATTATAAACCCAACAAAAAAAAACAATATAGGGGTATGTATATATAGTTTCCATCCCCAATTTTTTTTTTTTACAATTTTAACAACAAAAAAATTATGGATATATATAGTTTCCACCCACTTTCAAAAATTACGGTACTTAAGGATTGGTTTGAGCAATTTGAACTTTATGAAGGAACCTTTGGATTTGTTTTTACAAAATTCAAAAGTGTTAGTGAAGAGCAATTGATGGAGCATTGCACTAAATTAGAAAATTTCTAGAAATTCAAACAACATGGTGATATTTATGGGGATGAGTTATTCCAAAAATTTAGGCATTTGAAAATAATATTGCCAAGAGAAGTAACCAAAATTGATTGATAATCTGAAAGTTATTGGGCCAACAGAGGCGGTTAGTCCTCCCTTTGCTTGCCCTGTGCTAGCAGGGGCGTCTCAAGTACAATTTGTATGCTGGCCCCGATAAAGCCAACAGGGTTGAAGTTGACATAGGTTTCTAAAGTGAGGGAGTGCTGCGTGATTTTAGAAAGTAAAGGGGTATGCAATGTGATCTCATTAAAATAGAGCGGGTCTGAATGAAATTTACCATTTGCAAAAACCTTACCTTCTTTTTTCTCTATATATATAAACAGCTTAAAATCATCCTTTTATCCCCACAACATTGTTCTTCCCTAATTAATCTCATGCAAAATTTTGTTTTTTCTTCCACATACGAATTACAGTGGAAAAACAATGAGCTTGAGAATAAGTTTTCTGGTTCTTGCTCTTTTCCTGATGATGGTATTGAGCTCTTGCTTAGCCACAAACAGGAAAACAATGATGGTTGATGGGAAAGAGAAAGAGAAGCGGCAGCTGCTCGTCGAGAATGAGAAGGAAACATTTGAGAACTTTGAAACCGCTATGAACCACCAATACCATGTTACGATTGGCGCCCCCAAGGGGGATCCCAACCCCCACCAACGGCAAAACAGTGATAGTGATGGCAAAGTCTAAATTAAGATCATATATAGTTATACTATTAAGAACTCAGCTAGGTGTTATGGGTGTTTTACGTCTTTGTTATATACTATCTCTTAATTAAATAATTTTTGGCCTTATGTTTTACATTTGGATGTATTATATATCATGTTTCTCAGGTTGTACTATTTTCCTTGGTATTGTAGTGCTAATTAATCATATGTATTATTACTACTTCTAAATGGCATCAGAGATGCTCCAGTTTGTAGTTTCCATATATTCCAATCAACCAAATAAGAATATTGTGCAATCTGATCATCCTTTGTAACATGTTCGATCGGAACCTCTCCGCATGTGTTGATGTCAAAATATTGATGCATGTCGTTTCTTGAGCAAGTTAATTTTAGGAAGAACTTTTTCTGTTTCGACATGTTCCAAGCTGTGGAATCATCTAACTGTGAGTCGTCATTTCAGTTCCTATTCAAATTCCGAGCATAGCTGTGTTACAATGTTGGCAAATTTAAAACTTTGGACCAAAGTGACAACATGTGGGACTACATGTGTACCTTATAAACGCGTCCGTTGGTAATTTGGAAGGCCGTGTGACTTTGGATTGACTTAATTAATTTTAAATCAAGACCAATTGAATATGTAATTACCGGAGTTTTTATGCTAAAGAGTCCAAAAGTAATTAAATTTATTTAAGCTTAAGCGGTAAGGTGATCCCTTTACCAGACAAGGTTCTGGCCGGGTTTGATAAGGTCCATTCCCTACCCTCTTAGATTAGGCTACAGTAGATAGGTTTCTTGCTTTTACACAAAAAAATTATTCGATCAACCCGGCCGGCCATGGATCAGAACTTAGGCCATGGACCAAGTAATGTCAACCACACCCTCCACCTTATTCAGTCCCAATGCGTCCCACACCGCATCCGAACCATCAACTATGTTATTCTCGCACGGTCGTTGTCCCGCATGCTCCGCATCGCAACCGTGCCTTGAGTCACACTCATCCACCACCTTCGCGTCCACGCTACGACCGTTACTAGCCCGAATACGAATCATCTGGTTGCATCGTGTCCCACCGTTGTACCACCCGGTTGAAAGGGCAACGATCGGGTTTTTATTGGAGTGGTACTTTTCGTCGCACTCCGATGGGCCCCCGCCGTCCCCTCCTTGACTAAAATCATTGTTTGTAAGCTTGGCCGGTGTAGAGGACGTAACGGTAGGGGAGCATTCATACGTAGGGTACGATTTACCTGTCGAAAGACTTACTGTAATAATTAAACACTGATCCACTATATAATTCATAGAAGAAATTTATCAACTTATCAAAAAGAAAATATAATATATTAGCAAATATATAATAAAAATTGCATGAATCAAGAACACTAATAATCGAAAAAATCTAATATATTAGCAAATAATAGTCGATGGAAGACATAGACATATCTCTACAATTTTGAACTATTGGTTTGTTTGGAGCTCGTGAAAGTGATGGAAAGAGGGAGAGAAAATAATTTTAACAGAAAAAGTGTCATGAAAGTATGGAGAAAATTCTTATGGGCTCAGCAATTTGTTTTGTTATTTTCACCCCTTGTTCTTCTCAAACCAAAGAAGGAAAGTGAAATTTAGAAGAATTGAAGAACTATATTCCATTAATACGATCAGAACCCTGCAGTGAGCAAGTCCCTATAGGGTATAGTGATCATCCGGACAGTTCCATTTTCCAATCAATGGTCTAGATTCATTGTTAACTTTTACCGGTAAGAGTTAACAAACATATATAAATCATTGATTGTCGAGATAAACGGCTCAGATTGCACATTAATTACAGGGGGCGCTATAGGATTGCTCACTATAGTTTCCCTATTTGTACGTACCCTTGCACGTGAGAGTGCCTGATGGTTTACATCCGCCGGGCTGAGGGGAAGGAGTGGTTCCCTGGCATATGTGGGTCCCCAAGTCGGGGTCGTCGTTGCATTTTCCGTTTATGCAAATGAGTCTACCGTTGCAATCGTTGAGGGTTTGACATGGGCCGTTGCAGGAGGAGATAGAAACCACAAGAGGAGGAAGGGTTATGAGCTTCAACAAAAGGTAAATTAGGGAAAGCAATCTTGATTTCCCCATTTTAATGAAGGGCTGGAACTTGGAAGGCTTATCTCTCTATGAAAAGGGTTTGTGTTGGGGTAGAGAGTTTGCATGGGGCTTATATAGACCTGAATGTTATGCGGATTGGCACTCGAGTCATCCCGGAATTTTTGGGTGCCGGGCGGGTACCACACACGTGGTATCCTGTCGGCGATCCCAATCATCTAAAAGTGTTATGGACGGTCCGGATTTTAGAAGGAGAGAAAGAGGAGAGAGAGAGAGTGGTTGGATCTTGACCGTCCAAAACATATTTGGACGGCTGGAATGCACGCTGGGTACAGCCAGGTGGTACCCGCTCGGAACCCAAAAATTTCTGGAGTCATCCGGTCATGTCCTCATTTCGTGCAAAAATGTGTGGGAAGCATGAATTTAAATATCGATTGTTACGTTGCGATTTGCTTGGGAGTAATTTTTTTTTTTGGATAAATCTGCTTGGGTGTAGTTGTCAATATAGTTATTAGGATGCGCTTTCCTTTAGCTAGATATGATGCCTCATCTCCCTTTCTTTGTTTAATCATGAAGTTTGAGATTAATAAAATTCCTTTTGCTGTTAAAAAAGCTGAATTAATACTCCTATCATTATAATACTATTAAGATAAGAAAATTTAAAAATGAACCTTGGCTCTTATTTTTCTTCCGTTTGTATCCCTGGTTTTGAGTTGGTAAGATAAGAAAATTACTGCATCCTTTCTTTTCTCAATGTTGGCTTTTGGGGAAAAATGGAAACGCAACCTGTTTCAACCGAGACAAAAATATTTTTGCACGTGCAATGGAGTTGGCTGGACAAAAAGAAATTAACCCAGGCCTTGCCACTGGCGGAGGGCTTATTCGAGACCGTTTGGGCGTATGGATTTGCGATTTTAGCAGAAACATTGGCCATGCGACTAGTCTAGCAAGCGGGTGAAGTACGGGGATAACGGGATGGACTCAAAATGGTCTTTTGGTCGCAACGTGAGCCAGCTAGTAGTCGAGGTGGATACTCAAGCCGTTATTGATCTCCTTAATTACTGGAAAGCAAACTGACATAATCGTCTCAACAATCCAACGTCATTTGATTGCAGGTTAATGCTGGACCAGCTGGGAGTGTACCGTGTACGCCGTAACCCATACTTTCCATTAAGCCAATAGTTGCGTGGATGGTTTAGCTAATCATCCCACTTCACATAAATAAGTTTCATGAAGAATTCCATCCCCTTGTGTTTTGACATCACTCGGCAATTAATGATACATGCAATCCATTTTGTTTGGGGTAAAACTATTTGCCCATGAATCAGTGGTTCAGAACGGTTGACTTTTGAGTTTAATTAGCATAATCTGTTCACATGGTGGACTAAATTTATAGTACAAAACTCAATAAAATTTCCTTCAAGTACTTCATCATTTTAACCTGCTTCGATCGATTAAAACCACTCTATTGGTGTCATGAGGGCATCCCACTTAATCTTGCCTGGCCTCCTCCGGGTTGTTCTTTCTTCTTCCAAAGCAATCTACTCTGCATTTTGGTGAGCCAACACATACTGTGTGCTCTTAATTTTAAGCCGATAGTCCAACTAAGCGTAATCCGTAACCAACTTGACATATTTAAACGGTAGGGGCCTAATTGAATAACGAAGCTATAGCTTAGGTGTAAAATTGAAGCTGAAGAAGGTTTGAGTGTCTGTTAGATACTCTCTCCGTCCCTAAATAAGTGTTTGGCCAGCAAACCTAAGCTGCATTATTTTCGTTAAGAAAGTAAATTTTTTTCGCAATTCCCAATTTCCAAATCCTAAATTCTTTAAAATTTTGATTGTTTTTACTTTTCAAAATAATCAAAATTCTGGGAGCGAAAGAGAGGAAACGTAGGGGATCGGGTGGAAAAAAAGGGAAGGGAAAGGGGGCGGGGGGGACCCGTAGAAATTGAGAGTGAGAGAAGGGGAGACCGGGACCCGTAGAAATTGAGAGTGAGAGAAGGGGAGACCGGTAGAAATTAATTGAGAGAGAGAGAAGGGGCGGGGGTTGTTTTCTAACTCGAATCTTCTGTCCCCAACTCCTTGTCCCTCTCTCCGTCCCACCGTTCTCTAGTAGCCACATTCCACAACCACATAGCCCCATTCTAGAATTTTAGTTCAGTAATGACAAAATTTTGAGAGTGAAAGAGAGGAAACGTAGGGAAGCGGGTGGAAAAAAAGGGAGCGGGGTGGGACATGTAGAAATTGAGAGTGAGAGAAGGGGAGACCAGTAGAAATTAATTGAGAGAGAGAGAAGGGGCGGGGGTTGTTTTCCAACTCGAATCTCTTGCCGTGGGGATATTTTGACAAGAGGAGCTGAGGGGGTCAAAAAAGGGAACGGGGTGGGACCTGTAGAAATTGAGAGTGAGAGAAGGGGAGACCAGTAGAAATTAATTGAGAGAGAGAGAAGGGGCGGGGGTTGTTTTCCAACTCGAATCTCTTGCCGTGGGGATATTTTGACAAGAGGAGCCGAGGGGGTCAAAAAAGGGAGCGGGGTGGGACCTGTAGAAATTGAGAGTGAGAGAAGGGGAGACCAGTAGAAATTAATTGAGAGAGAGAGAAGGGGCGGGGGTTGTTTTCCAACTCGAATCTCTTGCCGTGGGGATATTTTGACAAGAGGAGCCGAGGGGGTCAAAAAAGGGAGCGGGGTGGGACCTGTAGAAATTGAGAGTGAGATAAGGGGAGACCAGTAGAAATTAATTGAGAGAGAGAGAAGGGGCGGGGGTTGTTTTCCAACTCGAATCTCTTGCCGTGGGGATATTTTGACAAGAGGAGCCGAGGGGGTCAAAAAAGGGAGCGGGGTGGGACCTGTAGAAATTGAGAGTGAGAGAAGGGGAGACCAGTAGAAATTAATTGAGAGAGAGAGAAGGGGCGAGGGTTGTTTTCCAACTCGAATCTCTTGCCGTGGGGATATTTTGACAAGAGGAGCCGAGGGGGTCAACATTCTAATTTCCGCGGGACCAGTGGCCTTTCATTTCCAGGAGGTGGTGAATTATTGGTGTTTACTGTGTTGTACTGTTGTAAAAAGTATTATTGGTGTGTACCGTTCAAGATATATGTAATAGGTGTGGCAGGTGTTGTTATTATGTAAAAAGTAGAAGTTGTTAAAGTAGTCCAAGTAGAAACAGTAGGATGGCAGTAGGTAGTAAATGAGACCAATTATATGTAGTACTGTTTGATGAGGTAATCGGTGATGTAATCTCTTTAATTTTAGGAATGTGGAGCGTTATAGATGAGAAAGTTTTTGGATTGTGATTTTGGCACTCAAAAAATTGATGGAAGGACTTCAAAACTGAACTGTGTTGATACACAAAACAACGTCATTTTGGAGCCCCTCCATCAATTTTTGAAGTGCTAAAATCAATTTCCAATTTTTTGGTGCCGGGTGGGTATATTCCACGTGGTATAGAGAGATGATCAATGATGCTCATGCTATTCTGAACAGAACAAAGTCTACTTTGCATCACATATTTCGGGAGGCAAATCAATGTGGCAATCACATAGCAAGAGTTGGAGCTGAACAACAAGAAGACCTGGTGGTGTTGATGGATCAGCCACTTTCAATGATGGAATTTTGAATTAGGGAGCGCCTTAACTTAAGAGTTAAGACAAATAATAGACTAGGGTGTTGCCGGTGGCTTTTGTTTGGGACTGTAACACTTTAAACATGTCTGATACTCTGTTGCGTTTTTCGCCCTTCGCCTAGTTATATAATATTCCGAAGTACCAAAAAAAAGAAGTAGTGATGTGATTATGATGATACGGAACTTAATTTCTAACCAGTAAGTCTACTGTTACAGATTTTGCGTACAGATTTGTTGTAGGGCCCACTACGGGTCTCACACAAATGATCCGAGCCGTTCATTAAATGTAAAATAGTTTTTCAAGGGCCCCCGCGAAAAATCAGCTCAATCCGATACTTATATGTGCTCGATCCAATCATATAATGTTTTAATATCCGGGAATCTAAATCAAAAGTTAGTTGATTGGATCGAGCATCTATAACTATCAGATTGAACTGATTTTTCGCGAGGGCCCTTGAAAAACTATTTTACATTTAATGAACGGGTCGGATCATTTGTGTGGTACCCGTAATGGACCCCACAACAAATCTGTACGTAAAATCTGTACCAGTAGACTTACTGATTTCTAATTTTAGGGTTCTGTGTACTGATCAACTGAATACGTACCGACGATTAGAACCAAAATTAATCTTCCAAGTATATATTATGCCAGTAATGGCCCATGCATGCCCATAGGCATTAGCATCATTAGAGCATCATTCTTCAACACCTAGAAGCTCCCCAGTATTCGGTCCAATGACCAGAAGCTCCACGAATTCGTGCTTATCTCCAGTTCTTCTTGTTGGGATGAAATAGTCTTTTTGCAATTACACCATTTTTCTTTTTTTGAAAGTGGGTGATAGCCGAGTTGGTAGACGACTTTGTTTGGTTTCAATTAGTTCTGAAATTTTTTTTTGATGTTAATGAATGGAGAGAGATAAATAGATAAACTTATTGAAAACTGTGTAAAGAGTTTAAAAAAATTCTCAAAACTTATAGGTGAACAAAGTGGGGCCATGGACAAGACAAATGGTCAAATCTCACAAACAAAAAAATTTCAAGGGGTAGTTCAAGTGGCAACTGTGATGAACTATAAATCCAGACATCTTGAGTTCGAAACTTGACGACTCTTGGGGCCAGGGCACAAAAGAGAAATTCTTGTGAATCCATACTCCCGGCTTGGATGGCTTGCCTTTAACCAGACTGGGTAGGAAAATAATCAAGGTTGGCGTAAGTTCGCTCGTACACACTTTACTGCCGGAAAAAAAAAATTACTGCATACGTAGGAACTAAAAAAAAAAACAAGAAAGGAATTCAGGGATGATTACCAAGATAAATGGTTGTCTAGAAAGGTTTGGTTGAAAATGTTCTGGTGATGATTAGACAGATGAGATTTTGAAGACTCACAGCACGAACGCAAAATTTTAATGATCATCCGAAAAAAATTGGCTAACGGATAGCACGGACGCAAAATTTTAAAATTGGGTTGGCGCGAACATTAAAAAGAAGGTATAACGTATGAAAGGTGACATTAGTTTTGCCAATACAAATTGTAAAAATATTTTTTTTATCGGGAATTGCAAAAATATTATAAAAATACTATCATATGGAGTAAGTATATTTTTTCTTTATCAACGTATTCAATTACTAAATATGGTCCTCATAATTGTAATTGCATACAATCGCGTCCATCCCTATCCATTTTAAAACGCAAAAAGATATCACAAAATTCAAATATTGCTATAAGTATTTTTTTTGTTTTGAAAAATTCCTCTTGATTGGGTAGTCTTGGATTGTTCAAAATAATGTCGGGCAGTTGAATTTATAAAATTTTACATTTTATTGAAAAACAATTCAAGTAAAATTTTATTAAAAATGTAAAGGGAGACTTAAAGAATTGTCCTCAGGTGCAACTCTTCGTAAGTTTTCATCCGGCACTTTTTTTCCACTTATGTTTTAATCCCCAATCTTTTATAATCCCAGAACATTTTGAATCTTGACAATCCAAAACACATTTGGACGGCTGGGATATTGCACGCTGGGTACAGCCAGGTGGTACCCGCTCGGAACCCAAAAATATTTTTGCACATGCAATGGAGTTGGTTGGACAAAAATATTTTTGCACCTCATCGATCTTGCCTGGCAATCTCGGGAATATGATTTCATGGAACTCAACACGAAACGGAGCCGAAAAAAGAAATTAACCCAGGCCTTGCCACTGGCGGACGGCTCATTCAAGACCGTTTGGGCGTATGGATTTGCGATTTTAATTAGCAGAAACATTGGCCATGCATAGCGGGTGAAGTACGGGGATAACGGGATGGACTCAAAATGGTCTTTTGGTCGCAACGTGAGCTAGCTAGTTGTCGAAGTGGATGCTCAAGCCGTTATTGATCTCCTTACTGGAAAGCAAACCGACAAAATCGTCTCAACAATCCAACGTCATTTGATTGCAGGTTTATGCTGGACCTGCTGAGAGCGTACCGTGTACGCCGTAACCCATACTTTCCATTAAGGCAATAGTTGCGCGGATGGTTTAGCTGATCTTGGATGCAACAAGCCTATTGGACTACTATGTACAATTTACTACTGCTAACTTCTATCATTAATTAGTTCTTAACTGTTAAATGATGCTAGAGACCATAGCAAAGACGAGTAGAATCCCAGATGTCGAATGGTTTTGACGATGGTGCCGAAATACAAATGATTCACCAAGTAAGAAAAACAGTATTAAACCCTCAATATTTATTCAACTAAAATCATCCCACTTCAACTTCATCATTTTAGAGCATGTTTACCAGTCAAGGTAAAGAAGCTCTTTAGCTGTTTTAGCTCATCAAAATGAGCAAAAGTGTCTTGCAACAGCCTCTGTAAACAACTAGGTAGAGTTCCTCCATCTACAGTTGTACGCTACAAATACCGCAAGACTGTTCATCAGGTATGTAGTTTACTAACATTATTTTCTCTCTCCTCTCTCCGTCCCTTTCTCTTCCTCTTTCTTCTTTTTTGAAAAAACTGCACTTTTGGTGCACTGTTGAAAAAGGGGAAAAAATATATTTTAATAGAGGATAGGTTAAATAGATAATGTTGGTGTAGTGTAGAAAGAAATATAAGTAGGTAAAATAAAAAATGTGCATTGTTCACAAATTTTTTTACCTAATGACTGATAAACTTGCTCTTAACCTGCTTCGATCGATTAAAACCACTCTATTGGTGTCATGAGGGCATCCCACTTAATCTTGCCTGGCCTCCTCCGGGTTGTTCTTACTTCTTCCAAAGCAATCTACTCTGCATTTTGGTAAGCCAACACATACTGTGTGCTCTTAATTTTAAGCCGATAGTCCAACTAAGCGTAATCCGTAACCAACTTGACATATTTAAACGGTAGGGGCCTAATTGAATAACGAAGCTATAGCTTAGGTGTAAAATTGAAACTGAAGAAAGTTTGAGTATCTATTAGATACTCTCTCCGTCCCTAAATAAGTGTTCGGACAATAAACCTAAGATGCATTATTTTCGTTAAGAAAGTAAATTTTTTTCGCATTTCCCAATTTCCAAATCCAAAATTCTTTAAAATTTTGATTGTTTTTACTTTTCAAAATAATCAAAATTCTGAGAGCAAAAGAGAGGAAACGTAGGGGATCGGGTGGAAAAAAAAAGGGGGGGGGGGGGGGGGGGGGGGGGACCTGTAGAAATTGAGAGTGAGAGAAGGGGGGACCAGTAGAAATTAATTGAGAGAGAGAGAGAAGGGGCAGGGGTTGTTTTCCAAATCGAATCTTCTGTCCCCAACTCCTTGTCCCTCTCTCTGTCTCACCCTTCTCTAGTAGCCCCATTCCAAAACCACATAGCCCCATTCCAGAATTTTAGTTCAATAATGACATAATTTTGAGAGTGAAAAAGTGGAAATGTAGGGGAGTGGGTGGAAAAAAAACTGGGAGGGGGAAGAGGGGGGGGACTTGTAGAAATTGAGAGTGAGAGAAGGGGGGAACGGTAGAAATTAATTGTGAGAGAGAGAGAGGGGGTGGGGGTTGTTTTCCAACTTGAATCTTCTGTCCCCAACTCCTTGTCCCTCTCTCTATCCCACCCTTCTCTAGTAGCCCCATTCCAAAACCACGTAGCCCCATTCCAGAATTTTAGTTCAGTAATAACAAAAATGTAAAAAGAATTTTTGTATACAGTGCTCTATATGAAATACACATATATGTATGTTGGTTGAGAATTTTGTTTTGTTGAGCTATATTATTTACTTATTAACAATTATAAGTGATTTTTGATTTACCTTAAATACGGATGACTCATTTAGTACCAACAATATCAAAGAAAAATTAAATTTTATGCACAAAAAATACAACATTATGTATTTTAAGAAGCCCCCCTTGCCGTGGGGGTATTTTGACAAGAGGATCGAGCCGAGGGGGTCAACATTCTAATTTCCACGGGCTTCTTAAACCTAATCTGCAGTCCATCTTTAATTTTAGGAATGTGGAGCGTTATAGATGAGAAATTTTTTTGGTGCCGGGTGGGTATATCCCACGTGGTACCCGCTCGGCACATCTGGACCGTCCAATACACTTTTGAACGATTCGGATTGAAATCTTCTTTCTCTTCTCACCCCAACACTTTCTCTCTCCAAATCCGAGCCGTCTAAAAACACAATGGACGGCTCGGATACGCGGAACGGACACCACGTGATACCCACTCGGCAAATGGCTGTGTGTGTCAGAAGGTAAAAGCAAAGCTAGCTTTGCCAAAGAGCCATTTGCTTTTACCTTCTGACACACACTGCCATGCCAAAGAGCCATTTGCTTTTACCTTCTGACACACACTGCCATGCCAAAGAGCCATTTGCTTTTACCTTCTGACACACACAGCCATGGGGCGACCCCACCCCACAAACAGCCATTTGCTTTTACCTTCTCACACACACTGCCATGCCAAAGAGCCATTTGCTTTTACCTTCTGACACACACAGCCATGGGCCGACCCCACCCCACAAACATCCATTTGCTTTTACCTTCTGACACACACTGCCATGAGCCAGATATTGGCGGGAAAGCCAGGTAGGCTTTTTTGTCCGAACAAACCCTAAATGAGACCAATTATATGTAGTACTGTTTGATGAGGTAATCGGTGATGTAATCTCTTTAATTTTAGGAATGTGGAGCGTTGTAGATGAGAAATTTTTTTGGTGCCGGGTGGGTATATCCCACGTGGTATCCGTTTGGCACATCTGGACCTTCCAATACACTTTTGAACGATTCGGATTGAAATCCTCTTTCTCTTCTCACCCCAACACTTTCTCTCTCATTTTTCTCTCTCCAAATCCAAGCCGTCCAGAAACACAATGGACGACTCGGATGCGCCGAGTGGACACCACGTGGTACCCACCCGGCACTGAAAAATTTCCCATTATATAGGGCATTTACGCCTTTCGCCTTTAAACCATAAACAACGTAGTACCTATCTATTGAATTTAAAAAGGATAAGAAAACTAACCTTATTATTCAAAAGGCCGAGGCCAATATTACAACTGGAGAGGGAGGAGAATACAGCAGAAGAGAGGGGAGAGCTAGGATTTGAGAGAGAGAGAGAGAGGATAATCCTGAAAAACCTCTAGTTTGAATCCTACAATTTAGGACTTCACCAATATTCCTATCTGTTAAAGATAGTGTAAGATTAGGATAAGCATTAAATTAAATAGGATCATGACACAAACTGGTCTCTATTGCCCCCATTATTGAGGATCTCCAATTATTACACTTGCCATCTCTCAAAATTACTTGAAGATAGGTATCCATTCCTAACAAAGTTAATGGCTTAAGAGCAATTTGCACTAAACCAATATGGATATAATTATAATTTCGCATATGAGCAAGAAAATCATTTCTTTCCATAAGATTAATTATCTTATCATTGAGCTCTATGCTCTCAATTTTTTCCTTGGTTTTAATTGCCAAGGTACTTCTAAATTCAAACGTACCACGTCCATAAATTGTTGATGGACGTACTGGAGGAATCGTCCAGTAGTTTAATTGTTCTTGCACATTGGCATATTCCACTAATTCGGAATTTTTAATTCTATCATTATCAGATCTAAATAATCTTTTCATTTTGAGATGATTGTGTTAGTGCTCATATAAATTATTTTCCCATGATTTTGCCCTTTTTTTTTAAACGGAAGATAACATTATAAATAGCACGTCTGTCAATGGTTTACCGGAGAAAGGCCAAATTACCCTAACCGGGTCCTCAAGGCCGGACAAATCCGAACGCGACTTTGGTGACGTCCCACTACCCATAATGTTGTCTTACATTTAAATTTTTCTTTTAAGGTTTTATTTTAAAAGGCTTCATCATTCAGAAATAACTTATATTTGCACTAACAAGTAAGTTACGCCATTTCTGGCTCTGATACCAAATAATTATACCAATCTTCACCTTAATACCATTGGAGATCAATTAGTTCGAATAGAAGAACAAGTAACCCAATTAAGGGAAGATATTAAGAATTCTCAATCAAGAGAAAAAGATGAAGAGAAAATTTCTCCTTAAAAATGAATTCTAAAAAAGGACAATGTGTCCCTTAAAAATTCTCCAAAAAAGTAAAAAAAATTTGAATTTAAAAAGGATAAGAGAATTTAAAAATGAACCGTGGCTCGGAGTATTTTTCTTCCGTTTGTATCCCTGGTTTTGAGTTGGAATACTTCCCTTCTGTTTAGGGTAGGGTTATCTAATTGAGAATAAATTCATTACACTATCGATGTAAACATTTGTTTTCTCCAAATCAATTGCATTGCGCCACATTGCAAAACAGTGGTCTCAATCAATAAAACATGACGACTTGGCGCAATATAATTGATTTGAAGGAAACAAATGTTTACACCGGCAGTGTAAAGAATTTCATCTCTATCCAATTACATCCTTTCTTTTCTCAATGTTGGCTTTTGTGGAAAAATGGAAACGCAACCTGTTTCAACCCAGACAACCGTAGTGCAGATATTGAAAAAAAAAAAAAATATTGCACTTGCAATGGAGTAGGAGTGGCATTCCATCAAGTTCTACAGAAGTGTAAGAACCCAACAGCACCCTCATCGATCAGTCTTGGCTGGCAATCTCCGGAATGTGATTTCTTAAAACTCAACACCAACGGAGCCGCAAAAAGAAACCCAGGCCTTGCCACTGGCGGAGGGCTCATTCGAGACTGTTTGGGCGTATGGATTTGCGATTTTAGCAGAAACATTGGCCATGCGACTAGTCTAGCTAGCGGTGAATTATGATTTATGGGGATAACAGGATGGACTTAAATTGTCTTTTGGTCGCAACATCAGCCAGCTAGATGTCGAAGTGGATGCTCAAGCCGTCATATATTGATATCATTTTTTTTTATCGGCATATATTGATTCTTTAATTACTAGAAAGCAAACTGACAAAGCTCAATGGAGGAAAAAAATTCATGCAGCCGAATCTCCTGATTTTGGACTTCCTAAGCAGAATGAAATCAAATCAGACCCCGCATGCATCCAGTTCTTCTAGCTGGCTGGCCCATTTTACTCACCACTTGATGATCCCCACCTATATAGTCGATCCCAATGTTTTACCCCACGCCCCAAGCCTCCTCTGGTTCACCTTAGCTTGTTCGTTTTAGGATTTTGGGTAATGAGTGAAGAGAGATAGCTAAAGAGAGAAATAAGAGTAATAATTGAGAAAAAATTTATTGAAGACCTTGCGTAGAAAGAAAAGTCCAAAACCAAAATCCCTAACCGAACAAGCTGAATCTGTTCATAATGTCCTTACAGAATGGTTCTTGAATTTACTTGGATTGTCGGCCCATGTTTTAAAATCTAGTCGAACTTCCCTTCTACTCTAGTGTTTTAGGCTCAAAACTGATCTTAGAAATATCATGATCGATATAATGTTTCTCATCTGGGTACGCTTTATTTTAAGCGTACTTCCGTCACCAAGGCTGATTGGATTTAAAGGCTGAAAACTCAAATTTAGTTCTCCATATATATCTGGGTCCCTAAAAAGAGTCTCAATCATCTCACACCATAAAGATAGGAGAGGGAAGGAGTGGAGATGAGAGGAGAGAGAGTACGAAAATATACTAGAGACTGGAAGCAGGGAGTGAAGGAAGAGAATAAAGGGAGAAAAAGGAAGCGGGGAAGAAGGGGAAGGGGGCGATGGGGTTGGGGATCCCCATTATGTTTGGAGTAACTATTTGGTGGTTTTTTTCCATTTGTCATAATTTAGTTCTTCATGCATGGAGTATAGTTGCTCTACCAACTGAGCTAGCACTCACTTGCATAACTATTTGGTGGTTCGGCCGTTGGGAAACCAAATCATTGTCTCAGAGATTTTACATTTTAGATCCGTTAATTATTTTTTGCAACTTGTACATTTATATAGGGCTCTGCAACTTGCTTTAAAACCAGTAATTATTGGTGTCAAATGGTGTGGGGGCGTGATTTATCCTTGAACCTCCTGAACCCTTCCTCGTTGCTTGAACCGTGGAGATCTTGACCGGCGACGCTGTATACCTGCGAACCGGAGGGTGGTGTTCCTCCGGGTAGAAGCTCCGACGATCTAGTTAGAACTGGAGGGAAGAAGAAGAAGAAGTTTGGTAGGAAAAATAGTTTAGGGGGAGAGAATCTCTGACCCCTTCCCTAGAAGGGGTTCCCTGCTATTTATAGGCCCAGACTTGGAGTGCTGAGCAAGGTGGAAGTATACTGCACACGCGCTTGCCACGCTCGGATGACGTCACGTGTCAGAGGCACTTAAGTGATTCAGCTCTTCGAGACCTGCAAACCCATGTGGACCCACGTGGGCCAATGTCTGATACGTCCCAGCGGTTATCAGAGAGGTGAAAGTGCTTATCTTTGCTTCTATCAGCAGAAGCTTCTAGAATGTTCCACAACCGCCTCAGCCGAGGGCTTCTTCGGAACGTATGATATCGCCGAGCATAGTACTCCTTCGTTGAGCGTCTACCTACCCGGACGGAGAGACACCCATCCGAGTAAATACTTCCTTCGCCGAACGAGAACGTTGCTCGAAGCTCGGAAGTTCATCTTACGCTCGGTGAACAGTCAAGACGCCGATTAACGCTCGGTGAGAGACTGGGATGACATGTCACGTTCGACTTTTCTCATACAGACGAACTGAGACAACTGGACTGTGGGCCTGGAAGGTTATCCCACTGAACCTTCTGAACCTTCGGATATTTTGGCCCACTACAAATGGTCATTCCACTTAATCTTGCCTCATTTGGTGGATAACGTTAGCATCACCAAAATTTCTACTGCTAATTAAGATAAAATGAAATAAGAAATTCTAGGGGGCGACTATTCGCAATCCTCAAATTTTCTCCCGTAGCCCGTTAAAAATTTTTGAAAATTATATTTCAGTAACTACATGTCGAAAACATGTTCAACCTTCGGTAAACAACTGCCGAACATACATTTCGGTAAATAGCTGTTGAAAATAAGATTATATTTCGGTAACTACATGTCGGAAATGCACAAGAAACATATATTTCGGTAATTGGATGCTGAAAATGTATCTCAATTTCGGTAACTAACTGTCGAAAATGTATCTTAATTTCGATAACTAACTGTCGAAACATATGGAAATTTTTAACGGGCTACGGGAGAAAATTGAGGGGTGCGAATAGCAGCGCCCAAATTCTATTGCTATAGTAGACTTTTATTTGCAAAAAGGGAAAATACCTTAACAACCCCTCTATTTTAGTAGAATCACATTTTACACCCTTTTACTATTGGAAATCACGGAAACGCCCCTTTTTGATCACTCTGTTTAGCTCCGTTTAACATCTTGCTAAAATTATGGATATATATAGTTTCCACCCACTTTCAAAAATTAAGGTACTTAAGGATCGGTTTGAGCAATTTGAACTTTATGAAGGAACCTTTGGATTTGTTTTTACAAAATTCAAAAGTGTTAGTGAAGAGCAATTGATGGAGCATTGCACTAAATTAGAAAATTTCTTGAAATTCAAACAACATGGTGATATTTATGGGGATGAGTTATTCCAAAAATTTAGGCATTTGAAAATAATATTGCCAAGAGAAGTAACCAAAAGTGAGGGAGTGCTGTGTGATTTTAGAAAGTAAAGGGGTATGCAATGTGATCTCATTAAAATAGAGGGGGTCTGAATGAAATTTACCATTTGCAAAAACCCTACCTTCTTTTTCTCTATATAAACAGCAGCTTAAAATCATCCTTCTATCCCCACAACATTGTTCTTCCCTAAAGCAATTACCCTGCATTCGGGTAAGTCCACACAGAAAATAGAATGGTTACCAAACATGACCATAGTGTTTTCTTAATTTGAAAATGAGTTTTTTGGTTAATGGGCAAACTAATTAATCTCATGCAAAATTTTGTTTTTTCTTCCACATACGAATTACAGTGCAAAAACAATGAGCTTGAGAATAAGGTTTCTGGTTCTTGCTCTTTTCCTGATGATGGTACTGAGCTCTTGCTTAGCCACAAACAGGAAAACAATGATGGTTGATGGGAAAGAGAAAGAGAAGCGGCAGCTGCTCGTCGAGAATGAGAAGGAAACATTTGAGAACTTTGAAACTGCTATGAACCACCAATACCATGTTACGATTGGCGCCCCTATTGGGGATCGCAACCCCCACCAACGGCAAAACAGTGATAGTGATGTCAAAGTCTAAATTAAGATCATATATAGTTATACTATTAAGAACTTAGCTAGGTGTTATGGGTGTTTTACGTCTTTGTTATATACTATCTCTTAAATAATTTTTGGCCTTATGTTTTACATTTGGATGTATTATCATGTTTCTCAGGTTGTACTATTTCCTTGGTATTGTAGTGCTAATTAATCGTATGTATTATTACTACTTCTAAATGGCATCAGAGACGATGCTCCAGTTTGTAGTTTCCATTCCAATAAACCAAATAAGAATATTGTGCAATCTGATCATCCTTTGTAACATGTTCGATCGGAACCTCTCAGCATTTGTTGATGTCAAATTGATGCATGTTGTTTCTTGAGCAAGTTAATTTTAGGAAGAACTTTTTCTGTTTCGACACGTTCCAAGCTGTGGAATCATCTAACTGTGAGTCGTCATTTCAGTTCCTATTCAAATTCCGAGCATAGCTGTGTTACAATGTTGGCAAATTTATAACTTTGGACCAAAGTGACAAAGATTTCACGTATCATACATGTGGGACTACATGTGTACCTTATAAACGCGTCCGTTGGTAATTTGGAAGGCCGTGTGACTTTGGATTGACTTAATTAATTTTAAATCAAGACCAATTGAATATGTAATTACCGGAGTTTTTATACTAAAGAGTCCAAAAGTAATTAAATTTATTTAAGCTTAAGTGGTAAGGTGATCCCTTTACCAGACAAGGTTCTGGCCGGGTTTGAGTCTCGGCATAAGGTCCATTCCCTACCCTCTTAGATTAGGCTACAGTAGATAGGTTTCTTGCTTTTACACAAAAAAATTATTCGATCAACCCATGGATCAGAACTTAGGCCATGGACCAAGTAATGTCAACCACACCCTCCTCCTTATTCAGTCCCAATGCGTCCCACACCGCATCCGAACCATCAACTATGTTATTCTCACACGGTCGTTGTCCCGCGTGCTCCGCATCGCAACCGTGCCTTGAGTCACACTCATCCACCACCTTCGCGTCCACGCTCCGACCGTTACTAGCCCGAACACGGATTATCTGGTTGCATCGTGTCCCACCGTTGTACCACCCGGTTGAAAGGGCAACGATCGGGTTTTTATTGCAGTGGTACTTATCGTCACACTTTGATGGGCCCCCGCCATCCCCTCCTCGACAAAAATTATTGTTTGTGAGCTTGGCCGGTGTAGAGGACGTAACGGTAGGGGAGCATTCATACGTAGGGTACGATTTACCTGTGGAAAGACTTAATAAATACGTACTGACACTATATAATTCATAGAAGAAATTTATCAACTTATCAAAAAGAAAATCTAATATATTAGCAAATATATAATAAAAATTGCATGAATCAAGAACACTAATCGATGGAAGACATAGACATATCAATTCTTGCTCAATTTACCATAAATAAATGTTACAAAAGCTGATGTAGTACCTTCCACAAACGTATATATTGTTAGCAAAAGACCTACTTTTGGAGCACATATCTCTACAATTTTGAACTGTTGGTTTGTTTGGAGCTCGTGAAAGTGATGGAAAAAGGGAGAGAAAATAATTATAACAGAAAAAGTGTCAAGAAAGTATGGAGGAAATTCTTATGGGCTCAGCAAATTATTTTGTTATTTTCACCCCTTGTTCTTCTCAAACCAAACAAGGAAAGTGAGATTTAGAAGAAATGAAGACCTAAATTCCATTAATACAATCGAAACCCTGCAGTGAGCAAGTCCCTACAGGGTATAGTGATCATTCGGACCGTTCTATTTCCCAATCAATGGTCTAGAATCATTGTTAACTTTTACCGGCAAGAGTTAACAAACATATATGAATCATTGATTGTCGAGATAAACGGCTCAGATTGCACATTAATTATAGAGGGCGCTATAGGGTTGCTCACTATAGTTCCCCCATTTGTACGTACCCCTGCACGTGAGAGTGCCTGATTGTTTACATCCGCTGGGCTGAGGGGAAGGAGTGGTTCCCTTGCATATGTGGGTCCCCACGTCGGGGTCGTCGTTGCATTTTCCGTTGATGCAAATGAGTTTACCGTTGCAATCGTTGAGGGTTCGACATGGGCCGTTGCAGTAGGAGATAGAAACCACAAGAGGAGGAAGGGATATGAGCTTCAACAAAAGGTAAATTAGCAGGGAAAGCAATCTTGATTTCCCCATTTTAATGAAGGGCTAGCTGGAACTTGGAAGGCTTAATTATCTCTCTATGAAAAGGGTGTGGGTTGGGGTAGAGAGTTTGGATGGGGCTTATATACTAGACCTGAATGTTATGCAGATTGGCACTCGAGTCATCCCGGGAATTTTTGGGTGCCGGGCGGGTACCACAAACGTGGTATCCCGTCAGCGATCCCAGTCATCCAAAAGTGTTATGGACGGTCCGTATTTTTGAAGGAGAGAAAAAGGAGAGAGAGTGGTAGATTAGGTGAGGGGAGAGATAGTGGTTGGATCTTAGCCGTCCAAAACACATTTGGACAGCTGGGATGCACACTGGGTACGGCCAGGTGGTACCCACTCAGAACCCAAAAATTTCTCGAGTCATCCGGTCATGTCCTCCTTCCGTGCAAAAATGTGTGGGAAGCATGAATTTAAATATCGGTTGTTACGTAGCGATTTGCTTGGGTGTAGTTGTCAATATGGTTATTGGGATGCGCTTTCCTTTAGCTAGATATGATGCCTCATCTCCCTTTCTTCGTTTAATCATGAAGTTTGAGATTAATAAAATCATTTTTGCTGTTAAAAAAGCTGAATACTCCTATCATTATAATACTATTAAGATAAGAAAATTTAAAAATGAACCTTGGCTCTTATTTTTCTTCCGTTTGTATCCCTGGTTTTGAGTTGGTACTTCCGTTCTGTTCAGGGTAGGGTCTCTATCTCCAATTACTGCATCCTTTGTTTTCTCAATGTTGGCTTTTGGGGAAAAATGGAAACGCAACCTGCAGTTTCAACCTAGACAGGTTGCGTTTTGGAAAAAATATTTTTGCACGTGCAATGGAGTTGGCTGGACAAAAATATTTTTGCACCTAATTGATCTTGGCTGGCAATCTCCGGAATATGATTTCTAGGAACTCAACACGAAACGGAGCCGCAAAAAGAAATTAACCCAGACCTTGCCACTGGCAGACGGCTCATTCGAGACCGTTTGGGCGTATCGATTTGCGATTTTAGCAGAAACATTGGCCATGCGACTAGTCTAGCGAGCGGGTGAAGTACGGGGATAACGGGATCGATGGACTCAAAATGGTCTTTTGGTCGCAACGTCAGCCAGCTAGTTGCCGAAGTGGATACTCAAGCCGTTATTGATCTCCTTAATTAGTGGAAAGCAAACTGACAAAATCGTCTCACCAACATCATTTGATTGCAGGTTTATGCTGGACCAGCTGGGAGTGTACCGTGTACGCCGTAACCCATACTTTCACTGTGTTCGGTTGGGCATTTTTAGATTTTATTTCAGGAAGATGTTTTTGAATGCCAAAAAGTGGTTTTCAAGTCTCCCGGCAAAGAGTACTCTCTTACTTTAAAATATGACAATTGAACCATGTGGTGCAGTAAAATAGGGCCGGGCCCACCACTCTCCTTTCCCCAACTTTTGACCTTTATAATGTGGTGCAATAAACAGCTGACAGCTGTATATGGACGTTGGTTCAAGAGAGAGATGAGTGCTTGGGATTATTTTGCAAGAGAGAGATGAGTGGCTGGGATGAAACCGAGAGAGAGATGGGTGGTTGGGAGTAATTGAAGAGAGAGAGAGAGAGGATGGAATGTACAGACACACATTTGACATTTTTTCCGTCCCTTTTTCTTTTTTTCTTTTTTGGCAGTCTCAATCGGGGGTCCCATTTATTTTTGAAATAACTCATCCAATCACATATTTTTATATTTTAACTCAAAATTTTCAATCCAAAATTGCCATCCAGACTCACTGTGTTCGGTTGGGCATTTTCAGATTTTATTTCAGGAAGATGTTTTTGAATGCCAAAAAGTGGTTTTCAAGTCTCCCGGCAAAGAGTACTCTCTTACTTTAAAATATGACAATTGAACCATGTGGTGCAGTAAAATAGGGCCGGGTCCACCACTCTCATTTCCCCAACTTTTGACCTTTATAATGTGGTGCAATAAACAGCTGACAGCTGTATATGGACGTTGGTTCAAGAGAGAGATGAGTGCTTGGGATTATTTTGCAAGAGAGAGATGAGTGGCTGGGATGAAACCGAGAGAGAGATGGGTGGTTGGGAGTAACTGAAGAGAGAGAGAGAGGATGGAATGTACAAACACACATTTGACATTTTTTTCGTCCCTTTTTCTTTTTTTCTTTTTTGGCAGTCTCAATCGGGGGTCCCATTTATTTTTGAAATAACTCATCCAATCACATATTTTTACATTTTAACTCAAAATTTTCAATCCAAAATTGCCATCCAAACACAGTCACTGTGTTCGATTGGGCATTTTCAGATTTTATTTCAGGAAGATGTTTTTGAATGCCAAAAAGTGGTTTTCAAGTCTCCCGGCAAAGAGTACTCTCTTACTTTAAAATATGACAATTGAACCATGTGGTGCAGTAAAATAGGGCCGGGCCCACCACTCTCCTTTCCCCAACTTTTGACCTTTATAATGTGGTGCAATAAACAGCTGACAGCTGTATATGGACGTTGGTTCAAGAGAGAGATGAGTGCTTGGGATTATTTTGCAAGAGAGAGATGAGTGGCTGGGATGAAACCGAGAGAGAGATGGGTGGTTGGGAGTAATTGAAGAGAGAGAGAGGATGGAACGTACAGACACACATTTGACATTTTTTCCGTCCCTTTTTCTTTTTTTCTTTTTTGGTAGTCTCAATCGGGGGTCTCATTTATTTTTGAAATAACTCATCCAATCACATATTTTTACATTTTAACTCAAAATTTTCAATCCAAAATTGCCTTCCAAACACAGTGAATTATAAACATCCCTTTCTGAGTTTGTGCATTATGCACAATTCTTTAAGTCGCCTTAAAGTTGGGGAAGATGTTTTTGAATGCCAAAAAGTGGTTTTCAAGTCTCCCGGCAAAGAGTACTCTCTTACTTTAAAATATGACAATTGAACCATGTGGTGCAGTAAAATAGGGCCGGGCCCACCACTCTCCTTTCCCCAACTTTTGACCTTTATAATGTGGTGCAATAAACAGCTGACAGCTGTATATGGACGTTGGTTCAAGAGAGAGATGAGTGCTTGGGATTATTTTGCAAGAGAGAGATGAGTGGCTGGGATGAAACCGAGAGAGAGATGGGTGGTTGGGAGTAATTGAAGAGAGAGAGAGGATGGAACGTACAGACACACATTTGACATTTTTTCCGTCCCTTTTTCTTTTTTTCTTTTTTGGCAGTCTCAATCGGGGGTCTCATTTATTTTTGAAATAACTCATCCAATCACATATTTTTACATTTTAACTCAAAATTTTCAATCCAAAATTGCCTTCCAAACACAGTGAATTATAAACATCCCTTTCTGAGTTTGTGCATTATGCACAATTCTTTAAGTCGCCTTAAATATTTTTAAGAATACTTGCATAGAATCTCTAACACAAGTATTACTCCTGTAACTTCGTAACATTTGCAACCGGGATGTTCGGGCCAGGTCGTGGCCCGTGAATGGCGAAAAAAATTCAAATAATGAAAACTAACTTATTTTGAGATTAGTTTAGGATCAGAACTCACCCTAAGGGCATCTCCAATTCACCTCTATTCCTCCAAAATAGAGGATGAATGTGACACATTTTTTTTTTTTTATCGGCAAAAAAAATTTCATTAACTCATAACACGAAGTACAGAACTAATAGAGTTTTGGGTACACTGGTCTGACCATCCAAGACTCTCATCTCCTAACCACATGGAGGTACTGATTTAAGCCCAACAGCTGAGCCCAAACCAGAAGGAAACAAAACACCTAAAAGTCCAAGGTTGGTAAGAAACCAACACAAGCCTAAATACACCAGAATGGGCCTAGCCTAACACCTAAAGCCCCAAATCCAAAACCTAACCCTAGCCACCCACCACCAGCTCCTCCGTTCATCGCCGCCGCCGCCCACACTGAAACTGCAACAGACCACAGCCAAGCTCTCCGCCGCAGAAACACCCCTGAGCACAGCTGCCCAAAGCCCCAACCACCACCCACCACCGCCAAACCACTAACACAAACCACGGCCAAGGCGGAACGAACCAGATCTGAGCGAAGAGAAGCGTGATCGTCAAAGCAACATACGATGGCACCCCCACATCGACCGCCATGAACACCGCCTCCACACATCATCCACAGAAATAACAGCCACCATCCGCAACCAAAACCCAGTCCAGCGAAGACATCCGAAGGCCCCATCTCGCACCCCCACCACCTCCAGCAGCCACCAAAGCCGAAACGGCGATGCACGCTCGCGCCCAACCACCAAACAAGACAGAGCACAGAGGGCGAATCACTGGAAAGAGCAAGCCAACGGAGAAGATGAAACATCTGCGGAAACCGAGATCTCCACAAGCCGTTAGGCGAAACCGAAAACGCTCAAGAGCCGAGGTCGGAGGGAGATCTTGTGGCCCCGCCTCCCACCGCTGCCACCGCACCTACCCGTTAGGAAACCAGTAAACCCCAAGAAGGACACCGGCGATGCGAGCGGCGAACGGGAAGAAGACGAGAAGAACGGGGAGGAACAATGAAAAATCCGGCGAGAGGAGGCAGCCACCATCGCAGGAGAAATCGGCCACGAGAACGGAAGAAAAAACCTGCAAAACAAAAGAGAAAGCAGAAAAAGAAAACAGAATCAGAAGAGGCCTGGGGGAGGAGGGAAGGAGGATCGCCTCCCCCCCAGGCGGCGGCGACCAAAACTGTGGTTTCTAGAGAGGGGAGCGGAAGAGTTTTAGAGAGAGAGCCACATTTTCTCTATATGAATGTGACACATTAAGGAGAGATTTTATAATTTATTCCTTTTTTCTTCACTTTTTGTACTTTTTTGGATAATCTTTGAAGGACCCAGTGTTCTTTTTAGAGTTTGGTCCTTCAAAAGTAAATTTGGTTTTTTAGAGGACCAAAAGTAAATTCGGAGTACAAAATCCCTCCAAACTCTAAAAAAGGACAATGGGTCCCTTAAAAATTCTCCAAAAAAGTAATAAAAAAAAAAGAATTTAAAAAGGATTAGAGAATTTAAAAATGAACCGTGGCTCGGAGTATTTTTCTTCCGTTTGTATCCCTGGTTTTGAGTTGGAATACTTCCCTTCTGTTCAGGGTAGGGTTATCTAATTGAGAATAAATTCATTACACTATCGATGTAAACATTTGTTTTCTCCAAATCAATTGCATTGCACCACATTGCAAAACAGTGGTCTCAATCAATAAAACATGACGACTTGGCGCAATATAATTGATTTGAAGGAAACAAATGTTTACACCGGCGGTGTAAAGAATTTAATCTCTATCCAATTACATCCTTTCTTTTCTCAATGTTGGCTTTTGTGGAAAAATGGAAACGCAACCTGTTTCAACCCAGACAACCGTAGTGCAGATATTGAAAATATATATATATATTGCACGTGCAATGGAGTTGGAGTGGCATTCCATCAAGTTCCACAGAAGTGTAAGAACCCAACAGCACCCTCATCGATCAGTCTTGGCTGGCAATCTCCGGAATGTGATTCCTTGAAACTCAACACCAACGGAGCCGCAAAAAGAAACCCAGGCCTTGCCACTGGCGGAGGGCTCATTCGAGACCGTTTGGGCGTATGGATTTGCGATTTTAGCAGAAACATTGGCCATGCGACTAGTCTAGCTAGCGGTGAATTATGATTTATGGGGATCGATAACGGGATGGACTTAAATTGTCTTTTGGTCGCAACATCAGCCAGCTAGATGTCGAAGTGGATGCTCAAGCCGTTATATATTGATATCATTTTATTTTATTTTTATCGGCATATATTGATATCTTTAATTACTAGAAAGCAAACTGACAGAGCACAATGGAGGAAAAAAATTCATACATCCGACCCCATAAACGATCATCCTCCTCGCCTTAATAAACATAAACGATCTCCAAAATTTTCCCAACCTCTCTATCCGTTTCTATATTATCAATGATACCATTTTGATTATGTATATCTGAAGAAGATATCGAAAAAACCGAAGCTTGAGGTGTTGCAATTAATGAGGCTTGTCTATCTTTCAATTTGGTCTTTAAGAACCGCTCATCGATCTTCATCCTCCTTCTCCAACTTCTTCTTTTGTCGAAGTTGTTGGACACTAGAATGTTTCCCGGCCCTTGACGCGCGGTGCTTTCAGATTTGCTTAGGCATGAGGACATCACCACGAGGAGCAGTATCCTAACTATATTGGCACCTCCTCACCTCGACAATCATATGCCACCTAAGACCCATGATAAAAATAAAATAAAAAAAAAACCACATGGTTGACAAGTTATCAACCAAACAAAAAACAAAAACAAAAATTACTACATCGATCCAAAAAACTACCCAAACAAACCGTCAAAGATCACACTAAACACAACATCCCAACGACTGCACCAGATTTGGATGACCTCATCTCAGCATCCCTTTGAGCACACTCAAAGATCACACTTAATAACCGAATCTCCTGATTTTGGACTTCCTAAGCAGAATGAAATCAAATCAGACCCCGCATGCATCCAGTTCTTCTAGCTGGCTGGCCCATTTTACTCACCACTTGATGATCCCCACCTATATAGTCGATCCCAATGTTTTACCCCACGCCCCAAGCCTCCTCTGGTTCACCTTAGCTTGTTCGTTTTAGGATTTTGGGTAATGAGTGAAGAGAGATAGCTAAAGAGAGAAATAAGAGTAATAATTGAGAAAAAATTTATTGAAGACCTTGCGTAGAAAGAAAAGTCCAAAACCAAAATCCCTAACCGAACAAGCTGAATCTGTTCATAATGTCCTTACAGAATGGTTCTTGAATTTACTTGGATTGTCGGCCCATGTTTTAAAATCTAGTCGAACTTCCCTTCTACTCTAGTGTTTTAGGCTCAAAACTGATCTTAGAAATATCATGATTGATATAATGTTTCTCATCTGGGTACGCTTTATTTTAAGCGTACTTCCGTCACCAAGGCTGATTGGATTTAAAGGCTGAAAACTCAAATTTAGTTCTCCATATATATCTGGATCCCTAAAAAGAGTCTCAATCATCTCACACCATAAAGATAGGAGAGGGAAGGAGTGGAGATGAGAGGAGAGAGAGTACGAAAATATACTAGGGACTGGAAGCAGGGAGTGAAGGAAGAGAATAAAGGGAGAAAAAGGACACTGGGAAGAAGGGGAAGAGGGCGATGGGGTTGGGGATCCCCATTATGTTTGGAGTAACTATTTGGTGGTTTTTTTTCCTTTTGTCATATTTTAGGAGAATGTTAGTGTTAGGGGAAAGGGGAAGGGGGGCTCGAACCCCGCCCTCATGCGTGGAGTATAGCTGCTCTACCAACTGAGCTAGCACTCACTTGCGTAACTATTTGGTGGTTCGGCCGTTGGGAAACCAAATCATTGTCTCAGAGATTTTACATTTTAGATTCGTTAATTATTTTTTGCAACTTGTACATTTACGTAGGGCTCTGCACCAATGGGTTATTCCGATATATAGCTAATGAATTAGTATTTATACTGTGTTTGGTTTGACTTTCGATTTTACCGGCCACAAGTTGGATTAATTCTTTATTTATAGTGCAATTCTCCTTCGAGTTCATCATTTTAACTTGCTTTAAAACCAGTAATTATTGGTGCATGTCAAATGGTCATTCCACTTAATCTTGCCTCATTTGGTGGATAGCGTAAGCATCACCAAAATTTCTACTGCTAATAATCAAGATAAAATGAAATAAGAAATTCTATTGGTATCTACTTTATTTGCAAAAAGGGAAAATACCTTGACAACCCCTCTATTTTAGTAGAATCACATTTTACACGCTCTTACTATTGGAAATCACGAAAACACCCCTTTCTGATCACTCTGTTTAGCTCTGTTTAACATCTTGCTAAAGTTACTGGAATACCCTCAGTCAAGTGCTAATCTATTTTCCTCTCTCTCTCTCTCTCTCTCACACACACACACACACTCCAGGGCTGGCCACGGAGTAAGCCTCACAAGCCCATGGGCTTGGGCAACCCCCGGCATGGGGCAACCAATTTATTTATTTGTAAATATATATAGAAATTATAAACCCAACAAAAAAAAAAACAATATAGGGGTATGTATATATAGCTTCCATCCCAATTTTTTTTTTTACGAATTCAACAACAACAAAATTATGGATATATATAGTTTCCACCCACTTTCAAAAATTACGGTACTTAAGGATCGGTTTGAGCAATTTGAACTTTATGAAGGAACCTTTGGATTTGTTTTTATGAAATTCAAAAGTGTTAGTGAAGAGCGATTGGAGCATTGCACTAAATTAGAAAATTTCTTGAAATTCAAACAACATGTTGATATTTATGGGGATGAGTTATTCCAAAAATAGGCATTTGAAAATAATATTGCCAAGAGAAGTAACCAAAATTGATTGATAATATGAAAGTTACGGGGCCAACAGAGGCGGTTAGTCCTCCCTTTGCTTGTCCTGCGCTAGCAGGGGGCGTCTCAAGTACAAGTTGTATGCTGGCCCCGATAAAGTCAACAGGGTTGAAGTTGACATAGGTTTCTAAAGTGAGGGAGTGCTGCGTGATTTTAGAAAGTAAAGGGGTATGCAATGTGATCTCATGAAAATAGAGGGGGTTTGAATGAAATTTACCATTTGCAAAAACCCTACCTTCTTAAACGGCTTAAAATCATCCTTTTATCCCCACAACATTGTTCTTCCCTAAAGCAATTACCCTGCATTCGGGTAAGTCCACACATATATATAGTGTTTGGTAGCCATTCTATTTTCTGTTTTTTGTTTTCATTTTCAGAATTTTCAAAAATTAACTTTGAAAGTTTGTTTGGTGCACTACTTCCACTTTTAAATTCTGGAAATCACTTTCACTATTTTCATAATTTGAGGAAGTAACCAAACTCAACTTTCACTATTTTCAGAAACAAAAAACAGACTACTCCGCTACAATTCCTTGGAGGTCTTTTTTCATTTCCTCTTCCTCTCTCTCTCAAACCCAAGCCATTGAAGATACTCTCTCTCTCGTTCCCTCCCTCTTTCTCTCCCTCCCTCTTATAGTCAATAAAAGATACTTATCGAAGGAGAAAAACTTTATAGTCAATAAAGGACCGACTTTGGAATTAGAAAATTTCACATGTATTTCACCTATATATATATATATATATATATATATATATATATATATATATATATATATATATATATATATATATACTCTCTTAACTTAGAGATGAGAGGAGGCCGGAAGGGATACATTGGGCTTATGAAGCCATCATTTTATGAAAGTTGATATTATAACTTCGGCCTAGAAAAGAAGAACCCAATCACCTGGACTCAATACTGGCTCAAAGATATATGGGCCCGAAGCGAAAGTTGCGCGCAATAGGGGGGCCATTTATCTCCTCATCTTTGAACAAAATTTTGCGAAATGTTGAGGAAAACTAAGGGGTGGAGATTCGAACCCAGTTTTTAAAGCATTCAAAGAGCCTAAACTGCCACATGACCAAAAAGATGTTACTCAAAGCAAGGCAATTGAAACTTCTTATTATTTAAACTATATTTTTTGGAGCCCTCTTAGGGCTAAAAAATCGGGGGCCAAAAGCAACGACTTCTTCGGCTTCCTCTCTAAGCCGGCTATGCCTGGTCTATCCGGCCCTTTCTTTCAGAATATCAAGTATGAAATTTGTTTCTAACATGATTGCAAAGGCTTGGATGATTCTCTCTCTCTCTCTCTCTCTCTCTCTCTCTCTCTCTCTCTCTCTCTCTCTCTCTCTCTCTCTCTCTCTCTCTCTCTCTCCCTGTATAGTTTGAGAACTAGTGGAGAAATTGCAAGAAAGACCATTTTAGAAAAAGTAAAAACTAGTTTCAGAAATTGATTTTTTAAAAAAAAAAACAGGTTAACACAAACATGTTTTCTGTTTTCACTTTTTTTTAAGGAAAAGTAAAAATTGATTTCAGCAAATAGAAAACAGGAAACAGAAAAGTGGTAGTGTTACCAAACATAGCCTATGGCAAAATTGGTAGTTTTCTTAATTTGAAAATGAGTTTTTGGTTAATGGGCAAACTAATTAATCTCATGCAAAATTTTGTTTTTTCTTCCACATACGAATTACAGTGCAAAAACAATGAGCTTGAGAATAAGGTTTCTGGTTCTTGCTCTTTTCCTGATGATGGTACTGAGCTCTTGCTTAGCCACAAACAGGAAAACAATGATGGTTGATGAGAAAGAGAAAGAGAAGCGGCAGCTGCTCGTCGAGAATGAGAAGGAAACATTTGAGAACTTTGAAACAGTTATGAACCACCAATACCATGTTACGATTGGCGCCCCCAAGGGGGATCCCAACCCCCACCAACGGCAAAACAGTGATAGTGATGGCAAAGTCTAAAGATCATATATAGTTATACTATTAAGAACTTAGCTAGGTGTTATGGGTGTTTTACGTCTTTGTTATATACTATCTCTTAAATAATTTTTGGCCTTATGTTTTACATTTGGATGTATTATCATGTTTCTCAGGTTGTACTATTTCCTTGGTATTGTAGTGCTAATTAATCGTATGTATTATTACTACTTCTAAATGGCATCAGAGACGATGCTCCAGTTTGTAGTTTCCATTCCAATAAACCAAATAAGAATATTGTGCAATCTGATCATCCTTTGTAACATGTTCGATCGGAACCTCTCAGCATTTGTTGATGTCAAATTGATGCATGTCGTTTCTTGAGCAAGTTAATTTTAGGAAGAACTTTTTCTGTTTCGACACGTTCCAAGCTGTGGAATCATCTAACTGTGAGTCGTCATTTCAGTTCCTATTCAAATTCCGAGCATAGCTGTGTTACAATGTTGGCAAATTTATAACTTTGGACCAAAGTGACAAAGATTTCACGTATCATACATGTGGGACTACATGTGTACCTTATAAACGCGTCCGTTGGTAATTTGGAAGGCCGTGTGACTTTGGATGGACTTAATTAATTTTAAATCAAGACCAATTGAATATGTAATTACCGGAGTTTTTATACTAAAGAGTCCAAAAGTAATTAAATTTATTTAAGCTTAAGTGGTAAGGTGATCCCTTTACCAGACAAGGTTCTGGCCGGGTTTGAGTCTCGGCATAAGGTCCATTCCCTACCCTCTTAGTTTAGGCTACAGTAGATAGGTTTCTTGCTTTTACACAAAAAAATTATTCGATCAACCCATATATGGATCAGAACTTAGGCCATGGACCAAGTAATGTCAACCACACCCTCCTCCTTATTCAGTCCCAATGCGTCCCACACCGCATCCGAACCATCAACTATGTTATTCTCACACGGTCGTTGTCCCGCGTGCTCCGCATCGCAACCGTGCCTTGAGTCACACTCATCCACCACCTTCGCGTCTACACTCTGACCGTTACTAGCCTGAATACGAATCATCTGGTTGCATCGTGTCCCACCGTTGTACCACCCGGTTGAAAGGGCAACAATCGGGTTTTCATTGGAGTGGTACTTTCCGTCGCACTCCGATGGGCCCCCACCGTCCCCTCCTTGACTAAAATTATTGTTTGTGAGCTTGGCCGGTGTAGAGGACGTAACAGTAGGGGAGCATTCATACGTAGGGTACGATTCACCTGTGGAAAGACTTAATAATTAAACACTGACACTATATATATAATTCATAGAAGAAATTTATCAACTTATCAAAAAGAAAATCTAATATATTAGCAAATATATAATAAAAATTGCATGAATCAAGAACACTAATAATCGAAAAAATCTAATATATTAGCAAATTATCGATGGAAGACATAGACATATCAATTCTTGCTCAATTTACCATAAATAAATGTTACAAATTAAAGCTGACGTAGTTACCTTCCACAAACGTATATATTGTTAACAAAAGACCTACTTTTGGAGCACATATCTCTACAATTTTGAACTATCGGTTTGTTTGGAGCTCGTGAAAGTGATGGAAAAAGGGTGAGAAAATAATTATAACAGAAAAAGTGTCATGAAAGTATGGAGGAAATTCTTATGGGCTAAGCTATTGGTTTGTTTGTTTTGTTATTTTCACCCCTTGTTCTTCTCAAACCAAACAAGGAAAGTGAGATTTAGAAGAATTGAAGACCTAAATTCTATTAATACAATCGGAACCCTAGCTGCAGTGAGCAAGTCCCTACAGGGTATAGTGATCATCCGGACCATTCTATTTCCTAATCAATGGTCTAGATTCATTGTTAACTTTTATCAGTAAGAGTTAAAAAAACATATATGAATCATTGATTGTCGAGATAAATGGCTCAGATTGCACATTAATTACAGGGGGCGCTATAGGGTTGCTCACTATAATTCCCCCATTTGTACGTACCCTCGCACGTGAGAGTGCCTGATGGTTCACATCCGCTGGACTGAAGGGAAGGAGTGGTTTCCTGGCATATGTGGGTCCCCAAGTAGGGGTCGTCGTTGCATTTTCCGTTGATGCAAATGAGTCTACCGTTGCAATCGTTGAGGGTTCGACATGGGCCGTTGCAGTAGGAGATAGAAACCACAAGAGGAGGAAGGGATATGAGCTTCAACAAAAGGTAAATTAGCAGGGAAAGCAATCTTGATTTCCCCATTTTAATGAAGGGCTAGCTGGAACTTGGAAGGCTTATCTCTCTATGAAAAGGGTGTGGGTTGGGGTAGAGAGTTTGCATGCATGGGGCTTAAAAAGGGATGAAGAGAGTATTTATATATCTAGCGGAGGGGTTGGAAGTACTTCAGAAGGAGGGCAGAAGTATCAAGGAAATTTGGTTTCCTATGGCTATGTCTTTCTTTCTCAATTTTAAAGAGGGCGGTGGGCATTAAGGAGGGTGATTGGCCTGGCGGCCTCTACCAATTCTGTTTTCCTTACTCTTGACTTGACTCTGGTTGGGTCTCTTGCCAACAACGTTTTTTTGATCTGGAGGGCACGTGATTTGCTTGGGTGTGGTTGTCAATATAGTTATTAGGATGCGCTTTCCTTTAGCTAGATATGATGCCTCATCTCCCTTTCTTCGTTTAATCATGAAATTTGAGATTAATAAAATTCCTTTTGCTGTTAAAAAAGCTGAATTAATACTCCTATCATTATAATACTATTAAGATAAGAAAAATTTAAAAATGAACCTTGGCTCTTATTTTTCTTCCGTTTGTATCCCTGGTTTTGAGTTGGTACTTCACTTGATCTCAATGTTGGCTTTTGGGGAAAAATGGAAACGCAACCTGTTTCAACCTAGACAACCGTAGTGCAGATATTGGAAAAAATATTTTTGCACGTGCAATGGAGTTGGCTGGACAAAAATATTTTTGCACCTCATCGATCTTGGCTGGCAATCTCCGGAATATGATTTCACTCAACACGAAACAGAGCCGCAAAAAGAAATTAACCCAGGCCTTGCCACTGGCAGAGGGCTCATTCGAGACCGTTTGGGCGTATGGATTTGCGATTTTAATTAGCAGAAACATTGGCCATGCGACTAGTCCAGCTAGCGGGTGAAGTACGGGGATAATGGGATGGACTCAAAATGGTCTTTTGGTTAACGTGAGCCAGCTAGTTGTCGAAGTGGATGCTCAAGGCGCCGTTATTGATCTCCTTACTGGAAAGCAAACCAACAAAATCGTCTCAACAATCCAACGTCATTTGATTGCAGGTTTATGCTGGACCAGCTGGGAGTGTACCGTGTACGCCGTAACCCTTACTTTCCATTAAGGCAATAGTCGCGGATGGTTTAGCTAATCTTGGATGCAACAATCCTATTGGACTACTACGTACAATTTACTACTGCAACTTCTATCATTAATTAGTTTTTAACTGTTAAATGATGCTAGAGACCATAGCAAAGACGAGTAGAATCCCAGATGTCGAATGGTTTTGACGATGGCGCCGAAATACAAATGATTCACCAAGTAAAAAGAACATTAAACCCCTCAATATTTATTCAACTAAATCAAATAATCCCACTTCACATAAATAAGTTTCAAAGAAGAATTCCATCCCCTTGTGTTTTGACATCACTCGGCAATTAATGATACATGCAATCCATTTTGTTTGGGGTAAAACTATTTGCCCATGAATCAGTGGTTCAGACCGGTTGACTTTTGAGTTTAGCATAATCTGTTCACATGGTGGACTAAATTTATAGTACAAAGCTCAATAAAATTTCCTTCAAGTACTTCATCATTTTAACCTGCTTCGATCGATTAAAACCACTCTATTGGTGTCATGAAGGCATCCCACTTAATCTTGCCTGGCCTCCTCCGGGCTTTTACTTTTCAAAATAATCAAGATTCTGAGAGTGAAACAGAGGAAACGTAGGGGAGCGGGTGGAAAAAAAGGGAGGGAGCGGGGGGGGGGGACATGTAGAAATTGATCAGAGTGAGAGAAGGGGAGACCGGGACCCGTAGAAATTGAGAGTGAGAGAAGGGGAGAACGGTAGAAATTAATTGAGAGAGAGAAGGGGCGGGGGTTGTTTTCTAACTCGAATCTTCTGTCCCCAACTCCTTGTCCCTCTCTCTGTCCCACCCTTCTCTAGTTGCCCCATTCCACAACCACATAGCCCCATTCTAGAATTTTAGTTCAGTAATAACAAAATTCTGAGAGTGAAAGAGAGTAAACGTAGGGAAGCGGGTGGAAAGAAAGGAAACGTAGGGGAGCGGGTGGGAAAAAAGGGAGGGGGGTGGGACCTGTAGAAATTGAGAGTGAGAGAAGGGGAGACCTGTAGAAATTAATTGAGAGAGAGAGAAGGGGCGGGGGTTGTTTTCCAACTCGAATCTTCTGTCCCCAACTCCTTGTCCCTCTCTCTGTCCCACCCTTCTCTAGTAGCCCCATTCCACAACTACGTAGCCCCATTCCAGAATTTTAGTTCAGTAATGACAAAAACGTAAAGAGAATTTTTGTATACCGTGCTCTTTATGAAATACACATATATGTATGTTGGTTGAGAATTTTGTTTTATTGAGCTATATTATTTACTTATTCACAATTATAAGTGATTTTTGATTTACCTTAAATACGGATGACTCATTTAGTACCGACAATATCAAAGAAAAATTAAATTTTATGCACAAAAAATACAACATTATGTATTTTTTGAAGCCCCCCTTACCGTGGGGATATTTTGACAAGAGGAGCCGAGGGGGTCAACATTCTAATTTCCACGGGCTTCTTAAACCTAATCTGTAGTCTATCTTTAATTTTAGGAATGTGGAGTGTTGTAGATGAGACTTTTTTTGGTGCCGGGTGGGTATATCCCACGTGGTATCCGCTCGGCACATTTGGACTGTCCAATACACTTTTGAACGACTCGGATTGAAATCCTCTCTCTTTTCTCACCCCAACACTTTCTTTCTCATTTTTCTCTCTTCAAATCCGAGCCATCCAAAAACACAATGGACGGCTCAGATGCACCGAGCGGATACCACGTGGAACCCACCCGGCACTGAAAAAATTTCCATTATAGAGGGCTACGCCTTTCGCCTTTAAACCACAAACAACGTCGTACCTATCTATTGAACTGGCACCATCGATGCATGAAAGTTCAAACTTTAGACCTATGGTACTCCGAACTCTATTGTTGGTCATATGTCGTTCTCAGTCATTTTGTTGTCAGCGGTTGTACTATGATGTGTGGCGATTCCAACAAAGCGATTTTGCCACTATTGACACTTTATTATTTGTCTTTTCATATGTGAAAATACCAAATTACCCTTTATTATAGTATTAGTGTTCCTCCACTTTTTCCATACATAAAAGGGTACTGCTGTACTTTCGAATAGAAATAGAAAAAAGACAAACAGTGAAAGTGGAGTGTCAAAATCAATTTCCGTGTGCCATTTGTATGTGGGCATCTTCCGATTTGGACATGGAAGAATAGTTTGCAAATCCACGCACAAAAAGACGCATATACTATACGTAAAGAGTTGCAATACATTATACACATTCCATTTATGAATTTGTGCATTATGCACAAATCTTTAATCGCCTTAAATATTTTTCAGAATACTTGCATAGAAATTAGAAACCCTAACACAAGTATTACTCCTGTAACTTCGTAACATTCGCAACCGGTATGTTCGATCGGGCCGGGTCGTGGCCCGTGAATGGCGAGTATCCTCGATTCCTCTTGTTTCCAAGGTAATTTCTGTTGTTTTTAACTCTGATTTGATTGTTCTTTCTTCGTTTAATCACCTTGGAAGATATGATGCCTCATCTCCCTTTCTTCGTTTAATCATGAAGTTTGAGGTTAATAAAATTCCTTTTGCTGTTAAAAAAAGCTGAATATATAATTAAGGGTGATCGAGTTCTCCTAAACTTATCTTAAAATAAGTTGGTTTGCCATTATTTGAATGTTTTTCGCATTTGTTAGTTTTGCGGCAAATTTTTTTGGATTATTTATTCGTCTCGACGAGAGAAATCGGAAAAGTACAAAAAATTTACTTTTACCCAAATATTTTGAGAAATAATCATTTTTTAGCAGAAAAAAGTGAAAAAAGTTGATTTACTTTGCTAAAAATTGGTTATTTTCCAAAATATTTGGGTAAAAGTAAAAAATTCTTACTTTCCCGATTTGACAAAAATTTGGCACAAAGCTAACAAATGCGAAAAAAATTCAAATAATGACAAAACCAACTTATTTTAAGATAAGTTTAGGATCAGAACTCACCCTAACGGCATCTTCAATTCACCTCTATTCCTCCAAAATAGATGATGGATGTGCCACATTGAGAGGAGATTTTATAATTTATTCCATTTTTCCTCACTTTTTGGGAGAATCTTTGAGGAACCCACCGTTTTTTTTAGAGTTTGGTCCTTCAAAAGTAAATTTGGTCCTCCAAAAATAGAGGACCAAAAGTAAATTCGGAGTACAAAATTCCTCCAAACTCTAAAAAGGACAATGAGTCCCTTAAAAATTCTCCAAAAAAGTTTTAAAAAAAAAAAAATTTAAAAAGGATAAGAGATCGAATTTTAAAATGAACCGTGGCTCGGAGTATTTTTCTTCCATTTGTATCCCTGGTTTTGAGTTGGAATACTTCTCTTCTGTTCAGGGTAGGGTATTCCAATTGAGAATAAATTCTTTACATTGCGCCATGTTGCAAAACAGTGGTCCCAATCAATAAAACATGACGACGTGGCGCAATATAATTGATTTAGAGGAAACAAATGTTTACACCGGCAGTGTAAAGAATTTAATCTCTATCCAATTACATCCTTTCTTTTCTCAATGTTGGCTTTTGTGGAAAAATGGAAACGCAAACTGTTTCAACCCAGACAACCGTAGTGCAGATATGAAAGAAAAAAAAAGGCTTAATTTCAAAAACACCCCCTAAACTATCACCATTTTGCAACATGACCCCCTCATCTAACAAACCCAACAACATCACCCCCTCAACTATGAAAATCAAACAACATCACCCCTTCCGTCTAAAAATTGCCAAATCTGTTAACTTCTGTCAATTTTTTTGACGGAATAATATTTTGGAGCCCTAAGATACCCTTCCCAAGGGCGGGAATTCAAAACCTGCGTGTAAAACCTTCCCCAACCCTATTATCCACCCAAAAACACTTCACTTCTTCTCCTCTCCCACATACTTCTTCCATCCCAAAACGATGACGTAAAATTAATACAATTTTGAAAGAAAAACTTCAATTTTTTTCAACAATTGACTAGATATCGATGAGTTATTTAAATTTATAAAAAAAATATTTGAATTTTTTCTTTTAAAAAAATGTATTATTTTTAATTCTCGTTTTGCAGGTCGGACAAACATTTTGGGACGGAGTTCAACCCAGGTAACCAAACTTCTCTCTCTCTCTTTCTCTCCATTACGCCTCTCCACTACGCCATACTCACAAGAAAACTAAACCCAAATTCAACCCAGAAATTGAACCCAGATTCTCTCTCTCTCTCTCTCTCTCTCTCTCTCTCTCTCTCTCTCTCTCTCTCTCTCTCTCTCTCTCTCTCTCTCTCTCTCTCTCTCTCTCTCTCTCTCTCTCTCTCTCTCTCTCTCTCTCTCAATAACCAAGAATACACACCCCCAATCATCCCAGATTTCAGGTTGGTTGGAATCCAGATTTTCAAAATCCCCTTACTCCTCCCTCCAGAGCAAAGTGAACAGAAATAGAGGAATTTTATGGGTTTTTGGTTGATATTTTTGTGGGTTGAATTGTGAATTTTTTGATGTATTGGGCCCAAAATATGACCCATGAATGAAAACCGGATAAACCGGACCGAAACCGGACCAGAATATCTTAACTGGTTCTGATTTCTAAAAATCTCAAACTGGATAACCGGTTTCGACCAAGAAATATGCCAAAACCGGTCGAAACCGGACCGGTATCACCCCTAAGCATTAGCACCATTAATAGATCATCATTCTTCAACACCTAGAAGCTCCCCAGTATTCGGTCCAACCGTCCAATGACCAGAAGCTCCACGAATTCGTGCTTATCTCCGGTTCTTGTTGGGATGAAATAGTCTTTTTGCAATTACACCATTTTTCTTTTTTGCAAGTGGCCGGTGATAGCCGCGTTGGTAGATGACTTTGTTTGGTTTCAAGTTTTGAGAAATTTTTTTGATGTTAATGAATGGAGAGAGATAAATTGAAAAATCTATTGAAAACTGTGCAAAGAATTAAAAAAAAATTCTCGAAACTTACAAGTAAACAAAGTGGGGCCATGCACAAGACCAATGGTCAAATCTCACTAAAAAAAAAAATTCAAGGGGTAGCTCAAGTGACAAATGTGATGAACTATAAATCCAGACATCTTGAGTTCGAAACTTGACGACGCTTGGGGCCAGGGCACAAAAGAGAAATTCTTGTGAATCCCATACTCCCGGCTTGGATAACTTGCTTTTAACCAGACCGGGTAGAGAAATAATTGAGGTACGGGTAAATTCGCCCATACACACTTTACTGCCGAAAAAAATATTTATTGCATACCTAGGAACTCAAAAAAAAAAAAAGATACGTAGGAACTCAAAAAAAAGAGCGAAAGGAATTCAGGGATGACACTGTACAATATCATCCGTCCATTCGCGCAATTAATGGTTGAGATGTGTTTTCAATTCTTACCGATCAAAATTGATTTTCAATCCGAACCGTCCAAAATACTTTTGAATGCACGCGATTGAGCTTAACAGCCATAAAAAAAGTCTTTCTGCCAAGATAAATGGTTGTCTAGAAAGGTTTGGTTGAAAATGTTCTGGTGATGATTAGACAGATGAAATTTGAAGACATACTCTCATTGTTATTGATGATGGGCATTCAATGATCATCCAACAAAATTGTCTAACGAATACAGCATGGACGCGAAATTTTAAAATTGGGTTGGCGCGAACATTAAAAAGAATTAGTATAACTTGTAAAATTTTACATTTTATTGAAAAACAATTCTACTAAAATTCTATTAAAAATGTAAATCGTGGTTAAAGCGGCCGTCCGGACTATCGATACGCCGCTGCGTCCGTCCTTGGTGGCCTGGTTTTGCTTTGATGCTTCACATTAATTTGTTTGTTCAAGAGCCAAAAAAGAAACATTAATTAATTTGTTTGGTTGTATTTCCACCAACTGTTTTCCCCAAGATCAAGAACAAAAGATCAAGAAATTTATCTGCATCATCGACCAAAGCAAAGACCAGTAGAATTCCATTAATTTTCAGGCTGATCATAGTGCTGAAATACAAATGATTAATTCACCAACTAAGTAATCATTAAACCTAATACCATTTACTTAATTATATATAATCATCAATCACCCCACTTCACAGCGATAAGTTTTCAAGAAACTTCAGGGAGAATTACCCTTGTTTTTGCCATCAATGGGAATTAATTAATGATACAGGCAATCCATTGTGTTTGGCTTAGCCTAAATAAATAAATAAATCCATTTTGTTTGGAGTAACTATTTCGTGATTGTGGAAGGAAATCACTCGATCTAAGATCTTATAATCATTCATTTATGTGCATTCAGTGCTGGATTCCACACAAATGTATAATCATGATAGACCATGTACCAGTGGCCCAGAAGTACCAGTGAATAATATATTATCCGTGTTCAGTGGACTTTCAATTTAAGCATAATCTCTTCGCTAAGGTGGATTGATTCCCTATTTATAGTGCAAGTTCTCTGCAGATCTCAAAAAATTTCCTTCAACTTCATCATTTTAACTTGCTTTAAAACCATTTATTGGTGTCATATGGGCATCCCACTTAATCTTGCCTCATTTGGTGGACACCCCATCACCAAATTCCTATTACTAACATTGACTTTAGATTTGCAAAATCCCTAGTTTTCTCTCCTCTATATAAACAGCTAAAATCCTCCTTTCTCCCCTACACTCATCATTGTTCTTCCCCTTATATACATAGCAATTTGTTCTGCATTTTGGTAAGTGATAAACACACACTACGTTCTCTTAATTCGAAATGTGATTGATTAATTGGCAAACTGATCGATCTTACGTAAAACTCTGTTTTTCCTTCCATTATTTCGATTACAGCGCAAAAGTAACGAGCTTGAGAATGAGGTTTCTAGCTCTTGCTCTTCTGATCATGATGATGGTGAGCTCTTGCTTAGCCACAAACAGGCACATTTTGATCATGACTGATGGGAAAGGGCAAGAGAAGCGGCAGCTCGCCGGGGATGAGGAAGGGAAATTCGAGAACCCTGGGAGCAGTGTGAACAACCACCACAACATCCCGAGGCAGGATTTCAACAACTACAATGGTGGCAGTGGCACTCCCAAGGGGGGAAATGGTGATGGTGATGGTGATGGCTAAGTCTAAAGATATATCTATAGAGTTATGTAGAAATAAGTTGCCTGGTTAGGGTTTTATATATATAGGCATATGTTATAAATGGTCTTAAATAAACTTCGGTTTTTGATTTTGTATTCGGATATATATGGTATCAGTTTCTTAGGTTGTACTACTACTTTCCTTGTTATATATTGTAGTTTCAATCATATATGTATGTATTAACTATTGTGTACGCTTTAGTTCGTATATTTCATTCCAATCAACTAAATAAGACTGTGCCATCTCAAGTTCCGATCTACGTTCGAAACCTCATAGTTAGGGCGGTAAATGAGCCGAGCAGCTCGCGAGCTCGAGTCAGCTCGGCTCGACTCGTTTAGTAAACAAGCCGAGCTCAAGTTTGAATTTTCGGCTTGTTTAGGGGATGATTGGCTCGATTAAAGAGGTTTGTTTAGTAAATGACTAAACTCGGCTCGTTAAGGGCTCGGCTCATAAAAGCTTGATCGAGCCGAACTTGAGCTCAAGTTTTTGGCTGGTTTAGTAAACGAGCCGAGCTCGAGCTCGACATAGCTCGGCTTGTTTACAACCCTACCTCACGAATTGTGTGGATGCTTGAATTGGTGTCATTTATCTGGCCCTGGCACCAGTGCTGGCCCAGATATTTGGACTGCCCAAGCCCGACCCCAAATTTAGTTGTCCACCTACTATTAAGACATAAAAATTTAAAGACATACGAGTAAAAAAAATGTTCAGAAAACATATTTACCGATATCGAATTGAGCCGATTTTTTACAGGGCACCCTAAAAAAATGTTTTAAAATATATGGGCTTTTTTTTTTTTTGTATTTTTGTGGGACTCGGAGTGGGCCCCACATAAGATGTAGTGTAAGTATGTAGTGTACCTAGCATTTTTGTTTATACCTCTGCATGTATCCTTTGATTTTCCTTTCGATCAGAAAGATTTTCGAAAAAAGAATTTTTACTGGGAATGGAATAACAAACAAAAACTGATAGTTATTTGACTATTTCAAGAGAAGTCATGTTTTGATTCCTCTAACAAAATTCACCCATGCACTTATGACTTATTTGGCATCAATATTATAGTTTTATAGTTTACATATATAGTATAACGATGACAAACCAATTTGGAAAAATGAATTGAATATGATCCTGACTAAAAAAATAATTGACCCACAAATTTAAAATATTGTTGGCTATGTAGTAGGATCCACTGATCATGCAAACGCACAATAGTAGATTAGTACTAGTAGTACTTTCTCTTGACATTAACCGGAGATGAAACGGGAATAGTAGTAATACCATACATAAAACGTTAGACGAAAATAAAGTGTAGGCTTTAAGTTTTTTTTTGCAAATATTAATTGTATACACCAGGGAGGGATAGAGAGAAATTTATTATACTCCGTAGTAGATAGATAATAACAAAAAGGAGTTTGACGTCTCTCTATACACTCGAACTCCAGACCTCCCCTTATAAGCCAAGAAGTAGAATTAGATGAGCTAAGAGTGTGAGTCCCCAATGACATAACAAAAATTTAAAAAAAAAATCTAAAGTTAGCAATGTTAGTCCAAAATATGGGTCACAATAGTATAATCAATCAAACTTAGCAACCCTCTAACCAATAACCAAATTTTGGCATTAATTTGAATGACCAAAACTAGCAACATTTTATTTTTGGATAACCAAATTTAATATAGACCACACTATCTCTCTCTTTCCTTTATCTCTCTTCCTCTCTCCTATCATCACTACATCAATGGACCCACTCTCTTACATTTATTCCCAACTCTCTCTATTTCTCCCTGCTTAAAATGAATTTTTTTTATTATGGACCATTGTGGGACTTCACAACGTTAATTTTAGCAACTCCTTAAATGGATAACCAAAAGATGAAGTGGCAAGTTTCGATTATCTAATTTTAGTTATGCCATTCGAGATACCTAAGAACTTTAGGCTCCATTTGATAACAGTGATATATGGGTGAGATTCGTAAGGAGATGAGATTAGGATTGAGATTGATAATGAGAAGGGATTAGTAATGAGTATGTTTGTTTGAGATGAGATTATTAATATCATGTTTGTTTGAGTTGAGATTAGATGATGAGATTGGATTGATAGAATGAATTGGTAATGAGAAGGGATTGGACTATTAATACCATCTCCCCCAGGGTATCCTAATACCCCCTAATCCCCGGCTTGCTAGTCCATTGGTTTCATAGTTCAAACTCATTTTGGGTAACCAAACAAAGAATTTGTAGTCCCTTGGGATTAGTAGTCCAATCCGAAATGCTAAGAGGGTTAACAAACGGGGCCTTAAGTCAATAAAACAAAATTTATGGAAACAAAAGTAAAATCTCACCGAACTATAAGGACCAATGGTAATTACCCCACTTAGAGCATCCGTATCAGCCTTTTAACATTTTGGATCAATTTACACCTTAAAAAATCACTTTATTACTTTAGCTACTCATTTTTAAAATGTTTACTGCATCAGACTCTCAATTCTAATTAGGTCCTATAAATATAATATTTTCTTTGCCTATTTGTACATTATTATTATTTTTATTATTTTTTTGCCGTTTGTTTGGATCAGCAGTGCTACTCTTACCGCACGTTTTTTACCGCACACGTGTAGGGCCCACTTCGGATTCCACAAAAATACAAAAAAAAATTATCCACAAATTTTAAAATAATTTTTTATGGGATCCTGTAAAAAATCAGTTCCAACGAATATCAGTAAATATTTTTCTGCATTCGTAGGGGCGAAATTGAGCAGTTGAGCAGTTTTCATCCAATGAATTTAGTAAAAATACTTATTGATATCCGTTAGAATTGATTTTTTACAGGACCTCATAAAAAAATATTTTAAAATTTATGAGCATTTTTTTATATTTTTTTGGAACCCGGAGTTGGCCCCACACGCGTGCAGTAGAAATGTGTGGTAGAAATCAGCTAGATTTTTTGTTGTTTGGATTGGGACGTGAAGCAAAATATGAGATGAAGAATCTGAGCCAAAAACATTAAAATACTGCTAATGGAGTGAATAGTGCCTTGCTTGAAGAAGCAAGCAACTGTAGCCAATGTTAATTTCCCAACGAGGCTGATGAAGTCCTATTTTCACGTCTTTCCTCGTTATTTTAGTTTTCAAATAGGAGTAAAGAGTGAGATGTGGATGCTTTTAGGGACCAATAAAGACTTGGAAATCCAGGAAGGGGGATGGTGTTGTGCCTAGATCTCGGTCATCCAACGCTTCGGATTTTATCTCGATAACGAACGGATTGGATGCTACACAGAAGCAATGGAATCTGGTCCGTTAGATGGCCGAACGGACGGCCAAGATCAGCACTACACGGTGTTGTGCCTCCTTGACACAGGACCCTCCCCAGTCCACACAGGTGACAAAAAACAAATTAATTTCGCATTTTAAACGTTCCAGAAGGGCGGTTTCGAAATCTAGTCCAAGTCCTAAATGGACGACGTTCTGTCCTGTGGGGTCGGTAGGAAAGTCAACACTGATGCCTGAGAGCGTGGATCCAGTGCGATTCGGTATACGTGCAGTTGTTACAACTTGGAAAAGGTTCATCCACGCGCCAATGCTCTCTACTAAATTTGTTAGAGCAAAATGGTCATATTCATTGTTAAAACCCCAAAAATGTTACTAGTACTAGTAAAACTTTCATTGGTTGCAATCTTGCTCCTTTGCAAAAACTGTTACCCCATTAGCCTCATAATTTAAGTCTGTTTCAAAGGTTATTTCTTTTCTTAATAAAACAAAACAATTTCTTAAATATTTCTTTTGGATTTTCTCTTGTAAATTAAAAGATCCTCATGAATTTTCTAAATTTGCGGTTGGAATGGAAGAGATTCAGGTTAATGCATTTAGAATGAGAAATGAAAGAGTTTCAAAGGCGATTGTTGAAGGAAAGAGCTGGAGCAGAGAAAGCATGAGGTGTGACCGTAACATAAAGCTAGAAGTGATAATGATGAGTTGCCACATATGTACACCGAGTAATGCATGGCATGATGAAGGAATATAAACTAATTAATGACTCGTGAATGACGATTATGGATCCCTGAAAAAACGAATCACTCATGAGTCATTAATTAGTCTATATTCATTCGTCATGCCATGCCATGCATTACTTAATGGACATATGTGGCAATTGATCTCTATCACTTCTAGCTTTATGTTATAGTCACCCCACATGTTTTATCTGCTCCATCTCTTTCCTTCACAACCCTTTCTAAAACTATTTCATTTCTCATTCTAAATGCATAAACACGAGTCTCCCTTATTCCAAACTCAAGTATCCACCCTCCTTCATTTCCCCCCTTTAAATTAATATTAGTTGTTTTTTACCTCCCCTTTTAATTAATATTAGTAAGGGGGTGTTCCACAATAAAAAAATAAGTACTTGCTTTATTTTTCTAGTAATATGGATCTTATTTGATAGATCTAATTGAGATTTTTTGAATGTGCAAAAAAATCAAAAATATATTTTTCATTTACATTATTTTTGAGTTTGAAAATGTGAAATGAGTACTTATTTTTAAAGATGGCAATGTGGATTTACAAGTAAAATCGATCAAAAAAGGCAAGTGAGGTAGACTTTTTGGAACTACATAATAAAATTATCCAAAATGAGAGAACCATATTAATGGGGAATTCTAATACGGAGTAATCTCTTACTATGATAATGAGATTACAATAATTCTAACACCAAACTCAAATACACACTCAATCACATACCCACACTCATGAACAATAGGGATGAGTCTCACACATATTGAGTGTGAAGTATGTGCGGGCTCAACCCCTATTGTGAGAGCATCCGTAATGGATTTGTTAACTAGTGTGTTAATTGTGTATACTAAGACTTAGCAAACAAAAATGTATTTTTTGTGCCACAATGCTTGTGTGCTAGAGTGTGTTAAATCTAGTAATGTGCTAGCATGTGTGCCAAGTTTGACAAAAATGTTAACAAACAATAAGTGGATCCCACCTCTATAATTCAAACTTCAACCATAAAATACAAATATCCACTACTTCTAATACACACTTGTGAGACTTATTTTTATCCTAACAAACAATTTAACACACAAATTTACCAAACTTATTGTGAATGTTCTAACACACTTCTATATTATTAATGTCTAACACACATTTGTGGGACTCATTTTTATCATAATACACTTTTTAACAAATATTTTAACACATAAAATATATCAAACCCTATTGTGGATGCTCTGAGTGTGGATGTGTATTTGGGTGGTGGTAAAATGATTGATGAGATTAAACATTGACCCGGCTAATTTTTTTGGTCAAACGGAAATTGACGCGGCTTACCTTTGACCCAATCTTACTCCCCTCAAAAGTAGGATAGAAAACCCCTACATAAAAGAAAATAATGCCTACCGTAGGATATAAAATCCGCCGCTGCAACGAACTCCTCAGCTGTACGTAAACAGAAACAGATTAATTCGGTCCAAGTTCCAACTCAACCGTATTTGTTTCTCCACCGCCAAAGAAATATTTTCCCGAGGAAACCTTTTCCCGGGAAAACAAAAAATATTTCCAAGGTCGGTTAACATATGGCCTCCATCAGCAGCACTCCCTACGAGGTGAATTCTGCTTTCGCCTTACCTTCATCGCGAAGAATGGCCGCGAACTCTGTCCTCAGGCCGTGTTCCGTCAATCCACGATCCGAGAAGGACGCCGTCCGAAGCACGAATCCAAGTCCACGTCGGATCGCCGCGTTCCGTCGTCATTCGTCGAGGAAGAGACTGCATCGAATCTCTGCCACCGCAACGGCGGCCAACTCTTCGGTTCTCACGTCGTGTTACGCCAACACGGGTTCGAAAAACGAGGGCGTTCTGTTTTCCGAAACGCTCGACGAGTGGATGAGAGATTCCACGGCGGAGATCGTTCGTAACCTTCGGAAAGCGCCGCTCCTCGTCCAGATCTACGCGAGCGACGACGAAGCAGCTGAAAAGGTGGAGACGGAGAAGGCGGTGGCCGACGAATGGCCGGCGGTCACGCGGAGGTGGAAGGACGGCGTCGCGCAGACGCCGGACGGAGTGATCCTGGTGGAAGAGCTCGCCGGAGATGAGGGAGGAGAGGACGGGACGAGGGCGTGGGGGATGGTGGTTCAGGGAAAGGGGGCGGAGTGCGGGCCGGTTTGTTACTTGATGAAGACGAGCCGGGCCGGGTCGGGTTTGGGATTGGGTTGTACGCATTTTTGTTTGATGAGGGTTGAGGGGGTCAGAGAGAGTGCTTTGACGCAGCTTAAAAATAGTTGGCTGTTGAGATGAACCAGATGATGGGTCACAGAGTTTGAGGATTATTTGATGGAAGCTGATTTTTGCGCTTCACTTTTACTGATGACGTTTCACTTTGTTCATGAAGTTACTAGTAATTTCACGTTAAAAGTAGAGCGTTATTAGTTTTCCTTGATTGGTACGGAGAATGAATAGAATTTGATTTGTGAATGGAGAAAATTTAGAGGTACAGTTTGAAAGGTATGTAATGAGATTTGTTGAAAAAATGGTTATTTATCAAAATATTTGGATAAAAGTATAAAAAAAATTACTTTTTCGATTCCTCTCATCGAAACGAATCAATAACCCACAAAAATTTGGCGCAAAACTAACAAATGCAATTTTTTTTTCCAAATTTAAGTTAAGTTAATAAGAACGCAGCCTGAATTTGAACCCATGTCACTTGAAGAACTCATTTTCCTAGAGCTTTTGACAGAATTACGAGAGAGAGGGAGGGAGGGGGAGGGGGAGGGGGGTTTGTGGCAGAAGAATTACGAGAGAGAGAGAGAGAGAGAGGGGGAGGGAGGGAGGGAGGGGGAGGGGGGTTTGTGGCAGAAATTACGAGAGAGGTACAAGGTTTTTCTTTCACCAATTCCTGCCTCAATTCTGCTATTCATTTCAAGTTTGGATTATGTAGTGGGCCGAAATTACCAAAAGGGCAAAATGGTCAAAACGATATAAAAACAAAGGCTTGGGAGTCGTATTGATTTATACTTTGAGCATCGCGTTCGGCAACCGAGGGTACGCAGTTCACCGATTCAGGAAGCTCTTCTTACTTCGGGTGGAAAAAATCATCTTTACGTTCGGATTACTTCACGCTCGGGAGATACGGACTCTTCGGTTTCGTCATTATGCTTGACAGTCCAGTTCCTTGAGGTAGTCTATCGTCGGCAGATAGCATCGCTCGGCGGTCATAGTGCTTATCTTCGGCTAGCCTATGGTCAAATGGTGTCGGGACAAAAGTGACGTCCCTATCCAATGTGACGGTTCTGACATTGATTTCGTCATCCACGTGGGACGGTGAAACCGTAAATATCTCTGACATGTGACGTCAGCCGAACAGCGCGACATCGAACAACACAACACGTGGAGGCGGTTTATTTTTGCTTTGCATTTCAAGGTTGCCTATAAATAGAAGACTACCCCCGACCAGGTATCGCTCTGACACACCTTCTCTCTACACATTTTTCTAAAAGCTTCCTCCTTTACTTCTCCTCCACCTACTGACTAGGTCGTCGGAGCTTCTACCCGGAGGAATACCCCCCTTCGGTTTGCAGGTACGCAGGAGCGCTTTGTTCATCCTCTCACTCCTCGGAAAAAGACGAAAAAGACTTAAGGTGGAATTAACCCCCCACAGATTAGAGACCCAATTGAGTTGAAATCCTTTTAACAATTCATTTAAAAAAAGAAAGTTGTACATTTTTTTTTATTTTGATCCGCGAAAGAAAGTTGTACATAGAAAGTGATCTTTATTGCATTGATGTGGTGGCAGAAAAAATTAAATTGGTGTTGTTAACAGTTATGTTTGTGGGGGGGGGGGGGGGGGGGGGGGGGGTAATTGGACCGTGAGAGCATTAGTAGTGAACAAAGTAAAATGACTTACGGGGATATCTACAGTAGTCATTTTCCTCTCATAGCCCAAAAACATTTTACAGAAAAAAATAATTTACGTGCGATTTAGACATCCAATCAATTATTACCGGTCATAATTGATTATCAATCCGGATAGGTCAAAAACATTTTGAATGATTGCGATTGAGCTCCGTAACTTCTTTTTTACAGAACAACCCGTAAAGAAGATCTCCTCTTTTCGAAGAGAGTATCATGGACTAATTGAGGGGTACTAGGAAACTCTAGTCAGCTTTGACAAGGTTTATGAAGGGCACGTGACAATCTTGGATTTCGGAGTCTTGGAAATAGAAATAGCTGATCAACGTACACACTCTCTCACTAAACACTTCAAAACCTAGATTGCAGCTAGCTAGCTAGCTAACCAATTCTTGAATGTACTCTCGCAATTTCATCAATTCAATTCCTATATATCCACCTCAAGATCGATCAAGTATTTCTCAGTTAACCCATGTCGATCCACTCGTCATTTTTAGTGTCCCTTTTCATATCATAATATTATACCTGAATACGAGGCACATCACCATGAATAGACTTGACCATCTAGTTAAGAAACTAACACTCGTATATTAATGACTCTATAATATAAAGTGCATGCATGTGGGCTTTGTTACTCCACTTGTTAACGAAAAGTATGCATGCATGGGTTGGGTTAGAGAGTTTGCATGGGCCATGCGCTTATGTAAATAGAGTGTAACGCTCAATCTTAAAAGACAGTCGGTATCATTTGTTTTTAGTGATTTGTTTGGTTTTCATTTTGGGATCAATTATTTGTTTCAACGAGATGAATTATAACAGTATAGAAACATGCACGAATCACAAATGAAAAAAGTTTAGATTAAAAGATGACACTAAATATAGCTGCTTGAAACTTCCTTTTGCTTTTTGTCGTAATTTTTACAATTTAGAGAAATTAGAAAAAATTACCTTAAAAAGCTGAGACAATAATTTGGGTCCAAGTACTATTGAATTATACATAAAATAAAAAATAATTCCTACCAGGTCACCTCAAATTAATGAAACACTAAAATCCTATAAAAGTGCCTAAAACCCTAAAAGTGCCTAAAACCCTAGGATGTCCCATGAAAGTGCCTAAACCCTAGGTACCCTATATATGAAAGTGTCTAAAACCTTAGGGTATTCGATCTATGTAAATGCCTAAACCTTAGGGTACCATATGAAAATGCCTAAATCGCTAAAACCCTATGATAGAAAAGTGCACTCTAAAACCCATATGAAAGTGCCTAAACCTAAACCCTAGGGCTATATGAAAGCGCCTAAACTTAAACCCTAGAGTACCCTAAACCCTAAAATCCAAGGGTATCCTAAAACCCAGGTTTTTTTAGGGTATCCTAAAACCCTAGAGTGTCCTAGGGTGGCAATTCCATTAATGATAAATATATTTTGTAAAAAGTGGACCTAGTGATAATTAAGTATTCTATCTTAGCTTAATGGAAATTAAGATGTGATTTTCTGTACTTAGTAGTAAAAATCCCTTCTTCCTTCTGTTGGTTCATGGTTTAATTTGCGTAGTACGAGTGGATCTGCTGGTTCATGGTTTAACTTGTTCTCGGTCTACTTTTTCAATAGGCCGGTGTGATGAGCGAAATGGCTCCTGTATTAATGTTGGTCATAGTTTTCCTTTACGCATTTGCCGGTGTTTGGTTGCTTTGCTCTAGGCTTGGGTCTATGCATTTGATGAAAATATGTACAAGTAAGTACCGTTGGGAATTCTTGATCAGTGAGAGGTTTCTGAAGATCAAAAAACTTGATATGGTGATTAATTTTTCAAAATATATAAATCATATTTGCAAGGTTGCCACTTGATTGTATGGTACATACAGAGACGTAATCACATCGTTGAACGAATCGACAAAAGTTGATGGCTCAATCACATGTTCTGTCAAAGATAGAAAAAGATGAACAAGAGACCAACGTTGTGTTTGGTTGAGAGTTTAGTTTAGTTTAGTTTTGGTAGTGGGTGGAGAGAGAATAGAGTAATGATTGAAAATAGGGGTAATGATTGGAGAGAGATAGAGAGAGATGAGAAAGTAATAATTGGAAAAATAGGGTAATGATTGAAAAAAGAAATAGGGTAATGATTGAAAACAAAACTAAAACTAAAACTAAACGGGTAACCAAACAAAGCCAAGTCATTTATATGACCCTTAATTCACGGCAGTCATCCTTGTTTGCTACGAAGATTATTGTGTTTACACTCACTTGGATACAAAACGTGGATGAGAGAGAGAGAGAGAACTTGGTGGGTTCCCTTTGCCAAGGGGTTGGGGAGAGAAATCCTTTGTAAGTCTCCTCCATCGCAATGCGAGGATCTCTCTAAGTGTTCGAGCTATTTCACAAGTGTGGTTTTACATAAAACTCTTTCTTTTTTTGGTTTTGGTACTTTGGAATATTGCATATAAACTAAACGGAAGATCAGTTTTGTATAGCAGATGTGCGAGCATAAGGATTAAATTACTAAAGAGGAATTAAAACTAACATAATCCCTTTTTTAAAGTAGTTTCCTGTAAACCTTGATTTTTGTAAAACTTTGGCTTGACAAGGTAATAAGCATTTATTGAAAAATATCATCCTCCTATATATTCCATGATACTGTGTGAATACACTTGTAGAATCTGATAATTTTGAATTAAGCTTCGCTTTGCTCTTTTGTATTTGGTCTGGCCGCTTATAATTAGAAGTTAATAGTTGAGAAGTTCTTCTTTTTTCTTTTTTTTTCGAACAACTTATCAACCAGAAGTTAAAAAAATAAAAAATACAAGGCATCGAAACGTACAAAATTTTAATTGTTGAGAAGCTGAAGGCAAATCAATTAACAAATATGACACTCTGTCACCTTTGCCAATGAATATTTGCTCGTCAGGCCACACCTGTATTAACGCCACCGCAATTATGTCGGAACAGAAATTAATTCCACAATGTGTAGGTTGTGTTATTGGGGCTATGGAGACTTGAACTTGGGTCTTGTCCAACCAAGTCCGAGTTTTCACCCCTGAACCAACCCTCGTTGGTAAGCTTCTGTTGTTTAGCCGCAACAAAGACAGTCATATGAGAAATTCTTGGGTGCAAATAGGGTACGGCTGGCGTGGTACCCGACGTGCACATCTGAGCCGTCCAAAAATGCAACAAACGGTCCGGATTGAAGAATGCTTTTCCTTTTCTTTTTCATATTTTCTCAATTCGTTCGGTACTTTTATTCCGAACCGTCGATTGTATTTTTGGACGGCACAGATGCCGGATGTGCACGTGCGTGATACCCAATTTGCAACCAAGAATTTCTCGTGTATGACAAACTGGTCCTAAAATACCAGCTTCAACGTCCAGTCCAATCTACTTCTTATGCCGATATTCGGCCCGGCCCAACAATTTTGATCCCCTAATTACGGCCCAGTTCAAATAAAAGCCCATGTCAGTTAGGGTATATATATATATTCCGCTGTTTATAACGCGTATGCAGAGTTTTGCAGGGGACGGAAACTAGGGCAAGAGTCGAAGATGATTATTCCGGTCCGGTGCTTCACTTGCGGGAAAGTAAGCTCGATTTCAAATTCAGTTTTACGAATCCCTCATACTCTTGTTGATGTTCTTTGATTCTCGAAACCGTCGATTCGAAGCTGTTTTGCCTTCTAGGGTTTTCTAGATATCTGTGTTATTTTGTTTTTTAACTTCAATGTGTGTTTTTCAGGTCATTGGAAACAAATGGGACTTGTATCTCGATCTTCTCCAGTCTGATTACTCTGAAGGGTGAGTACGAACACTTTGTGCTGTATATTTCTGTTTGATGTATATCCATGGATGTTTATGGACTGTGTGTTTTCTGCTTGATGGATATAATAATCAAGCATATGCAAAAGAAACATAGTAAGATTATAGTCTGAATGCATGCCAAGCCTGTTGATTGATAGTCCCTGTATGTATACTTCTAGGAGTGTGAGCCATGTTAAACACGCCGAAGTTTCTTTCTTCTTTTTGCAATAGCTTTGAGGCATTTCTAGCATCGCGGTGGCTGTTTTTGTTGAGGTGTAAGTTGAGTTCTTTTTCCTGCCAAGCTGGACCCAGTTACGCGAGTTGAGTATGGTAGTGGATCTTTAGTGCAATTTGGGTCGATTGATTCCTCTGTTTATGACATACTTGCAAAAGTCTTAAGGTATGTCTCTTTGTTTATGTAATCTCAGCGTGATAGCACAAAGAAAGAAAATGATAGAACATGAGACATAGGTGAGGGAGGAGTAGTGGTCGCAGAGAGAAGCCACAGAAGGCAAGAACTTGGAGTCTTGTGGTTGTTTAGTTATCGACAGCTTTGTCCCTTTCAGTTTGAGGTGGGATTTTTTTACTTAGTTTCAAAACGTGTTTTTATTTGGACAAATTGTGAATTGAGAAATGTAACTAGCCAGCTTCATTGTCGTGTTCACTTCCATTGATATGAAAGTACTGGTGTGTTTTTGAAAGGAATAAACTTTCCAAGTTCTGAAGGAGTTTCTGCCCCAAGTTTATGGCTCTGCTCTCTAGGTGTTTTTTGGTGTTTCTTTTTGCTTTTTCTGTGGATGGGAAGCTGTTTTCTGATGATGCCATTTCGTGACTTGATTATTGGTGGTTTTTGGGTGTTAGATTTGCTTGGTAGATTTTGAAAACTGATATTGCATACGCTGCACTTTATGGTCTTCGTTGGTTTTCAGAGTTTTGAGTATAAGTAATTGCGTACTTTGAAGTTTCAAATAAGGCTGATCTTTTAAGTCCACATGATGTGGTATTTCTTGCAAGTAAGCAGTTTTGTTTTGTGGGTTATTTTGTGAGGTGTTTATCCTTTAGAGTGATTTCCACGGCTTTCCAAACTTTAGTATTGTATTCTCCTGCTTCAAATCCCACCTGGCATTTAGAGGGAAGAAATGACAGAAATATATTCGTGGTGGTTAGAGAAATTTTTGCAACTTCTAATTCCTTGGTATGCAGGGATGCCCTTGATGCATTGGGGTTGGTTCGCTACTGCTGTAGAAGAATGCTCATGACACATGTTGACCTCATTGAGAAGCTTTTGAACTACAACAGTACTCTCTCTCTCTCTCTCTCTCTCTCTCTCGCGTCCTTTGGCATCCGATGGATCATTGGATTGTGTTTCTTTTAACACTGGTGAAAGTTTTCAAAGGGGAATAACTTAATATGAATATGTGCACAAAGATTGAACTCTCTCTCTCTCTCTCTCGTCCTTTGGCATCCGATGGATCATTGGATTGTGTTTCTTTTAACATTGGTGAAAGTTTTCAAAGGGGAATAACTTAATATGAATAGGTGCACAAAGATTGAAACAAGTATAATAAAGTAGGATCCATAATCTGCTTAAAGTGATATATTGTGAGCAATTGTGGGAGGAAGTAAACCACCATATATGTGGTTAATAGTATAATGATGGTGAGGTTGGTTCTGTGGTGTTGCTTTGCTTTTTTGTTTTGCTGCAAGGGGTGGCGGTTGGTTGGGTTTGAGAGTTGTGAACTAACATGACAATTTTTTTTGCAGCTCTGGAGAAGTCTGAAGGAACTTGAGGAAGCTTATGGAGTTGCAAGATTCAGTAGTTTTTTATCCTTCCACATTCGACAGCTACGTGTCTTTGTATGTTTTGAGACTTGGGACACTTAAATGTCGGGTCATGGTATTCATGTATGCTGTATGATGAAGCAATCATCGTTTGACATGACATCCTTGTAAGGAATGTGCAATTTTAAAAGAATGTTTCGTAGTATCTTTTCCATTGGGTGCAGAATTTTTTGGCCAACTTTTTGATTGGTTTCGCATAGTAAGTTGAGCTTCTATATGACCCGATCATAAGCCCAATCCGTAGGGTTATTGAAATGAGCTCAGGGCGATTGGCCTGGCGATTGGCTGTTGGTAGGTGCTGCCTTCTCGTTATTGTGCATGCATAATTGTAATTGTATTGGTGATTTCCAGCCTAGGGCCTTACTGCCCAGCTGAAATAAGAGATACCAGAGAGTAAAGAATAAAGAGAGTGATGCAAGATTTAAGCAATAGATGGACAAATTAGCTCTTAGTAAGGATAAGAACTGATTTGCTCTGGCTTTAAGTGGGCTTCTGCTAGTGGAGTTCATTGTTCTCTTCGTTGAGGTGTTCATAACATTGTCTTGGCGCTTGGTTCTCTAGAATTCGTCGAGTTTATGGTTCTCCAGGATTCGCTAGTGGGCTTCCGTTTTGTAGAGAACAATATTTTCAAATTTTCCTTGCACCCCAACCTAGTCCTTTCCCTCCCTCCAGCTGTTAATCATCCCGTAATGTGATCGTGTAATTTTTTCCTCTCTCCTCTGACGTGCTTTTCAGAATCAACTAATCACTGTTAAGATTATTTACGTAACAATCGAACGCAAACTTGAACTCAAGTATATATCTTTGTTGGTTTAAAAACTTTAACTTAGTAGATTTTTTGGGTTCATTTAAAAACTCCCCTTTTTTTTATTAGGTGGTAATGATTTCCACATTCCATTTTTTGATTTAAAAAAAAAAACTCATTTTCCTTTCTTTTAGTGAAAAATACAAACAAAAAATCTATTCAAGATTCTCTTAGGGCAAGTACAAGAGACTCTTTACTTTTTAGCTAAAGTAGATAGCCAAATCTCGAAACCATTGTCCAGCAATCTAGGTACTAGCCTCTGTATTACACAATTTGCTACAGAACGTCGAGAATTGTGGCGATGAACTCTTGCTGAAAGGTGAGGAAAAGTTGCTAGGTGGAACACAAAAAAAGTAATTTGACCAGCCACCCGGGGATGTTGCTGAGCAGGTGCAGAACAACTGATCCAATCGTTTATCTCAGCACAGATGGCTCCGATCGAATCTAAGCGTATATAAATCGCATACAAATCTAAATCGTCCATTGATCGGTTAAGATTCGAGCCGTTCCATTGCCAAGATGTGCGGCCGGATCTCTGCACCGCTCTACGGACATGCTTGACAGCATATCCCGTTGCCCATTTTTATCTATTATTGGTGGAGCCAAGTGTATGAACTGTAACTAAAAATTATCAGAGTACGTATGACTGTACGGAGGTAGCTAGTGTCTTTTCCCACAAAGATGCTTTTTAAATCTCGATGCACAACGACGACACAAGTGGTACATGGAGCTAGTCACAGTATTTTGAACCAAGCTTCATCTTCTTGTACACCAAATATCAACCATTACACATCAATTCTTGCAGAAAAGAACAAAAACGAAAAACCAAAGAAACGCCGAAAAATGCTTGCTTTACTAACTTGAATCTGTGTTACTCAAAAGAACAAACACTGTTTACTTACCATCTATACACACCAAATCACAATCTTAAGAGTATATGTGCGAAACTTTACACAGAGCTAATACTAAATCAGTCTTTCCTCTTTCTCTCTCGTCCGAATTTACGTGAGAGCTGTTTCGATTCTCTCTGTTTACTGGTTTTCACTCTGCATTAGTTCTTCTGCTAAGCCATGATCAATCTCCACCAGCTATTTCCTTCCCCTTATGACTGCCGCTACTGCTCCCCGCCCCACGACCTGCCTCACTTCCGCCACTGGGTTGGCCCGGATTCTGCTTGTCCTCTTTCTTCAAAATGCCAATGAGGTAATGCTTCCTGTGACATGGATGATCATGCTTAAAAAACCCAACCAAATCCCCTGCTTCCACACCCCTCTCTTTCACAAACTCATCCCACCCATCAATCACCATATACTTCTCCTCACTGTACCTTATGATATTCATGTACCAGTGCTTGCATTTAGCATCAGTGAATCTCATTATCTTCTTCTCCCTGCTGTTCCTCTGCATCTTAACCCCGGGGAAATTCCTCACATCGTCCCTGGCCAAGAAAACCCTCCTGAATTCGATGTCGCTCTGCTCCAACTCAATCTCGAAGAGGAAGTTTTCTTCTCTGAATGCCGGGATTTCGACTGCGCCCTGTTTTTTCTCGACTTCGATGAGGAAATGGTGGGTGTGGAGACGGGGGACGGGTTTGAGAATGCGGATCAAATCCATGGGTTGCAGATTGTACTGAGTGGAAAACTTTTGCCACCCGGTTAGGATCATGAACCCGCATTCGTCGCGGTAGTACTGGATCGGCATGTACCATTCGCGGTTATGGGAGTCTGTGAACTCGAGGGTTTCGATCTGTTTTTCGTTCGGTTTCCGGGTGTCGAGAGGGGGGAAATGGGTTGAAGCTAATTCGAAGGGAATGATGAGTCGATTCGTGCTCGGGACTTCCATTTCAAAGAGGAAGACTTCGTCTGGGCAGTAATCCATTTCGACGGAGTCGGAGCCGGGTTCATTGGGGTCAGTGTAGGGTTGTACGTCTTCATAGGGTCTCTTGGATCTGTCTCTGTAATGGTCGTTGAAAGAAGTTGTTAGGCAATGGGAAAGAAGAGTTAAAACTTTGCCAAGGACACCATCAAAACTCTACTGTGGAAGTAAGGTAAGAGCCGTGTTTGGTTGTCAAGAAAGAGAAGAATCGAAGTGGAAATCTTGAAGATGATTGAATTTAGCGTTAAAAATGGACTTTCTTGGTGAAGAGTAAGAAATTTAACCCAACACAGTATGACAAAATTCAAGCACAAATACGTAATTAAGGACAATAATGATCATCTCATAACAGCATTGATTGGGAAAATGATGCTCTCATAAATATTTTATGCCTCTGTGGGAACATATTGATAGATAGATATAGAGAGAGAAGATTCAAGAAAATTCTCGGAAATTTAGAGCTTTCTTGGCGAAAAACAGAATCATTACCCAGATTTTGCTTGGGGAACATTGCTCTGTTTCAGCTTCTTCTTTGACGGTGAATCGGAATCGACGTTTTCTTCTCCCGAAGTACGCACATTCTTTTTCTCAGCAACCTCTGTATCAGCAACGGAAGCTTCCTCTGAAACATTCCCCTCTGATTTCCCTTCTTCTTTTCCTTTTTCTTCACCCAGTGCATCCTTCCCTTTTTCCCCTTCTTTATCACTTGGGCCTGAATCAAGTCCTCTGATTTCAGACATTTTCTTGATCTTTCTTGAATGTGGTGAGCGCTTACTGATGATAGCACAGTGAGAGAGAGAGAGAGAGAGAGATAGGCGGCTTCTTTGTTTGAGAGAGGTTTGTATATATAGTTGTTCGGTTACAGAGTTTCTATCTTGATTCCGTTAAATCTGTTTTCAGTTGGCCGTTTGATCAAAAAGAGAAGTCGTTAGAAAGTGCCATATTGTAACTGCAAAGGAAAAAGAATAGTGGGATTTAGTGGGAGTATTTTTTTCCGTTGGAATTTGCTCCTCTCTTGTCCTTAATTTGGAACCAACGGGATCTGAATTGTTCATTACTGCAATTAATGATTCGGATTTGCTCGTCAGCTCTTACTGGTAAGATCTGTGAACAAATCTGAACTATTGATTATATAAATATATGATCCAGATTTTGACTGTCCCGTCTAGTTCAAATCTTGAACTTGAGAGGAAGCAATCTGGGTGACCATTCTCCTCTTGACCTCCCACTTAGGTTCAAATTGCCAACGATGAGGACATAGAAAACCCTAAAATTCCTAGTCTTGAATTACGAACTTGTAGTATTTCTTGTTCTAAATCACAAAATAGGTTCCAAAGTGTGAGCAAATTTGTCGTCTTTTAAGTGTAGCTCTTTTTCACGCAGCCGCAGGGTTGAAACCGCTTGCGATAGTAGTTCTCTTACCCGAAACCAAAAAATAAGCATGAACTTGCACTTTTTCTTATGTTGGTGCCCCTCCTCCATCCTTCTTCGCCTACCCGAAAACAAAAAATAACAGCACAATTTGTTGCAGCTCTAGGAAGTCTAAAAGCTAGTTCTTTAGGCTTATCAGCTCGTGTATCCCAATTTCAGTTACTAGAGACCCTGTTCTACTAAGATTCTTATTTTTTAACTACTTATTTTTTATTTTACGAGACAGATCATTCTCTCACAATACATCACCTTAAATGAATACGATGAAGAAAACTACAACTAGAAGTTGTTCCATTACAATAGAGTAGAGTATCCATTCCACAGAAAAAACACTAATCACCACTTTGCAACAGTTCTTCTGTTTAGACATAACCTATTCACGAGCAATTTCGTTCCCCTTAGAGCTACCACCCTGTCTCGGCCCTGCACGGTTAGCCCCCCACACGATGTTTTTCAAAATCTCGATAAGAAAATGCTTCTCTTGTGAGAAGGGTTCACAGGCTTAGAAAACCTGATCACATCCATAGCTCCCAATTTATGCTTTTGCACGAACTCCTCCCAGCCCTTCACAATCACGTACGAATAAACATTTTTCCGTTGGATCGGATGTCCATGTACCAATTTTTGTGTTGACCGTCTGTAAACTTGATTGTCACCTTCTTCTGGGTTCGTGGAGGGATCCTAACCTCGGGGAGATGCATTATTGCATCTACTCGCGGAAGGAAAATCCTTGTGTTCTGGTCCAGCTCGAGCTGGAACAAGAAGTTTTCCATTCTGAATTCGGGTTTGTGATGCTCGGATTCCTGTCTCCTGTCGAACTCAATCAGGTAATGCCCGAGGTTTAAACGACAGCTACTTGTCTTTGTATGTTTTGAGACTTGGGACACTTAAATGTCGGGTCATGGTATTAATTTATGCTATATGATGAAGCAATCATTGTTTGACATGACATCCTCGTAAGGAAAGTGCAATTGTTTGCCAACTTTCCGATTGGTGTTGCATGATAAGTTGAGCTTCTATATGACCCGTGATCATAAGCCGAATCCCTAGAGTTATTGAAATGAACTCAGGGTGATTGGCCTGGCGCTTGTCTGTTTTGGTGATTTCCAGCCTAGGGCCTTACTGCCCAGCTGAAATAAGATATCCCAGAGAGTGATGCAAGATTTAAACAATAGGTGGACAAATTAGCTCTTAGTAAGGATAAGAACTGATTTGCTCCGGCTTCAAGTGGGCTTCTGCTAGTGGAGTTTATTGTTCTCTTCGTCGAGGTGCGCGTAATATTGTCCTGGCGCCTGGTTCTCTAGAATTCGTCGAGTTGATGGTTCTCTAGGATTCGTTAGTGGGCTTCCGTTTTGGAGGGAACTCTATTTTCAAATTTGCCTTGCACCCTAACCTAGTCCTTTCCCTCCCTCCAGTTGTTAATCATCCCGTACGGGCTGTTTGGCTGGTGGATATAGAGGTGGATATACCATGCGGCCGGAGATGCAATCCCCCCTCCCCTCTTCTCCGGTGTTTGGGTGTAAAAAATGACACCCGGATATGGCCCCTGATTTGCTCATTTGGGATTTCTAATCCACCCCAGAGGTGGATTTGCAACGATAGGGGTACCCCCCATCGTTGGTTATGCGGGGGTGTTGAAAGACCAATTTGCCCTTGCTTTTCCTCTTGTTCACTGGACTGAGAAGAAGAGAGAGAAGAGAGAAAAGAGGGGAGGAGGTTGTCGACAAATTTTGGTGATTCCACCGCCGATGGTTGCAGCTCCCTACCTCATCTTCCTCCTTCGTACTCAAGTATTGCAAACGTCGTTGTACAGTTCGAGCTCGTCTTCCATTTTTGCGATCTGATTTTGCCTTATATCGCGATTTTGAAGGAAGTTGTTTCTGCGATTTTGAACTGGTGGAGTTGATGCTGGGTTTGGTTGAGAGAGAGAGACGGAGAAGGGATTGACGTGATGGTCGGTGGTGGTGATGTAGCGGTGGTGGTGGTGGCGGTAGTGTCGGTGGTCGGATGATTTTTAAGTTCTTGGGTTTTGGTTATGGAGGTGAGAGAGTGGAAAAGGTGTTTTGATCTTCCGGTTTTTTTTTTTTTTTTTTTTGATCCGGTTTTGATCTTCCGGTTGACCAAAAAAAAAAAGAGAGAGTGGAAAAGAAGGGGTAAGGTGGTTGACTGGTTGATCGGCCAGCATTGTTTTGATTTTTGCTTCTTTATTTTTTTTTGAAAATTATATTTTTCCTAATAAATATTCCTACAGTTTAAACATTTATAAGATAAAATGAACTTATTTAATCCCACAATTAATAATATATATGTATTCATTGTAATTATAATAAAACTAAGCTTTTTTGTCTACCAAATAATTAGGGGCAATTAAGTCATTTGACACTTTATCCCATCATATCCACCTTTCAAAATCCCCTTCTCAAAAAATCATCCAAACACTGGATTACTAATCCACCCTTCTTAGGAGGTGGGTCCACCCCTCTTCCATATCCACCCTCATTACATATCCACCCTCAAATCCACCCTTCTTCTATATCCACCCAAAATCAAATCCTCCATCCAAACGGGCCGGTAATGTGTTCGTGGAATTTTTTTCTCTCCTCAGAGGTGCTTATCAGAATCAACTTATCACTGTTGAAGTATCAAGTCATCAGCCATGGATTTTCCATGTGTGTTGAAAGCTACATGGAGCTAGTCACAGGATTTTGAACCAAGCTTCATCTTCTTTTACACCAAATCTCAACAATTTCACATCAATTCTTGCAGAAAAGAACGAAAAAAGAAGAAAGAAACGCAAGAAAATGCTTGCTTTACTAACTTGAATCTGTGTTACTCGAAAGAAAAAACACCATTTACTTACAATCTATACACACCAAATCACAATCTTAGAGTACATGTGCGAAACTTTAGACACAACTAACACTAAATCAGTCTTTCCTCATTCTCTCTCGTCCGAATTTACGTGAGAGCTGTTTCGATTCTCTTTGTTTACTGGTTTTCACTTTGCGTTAGTTCTTCAGCTAAGCCATGATGATCAATCTCCACCAGCTATTTCCATCCCCTTACGACTGCCGCTACTGCTCCCCGCCCCACTTCCGCCACTGGGTTGGCCCCGATTCTGCCAGCCCTCTTTCTTCACAATGCCAATGAGGTAATGCTTCCTGTGACATGGATGCTCATGCTTAAAAAACACAACCAAATCCCCTGCTTCCACACCCCTCTCTTTCACAAATTCATCCCACCCATCAATCACCATATACTTCTCCTCACTGTACCTTATGATATTCATGTACCAGTGCTTGCAATTCTTATCAGTAAATCTCATCATCTTCTTCTCCCTGCTGTTCCTCTGCATCTCAACCCCGGGGAAATTCCACACATCGTTCCTGGCCAAGAAAACCCTCTTGAATTTGATGTCGCTCTGCTCCAACTCAAACATGAAGAGGAAGTTTTCTTTTCTAAATTCTGGGATTTCGACTGTCCCCTGTTTTTTCTCGACTTCGATGAGGAAATGATGGGTGTGGAGACGGGGGACGGGTTTGAGAATGCGGATCAAATCCATGGATTGCAGATTGTACTGAGTGGAGAATTTTTGCCACCCGGTCAGGATCATGAACCCACGTTCGTCGCTGTAGTACTGGATCGGCATGTTCCATTCGTGGTTCTGGGAGTCTGTGAATTCGAGGGATTCGATCTGTTTTTCGTTCGGTTTCCGGGTGTCGAGAGGGGGAAAGTGGGTTGAAGCTAATTCGAAGGGAATGACGAGTCGATTCGTTTTCGGGACTTCCATTTCGAAGAGGAAGACTTTGTCTGGGCAGTAATCCATTGCGACAGAGTCCGTGTCGGAGTCTGAGTCAGAGTCGGAGCCGGGTTCATTGGGGTCCGTGTAGGGTTGTACATCTCCGTAGGGTCTCTTGGATCCGTCTCTGTAATGGTCATCGAAAGAAGTTGTTAGGCAATGTGATCAAATGCATTGACACTAAAAAAGGGAAAAAAATAATTAAAACTTTGCTAAGGACACCATCAAAACTCTATTGTGGAAGTAAGGTGAAAGCCGTGTTTGGTTGTCAAGAAAGAGAAGAATCGAAGTGGAAATCTTAAAGATGATTGAACTTCGTGTTAAAAATGGACTTTCCTGGTGAAGAATAAGAAACGGAACCAACACAGTATGACAAAATTGAAGCACAAAGATGTAATCAAGGACACAAATATTGTATGCTTCTGTACGAACATATTGATAGATAGATATAGGGAGAGAAGATTCAAGAAAATTCTCGAAAATTAAGAGATTTCTTGGCGAAAAACAGAATCGATCATTACCCAGATTTTTCTTGGGGAACATTGCTCTGTTTCGGCTTCTTCTTTGACAGTGAATCGGAATCGACGTTTTCTTCTCCAGAAGTACCCACATTCTTTTTCTCAGCAACGGAAGCTTCCTCTGAAACATTCTCCTCTGATTTCCCTTCTTTTTCTTTTCCTTCACCCTTTGAATCCTTCACTTTTCCCCCTTCTTTATCACTTGGGCCTGAATCAAGTCCTCTGCTTTCAGACATTTTCTTGATCTTTCTTGAATGTGGTGAGCGCTTACTGATGATGGCAGAGAGAGAGAGAGAGTGAGGGAGGGAGAGAGAGAGAGAGAGAGAGAGAGAGAGAGAGAGAGGCGGCTTCTTTGTTTGAGAGAGGTTTGTATATATAGTAGTTCAGTTACAGGGTTTCTATCTTGCTTCCGTTAAATCTGTTTTCAGTTGGCCGTTTGATCAAAAAGAAAAGTCGTTAGAAAGTGCCATATTGTAACTCCAAAGGAAAAAGAATAGTGGGATTTAGTGGGAGTATTTTCCGCTCGGGAATTTGCAACTAACGGGATCTGGATCGTTCATTGCTGCACTTAATGATTCGGATTTGATCATCAACTCTTACCGGTAAGAATCTGTGAGCAAATTCAAACCCTTTGATTATATAAATATATGATCCAGATTTTGACTCTCTGGTCTAATCCAAATCTTGGACTTCAGAAGAGGCAATCTGGTTGTCCATCCTCCTCTTGACCTCCCAATTGGGTTCAAATTGCCAATGACCAAGATAGAGAAAACCCTAAAATTCCTAGTCAGGAATAACGAACTTGTAGTATTTCTTGTTCTAAATCACATAATAGGTTCCAAAGTATGAGCAAATTTGTAAACTTTTAAGTGTACGCTCTTTTTCAAGCAGCCGCAGGGTTGAAATAGCTTGTGATAGTAGTTCTCTTACCCGAAAACAAAAAATAAGCATGAACTTGCACTTTTTCTTATGTTCGTCGGCCCTTCCTCCATCCTTTTTCGCCTACCCGAAAACAAAAAATAACAGCACAATTTGTTGCAGCTCGAGGAAGTCTAAAGCTAGTTCTGTAGGCTTATCAGCTCATGTCTCCCAATTTCAGTTACAAGAATTAAGCATTACAAAAACAAGTAAGCAATGCAAAAGAAGGAAAATGATGAGGTTGTTCTTAATTAGTCAGGATTAACGAATAACATGAAGCAGTTTTATTCAAAACAATGCGAAACAACAGAAAAAATCTGAATCCCAAGATGTATTTCGGTACATTTCGATCTTTCTAGCCCCATTTCCATTCGGCGATGAATGTACACGAGATCGACACCTATTGTTCCATTACAAAAGAGTATCCATTCCACACAAAAAAACACTAATCACCACTTTGCAACAGTTCTTCTGTTTAGCCATAACCTATTCACGAGCGATTTCATTCCCCTTAGAGCTACCACCGTGACTCAGCTCTGCACGCTTAGCTCCCCAACCGTCGTTTTTCAAAATCTCGATAAGAAAATGCTTCTTGTGAGAAGGGTTCAAAGGCTTATGAAACCTGATCACATCAATAGCTCCCAATTTATGCTTTTTTCACGAACTCCTCCCACCCCTTCACAATCATGTATGAATAAACATTATTCGGTTGGATGTCCATGTAGCAATTTTTGCGTTGATTGTCTGTAAACTTGATTGTCACCTTCTTTTGGGTTCGTGGAGGGTTCCTAACCTCGGGGAGGTGCATTATCACATCCACTCCCGGAAGGAAAATCCTCGGGTTCTGGTCCAACTCGAGCTGGAACAAGAAGTTCTCCATTATGAATTTGGGTTTGTGATGCTCGGATTCCTGTCTCCTGTCGAACTCAATCAGGTAATGCCCGAGGTTAAAAAAAAGGGACTGGTCTATAAAAGAAAATCAAATCAGAATCCTTCAACTTGTGGAGATTGGAAATTTGTGCCTACTCGATTGTGTTCATAAAAGCTTGTTCCTCGGGGTTGTATGCGAATGGAATCTCCCAGTTCTGTGCTTTGGCGTCGGTGAACAGTAGTGGTAGTTCCTCTTCTGGATTTGGTTTATTGAAAGACAGAATGATGTAACATTCGACTGCTGTTTGCGCCGATAGAAAAATGTCATTCGGCCAATTAGCCTTCTCTTCTTTCAATGCACAACTCGAAGTCCCTACCGTAGCCTGCTTCTGTGGCCAGTTCCTCTTGGGTGGTTTTTCTTATATATAAGTCTCTGAAATGGGGAAGGCAATAAGGACCCGTAATTCGGAAGTGATCGATCATTAGAGGCAAATTGGCTTGAAATATAACAACTGAAATAACTTTTTGATGGGATTGTTTCATTGTATTAACAGAGTGTGTAGTCTAAGAAATTTGCCGAAAAAGTGAATTTTGTGGAATCGATGTGGACATTATGGACTGAAGCTACACAAACATGATGAAACAAATGTAAAAGCATGAGACAAGTCTAGTTGTGCTCTAAGTACTGCTTCTTGAGAAACACTGAGAATGGGAAACACATTACATGATTTTAAGATGTTCAGGCATATCATCCTCGTATTCGTGATAAAGGTTGAAATTGAGTTCCCTATCGTCGCCTGCATCTCCGGTTTGTACCTCTTGGTTGGCTTCTTCAAATGAGTCTCTGAAATGGGAAAGGAAAGTACTCGTAAGTCAATACGCGATCAATCATTAAAAGGAAAATTGGCACCAAAAGTATATATATAAATAGGCCATGGTAACAGAAGAAGAATTAGTTTGTAGTTCATTAACTGGTTAGTGGTTCAGGTTCTGAATCATCTGCATTAGCATCATCAATGACAATGGGATTCTGAATATGGCCACCTTTCGTATCGTCATCGCGATCTTGATTGCGCTTCTTAGATGGCTCTCTGAATTGGGATTGGATTCATTGGAAAGAAGTTGTCAGGCAGCATGATTAAGAATATCCGTCTCACGACTTTAATAGACCACCCATCTGGAATGAAGAAAGCGCCCCCGTGTATCTGTAAAAAACTAAAAACTGGTTTTTGTTTTCTGGAAAAGAGAGAGAGTTGTAGAATACCTTCTGTATATGATTGCACACATTCAAGTATACGGTTGTTAAGTGTTGACAGATGAGAGAGACGCGAATAAGAATTTGGCTTTGCTGCAGTCCTGTTTTGGACTGCAGAGGTGCGGTCCAAACGATCTCAACCGTCGGATAGTGTTTTTAATCGTACAAATTTGAACCATTGATTTTCAAGATGAACAGTTCAGATTGAACCGCACAACTTTCTCTACAGTTGACTTTTTTTTTTCTTGGAATGCAGTTGACTACAGAGAAGCAGGGTTCGTAAATAACTCCGCACAATCTCAGCCGTTCATTTCGGCAATCAATGATCCGGATTTTCAAAAACTCTTCCAGCGAAGAGTTAAACTTGCAAAACTCATATGGGCTTGAGATTCACTTTGATGATTGAGTCTCACACATCAAAGTAAATCTCAACCACTAGTTGCTCTTTTCGGGACACTTTCGGAGTAAGTTTTCTTTGTTTCTAATGGGTTCGCGGGGGCGGGGATAGTGGGGGAGAGGCAGGGGAGGGCCGATGCGAGAGAAAATTTGCACGAATCTAAATAGAATCACTCTTTCAAATTAAAAATCGCAAATGCAAGTGGAGTGGAGTGCAATTGGCCTAATCATACAATCAAGCACAACAAATGTATCCCCAACAATTGAAATTAAAAATTAAAAATTACCCCTAGCTAAAAATACCCCTAGCAACGCAACAAAAACATGTACAAGGTACACCCTCCCCCTAACTAGAAACATGATATGTCCCCAGAGCATGGAGACACAGCAAAAGAAAGCACAAGGGAGAAGAAATGGACCTACGGGTGACAGCCAACCACCATGACCTCGTCCGATATTCGAGGAATTTTCTGTCACCGCTTCTGCCGCCGTGTGTAGCGCCGCACCCTGCAAAAGAATTAGGCACCAACTACAGAAAAGCACGAATGACATTAGTACTGCCCGGCTCGTGTTATTCGGGCTCCCAAAACAAAAAGAAAAAGAAAAATACTCCACCAAATCTTCACACGATCAACGTGTCATACTTTTCTCTCCATCCCTCGCCGGGGGCAAAGAACGGATGGCTATACAAGACCATGATGCTAATTTTTTTACTTTTTTCAATTTCCTATTTTTATTTTTTTTTAAAGGATGAGAGAAACAAAAATAACTAACTAAAAAACAAGAAATGAAAGAACAATGAAATAAAAGATAATGATACATAGATTGTGCCAAAAGCAAAAGAACTTAGTTATATCCAATGTCACCAACACAAAATTGCCCTTACTAATCGGAACTGGGCACACGATCCTTATTTTAATAGCGGCGTGCGAAACTATAAAACCCAAGTCAATGATGGGTACCCCTATCGCTAGGGGCCGGGTCCACATCTCAATAAAGAGAGTGGTACGCAAAAGCTACCCGTCGGAACGTAGCCACAACGGCTACACAACAGGGTCGCCCGAATAAATAGGATCGACCAACACCTCTACCGGTTCACCTACTTCATCCAGGATCGACCAATACCTCCACATGATCAACCAACACCACAACAGGGTCATCCGACTGGACCGACGATGGGAGAGCTGTAGACAATGGGGCTCCCAGCGACTCAAGAACTAGGTCCCAAGCGGCGCCACACACATCCTCTACTGCAAGCACCTCTATCAAACTCCCTAATTCTGGAGAATCTAAGAATGACGCCTCCTTGGTGATCTCCAGAAGATCCTTATACAAAATATTATCGACATGCTCCTGCACCAGTGTGTCGATCAAACTCACCTCATACACTTCCTCATCATCCTTGACTCGGCTATCCGCATTAAACACTTTCACCTCCATTTTCAAGTCCCCAAAAGACAATTGGACTTGTCCAGTTTTGCAATTCATGACAGAATTGCAGGTGGCTAAAAAAGGACGGCCAAGGATGATAGGAGTCTTCTCAAAGACCTCCGGTATCAAGCAAGTATCCAAGATAATAAAGTCGACTGGAAAAAGGAACTTGCCCACCAAAATTAAAACATCTTCCACCATCTCCTTTGGAACTCTCACACTCCGGTCCGCCAATTGTAGCGTGACCGGTGTGGCTCTCAAATCGCTTAAGCCAAGCTTCAAGTATACCGAATATGGGAGCAAGTTGACACTTGCTCCTAAATCCAGCAAAACCTTATCAAATTTTTGGCCCGCGATAGCGATAGGGATGGTGGGATAACCAGAGTCTTTACACTTGGTGGGGATCTCAGCCTGGAGAATGGAGCTCACTTGCTCCATCAGAACCACTTTGTCCTGGCTCTTAGGTCTCCGCTTAGACGTGCATAGATCCTTCAAGACCTCTGCAAACTGAGGAATTGCGTCAATAGCTTCCATCAAAGAGATAGGAAACTGAACTTTTTTGAATAATTCAAGCATTTGAAAGTTCACATTGACCTTAGGTTTCGCCACCAAGCGATTTGGATATGGAGCAACAGATGACGATGGAGTCGTGGGAGCTACAGGTGCAGCCACCACCACTTCAGGAGACTCCGCCTTTTTCTCTTCCTCGAGAACACTTCCCAAGTCTGGGACGACTGCTGGTGCAGCTACTGGCACCGGGGGTGGCACCGATTTTTGCTTGGGAGGTAAGTCCTTGTCGATCACCTTCCCACTTTTGAGAGTGGTGATCACCTTAGCCTCTTCCAGACTGGAGTTCAAATTGCTCGGGTTAGAAGAATCACCCACAAAATGAGTACCGACGGCATTCACTTGAGGTTGAGAAGGAAACATTCCCTTCTCCTGCTGGACTTGTCCAACTGCCGCCGATAACTGGGTCAATTGGGTCCTAATGTCACCAATTGCCCGCTTGGTCTGCTCAGTAAAGCTAGTCTGAGACTGCATGAGAGCCTTTATCATCTCATCAGTCTGCTTATCCCGCGGGGGATAGTTAATGCCAGGGGGTAGTCCAAAAGATGAAGGACCAAACCCTTAATGCTACTGAGGTGGGTAACGGAACTGGGTCATTTGGCCTTGAGGAGGCTAGAACTGCTGGACTGACTGCTGTTGAGGTGGTGCCTGGGGTTGCACCGGGGCTTTTTGATCCCTCCAACCCAGAATTGGATTTTGGGCCCACCCAGGATTGTAGGTATTTGAATACGGATCCCAACGCTGGTTAAGCATGTTCACCTCAGCTTGATTGCTATGGTAGACCTCTTTAATCATAGGAAAATCGGGGCAAGCGGTAACAAGATGCCCCGGACACTCACATAACGCACACACTTCCTCAACTCTCACCTCACTCACCTGTTGGACTTGTTTAAACTTCAAGTCCTCTAACTGTTTAGCCATCTTGTCCAGCTGAGACTGGACATTGTGCTCTCGCACACTTGAAGGAAAAATGCCAGACCCACTAGGTCCCTGTGCAGCCATGGCCCTATCACCGAGGTCGGAAGGTTCCCAACTTCGGTGTTTCTCGGCCAACTCGTCGAGAAAATCCCATGCTTCATCCGGGGACTTGTCTAAAAAGTCCTTCTCCTTACAGAGGTACTCTATCTGTTGGGCCGTAGCAATATTCAAGCCCAAATAGAAAAATGACATTAACTGGTGTTTCGCTAACCCATGATGCGGTAAGGACAACAGCAAGTCCTTAAACCGCTCTCAGCACCTTAAAAACAACTCGCCCTCTTTCTGCTTATACGACTGAACTTGGTGAGTCAGGTACTTCGATTTACTCTTCGAGAAATATTTCTTGTAAAATAGATCTCGGACAGCAGCCCACGTCGTGAGAGACTGTGGCTTCTGCATCCGCAACCACTTATCCATACTATCCTTAAGAGAGGATGGGAAAAGCTTAAGGTAAGCATTCTCCCATTGAGCAGTGGTGGCAAGGGTGTACACCAACTGCTCGAAATAGCGGACGTGCTCATACGGATCCTCATTCTCCTTCCCATAAAATAGAGAAAGGGCATTATGCGTACCAGGTTTTATGGTGAAAGTATTACGTGCTTCCACCGTCTCGGTCGGTAGAACTATTGGACCGAGAGGAGTGGTGCTCTCAGGATGCATGTGCTCACGCATCGACCTCGGTGGCTCTGCCATTGGTGGCTCGATTATTAAATCAACGAAAAGACTATCGATATCAAACGACTCACCACCAAAATACTCTTCCTCCACGGTTACTCTCTCAATGGCTACGAGACGCCTAGTATTGTCTCGGTAGTACTTAGGCTTTAGAGGTGATTGTTTTCCTACTATGGAGGATTGCTTACCTCTGCCTATGTTGGACTCAAAACAAAACTAAAAATAAAATAAAACCTAACGACCCGAATTCTTAACACACGTTACCGTCCCCGGCAACGGCGCCAAAAATACTTGACGATTTCCTAGTCCTAAATTAATGGGTTGCCCCAAGCGTAGGGCAGAGACCGACGTAGCACAATATCCGGTAAGACCGGAGTCAAATCCACAAAGACGGTGATGTGTGCTAACTTAAAAACTCAGGTTGTTATAATTTAAACGGGCTCTTAGGTAGCCACCCCTTGTCGTTTTGATTGAGATTAACTAAAACTTACGGAAACAACTGTTCTTTTCAAATAATTAAAAGGAGGTACAGTTGTAGGGTTCATAACACTCGTAATCAGTCCGGATTAACTTGCTTCATTCGGTGTTCTTAAAAATGTTCAACTTTAGATTGAAAAGATACCCCACAAGATGCTAGACCCTATGGTTGCTGTTTACCCATGCGCAGCGGAGAATGAGTTTTGGACCCCCATTCCCCTGTTCACATGGGCTCCGACAATGCCTAGGTTCGTCTACGGGAAGTATTTTTCCAATCTAAAACCGTTTTTTATTGTTTGAAAATAGGAGCAGTGCCCGAACTGGCCACGGCGTGCTAATCGCCCCACACCCCACGACCCTACCTATACGACTACTCACTATGCATTATTAAACAAGAAGCAAAAGAAAACCTAACTTGCATCATGCTTGGAATGAAAATTAAACAAAAGATTAAAACTAAAATAAGATCCACGAGCAACTTTAATTAAGAATGAAACGTAATACGAGTTACCGGAAGATGTGTTCTTGAACAAAACTTAAAAATTTCAAAGGAAAAAGCTCTGGAAAGAAAAGAACGTAAAGAAAAAACTGCTAATTAAAAGTCCCAACCCTAAAAACGAAGTTCCGGGGGTATTTATACCAAAACCCCAAAATCTGGAATTAAAAACATTAAAACAATATTTTTTTCCGTTGTTGCCTCCGGTATCGAAACAGCTGATAGCTGTATCGATACAGAATTCTTTGGTTCGCCACTGATCCACATTGTATCGATACAGCTCTCGATACCGCCTGCCTTAGTGGCCAATTCTCGAGCGTTGCATGCATTCTTGGCACCCAACGCTCCAACGACGTCACCCGACGCCTCACGCTTCCGCCTTGACTTCCCACGACGACGTCCGAACCGGCCTCAAGGCCTCGCAATCCAATCTTGGCGTAAAATCCACCTTATTCCAGCGAAACTTAACAAAAATCCAAAAACAAGACAAAGCACGGCATCAAGTGGAACATGAGATAAAACGCGTCTCTAACGCGTTAATTCGCCCTACTTAGACGCTCATATCTATGATATCACGCGTCTATCACTACAACAGTACTCTCTCTCTCTCTCTCTCTCTCTCTCTCTCTCTCTCTCTCTCTCTCTCTCTCTCTCTCTCTCTCTCTCTCTCTCTCTCTCTCTCTCTCTCTCTCTCTCTCTCTCTCTCTCTCTCTCTCTCTCAGAGGCATCCGATGGATCATTGGATTGTGTTTCTTTTAACACTGGTGAAAGTTTTCAAAGGGGAATAACTTGATATGAATATGTGCACAAAGATTGAAACAAGTATAATAAATTAGGATCCTGCTTAAAGTGATGTATTGTGAGCAATTGTGGGAGGAAGTAAACCACCATATATGTGGTTAATAGTATAATGATGGTGAGGTGGGTTCTGTCGTGTTGCTTTGCTTTTTTATTTTGCTACAAGGGGTGGCGGTTGGTTGGGTTCGAGAGTTGTGAACTAACATGACAATTTTTTTGCAGCTCTGGAGAAGTCTGAAGGAACTTGAGGAAGCTTATGGAGTTGCAAGAACTCAGTAGTTTTTTATCTTTCCACATTCGACAGCTACGTGTCTTTGTATGTTTTGAGACTTGGGACACTTAAATGTCGGGTCATGGTATTCGTGTATGCTGTATGATGAAGGAATCATCGTTTGACATGACATCCTTGTAAGGAATGTGCAATTTCAAAAGAATGTTTCGTAATATCTTTTCCATTGGGTGCAGATTTTTTTGGCCAACTTTCCGATTGATAATAAGTAAGTTGAGCTTCTATATGACCCGTGATCATAAGCCGAATCCCTAGGGTTATTGAAATGAGCTCAGGGTGATTGGCCTGGCGCTTGGCTATTGGTAGGAGCACGCCTTCTCGTTATTTTGGATACATTATCGTTTTGGTGATTTCCAGCCTAGGGCCTTACTGCCCAGCTGAAATAAGGGATCCGGGAGAGTAAAGAATAAAGAGAGTGATGCAAGATTTAAACAATAGGTGGACAAATTTGCTCCTGCTTGGGCTTCCGCAAGTGGAGTTTATTGCTCTCTAGGATTCGTCGAGGTGAGTGTAAGATTGTCCGGACATCTAGTTCTCCAGAATTCATCGAGTTTATGGTTCTCTAGGATTCGCTAGTGGGCTAATGTTTTGGAGGGAACTCTATTTCCAAATTTTCCTTGCACCCCAACCTAGTCCTTTCCCTCCCTCCAGTTGTTAATCATCCCGTGTAATGTGTTCGTGGAATTTTTTTCTCTCCTCTGAGGTGCTTATCAAGTCATCATCCATGGATTTTCCATGTGTTGAAAGCTACATGGAGCTAGTCACAGGATTTTGAACCAAGCTTCATCTTCTTTTACACCAAATCTCAGCCATTTCACATCAATATTCTTGCAGAAAAGAACAGAAGAAAGAAAAAAAAAAACAAAGAAACGCCGAGAAAATGCTTGCTTTACTAACTTGAATCTGTGTTACTCAAAAGAAACAAACACTGTTTACTTACCATCTACACACACCAAATCACAATCTTAGAGTATATGTTCGAAGCTTTACACACAGGCACACAGCTAATACTAAATCAGTCTTTCCTCTTTCTCTCTAGTCCGAATTTACGTGAGAGCTGTTGCGATTCACTTCGTTTACTGGTTTTCACTATGCATTATTTCTTCAGCTAAACCATGATCAATCTCCACCAGCTATTTCCTTCCCCTTATGACTGCCACTACTGCTCCCCGCCCCACGACCCGCCTCAGTTCCACCACTGGGTTGGCCCGGATTCTGCCTGTCCTCTTTCTTCAAAATGCCAATAAGGTAATGCTTCCTGTGACATGGATGCTCATGCTTATAAAACCCAACCAAATCCCCTGCTTCCAAACCCCTCTCTTTCACAAACTCATCCCACCCATCAATCACCATATACTTCTCCTCACTGTACCTTATGATATTCATGTACCAGTGCTTGCATTTAGAATCAGTGAATCTCATTATCTTCTTCTCCCTGCTGTTCCTCTGCATCTTAACCCCGGGGAAATTCCTCACATCGTCCCTGGCCAATAAAACCCTCCTGAATTCGATGTCGCTCTGCTCCAACTCAATCTCGAAGAGGAAGTTTTCTTCTCTGAATGCCGGGATTTCGACTGCGCCCTGTTTTTTCTCGACTCCGATGAGGAAATGGTGGGTGTGGAGACGGGGGATGGGTTTGAGAATGCGGATCAAATCCATGGGTTGCAGATTGTACTGAGTGGAAAACTTTTGCCACCCGGTTAGGATCATGAACCCGCGTTCGTCGCGGTAGTACTGGATCGGCATGTACCATTCGTGGTTATGGGAGTCTGTGAACTCGAGGGTTTTGACCTGTTTTTCGTTCGGTTTCCGGGTGTCGAGAGGGGGGAAATGGGTTGAAGCTAATTCGAAGGGAATGATGAGTCGATTCGTGCTCGGGACTTCCATTTCAAAGAGGAAGATTTTGTCTGGGCAGTAATCCATTTCGACGGAGTCCGAGTCAGAGTCGGAGCCGGGTTCATTGGGGTCAGTGTAGGGTTGTACGTCTTCATAGGATCTCTTGGATCCGTCTCTGAAATGGTCGTCGAAAGAAGTTGTTAGGCAATGTGATCAAATGCAATTGACACTAAAAAATGGGAAAGAAGAGTTAAAACTTTGCCAAGGACACCATCAAAACTCTACTGTGGAAGTAAGGTAAGAGCCGTGTTTGGTTGTCAAGAAAGAGAAGAATCTAAGTGGAAATCTTGAAGATGATTGAATTTAGCATTAAAAATGGACTTTCTTGGTGAAGAGTAAGAAATTTAACCCAACACAGTATGACAAAATTCAAGCACAAATACGTAATTAAGGACAAAAATGATCATCTCATAACAGCATTGATTGGGAAAATGATGCTCTCATAAATATTTTATGCCTCTGTGGGAACATATTGATAGATAGATATAGAGAGAGAAGATTCAAGAAAATTCTCGGAAATTTAGAGCTTTCTTGGCGAAAAACAGAATCATTACCCAGATTTTGCTTGGGGAACATTGCTCTGTTTCAGCTTCTTCTTTGACGGTGAATCGGAATCGACGTTTTCTTCTCCCGAAGTACGCACATTCTTTTTCTCAGCAACCTCTGTATCAGCAACGGAAGCTTCCTCTGAAACATTCCCCTCTGATTTCCCTTCTTCTTTTCCTTTTTCTTCACCCTGTGCATCCTTCCCTTTTTCCCCTTCTTTATCACTTGGGCCTGAATCAAGTCCTCTGATTTCAGACATTTTCTTGATCTTTCTTGAATGTGGTGAGCGCTTACTGATGATAGCACAGTGAGAGAGAGAGAGAGAGAGAGAGAGAGAGAGAGAAAGAGAGAGAGAGAGAGATAGGCGGCTTCTTTGTTTGAGAGAGGTTTGTATATATAGTTGTTCGGTTACAGAGTTTTATCTTGATTCCGTTAAATCTGTTTTCAGTTGGCCGTTTGATCAAAAAGAGAAGTCGTTAGAAAGTTCCATATTGTAACTGCAAAGGAAAAAGAATAGTGGGATTTAGTGGGAGTATTTTTTTTTTTGGAATTAGCTCCTCTCTCGTCCTTAATTTGGAACCAACGGGATCTGGATCGTTCATTGCTGCAATTAATGATTTGGATTTGCTCGTCAGATCTTACTAGTAAGATTTGTGAGTAAATCTGAACTATTGAATATATAAATATATGATCTAGATTTTGACTATCCTCTCTAGTTCAAATCTTGAACTTGAGAGGAAGCAATCTGGGTGACCATTCTCCTCTTGACCTCCCAATTAGGTTCAAATTGCCAATGATGAGGACAGAAAAAACCCGAAAATTACTATTCTGGAATTACGAACTTGTAAGTATTTCTTGTTCTAAATCACATAATAGGTTCCAAAGTGTGAGCAAATTTGTCATCTTTTAAGTGTGCGCTCTTTTTCATGCAGCCACAGGGTTGAAACCGCTTGCAATAGTAGTTCTCTATACCCGAAACCAGTGTTGTAGATACCGTTCCGTACCGGCCGGTACCGGCCGGTACGTTCCGTTTTAGCACAAGTCCGGTAACCTTGACCTCCATTTCCGTCTCGTCCAACTTTCCAGCTGTTCTCGGACGATTCCGGCGTACCGGAACGATCTCGGCCGAGATGAGCTTCCCGGTGATTTCGTCCGGTATTTTGCAAAACTGGTAGACACAGAAAAAATGAAAAAATCAAACGCAAACAGAACCTAGAAGAAGATCCAAGCCCGATTTTCTTATGGATCTGGTCTCTTATCAATTTTCCAGACCATCTTGGAGCACCTCCATCGCAGGTGAGCAAATTTTTAGATGACTTTTCTGCTCCTCCGGCAACGGGCCTTCTTCTTTGATCGACTAGTTGGAACAAAAATTGGGGTTTTGCTCGAACCCCCTGTGGTTGACGCCTTCTTTGATCGAACCCCCTGTAATCGACGCCTTCGAGAGGGTGAGTTCAGAACAAAATTTGGGGTTTGATGATCGACGGGTCGGAACAAAAAGAAGGTTTTTTTATTTTATTTTATTATCATAAAGAGGGTTTTGTTTGGGTTGGGTTGAAAAACAGAGAGTAAAGTGAGAGAGAGAGAGAGAGGTACCCTGGGTCGGAACAAAATTGGGATTTGTTTTATGGGGGTGTTTGGCACCTTCTTTTTTAACTTTTCATTTTCCCTTTTTTACATTTATTATGATCGTGAATGTGTTATTGTTAATAGAATTTTTCTACGTAATATATACACTTGCAATGTTTGATTTTGGACTCCAAATGGTGAAATTTGTTGTCTTAATATAGGTATTTTATGATGAATTGCATGGTATGAGGGATTTTTTTGAATTATAATTATATATAATTATTATATATATTGTAGTTGCGGTAAATCCGAAACGGTACCCGATATTTGACCGGTACCGATACGTACCGTACCAGTAGGAAAACCGGTACCCTGACCGGTACGGTATTCAGAACATTGCCCGAAACCAAAAATTAAGCATGAACTTGCACTTTTTCTTATGTTGGTGCCCCTCCTCCATCCTTTTTCGCCTACCCAAAAACAAAAAAATAACAGCACAATTTGTTGCAGCTCTAGGAAGTCTAAAAGCTAGTTGTTTAGGCTTATCAGCTCGTGTCTCCCAATGGAGTAAGTATCCATTCCACAGAAAAAACACTAATCACCACTTTGCAACAGTTCTTTCTGTTTAGCCATAACCTATTCACGAGCGATTTCGTTCCCCTTACGAGCTACCACCCTGTCTCAGCCGGTCGGCCCTGCACGGTTAGACCCCCAACCGCTGTTTTTCAAAATCTCGATAAGAAAATGCTTCTTGTGAGAAGGGTTCACAGGCTTATAAAACCTGATCACATCCAAAGCTCCCAATTTATGCTTTTGCACGAACCCTTCACAATCACGTACAAGTAAACATTATACCGTTGGATGTACCAATTATTGCGTTGACTGTCTGTAAAATTGATTGTCACCTTCTTTTGTGTTCGTGGAGGGATCCTAACCTCGGGGAGATGCATTATCACATCTACTCGCGGAAGGAAAATCCTCGCGTTCTGGTCCAGCTCGAGCTGGAACAAGAAGTTTTCCATTCTGAATTCGGGTTTGTGATGCTCGGATTCCTGTCTCCTGTCGAACTCAATCAGGTATTGCTCGAGGTTTAAACGACAGCTACGTGTCTTTGTATGTTTTGAGACTTGGGACACTTAAATGTTGGGTCATGGTATTAATGTATGCTGTATGATGAAGCAATCATCGTTTGACATGACATCCTCGTAAGGAATGTGCAATTTTAGTTGAATGTTTCGTAGTATCTTTTCCATTGGGTGCTGTGTTTTTTTATTTTTATTTTTGCCAACTTTCCGATTGTTGTTGCATGATAATAAGCCGAATCCCTATGGTTATTGAAATGAGCTCAGGGTGATTGGCCTGACGCTTGTCTATTGGTAGGTGCTGGTTTTGGTGATTTCCAGCCTAGGGCCTTACTGCCCAGCTGAAATAAGAGATCCCAGAGAGTAAAGAATAAAGAGAGTGATGCAAGATTTAAACAATAGGTGGACAAATTAGCTCTTAGTAAGGATAAGAACTGATTTGCTCCGGCTTCAAGTGGGCTTCAGCTAGTGGAGTTTATTGTTCTCTTCGTCGAGGTGTGCGTAACATTGTCCTAGCGCCTGGTTTTCCAGAATTCGTCGAGTTTACGGATTTTGAACTAAGCTTCATCTTCTTTTACACCAAATCTCAGCCATTTCACATCAATATTCTTGCAGAAAAGAACGAAAAAAGAAGAAAGAAACGCGAGAAAATGCTTGCTTTACTAACTTGAATCTGTGTTACTTGAAAGAAAAAAACACCGTTTACTTACCATCTATACACACCAAATCACAATCTTAGAGTACATGTGCGAAACTTTAGACACAACTAATACTAAATCAGTCTTTCCTCTTTCTCTCTCATCCGAATTTACGTGAGAGCTATTTCGATTCTCTTTGTTTACTGGTTTTCACTTTGCGTTAGTTCTTCAGCTAAGCCATGATGATCAATCTCCACCAGCTATTTCCTTCCCCTTACGACTGCCGCTACTGCTCCCCGCCCCACTTCCGCCACTGGGTTGGCCCGGATTCAGCCTGCCCTCTTTCCTCACAATGCCAATGAGGTAATGCTTACTGTGACATGGATGCTCATGCTTAAAAAACACAACCAAATCCCCTGCTTCCAAACCCCTCTCTTTCACAAACTCATCCCACCCATCAATCACCATATACTTCTCACTGTACCTTATGATATTCATGTACCAGTGCTTGCATCTCTTATCAGTAAATCTCATCATCTTCTTCTCCCTGCTGTTCCTCTGCATCTCAACCCCGGGGAAATTCCTCACATCGTCCCTGGCCAAGAAAACCCTCCTGAATTCGATGTCGCTCTGATCAACCTCAATCTGGAAGAGGAAGTTTTCTTCTATGAATTCTGGGATTTCGACTGTCCCCTGTTTTTTCTCAACTTCGATGAGGAAATGATGGGTGTGGAGACGGGGGACGGGTTTGAAAATGCGGATCAAATCCATGGGTTGCAGATTGTACTGGGTGGAGAATTTTTGCCACCCGGTCAGGATCATGAACCCGTGTTCGTCGCGGTAGTACTGGATCGGCATGTACCATTCGTGGTTCTGGAAGTCTGTGAATTCGAGGGTTTCGATCTGTTTTTCGTTCGGTTTCCGGGTGTTGAGAGGGGGGAAGTGGGTTGAAGCTAATTCGAAGGGAATGACGAGTCGATTCGTTTTCGGGACTTCCATTTCGAAGAGGAAGACTTCGTCTGGGCAGTAATCCATTTCGACACAGTCCGTGTCGGAGTCGGAGTCTGAGTCAGAGTCGGAGCCGGGTTCATTGGGGTCAGTGTAGGGTTGTACATCTTCGTAGGGTCTCTTGGATCCGTCTCTGTAATGGTCATCGAAAGAAGTTGTTAGGCAATGTGATCAAATGCAATTGACACTGAAAAAAGGGAAAAAAGAATTAGAACTTTGCTAAGGACACCATCAAGAAAGAGAAGAACCGAAGTGGAAATCTTAAAGATGATTGAACTTCGTGATAAAAATGAACTTTCTTGGTGAAGAATAAGAAACTGAACCAACACAGTATGACAAAATTCAAGCACAAAGATGTAATCAAGGACACAAATGATCATCTCATAACAGCATTGATTGGGAAAATGATGCTCACACAAATATAGAAAGAGAAGATTCAAGAAAATTCTCGAAAATTAAGAGATTTCTTGGCGAAAAACAGAATCGATCATTACCCAGATTTTTCTTGGGGAACATTGCTCTGTTTCAGCTTCTTCTTTGACGGTGAATCGGAATCGACGTTTTCTTCTCCAGAAGTACGCACATTCTTTTTCTCAGCAACCTCTGTATCAGCAACTGAAACTTCCTCTGAAACATTCTCCACTGATTTCCCTTCTTTTTCTTTTCCTTCACCCATTGAATCCTTCCCTTTTTCCCCTTCTTTATCACTTGGGCCTGAATCAAGTCCTCTGCTTTCAGACATTTTCTTGATCTTTCTTGAATGTGGTGAGCACTTACTGATGATGGCAGAGAGAGAGAGAGAGGCGGCTTCTTTGTTTGAGAGAGGTGTTTGTATATATAGTTGTTCAGTTACAGGGTTTCTATCTTGCTTCCGTTAAATCTGTTTTCAGTTGGCCGTTTGATCAAAAAGAAAAGTCGTTAGAAAGTACCATATTGTAACTTCAAAGGAAAAAGAATAGTGGGATTTAGTGCGAGTATTTTTCTGCTCGGGAATTTGCAACTAACGGGATCTGAATCGTTCATTGCTGCAATTAATGCTTCGGATTTGCTCATCAACTCTTACCGGTAAGAATCTGTGAGCAAATCCGAACCATTGATTATATAAATATATGATTCAGATTTTGACTTGCCCGTCTAATCCAAATCTTGGACTTCAGAAGAGGCAATCTGGGTGTCCATCCTCATCTTGACCTCCCAATTGGGTTCAAATTGCCAATGACCAAGATAGAGAAAACCCTAAAATTCTTGTAGTATTTCTTGTTCTAAATCACATAATAGGTTCCAAAGTGTGAGCAAATTTATAAACTTTTTAGTGTACGCTCTTTTTCAAGCAGTCGCAGGGTTGAAAGAGCTTGCGATAGTAGTTCTCTTACCCGAAAACAAAAAATAAGCATGAACTTGCACTTTTTCTTATGTTTGTCGGCCCTTCCTCCATCCTTTTTCGCCTACCCGAAAACAAAAAATAACAGCACAATTTGTTGCAGCTCGAGGAAGTCTAAAGCTAGTTCTGTAGGCTTATCAGCTCATGTCTCCAAATTTCAGTTACAAGATTAAGCATTACCAAAACAAGTAAGCAATACAAAAGAAGGAAAATGATGAGGTTGTTCTTAATTAGTCAGGATTAACGAATAACATGAAGCTGTTTTATTCAAAACAATGCGAAACAACCGAAAAAATCTGAATCCCAAGATGTATTTCGGTACATTTCGATCTTTCTAGCCCCATTTCCATTCAGCGATGAATGTACACAAGATCGACCTATTGTTCCATTACAAAAGAGTATCCATTCCACACAAAAAAACACTAATCACCACTTTGCAACAGTTCTTGTAGAAACTAGTATTGGGGTCTTATTGTATTTGCTGTATTCTTGTAGTCTTATTGTATTTATTGTATTTTTGTAGGGTCTTTTTGTTATTGAACAAATCGTTAACCCTAATCTAAATACCGCAGCTTTACTGGGTGGTTGTATTCGATACACCCATTACGTTTCTTTCACAGCTTTTCCTCATCCTACGTCATATCTTCTATTGTGCTGTGAACGACTTTACATGGTATCAGAGCAAGCGTAAATCTATCGGTTCGTTTGAAGGGTTTGTTCTTAATTGAGTTTTGATCTCAAGTAAGGTTCGTGTTCTGTTCGCTTTGATCCTTGATTTGTTTCAGAACTTTCGTGTTCTGATTTTTGGTTGCTTCCGTATCGATATCTTCTCCTTTACATAATCTAAGATTTGCAATGGCATCTGAAAAAGGAGAAATCCTGGCAGTAAAGTTAGATGGGAAGAATTATTTTGTTTGGCGATTCCACTTTCAGTTCTTCGTTGAAGGGAAAGGTTTGTGGGGTTATGTTGATGGATCAGAAACACCACCTGATGCATCTAAAGCTAAAGATGAGGCAGCTAAAGCAGCGACGATTCAGGCGGCGGCTCAGTGGTGGGTGAACAATGCTAAAGTTGTATCATGGATTTTGGGCTCTGTGAATACCAGTATTGGGATTCCGATGCGAGGACTTCGAACAGCGAAAGAGATGTGGGATTATCTAGAGAAAGTCTACCAACAATCAAACCTTGCACGTAAGTTTCAGATCGAGTATGATATGTTTAGCTATGAACAAGGTGAGAAAACTATACAAGAATTTTATGCTGGTTTCATGGACTTGTGGGCTGAATATGAGTTTGTCAACATGGGCAATATGACCACAGCTTGTTGTATTCAAAATCTGAAGACCATATATGATGAAAGGAAAGTGATGCAATTCTTGATGAAATTGCGGTCAGATTATGAAAATAGCCGGGGTAATATTTTAAACTGTGGTACACTACCAACCATGGATATGGTTTTAGGGGAACTTCTTCGAGCGGAGACAAGAATAGCAACACAAGCCATTCTAGAAGGGAAAAGGACTGTTGAGTTAGTTTTTGTTGCAAAACAAGGCTTTGGAAAACCGTTTCAAAGGGATTTGTCCAAAACTTAGTGTTTTGAATGCAAGGAGTTTGGCCATGTGGTATTGCACTGTAAAAAGAAGAATGTATGTGTTTATTGTAAACAGCCTGGGCATAATATAACTGAGTGTGTTGAAGTTCAACATAAAGGGGGCAAAAATTTCAACCGAAAGAAATCTAATCACCAAGCTTATCATGTTACTGGTGTTACATCAGATGGGTCCAATACTGATGTGAAACTGGGTGTGGCTTCTCCCACTAGCTTGCAGAATGGGGCACCGATTAATGGTGACATTCGAAAATTGGTACAAAGCTCTGTTTCTTCTGCTATTTCCTCTGCTTTCTCTGCCATTGGCTTGTCTGGTAAGAACTCTCACCTCTCTCCCATAATATATCCTCTTCGGATAATTGACTCGGGTGCATCCAACCATATGACTGGCATACACACGAGTCCATCTTCCGCCAAACCTTATTCTGGAAACACACATATCCTTACAGCAAATGGCGAAAAGTTGGACATTATTGGGACTAATAACCTCTCCATGTCTGTTACTCCTAATTCTTCCCTTCATTTACCAAATGTTACTCCTAATCCTAAGCTCACTACTAATCTCATTTATGTGGGTCAACTTGTTGATGATGATAACATCGTTTCTTTTTCTCATGATGGATGTCTTATACAGGACCGTCGCATTGGGATGGTGAAGGGGAAAGGTCGAAGAATTGGTCGACTGTTTGCTCTGGAGTTGGAGAGGCCGAATTGCGATACTTGCCTATTTACTCATTCAGATTCAGATTTTTCTGTTTCAAATAAATTTTGGCATATGTGGCAACGTAGACTTGGGCATCCAAATGCCAAAAATCTAGATACTTTATTTTGTTCTGGTTCTTTGAAAGACAAAATTTCTTCCTTGAGTAGCATTAATAAATCTTGCATTAGTTGTTGTTTGAGTAAAAGCGTACATTTGCCTTTTCCAGTTCATAGTAATGTTAAAACTTCAGCGTTTCACTTGATTCATAGTGATGTGTGGGGTCCTTCTCCAGTTCTATCTAGATTGGGGTACAGATACTTTGTTTTGTTCATTGATGATTGTACTCGGTATACATGGATTTACTTTATGCGTCATAAGTCTGAAGTATTCTCCCATTTCAAAACATTCTTATCCATGTGCCAGACTCAATTTGATACGACGGTGAAATATTATCGTCCGACCAATTGGAAGATAAAAATTCTCCGTTCGGATTTAGGGGAAGAATACATGTTAATGGCGTTTCAAAATTTTTTGAAAACTGAGGGGATACAATCACAGCGAACTTGCCCCGATACCCCTGAACAAAATGGTGTTTCAGAAAGGAAAAACCGTCATATTTTAGATGTTGCGAGGACCCTGATCTCTGATTCCAACATACCTTCTACGTTTTGGGTCGAGGCTGTGTCGACAGCTGTATATCTAATCAATCATCTTCCATCCTCGGTTTTGAAGGATATATCTCCCTATTCCTCTTTGTTTCGTAGTGTTCCTGACTATTCGCGGTTACATGTATTTGGTTGTGTGTGTTTTGTTCATCTCCCAGCTCATGAAAGAACGAAAATATCTAAACAAGCTGCCATGTGTGTTTTTGTAGGATATAGTCCTGACCAAAAGGGTTTCCAATGTTATGATCCTCAACTTCGTCGCATCCGTGTCTCTCGTCATGTCATCTTTTTAGAAAGCATTTCATACTATGTTTCTATTGCTAGATCCTCTGAATCGTCTCTCCCTGTACTACCCAATTTTTCAGATCCTTGTGAGGATCCCATTTCAAGTTCTGCTGCTGCCACAAAGCAGTTGGTTTACCAACGTCGGAGTAAACAAGGTCAGCCTACTGCAACTTCCCTTCACCAACCGGAGCAACATCAGTCTTCTCATTTCGAACCTGTAAGTTCTCCTCTCCATTCCTCTACTTTGGTTGAGCCCATTCCTTCTGAACCAGTTATCTCTTTGCGACGGTCGACTAGTTCCACTTGTCCTCCGGACCGCCTCACTCTTCTTGCACATCACTCATTGTTTACTTCTTTGGATTCTATTCATGTTCCTTCTTCTTACCAGCAAGCAGTTAACGAACCTTGTTGGAAAGAAGCGATGGATGCAGAGCTAAGTGCTTTACTTGAGAATGACACATGGGATCTGGTACCTTCCCCTCCTACCACTTCTATTATTGGAAGTAAGTGGGTTTTTTCTGTTAAGCTAAATTCTAATGGTAGCATTGAAAGATACAAGGCTAGACTTGTTGCACAGGGTTATAAACAAGAGTATGGTATTGATTATGAAGAAACATTTGCTCCCGTAGCAAAAATGACCTCTGTACGTCTTCTTGTAACTCTTTCTTCTATGCGCAAGTGGCCTATCTTTCAAATGGATGTGAAAAATGCTTTTCTCCATGGCCATTTAAAAGAAACTGTCTACATGAAACCTCCTCCGGGCTACTCTCATGATAAGTCCATGGTGTGTCGGCTGAAAAAGTCATTATATGGTCTAAAACAAGCTCCAAGAGCGTGGTTTGAGCGGTTCCGAAAGGTTATTCTTGATGCGGGGTACACACAAAGTAGTTATGACTACTCATTGTTCACCTACAATTCTTCACAGGGAATTACGATTCTTTTGTTGTATGTTGATGACATCCTTATCACTGGTTGTGATATCTCAGGTATTGAGTACTTGAAACATCTTCTTTGTCAGTCATTTAAGATGAAGGATTTAGGACGATTGACGTACTTTCTTGGCTTAGAAGTTCAAGACTCCTCTTATGGGTATAGTATTAATCAGAGGAAATACACCATGGACTTGATTAAGTTTGCCAATCTAACTGATGGAAAATGTGTTGATACCCCCATGGAGGTGAATGTCAAGTTCAAACGTGACGATGGTAAACGGCTTTCGGATCCAACTACTTACCGTCAGCTTGTCGGTCGTCTTATTTACCTTACCATGACTCGGCCGGATATTTGCTATGCAGTCAACATCATTAGTCAATTTGTTTCTAATCCGTGCCAGGTCCATCTTACTACCATTCATTGTATTATTCGTTATCTTCGAGGAACCGTATTAAGAGGACTATTCTTTCCTTCCCACTCCTCTACCCAGTTACGAGCCTATGCTGATGCTGATTGGGCTGGTTGCCCTGACACTCGTCGCTCTACTACTGGTTGGTGCGTGTTTCTTGGTGATTCACTTATCTCTTGGAAATGCAGGAAACAACCCACAGTTTCTAAGTCCTCAACAGAAGCCGAGTATAGAGCAATGTCTTCATCTTGTGGTGAGATCACATGGCTTAGGGGACTTATGCAGGAACTAGGAGTGCCCATTCAGACTCCAACGCCCCTATATGCTGATAATGTTAGTGTTGTTCGTATTGCATCTAATCCGGTATTTCACAAACGTACAAATTGAAGTGGACTGCCATTTTATTCGTGATAAATACCTAGATGGTGAGATTACACTACCCCTTGTTGCCTCCCAAAACCAACTAGCTGACATATTTACCAAGGCAATGACTCGAGCTCGACATGAATATCTTCTGGACAAACTGATGCTCCTTACGCAGCCTCAGTTTGAGGGGGAGTGTAGAAACTAGTATTGGGGTCTTATTGTATTTGCTGTATTCTTGTAGTCTTATTGTATTTATTGTATTCTTGTAGGGTCTTTATGTTATTGTGCAAATCGTTAACCCTAATATAAATACCGCAGCTTTACTGGGTGGCTGTATTCGATACACCCATTACGTTTCTTTCACAGCTTTTCCTCATCCTACGTCATATCTTCTATTGTGCTGTGAACGACTTTACACTTCTATTTAGCCATAACCTATTCACGAGCGATTTCATTCCCCTTAGAGCTACCACCGTGACTCGGCCCTGCACGCTTAGCTCCCCAACCGTCGTTTTTCAAAATCTCGATAAGAAAATGCTTCTTGTGAGAAGGGTTCAAAGGCTTATGAAACCTGATCACATCAATAGCTCCCAATTTATGCTTTTTTCACGAACTCCTCCCACCCCTTCACAATCATGTATGAATAAACATTATTCGGTTGGATGTCCATGTAGCAATTTTTGCGTTGATTGTCTGTAAACTTGATTGTCACCTTCTTTTGGGTTCGTGGAGGGTTCCTAACCTCGGGGAGATGCATTATCACATCCACTCCCGGAAGGAAAATCCTCGGGTTCTGGTCCAACTCGAGCTGGAACAAGAAGTTCTCCATTATGAATTTGGGTTTGTGATGCTCGGATTCCTGTCTCCTGTCGAACTCAATCAGGTAATGCCCGAGGTTAAAAAAAAGGGACTGGTCTATAAAAGAAAATCAAATCAGAATCCTTCAACTTGTGGAGATTGGAAATTTGTGCCTACTCGATTGTGTTCATAAAAGCTTGTTCCTCGGGGTTGTATGCGAATGGAATCTCCCAGTTTTGTACGCTTTGGCGTCGGTGAACAGTAGTGGTAGTTCCTCTTCTGGATTTGGTTTATTGAAAGACAGAATGATGAAACATTCGACTGCTGTTTGCGCCGATATGCTGAGAATGTTATTGTTTTGGTACTAGCATTTCGAATAGAAAAATGTCATTCGGCCAATTAGCCTTCTCTTCTTTCAATGCACAACTCGAAGTCCCTACCGTAGCCTGCTTCTGTGGCCAGTTCCTCTTGGGTGGCTTTTCTTATATATAAGTCTCTGAAATGGGGAAGGCAATAAGGACCCGTAATTCGGAAGTGATCAATCATTAGAGGCAAATTGGCTTGAAATATAACAACTGAAATAACTTTTTGATGGGATTGTTTCATTGTATTAACAGAGTGTGTAGTCTAAGAAATTTGCCGAAAAAGTGAATTTTGTGGAATCAATGTGGACATTATGGACTGAAGCTACACAAACATGATGAAGCAAATGTAAAAGCATGAGACAAGTCTAGTAGTGCTCTAAGTACTGCTTCTTGAGAAACACTGAGAATGGGAAACACATTACATGATTTTAAGATGTTCAGGCATATCATCCTCATATTCGTGATAAAGGTTGAAATTGAGTTCCCTATCGTCGCCTGCATCTCCGGTTTGTACCTCTTGGTTGGCTTCTTCAAATGAGTCTCTGAAATGGGAAAGGAAAGTACTCGTAAGTCAATACGCGATCAATCATTAAAAGGAAAATTGGCACCAAAAGTATATATATAAATAGGCCATGGTAACAGAAGAAGAATTAGTTTGTAGTTCATTAACTGGTTAGTGGTTCAGGTTCTGAATCATCTGCATTAGCATCATCAATGACAATGGGATTCTGAATATGGCCACCTTTCGTATCGTCATCGCGATCTTGATTGCGCTTCTTAGATGGCTCTCTGAATTTGGATTGGATTCATTGGAAAGAAGTTGTCAGGCAGCGTGATTAAGAATATCCGTCTCACGTCTTTAATAAACCACCCATCTAGAATGAAGAAAGCGCCCCCGTGTATCTGTAAAAAACTAAAAACTGGTTTTTGTTTTCTGGAAAAGAGAGAGAGTTGTAGAATACCTTCTGTATATGATTGCACACATTCAAGTATAGGTTGTTAAGTGTTGACAGATGAGAGAGACGTGAATAAGAATTTGGCTTCGCTGCAGTCCTGTTTTGGACTGCAGAGTTGCGGTCCAAACGATCTCAACCGTCGGATAGTGTTTTTAATGGTATAGATTTGTTTTCAATCTTTCACCGTTAATAAAAGACTTTTACTGGTACAAATTTGAACTATTGATTTTCAAGATCAACGGTTCAGATTGAACCGCACAACTTTCTCTACAGTTGACTTTTTTTTTTCTTGGAATGCAGTTGACTACAGAGAAGCAGGGTTCGTAAATAACTCCGCACAATCTCAGCCGTTCATTTCGGCAATCAATGGTCCGGATTTTCAAAAAACTCTTCCAGCGAAAAGTTAAACTTGCAAAACTCATATGGGCTTGAGATTCACTTTGATGATTGAGTCTCACACATCAAAGTGAATCTCAACCACTAGTTACTCTTTTCGGGACACTTTCGGAGTAAGTTTTCTTTATTTCTAATGGGTTCAGGGGGGCGGAGATAGTGGGGGAGAGGCAGGGGAGGGCCAATGCGAGAGAAAATTTGCACGAATCTAAACAGAATCAGTCTAATTCAAATTAACAATCGCGAATGCAAGTGGAGTGGAGTGCAGTTGGCCTCCCTTACATACTCTCATGCACATGGACAGGGTTCGATCCCGTAAGCCCATTCCCCTCACCCAAGTCTCCTAGGATAGTATAAACTAGAATCAAAGAATGACAAAAAAAAAAGAAGGGAAAATGACGGCACATGACGTGTTTTGATAATTACTCCCTCCGTCCCTTTTTAAATGTCTCGCTTCGTAATTCCAACTTATTAAAAAGACATCATCATTATACCTTTCACATCAATTTTTTCCTCCACTTTTCCTACTTACCCATCATCATTACACTTTTACTCACTAACTTTTTAAAATGGAATCTACTTTTAGGGACAAAATAGACAATTCACCAACTTTTGCCCACTAACTTTACAAAATGAACACTTATTAAGGGACAGCCCAAAATGGAATACTGGACTGTAATAAAGGGACGGAGGGAGTAATAGTTAATACCCGTCAAGAATATTTTCAGCATTAACAAATATTCTCAGCATGTCATTGACATGTATTAATTATAAAAATATGTCATTGGCCGTCATTTTCCCAAAAAATAATAGTAATAATTAACAATCGCGAATAGCGAAGCTATCAATTTACCTTCACCCAATACCCGAGCCCCAACCCGAGTTTTCTCTTCGTCTCAGTGATCATTCTAACCGAATTTCACAAGGTACTCCTATAAAAGAGCAACGCGTCGCGTAATTTTTTTCTTCTGTAATTGATTAAAATTCCCCCAATATCATTTTTTTTTTTTGGGTAAATCCCCCTTCTTCTTCTTTTTTTTGATAAGACCCCCAATTTTCTTTTCCCATTATTGATAACTAAAAGCTTATTTTTCTTGGGCAAATAAGTATTATCAAGCATAAAATTATTTTTGCATATTTTTCAATACCATTGAAAAGGTTTTAAAACACCAGGGCTTCACCATGAGCCTATCTCAGTCAGGCCATGGACCAAGCAACGTTTACATTACCCAAGTAATCCTTATTATTCAACCCCAATCCCTCCCACACAGCGTCCGACCCTTCAATTATATCATTGTCACACTGCGGCATGCCTTCGCGTTCAAAGTCACACCCGTTAAACGAGTCACACTCATCCACCACCTCCGCCACCACACTCCTCCCATCCCCGCCGAAAACCCTTATCATCTTCCCGCACCTCGACCCTCCGTTGAACCACCCGGTCGACATCGCCACCACGCGCTCCGTCCCCCGATGGAACTTACCGTCGCAGTCACTGGTAGCTACAATCGCGGTACTTGATGAGCCTGGCGGGTGTCGAGCCGCTCGCGAGCACTGGAGGGGAGCAGTCGTAGTACAGGCAGTCGGTGCCGTCAAACATCGTGATGCGGTAGGGCTCACAGTTTCTGTGGTCGGATCCAGGGGTGCAGATGTGGGTTTGGACATGGGTCCCCCCCACGTCTTTGCATTTTCCATTGACGCAGCCAAGCACGCTTCCACAGTCGTCAGAACCTCGACATGGGCCGTTGCACGAGGAGATGGAGGCTCCGAAAAATGGGAGAAAGATGATGTAGTATAGCAGAAGAGAGAGAAACACAAAGTTTGGCATGGTGATATGTGTGTAAACTTGCAAAACATTTATGGATTATGGACGTTGGGAACTGAAATATATACACACATTAGATCGACAGGAAAACAAGCCAACAAGGCTCGTGGGTTGCTTAGCTTTACTCAAAGTTGAAGTAATTTTTGTGAACGTGATTAGATTCTGGTCTTGCATCATGTGTTGGGAAAAGGGGTGGAAGCGCATATGGCCGGAACAAATTTTACACTTCTTAAAAACTGCATTCTCAACTTTGGGATTTCATGGGAATCATGTGGTTGGTTAAATCCTGTTTTTGTGAAATAGATACCAGCAACACATTATACATGTTGACTGTTGAGTCCATTAAGTTCCGACAGTCGGCCTATGCACCATCCGAGCCGTTTGTTCGACAATCCAATGATCCAGATCTCATCTCCACCGTGTAGCATCCAAGAGTTTCTTCATTGCCGAGATGAAATCTGTACCATTAGATTATCGTGCAACCCCTGCACAGCACCCATCCCTTGTTCGTTGTTTAAGCGTACGCTTGATGCTATTTTGTAATTTGGACTAACAATGGGCTGGGCCATTTTGTTAGAACAAGGGAAGGTCCTTCTCCCATACTTTATACTATATGAGTTTTGCCCATTAAACAAATGGTTGAGAACTGAAGTGGAAAAGGGATAGCAACTTCTCTTTCGAGATTTCGTTCAGCTGTCAGAAATATTGCATGAGAAATGAATTCCCAAGAAAAATGAAGTGAAGTGAAGTAAATGAAAATGAAATTTATTTTTTCGTGTATGTTCTCTTAGCAAGTCCTATTTTGCAGGAGAGTTTTCCCAGTAGGAAAGTTGATGCTGTGAGTCCTACAACTTTTTCAACAATCTAGCTAACACAGAAAATTACAGAAAAGCTGATTCCTATTCTTTCCGTGCAATTGAACGGGCCCTAGAGAATTCTGGTGTCTACGTTCGAGTTCATCATTTTTGTGTGCTGGTATGGACCAAGTACTGCCACTCTATAGCTTTAGCTACAATTGTTTGGGCAACGCTAGCTGCTAGGTGGTACTGGTCCAGAGGTGGAGTTGGTGGTGGGGAAGCCGGTGTTATTTCTATGAAATGAAGTCATATGTGCCAGCAAGCAATATTATGAAAAATAATGCGCCAAGTAATACCAGAAATGGTACTCCTACTTTGGGGTTGACAAGGAATTTGACTTGATCCATTCCATTCCACTAATTAGCTAAGGAAAAGGAAAAGGAAGGAGTCAGGGGTCGAGGTATTACCGGGCTTTTCCTATTCCAATTCCAAATCCATGTTGCCCTGATACGAATGTTCTTTAGCCAAAATGTCAAAAGTTTAATTAAGACTTTGTTTGGCTTTTAAATAGGGAGAGATAGAAGGTCGGTCGTCTATAGATTTTGAGAAATTTTTTGTTGCAATCCGATCAACGCATCCGAGCTGTTCAAGCCGAGCAACCAACGGTCCGGATCAAAACAGCCTTTTCATTTCTTTTTCTTTTTTTTTTGAAATCCGTTTGGTGCCTTTGCATCCAGACCGTCGGTTGCATTTTTGGACGACCCAGATGCACTGCACGGGCACCACGTCAACACTACCCTATTTGCACCCAAAAGATTTCTCACAGATTTTGGTTTTGTTGAAAACGAAAGGAAACGAAACTGCTTAAGACCTACACCTGTTGAATCAGTGAGGGGGTAATTACTTGACAGGATAAGCCTGAATGCTGGAAGCTCCAATTAATAAAGGGGATGAGATGACTACATAATTTAATTAAATTTATCAAATCTCAAAATTAGACCAATTGTAGTTGCGGGGCTCTAGACCAATCGGGTCGCGACATCTCTCAGATTACTGTTGACACCAACCAAACTTTTTCAAGGAATATTCTTTTTAACACATTTTTTTTTTCTAGCTGAGCAGCAGCAGCCCCATGCAATAATCCATCCGTATGCGCACCAGTAGTAGCGTTCCACGCACCACAACCAAAATGGTTAAAATAAAAACAAGAGTACCAGAACTGAAGATCAAGAGCCCAAATACCAACTTGAATTAGCATGTACTATAAGGTTAAAGAAAACCGACATTTGTTTTCTTTAGCTGTATTCATTGTTTTGAGTTAAAATTATCTACTTGTTTCACCCATCTCAAGGAAAGAAACCAGAAGTTCAAAATTTTGAGCAAAAAATTTTAAGTACAACCGAAGTTGAAAAAAACTTAAACAAATATCGTACTAGAAACTGCAAATAATAAGCCAATAAAAATGAAAGATACTTCATTCGTCCTTTTTTTAGAGTCCAGTATTTCATTTTGGACTGTCCCTTAATAAATGTCAATTTTGTAAAGTTAGTGGGTAAAAGTTGGTGCATTTTCTATTTTGCCCCTAAAAGTATATTCCATTTTGAAAAGTTAGTGAGTAAAAATGTAATGATGATGTCTCCATAAAAGGTTAGTAGGAAAAATGGAGATAAAAATTGATGTGAAATGTGTAATGATGATGTTTCCTTAATAAGTTGAAGTTACGAAGCAGAACACATAAAAAAAGAACGGATGGAATAGTTAAATGCGTGTGAGTGCCTAACTCTACTTTTAAAAGGAGAATCCTCCAGCTTCCAAAGTTGGGTTTTGCCTCTTAAAGTTAACCCAAACAAGCTACAAGAGTCCTCCACCAACTTTTGGCATGGGAGCGGATCAAAAAAACTTTTGGCATGGGAGCGGATCAAAAAAACTTTTGGCATGGGACAATTGGTTATTATTTGGAGCACTTTCTCATCCCACCCAACATACACACGCATTCTCAAATCAACCATTTATTACTCCCCCGTTTCAATTTAAGTGTCCATAACGATTTTGCGTGTCATTTTTAATTGTTTATATCTCTCAATTTATATTGTTAAAAATATGCAATATAGATCTTGTTTGATAGATCTCAATTATTTCTATAAGACTGATTTTAAAAACACAAAACATAATATATGTTAAGAGATATAAACTATAGAAAATAGCACGCAGAACCGTAATGAACACTTAAATTAGGACAAATGGAGCATTTGTAATTTCCGTAGTACCAAAAAAAAAATCATTTACCTAACACAGGTGTTCTCATGCATGAGTCATGGCTGAAGATATCGACATTAAACGGTGTTTGTATCGTAATTAACAAAACCTGATGTTGATATATAGGTTGCATTTGAAATGACATGAATATCGATGTGATTCGTAATCACATATCTAATGAGAAATCACATTTTCAAACAAAGTGAAAATATGATCCCTACCTTACGTAATGGTACATCCTTAAGCTCAATCAATTAAAAAAGAAAATTTTGACTCCTTACATATTCGAAACCGTGACTAAGATTACTATGTAAAATCAAATAATTTTCAAGTATCAATTTACTAGGAACTTAATTTTGGTAATCATTACTATTCCTCATCTAGATTCATATCATCCAAACCTAATCTATGATATTTTTCCGTCCTGATTTGTTTGTTCCCTTTTTGACTTATACATGTTCCAAATTGACTGTCCAATTTCAAAATCAATGGCTCAGATTATGTAAATTTTTAAATCAATAAATTAGATTTGATTTTTTTAATAAGTTGAAAATCCGAGATTGAACAAATAAATCGAAATGAAGGAAGTAAAATAATTCAGGAAATTCTTGGGTGAAACCGTGAAACTTAAAAAATGCCGTCACATGTTGAAATTGAGACGATGGAAACTTTGAGTATAGGCGACTCATGTCAGTAACTACACGCCTGCTCTATTACGAAAACAACCCCCCAAGACCTTCGTCCAACATAACTGCAGAAAAACCCAATTATAGTTTAGTAATGTTATAAAACTAGCGTAATAAATAAGATTGCTGAAACTAAATTGAACACTGGACACAAATATATAGAAATGATAGTTTCTCCAGGAACTATCGAGAGCAAAGTAGGTCTTCAGGACCTATTATATTATATCAGTATATTCTCTCTTGTTTTCTGCCTTTTCTTTCTGACTTACCCACACCATGTACAATGGCTAAACTATCAATTTATAGCCGGAGCAAAGAACAACCTAATAAATAGGTTAGATGAAATAGTAGCCTTTGTCTTGCAAGTTGATCATTCACAATAATTCACAACACTCCCCCTTGAATGACCACATACTAAGAATATGCCTCGTTAAAACCTTCGCTAAGGAAAACCCAGCGGGATAAAACCTTAGACTAAGGAAAAAGAGTGCAATCATTTTCAAGTTATTAACTCCCCCTCAATGCTGCAAGATAAATCTTTGAGTCGACGCATTCCAATACTGTTTACTAACTTCTTGAATGTTGTGGCTGGTAATGCCTTAGTGAATAAGTCTGCCAAATTGTCACTAGACCGTATCTGCTGAACATCAATATCACCATTTTTCTGAAAGTCATGAGTGTAGAAGAATTTTGGTGATATGTGTTTAGTTCTGTCTCCTTTGATATAACCTCCCTTAATCTGTGTGATACATGCAGCGTTATCTTCATACAGTAATGTCGGATGATCTTTGATTGATGACAATCCACATTTTTCCCGAATGTGTTGAATCATAGACCTCAACCAAATACATTCACGACTTGTTTCATGAATTGCAATAATCTCAGAGTGATTAGAAGAAGTAGCAGTCAATGTTTGCTTTATAGAACGCCACGAAATAGCAGTACCACCGCAAGTGAACACATATCCTGTTTGTGATCGGGCTTTATGTGGGTCTGATAAATAACCAGCATCTGCATATCCAATTAATTGTGATGTTGATCCATTTGAATAGAATAAGCCCAGGTCAGTCGTTCCTTGGAGATAACGTAATATGTGTTTAACTCCTTTCCAATGCCTCTGAGTTGGAGCAGAACTGTATCGAGCCAACAAATTGACTGAAAATGCAATATCCGGTCTTGTACAATTTGCCAGGTACATAAGTGCACCGATTGCACTCATATATGGTACTTCGGGACCAAGTATATCTTCTCCCTCTTCTAGAGGTCGAAACGGATCTTTGTTCACATCGAGTGATCTAACAATCATTGGCGTACTTAAAGGATGTACCTTATCCATGTAAAATTGCTTCAAGACTTTTTTCGTGTATGTCGACTGATGTACTAGAATCCCATTTGGCAAATGCTCAATCTGCAGGCCGAGACAATACTTTGTTTTGCCAAGATCTTTCATTTCAAACTCTTTCTTTAAATATTCTGCGGTTTTTATAAGCTCTTCCGGAGTTCCAACGAGATTTAAATCATCGACATAAACCGCAATAATCGCAAATCCAGAGTTTGATTTATTAGTAAAAATACATGGACAAATAGGATCATTTTCATATCCTTCTTTTAGCAAATAATCACTAAGCCGTTTATACCACATACGACCAGATTGTTTCAATCCATATAAAGATTTTTGTAGCTTAAGAGAACAAACACTTCGAGGTTTTGATTTATATGCTTCAGGCATAGTATATCCTTCAGGGACCTTCATGTATATGTCAGCATCTAGTGATCCATATAGGTATGCAGTTACTACGTCCATCAGGCGCATATCTAGACATTCCATGACTACTAAGCTGATCAAAAATCTAAATGTGATTGCATCCATTACGGGAGAGTATGTCTCCTCATAATCAATTCCAGGTCTCTGTGAGAAACCTTGTGCAACAAGTCGTGCTTTATAGCGCACAACTTCATTCTTCTCATTGCGCTTTCGCACAAATATCCACTTGTATCCTACAGGTTGTATCCCTTCAGGGGTTTGGACTACAGGTCCAAATACTTCCCTTTTTGCAAGAGAATTTAGTTCTGCTTGAATTGCTCCTTTCCACATTTGCCAATCATTTCTATGTCGACATTCCTCGACAGTTTGTGGTTCGCTTTCTTCATTACTTCCAGTAATGTTCCCATTACTTCTGGTAATGTCAAGAGCAACTTTAAACGAAAATACGTTGTCGACAACGGTTTTGTTTCTATCCAATATTTCACCCGTATTCATATAATGTATTGAGATCTCATTACTTTCAGGTACCTGTTCCTCTTCAGGAAATAACTCTTCGGGAGACTTCTCTTCAGGAGGTTCATACTTACGGGAAAATATTGATAGATTCATTCTTTCATTTGCCTGTTTTGTGGGTTTAGCCTCTCCAGGAGCGCTTGAATTTGTTAGCTTGGTCTCTTCGAGAGTACCAGCTACTTCAGCCTCTTTGCCTTGGTTTTTCCTCTTCCGGGGAAATTTATCTCTTGCACCGACAGGTCTCCCACGCTTCTGGCGTGCCTTAGACTCATCACCTGCTATGCCAGTGGTTTGTTCTGCAGGAACTTCAATGCGTGCTGGAATGTTAGCAGCTGGTATATGAGACTTAGTTACCTTCTTTGTATCGGTGAATGCATCTGGTAGTTGATTTGCAATACCTTGCAAATGAATAATCCTTTGAACTTCTAGGTCACATTGATTAGTACGCGGATCAAGATGAGATAATGTCAAAGCATTCCAAGTAATTTCACCTCGAGCTTCTGGCTGCGATTTATCTCCCCCTAATGGTGGGAATACTGATTCATCAAAATGGCAATCCTCAAAACGTGCCTTAAAAACATCAGTTGTTAAGGGTTCAAGGTATCTAATGATAGATGGAGAGTCAAAACCTATATAGATACCAAGTCTACGTTGAGGACCCATTTTAGTGCGTTGGGGAGGTGCAATAGGTACATACACTGCACAACCAAAAACTCTTAAGTGAGAGATATTCGGTTGTGGACCAAATACAAGTTGTGAAGGTGAGTATTTGTGATATGCAGTTGGCCTAACACGAATTAGAGAAGCAGCATGTAAAATAGCATGACCCCAAGCAGAAACTGGTAATTTTGTTTTCATGAGTAACGGACGAGCAATCAGTTGAAGTCTTTTAATAAAAGACTCAGCTAAACCATTCTGGGTATGTGTGTGTGCAATAGGATGTTCAACATCAATACCTATTGACATACAGTAATCATTAAATGCCTGAGATGTGAATTCTCCAGCATTGTCCAGACGAATTGTCTTGATTGGGTGATCCGAAAATTGTGCTCGTAATCTGATTATCTGGGCAAGAAATTTAGCAAATGCAACATTTCGTATAGATAATAAACAAGTATGTGACCATCTGGTTGAGGCATCAACTAGAATCATGAAATAGCGAAATGGTCCACAAGATGGGTGTATTGGACCACAAATATCCCCTTGAACTCTTTGTAAAAAGGATGGAGACTCAATAACGATTTTAGAGTGAGATGGTCTAGTTATCAGTTTCCCTTGTGAACAAGCATTACAGGGGTAATTGCTGGGCAAAAGAATCTTCTGGTTCTTTAACGGATGCCCATGTGAATTTTCAACAATACGACGCATCATTATTGAACCTGGATGCCCAAGGCGATCATGCCATAGCATGAAAAGTTTTGGATTAGAGCACTTCTGGTGCATAACAACATATGATTCAATTATTTTAATCGTCGTATAATATAGCCCAGAAGAGAATGCAGAGAGTTTTTCTAATACTAGCTTCTGGCCAGATACATTAGAGGTGATATATAAATACTCTTCTTGACCTTTACTGATGGTTTCAATATGGTAACCATTACGACGTATATCTTTGAAACTTAGAAGATTTCTTCTCGATCTGGTAGAATACAGAGCATTGTCAATACTTAAATTTGTCCCATTTGTTAACACAATATTCGCTCTTCCAGAGCCCTCAATTAGGTTTGCGGAACCTGATATTGTATTGACATTTGCTTGTATCTTTGTCAATTGTTTAAAATATTTGTTATCCCGAAGAATGGTATGTGTTGTACCACTGTCTACCAAACAAATATCTTCACCAGTTATCTTTATTTTTGACAACGCACTGTTAGTATCCATGCCCCTATTATATGCAAGATATAAGTTCAGAGATAGATAACTGAAACACACCTTGACATTTTATTACAAAGATACAACATGACATATTTCTTACAATATGATTAAAACATAAACACACCTTAAAGTTTATTACATGCAATATGAGTAGGAAATGATAATTTAGTCTAACTGCTGAGACCATTCGGGGTAGTCATTTTCATCGTAGGGGTCAATTTTCGTTCCACTTGGTTCACCGATATACTCAGAAATATCAAAAGACGAGATATCAAAAGGTTCAAAAGGATCAGGTTGATTATTCATTTGATCAGTAAAGTTTGTTTCAATTTCCTTTTCCTTTCCTTTGATAGACGCCTGATAAAGGTCTGCCAAATGCCTCGGCATACGACAGGTACGCGACCAATGTCCTTTCACTCCACATCTGTAGCAGGAGTCCTCAGAATTCCTGTGAGGCTTATTTTCCAAATTCTTTTCCTTTCCTGCAGACACTTCTGGTCTAGTCCACTTATTCCACTTCTGGGGAATATTTGATTTCTTACCTGATTTCTGAACATATCCTCCATGGACTTGGTGGTTATGGCTACCACGCCCATGCCCACGTCCACGACCACGGCCACGACCACGGCCACGGCCACGGCCACGTCCTCGTCCCTGATTGGGAAAAGAGACTCTATTCGCTTCTGGGAATGGTATAGAGCCAACTGGACGAGACTCGTGATTCCTCATTAACAACTCGTTATTCTGTTCAGCAACCAGGAGACAGGAAATTAAATCTGAGTATTTCTCAAACCTACGCTCTCTATATTGCTGCTGCAGGAGCAAATTGTTGGCGTGAAAAGTGGTAAAAGTTTTTTCCAACATATCTTTTTCAGTGATAGTTTCACCACATAATTTCAAGATCGAAACTATTTTGAACAGAGCGGAGTTATACTCGCTAACAGATTTATAATCTTGCACCCTTAAATTTAACCAGTGATAACGAGCTCTTGGCAGTATCACTGCTTTTTGGTGCCCGTACCTTTCCTTCAGATTATTCCATAAGGTTAATGGGTCCTTAACCGTAAGGTACTCAGACTTCAGGTCTTCGTGGAGGTGGTGGCGAATAAATATCATTGCTTTGGCGCGATCCTTCAAGGACGCGTCATTATCAGTTTTAATCGTGTCTCCTATTTCCATGGCATCGAGGTGAATCTCAATGTCGAGAATCCATGATAAATAATTTCTTCCTGAAATATCGAGTGCTGCAAATTCCAATTTTGTGTAGTTCGACATTGTCTATAAAAATAAGAGATTTCAATTTAGATAAATATTTAAATAAGGAATAGTTGAATGAGCAACTCATATGTAATGAACTGCAATAATAAATCTAAGGAAACATTATGTAATAATCACAAATATGTGAATCAAGCGATGTTTGCTTAAACCTGCAAGGTTAGACTGTAAATAAAATGGAAGCATGTAGAGTAAATCGTAATTTCTTTAAACTCTAGGAAAAACATAGTAATAAACCAAAAAGAAACTTAGCTGTAAGCAATTATAATACAGTCATACAAGTAATTTACGTACGGATGCCATAAGTTATTAGGAGACTTTCAAGTCCAACTGTATTATTTATTGTTCATGACATAACAACTTAATGTTATCCCTTTATTTTTCAAGTCAATCAGTGATGGAGTATAAATGATTTGCATACAATTGGGAGTTCTGAACGGGAAATTACTGCTGACAAATGATTTTATTCTTATTTGTATTTTGATAAAATTCTAGAGAAGATATAATAGATATAAAGTTATGTGAATATTTTCTCAACCACTGGGGTTAGCTCAGTGGCCAAACTCGTGATTTTCTCTTAAGGAGGTCACGGGTTCGAAGCGGTGTGGCGGATTCAATGTTGAAGACCCACCCACTTTGTTGCAAAAAATACTTCGGGTATTCTCTTTTTTTTTCATGCCATGTAAAATACTTCAGGTATTCTCCCTTTTTTTCATATATATAAGTATTTACTAGTAGAATACTTCAGGTATTCCTTTTCTTTTATTGTAAATAGAATTCTTCAGGATTCATAACTGGTAAGTACTTCATGTACCCTTTTTTTTTTTTTAACATATATTACTTACGTATATTATGCAGGAGAAAAATATATAGTAAGCAGAGCATATATGAACAAGTGAGTTATAGGAAATGTAAACCATTTACCTTTCTCAGTAGGGTAGAGACTCGTGCTGATAACGTGTTATAAAACTAGCGTAATAAATAAGATTGCTGAAACTAAATTGAACACTGGACACAAATATATAGAAATTATAGTTTCTCCAGGAACTATCGAGAGCAAAGTAGGTCTTCAGGACCTATTATATTATATCAGTATATTCTCTCTTGTTTTCTGCCTTTTCTTTCTGACTTACCCACACCATGTACAATGGCTAAACTATCAATTTATAGCCGGAGCAAAGAACAACCTAATAAATAGGTTAGATGAAATATTAGCCTTTGTCTTGCAAGTTGATCATTCACAATAATTCACAACAAGTAAGAGTTTTTTTTCTTTTTATCCCCCAAACTATGTACTTTTTTCTCTACTTACTCCCTGAACTATCAATTTGGCAATTTTATCTCCTCAACTATCATTCTGTTACCTACTTAGTCCAATAGATAACGGAAATTAAGAATTTGGACGGAAAATGCCACGTAAAGCCCTGTTTGAGACCCTATAGACCAGTTATTTTATTATAGCAGCCCTAGAGATAAAAATTAATTATGACCCTTTAGAATAAAAATAATAATAATAAGACATTCGCACCGGTTCAAATAGATTGAAAATTGGAGCATTTAATTTTTTTTTATGAGGTTCATATATTAAGATCTTACATGGCACTTTATAGAGACTAACAAATACATATTTTTTCTAAAAAGACTGACCTCCTTATATATAATTTAGACTGTTTATATATTAAAAATATGGTTAAAAAGTAAGCGCTCTAATTTTCAATCCATGTGAATTGGTGCAAAAATCTTATTTTTCTGATCATTTTATCCTAAAATGTCATAGTTAATTTTGTCCGTAGAGCTCTCATAATCAAGTATCTGCTCTAAGGGGTCTCAAATAAAAAGTAGATAATTAACTATGAAAGCCTTAGAGAAAAAAATTAATTATGACCCTTTAGAATAATACGATTAAAAAAAATAAGATTCTCGCACTGGTCCAAACGGATTGAAAATCGGAGCACTTAAACCTTCTAAAAAAATTAAGTGCACCAATTTTCAATCCGTTTGAACCGGTGCGAAAGTCTTATTTTTTTTTTATCATTTTATCCTAAAGGGTCATAATTAATTTTTATCTCTAAGGCTGTCATAATCAAGTATCTGCTCTATAGGGTCTCAAACAGAGCCTTATGTGACATTTTCCATCCAAATTCTTAACTTCCGTTATCTATTGGACTAAGTAGGTAACGGAATGATAGTTGAGGGGATGAAATCGACAAATTGATAGTTCAGGGACTAAGTAGAAAAAAAAAGTGCATAGTTTATGGGATAAAAAGAAAAAAAACTCGTTTAGTAAAGTAGAATACCTTTTGACTCATGGCATCAACTCAAATTTATCAAGGCAATTCAATTGCGGCACCTTTGACTCTGAATAATCTTCAGGCCCTTTTTTCCATTGAATCCTCCTGGCTGGAATCACTATCTCCTTCCCCATCCCTTTTCCATTGACGCCGCTTCCGCAAATTACCAAGCTCACAAATTCCGGCGAGATTACTTCCTCATCTTTTTGCCGAGTCGCACCGTTCTATGACTCGTCAGCCGATTCACTTCGGCGACTCTCTCTCTGCAGCAGCTTCCAATTCCCAAGGAATCGATCAATCCCCCGTTTCTGAATCGCATGTGCATAACGAAAATGGCAGTCGATGCGCTAGATCCCACCCCGAGCCCCCGCAACCCCTCCCGCAAGCGAGCCACTCCGAAATCGGATCGATCTCCGAAATTTAAACCGAAATCGGATCCCACAACCCCCAACCCGGCCAGCGGCGGCTACTCCACCGGATCCAGCTACAAACTCGACACGTCGGTGACAACCACTTCCGTCTCGAGCCGGACCTCCCTATCCAGCTTCCGCGACAATTTACCCGAAAACGCTCACATCTACGACTTCGCCGAAATCCGCTCCGCCACCAACAACTTCCTCGCCAGGCGCCACTCCTCCTCCACCTCCTCCTCGTCGTGGCGGTGCACCCTCCGCGGCAAAGACGTCGTCGTTTTCCAGCGGAAGTTCAGGCGCCCGATGGATTTGCCGCGGCTGAGAGAGCGCTTGTCGGTGATCTGCCGGAGCCACCACATGAGCATAGTCAAGCTCCTCGGCGTCTCGGTCTCGGGCGACCATGTGTACCTCGTTTACGATTTCGTGACCGGCGCCAGCCTGTCGGATTGTCTTCGGAACCCCAGGAACCCTAACTTCACGGTGCTCTCGAGCTGGATGTCGAGGATGCAGGTCGCGACCGACCTCGCCCACGGGCTCGATTACGTGCACAGCAACGCCGGCGGGCTGAGCGCTGGCTTCGTTCATAAGTATGTAAAGAGCGGTAGCGTGATCGTGACAGAACCGTCGTTCAACGCCAAGATCTGCCACTTCGGCGCGGCGGAGCTGTGCGGCGAGACCGCCGTCGAAGTGGCGGCGGAGGACGTCAAGTCGCCGCCGCGGGCGGTAGACAAGGGATCGGGCCGGGCGTTCGAAGGAGCGAGGGGGTACATGTCGCCGGAGTTTCGATCGTCTGGAATCGCGACGCAGAAGTCCGACGTGTACGCCTTGGGCGTTTTGATTCTCGAGCTCCTGTCGGGCGAGGAGCCTCTGAAGTACAACTTCGACAGGGCGAGCGGCGATTATCGGAAAATATCGGTGGTTGACGCGGCGAGGTACGCCGTGGACGGCGGCGGAGAGGAGGTGGAGGCGAGGGTGAGGAAGTGGGTGGACAGGAGGCTGAAGGACTCGTTTCCGGTGGAGGTGGCGGATAAGGTGATACGTGTTGCGCTGGAATGCGTACACGTGGACCCCGATAAGAGGCCCGGCATGCAACGCGTGGCTGGGAAGATATCGAAGCTGTATTTGGACTCGACGATTTGGTGTGAGAGGGTCAGGGTTCCTACCGAATTTTCTGTTTCTTTTGCCCCTCGTTGAGGAATATGGTCATTTTTCCGGGTGAAAACGGTAAATATGAGTCTGCCCTTTAATTTAAAACTCTCCTCTCTTTTTTTCCGTATCGTTCCAATTTTATTGGATTGGATGTCTTCGAAGGAACCTCCTCTTTTTCTTTTCTTTTTTTGGGTATATAATTTCAACCTCTAGATTTTATTTTTATTGGTATAGGTTGAGAATGATTGCACATGGCAACAAGGGTTGTTTAGTGATAGTAATACTATAGTCTATAACAACAGACAAATGAATGATTGTTTATGTGACCAATTATGGTTGGAATCTGAATGCATGATTTGTTTTTGAAGAAGTTGTTTTGAGTCATGCATGGCTGAAGTAACAGGCATATCTTAATAAGTACTAAACTACCAGTAATTAATAGATTTGTAGTCAGATAGGGGTACACCATTATAGCAGAACAGAAATGAAATAAGCAGCCTTGAGCTGTCCTTATTCCATTCTAGTGGCATTACTCATTAGGCCAGACATGGTCTTATGACTGGTATTGTTCTTGGCCTTGGCCTTTGGCCCTTTCCTTGGGCAATTTTAAGGAAGACTACATATAACTGTAGTAGGAAGTGAGAGGAAAGAAAATGGAGGTCCTATTTGTCTATCGCCTCTATGAAAAACTAAGAACCAGCTTGTGTTTGGATAAATAAGAAATAGCCGTCAAAAATAAATTTCTATCAATTCATCCCTGTCCATTCCGTCAAAGTCTTCGCGACGTTTTGAAACCCGTCCAAACCGTCAACTCAGAGATGCGCCCAATGCACCATGTTCCCACTTCCTAGGGGTCGTCAACGACCTTCTTCTACTGCTTTTGACAATCCTTCATCAGAAAAGTTCCATCTGTAGAGATCTCGTCGTCACTATCAAAATACATATAGATAGATCACTATCAAAACTTCAGCAAAAGTAATGATCTCATCTTGGCAGGCTTTAAAATACGAACAATTTCGATGAACTAAGTGGGCCAAGAAGAAAGTATATGCAAGCAAATTGAACAACTATTCAGGCCTTTTCAGGGACTGAAGATCATCTCAGTTTTAATAACGTAAACTAGTGATAGTTGCCTCACACAATGCGGGGATTTTCGATTTTCTTTTGTTTTTCTTGATGAAAAACATGTGGGAAAATTGGTCCATTAATATATCTTTCTCATTGTTGTTTAAAGAAACCCAAAAACCAAATTGGGCCACGTACCAAGAAAAGAGTACAACCCAGCAACCAGCCCAAGCAACTCTTATTTTATACGGAGTACTCCGTATTATACAAGTCACAGTTCCAATCGATACGTACAAAAACCAATTAATGAGAAGAGTTGACTTGGAAACCATCAGTCGTTTCAAAAGTCAAAAGAAGTGTATTACTATTACTATACTCCTTCCTTCCTAACCTCAGGAGTCGTTTGAACTCGTTCCATTACACATTTCCGCCAATCTCAAGCAACTTAATTTATTTATTACTTTCTCTCAATTTAATAATTCATCGTTCTTTTCTAATTAGATAAAAAAATTAGTTTTATTTTTAAATTGATAATAAATTTGAATATCCAATATGGATCTTGTTTGATAGATCTCAATTAGTTTTATAATACAATATTTTAAAATCACATAAAACATAGTATGAATTATGATAATTGCTAATGCCACGATATGTTTGTCTAGTGCCACGACAATCATGCCTGCATGACTCTTTTACCCTCAAGTTTATATCTCTCATTCTTTCCCTCACCACTTTCTGTTGTCCACCACAGAGTCACTGACCCAATTTGTCTCCGATTTCAGGTCTACTCCCCTGCTTAACGTCTCTCTCTCTCTGGGGACACAGTATACTATTCCACCGATGGCCACTGCCGACATAAGGATTCTCACTCTTTTTTCACATCTGCCTCTTCAACGAAATTCCGAAACCTGGTCCCAACTATGACTTGTAGAAGAACACCTCATCTTCGGCCTTCTTCGCATCATCGTCAGTGAAATTCGAATTAAGAGAAAACGTAACCAAACTTTAATTTTTCTCTGAAAAATGAAATACAACCAGAAGATGTCGTTATATATGCTCTCCTCTTCTTCCTCTTGGGACAGGAAAATCGAGTGTTTATGTAAAACCAGAAGAGTGTTATTTACGTTAGGAGATGGGGTATCTGTATAACTATTATGAGAGAGAGAGAGAGAGATGCATTTTGCAATAGAGGAAGCGGGGAGGTGGATCTGGTGGTGGAAAATTTATTTGGTGATGGGTCAATTTTGGGGACTTGATGGGTGGGTGAAAATCAGGAGAGGATGAGAACTGAGAGGAAAAATGATCAAAGTGGGTTTCTTCTACTAGCTGCCACAGAGAGAGAGAGAGAAGAAGAAGAAGAAGAAGAAGAAGACTGTGTGTGGGTTTGACCAGAGAGGGCAATATTGTCAAACCAAATTAAATCCAAATTAAATGTCGTGGCATTAGAAAGAACCATCGTGGCATTAGCGCCTGTCTAAATTATAAGATATAATCAATTGAAAAATGGTACAAACTCCCAAAAAACTAGTATTAAATTGGGACAGATGGAGTACTTCTTCAGTCTCATTTTGTTTGCTCAAATTTCTTTTTTGGGCTGTTCTAAATTGTTTGTAATTTTTCATAATTTAAAACCACCAAAAGGGCACAGTTCCAATTATATCATTTTAGCGTAAAATGCTAACACAATGATTAAAGTAATTGTGTTGTTCGATCTACTGGATATTATTTGGAAATAGATGCACTTTTCAACCCAAAGCTTTCAAGCCAATAAAATGGGAGAATTCCCGTAATGAGCAAATATGGATATATTTGAATACTATCAAGATGAATCTGAAAAGTAATACAAATAACAATGAAATTTTATAACGATTTTAAAAGACAAAAGTAATCTGATAATAACCCAATGGATTAACCTTTTTTAATGTAACCCACACCGCCCCGCCGCACCGCGTGAAATTTAAAATTCTGGAAAAAAAAAAAATCATGCATGCAATTATGGATATATTTGAATCATTCCAAAAATGATGAATCTCTATACGTACAAGAGATATTGAAATTCAAAGTCATAAGGTATCTTGTCAACAATGGCAGACACCTTCCCGCCGCTGGCAATCAGGTTCCTAAAGCAATCCACCAGAGATTTCCTGAGCGAACCAGACGCGGGTAGCTGGTGGCAGACCCATTCCATGAGCGAGTCCGTATCTTGGGCGAAATCGTGCATCTTCTGAAGCAGAAGCTCCGGTAGAGCAATCCTCTTTCTACTTGTCACCACAATTGAAGCTTGCAGGTACTCTAGCTTCGATTTCTCTAACTCGGCTGCTACGCCCTCCGGAGTGTATATTCTCACCTGCATGAAAATTAGTCATTATTCTCAATGTGGCAACACTGGGCAAAAGATGGAAAAATAAGTTAAAAAACAGCCAATCGTTTCAACATTGGGACTCGATTATTGAGATCGACTTACGGCAGGAGAAGAACGAGTCCCGCAGCACAGAGAGAACGCGACATTGCGATCTGATGACTCCAGCCCGTATAGTTCGCGAACCATGACTTCTTTATCCTCCCTGTCGCCCTTGCGGCAAACCTATGAATACAACACCATCTTTTAGGAGAGATCGTACGCAAGGAATGAAGGAACTTAGTAACAAAGTATAATTATGTAGCTAGCTAGCAACCGTAGTTATAATATTTTACCTCTTCGAATATCGAAGATGCTGGTTTTCTCAAGATAAAATGCTCAATAGTGTGAGCATTGATTGTGTTACCTCCAATGTTGAGGGTCGCCTGAATTTAAACAACAATGCACTTGCCATGATTAGGACAAGGTGATTCAACATAAATTGTTGATATGCAAAGAAACATGACACCTACGTTGTTGTCCTTTACTCTTTTCAAGTTAAAAAAAAAAAAAGGCTTACAATTGGTCGAGATGCGCGCAAGCTGGTCCGGACATCCGGTTATAAAAAAAAAAAAAGGCCCACAATTAATTCGTTTGGGACAGCCAATTAATGTATAACATACCTTGTTCATCAGTGTAAGCAGATTTTCAGAACTAGAAGGGACTCCATATTGGAGAAATCCCTGAAAACAAAAGTTGAGTAAAACAAATGAGGCCAGGTTTTGGAAAAGAAAAATGGCGAAAGAAATATTTTGTTCATCGCGCGTTCTTACATGCATGATACAAGCATTGTACATGTTGATCCAGAATGCTAGTTTCTGTTGATGATTCAAAAATCTCAAATCCACTATTTGGAGACCGGTCATTAAAACCCTGTATTTTCCAAAATGTAAGCAAGTTTGTAGACCAAATCGAAAGAAAATAGTCTATAAGTTCCGTATTTCTATGCTTAACCTCCATCTATAATGATGCGACATGGGAAAATTAATAGAGTAGAATTCCATCGTCGCAGTCAATAAAGGTAGCGTTACCTTAATTTTTGTACAAGAGGGATAGAACTAGAATTTGAGATGCATTTGGGGTCCAAATTCCTAGCTGTGAACATAACCAAGTTCTTATAGGGTCCAATGTCCCTTGGAATCGATTCTTCTGAGTCGAAAATACCGTAAGGATCTTGTTGCTTTGATTCTCTCTGTATTGGGCTGCTGGCCTTACTGTTGTTGGAGCTAGTGTCGACCCTGAAGCTTCTTGAGCTCCAAGGAAAATTGGCGGACCGTGAAATGGCCCCGGACTTCTCTAGCTCCATTGCTCTTGACGTTCTGAGAAGTCTCACGAAAATGAAGATCAAACACTTCATTATGTTCTCTGCTAGCTTGTTTGGTGGCAACTTCTGGATGCTTTCTTCTTCCGATTGTTGCTGAACTGGACTCGGGATGGGTTTCGGCGGGAGGTCTGACGAGACCTCTACGTTACTCTGTCTCTGAAATAAAGTCATAACAAACAACTCGAAATCGGTTAAAGAAAAAAGGTTTACAGACATGCAGCATTGGCAGCAATTCATTTGAAATGAGTATTGTTTTGCTTTGGAATTAATGAACGCAGTGCAAATGGAGCAAATTAGGTGAACCATACGTACCCTTGGGGAAGGATGTCTTGGCTCGCGCAACGGTGAGGGTGAAATTGGTTTTAGCATCCCACTCTTCCTTGGAACTAACTTCTCGTCGAGTCGTTGAATTCCGACCTCCTTTTGGAAATTGTTTTCCCCGTGATCAGAGATCATTGCTCTCAAATTTCCCATCAATTTCTCCTTGATACTGAAGTCATTCGCGTTGTAATCTCCTTTTATTGCTTTGCTTATGAAATGCAACGACTTGGTCTCGAATGGAACCCTTTCGCTAGCCCCCAATGCGCTGGGATTCGATCTTGGCGATGGAAGTGACGAAAATCCGCGTTGGTTGTTCAGAGCCGCGTGATGCAACTGTTCAAACTTGTACTCCTTATTGGTCTCCTTTTCGCGATGCAAATCTGTTTGAAGTTGGCCGATTTGGGTTTCTAATCGAGATATCTCGTGCTCAACCATAGCTAACTCTGCCAATAGCTCTTTCGCCTGGAAGATCCATAGGTACAAGTTTAGTAGATTGTGTGAGTGTGTTGACCTTCGAAATTGTTCTTCAATCCACTCCAACACTTTAATTGTCCTTTTGATCAGTAGTTTTACATAATAACCTTCGCGCTTAAATTATGCATGCGAGAACATATTTTTAGCGATTTCTTTCAAACCTTGAACGTCGAAGTAGATGGTGAATAGATCAATCACGCTACATCGAGAAAGTGTAGAGTAAAATGTGTGGGCATAGAAAATTATTGAACACGTTTTTACCTTGGGAGGAAGGAAGTTTGGGATGGACAAAGCAGAACGATGATCATTTCGACGGTGCACGCGCTCCAGTATTTCATGAGCCTTTTGTTGGTGATCAAGCATTGTCCTGAGCATCGTGACCTAGAACAAAAATTGTTTTTGAATTACTCTCGATTCGGTGGCAGCGATATCAACAGAATTTAAACAGAATATGATTTTCACAATCTCATATTCAAGATTTTCTTCGTAGGAAAAAAAGAGAGCATGATTTTCCCTTTATGTCTTTCCGTGCTTGTGCAACTACTGAAACTGATGAATCTCAGTTAGATTTTATTTCATTGTGTTCTACATTGATTGTTAGCAATTTCTTGGCAAACACAAGTACGCTATTCAACATTGTCTTAACTACGCGGAATTTTTCAGTGCCGGGTGGGTACCACGTGGCTGTGCCCACGTGGTGCTCGAGCAGCCCATCCGGGCCGTCCGAAAGTGTGTTGGACGGCCCATATTGAAACCCTTTCTGTCCTCTCACCCCACCACTCTCTCTCCTCTTTCTCTATTCTTTCTCTCTCTCCAAATCCGAGCCATCCAAAATCGAAATAGACGGTCCGGATGCGCCGAGAGGACACCACGTGGTACCATGCACCAGCCACTTGATATCACTTTATTTATTTCTTCTCGTTTTTGTGCAAATCATTGGTATTGATGGGCCTTGGAGTATTTGCTATATGTGGTTGATTGCATGGCGCGCAAAGTGTCGTTGCAGCCTTTTTCTTTCGAAGGAATCTCCGAATTTCATATAATTAGGAAAAATGATTTTGACACTCCATATTTAACCATTAGCACTTTAATTTTTGTCTTTACCCTATGTAAAATTAGCAGATTATCTTTTGTTTTGTTATATTCATCCACTTTAAAGGTCATTTTTGTAATTTTAAATTTTTAAAAAAAAAGAAGACAAAAAGTGAAGTGCCAATGACTAAAAAAGTGGAGTGGTAAAATTAATTTCCTATAATTAGCTAAGTAGTTCTCTAACTCCCATTTTAAACACAAACATAATAGACTAGCTAGGCCGCAGGCGTGCATGGACGCCAAAGGCCCAAAGCAACAAATAAATTTCTTTGATCTCCAAGTGAGTCAAAGCAACATAACCGAATAAATGAATAATAAAAGATTACATGCATATATGCCAATTGCCATACCTCTCTTTCAAGATCTTCTCTCTTCTGCTGCCCACTAAGCTTCTTCTTTCTCTACCACCCCAAGGAAACCAAACTTGGAAAATGAGGAAAAAAATAAAACAAGAAAGTGATAAATAGAAAATTTTAATCAAAACCACATTTGGTTTCCTTCCTCTTGTCGTCAATCAATTTGAATGAACTTATTTTTGAAAACACATGCATTCAGTATCTTCGCAGAATGGTATTGTATTTAAACACTAGTGTTTGCCCATGCCTACGGCACGGGCATTTTTGTAATATATTTTTGTTTTTTTATGCCAATGCCAAAAGCCGAGCAGTGGGTAAAAAGAACCGATGTCATTTTTGTAATAAATTTGTAAGAGTGTGGGTGTTTTTTTAAGAGAGTTGGAGAACACACATCAGCCCTTGGATCAAATGAATCTCAGCCCTTCTTTGAACTTGTGTTTGTGTGGTCCATGTGCATAATGGGTGCCACATAGGACAAAAGTGCCATGTAGGACAAACAGCCTTCTGTTTTATTAGATAGATCAAGAGAAAATGATTCACAAGAGCAAAAATGTACATCTTTTTTGGTCTCTTCTTAAAAATGGGCTTCTCTTTTGAGACAAATTAATTTCAAAATCCGCCAATCAAACAATTTCTTGAAAATGTAATTAAGCTTTAATTGCACCCAGAATAGGATTACATTGGAAAAATTACGGGGTGGTCTTGGGTCGGGCAATGCCACGTGGTTGTCCAACACCATTTTTCACCACATATTTATGTGGCTCTATAAAAATGTGTGGTGCAGAATGGTGTTGGACACCACGTGGCACGGTGGCATTGGCCAAGACCACTACACATAGACCCAGAAGAATGAATCGAATGATGAAGCAAAACTTAAAAAAAAAAACACAGTGTTCGCAGCACAACAATCATCTTAATCAAGAATGAATGTAGTATCTTCAGTACTATACATACTCCGTGACTTATTCTGAATCGGCATCAAAATCGCGTTAGAGAAAACTCACAATAATCTTGTTTGTTGATTCGTGAACTGCCAAATCCGCCGGAGTACTAGCCATGAACGATGTCGAGCCGCACCGAAGCTTCGACCCGTTCCAATGCCACAGACAAAATTTCTTAAAACAGCTTGCAGGGGGGGTATAGTAATCGGTTGAACGGTTGAGTAATCGAAGTGTTTAGTAGAGTACTAGCTAGGATTGGATTCGAAGCAAGCGAATGAAGATTGGTTAAGTACGGTTGGTGGTGGTGTTGACGTTAGAATCGAAAGGGATCGAGATCGATCAGGTATGGGTATTGAAGCCTGAAGGAGAAGATGAGAGGGAGCTTTCAGTTGCAGACTTGAGTTTTCATTAATTTTTTTGGAGGTGTGGTGTGGACTGTGGAGCTAACCGTTGAATGTGTTGGTGGGACATCATGCAAAGAGGAGCAGTGGTACTTGGCGTAACTTGCACTTGCAGTTTTTTTAAGGATTGGCAGTTGTGTGTGTATATAGATATATGGAGTACTATTTTAACTTTCTTAATTCAAGGCTTAATTTTCAAGGGTGCAGACGTCAAGAAATGATGTATCAATCATAATTAGGTCCCGCTTCGTTAAGGGAAATAAGTAGGAGTACTTATTTTTTGAATTAAAACCGATGTATTGCGAGAGAATGATCTGTTTCATAAAGCGAAAAATAAATACTTAAAAAATAATAACTTTAACGAAATGGGGCCTTCCAGAACTCCTTTCGGGCGTGGAGCCTCTGAAGTACGAGCTATGAATTCTTGTTTGGCTTAATGGATCTGGTGCTCAGGGACGGATGCAGGAATTTGCTTTAATGGGGGCCCAATTTCTTCTAACAAAAGAGTCACAACTCAATTTATCTCTAATCTCCACCTTGGAAGATAACCATAAGCAATATGCAACATCTTTTGCTATCTAATATATCCCGAGCATGTAGAAAATTCGATGAACTAAGAACTTGTTGTGTATTCTTTTTCTATTTGAAGGACGGTGTAGTTTTACCTTGAAAAATGATTAATTTTCATACTTTTCTTCTAACTATTCACATTCCATTTCTTGTTTTTATCCACATAAATTTACAATATTGTCCTTGAATGTGTAAAAAGGTATATTGAATAAAGGACAAAACAGTAAATTCAAGTGGATAAAGGCAAAAAAAGGAGTGTGAATTGTAAAAAGAGGATTGTGAAAATCAACTCCCTTTCACATTTCCTTAAAAATAATAATAAAAAACCAACCCAAGGGTTTGGCCCAGTGGTCAATTCCTGGACTTAGGGTACTCTAGGTCTTAGGTTCGAGATCTTTTATGTACTATCAACTCATTTGAGTCAGTTCATATAGAGTATTGAGACACCCACAAGTGAGCGGTGGGATTTGTCCTTTAGAATCAGTTGAGGTGCGCAAAAACTAGCCCGAATATCTGAGTTATATTTTAAAAAACCTAAAATTGAGCGGCGGCACGTGCCCCATTGTAAATCCGTCCCAGCTGGCGCTTACTTATCAGGCATGATTTCTAGGTCTGAGTCTAATGACAACATTCTTTTCATGACTATATATATATTTTCTCCTATCGATCGAGTTAAAAAAAGAGAGAAGGAAACAATTGTCTCTCCTAAATCTTCACTTTAACCCAAGGATGGAGGCTGGGGGTGGTTGCGGCCGCCAATTAATAGAATGATTATAAAATTGCTATTATTAGTACTATAGTAGAAATTCTTAGTTTTCCGACAAAGCTCCAGAATTCGGCCACTACTAGATTTTTATCATATTTTTTGAACTATAACTTGCTTTCTAGTCCTTTAATTTTTTTTATCATATTTTTTTCTTTTTAGCTTTTGGTTTGGTTTGAAGATGGATCGGTTTGGACGGATTGGTTGATTTCGACGATTTGGTTGATCCGCTGGCAGTCCTAATGATTTCCACTCCTATAGAAAGGATGTTGTGACTCTTGTTCATGGGTTGAGTATCACTTGATTTAGCAAAAACTATTCACAGAGAGAGACTACGCATTTCTGCATCATAGATTTCTTCAGGGTTCGCCCTTAGTCACATAATCTCTTAAAATGGTCTTCACTTCCACACTTAATCCTCGAACTCACGAATTTTAGTTGTTTGAAAGCTAAGAACGCTTTCACACACCCACTTGCGCTCCCGCACACGCACGCATATTATGTGACTTAGGGCTTATCACTAAATGTAGGAAAAATGACGCCCAGGACATGTTTTGATAATTAACATCCGTCAAGGACATTTTTAGCATTAACAAATGTTCTCAGCATATATTTGACGGATATTAATTATCAAAATATATCTTTAGCCGTCATTTTCCTGTAAATGTATGAATTTCACAAAAATGGATAGTGTTAAGGGTTGTTGGAGCAACACTTTGCGTGCCCCAAGACCACTTAGTAATCAGTAGAGTAGGTGTTTTTGGGGCCATATTTGAGGTGTGACGGAAATTCAGGTAAAGGCTAGTGATGCCCTAAGCCCTTTTCCAAGCCCTTACCAGTTGGGCTAAAGCCCAGTAGCTGCAACGGAAGTGGGAACTCTGTGCTCCAATTCTCTGTCGAAGTCGAACCAGGTGAAGTTACAATCACCGGAAATCAACGGAAATCTGGAAAGAGAAGGAAACCCAGATATATAATCTGGTATCCTTCGCTGTATATTACCAAAACAGTAGGAAAGCGGCGTCTCTATTTCCCCTCCTTTTCAACACTCTCCATTCACACAGTCTCCACGCCATGGCGGCGGCCGCCTTGCTCCGTCACATTTGCAAACCCCAAACCTATGCCTCCCTTCGTATAATCAGCAAAACCTCCAGCTATGCTTCCCTTCCAACTTCAACCGACATTAAGCGATTCAGTCACCTATTTCAAGGTAAACTAATACCAGTGAAAATATTTCAGTTTTTTTTTTATCAAATCGTTATTTTCTGTTGCTTAATGTCATTTTATTTTCTGGGTTGTGAAATATGCATTTCTTGAGTATTGAATTCACACTAGGAAGGAATGGCGAATGATTCATCGACCAAAACCATTGGAAACATGATCTAGTGACCATAAAAGCCTGTACTTTCCACCGAAGACATCCCATAAACCCATAATGTTGATTTTCACAATTCGCACGAGTTAAGCTAGATAAGTTCATTTGATTTTGGTGGACGGTGACCACTAATATGTGCACTAATGTTAGTCATTTGGGCAAGTATGCCTTAGCTGCAGTGGCATAGCTAGGAATATGTGTCTGTGGGGGCACGATGAAACAAAAACTCCGGTGACAGCCAACCTTTGACCACATCCAACCGACGGACAACTTGAAGGTTGTTGACGATGAGACGGTGGCTTGTGTGTTACATCATGAGAGAAGAAGGGGGGGTTTCAGGTTTTGGAGCACTATTTTGTTCACCCACCTAAACAGTGGGTGAACATTACTCATTGTCCATACTGTTGAACATTACTCAGTATTCATAAAGTTCACGCCAGATTTTTACTTGGATGAAAAGAAACATTCATTTTGTGGGGCTTTTCTTGTAACAATTCAAGCAAGTCTTTCTTGTTGTCATAGACTTATAGGTATTTGCTCGAGTAACATGTGTCTTGCTTTAAATTTGTGGTCAAAAAATTAAATAGTTTGATTAAGAACTTACGGATGTTTAATTAAGATATTTTCTACAGAAATCATTAAAAGTTAAGGTGTTAAAAAAAGGCTTTGTTGAAGTAGGACCTAGTATGGATCCTAAATAAAGTGGATAATGTTCACCATATTTTTGAGTTATTGTACAAAATATCCTTGATATGTGCATATTTGTGCAAGTTGGGTGAACTTATAAAAAGCAATAATTATTTGATTCAAGTAAAACTAAAAATAAAAAAAAGATGCCTTGTGGGCCACTGGGCCTACATTGGCTCCGCCACTGCTTAGCCACCAGCATGGTATATGATTTATCTCGAAATTGGCTTTGAAGAGGGACCCCATGGGATGCAGTCCCCAAACTGTTAACTGTTGTCATGTCTAATAAGAAGTTCTTTTACTACTAATTGGGGAGTCAACCTGCTATTGTGTATTTTAGGTCTAACATAGAAACATATCTCTTGCCATTATTAGTTGTTTATTCTACTGAGTACAACCCAAGAATAACAGTCTTTTCATAGATCTACAATTATCATTTTGGACATGTGACCACGGTTTGTCCAAGACATAGGAAGGAATTTCATTGATACTGAGTTGCAGTCTGTTCTTGTAGTCAGATCGGTATGTACTCCCGCTGAAGCTGTCGCCGGGTTTGATGAGATGGTTGCACAGACCCAGCGGAAGTATTATATGTTAGGTGGGAAGGGAGGTGTTGGTAAAACAAGCTGTGCTGCTTCCCTTGCTGTAAAATTTGCAAATCATGGTCATCCTACGATTGTGGTTTCCACTGACCCTGCACATTCGTTAAGTGATTCTTTTGACCAGGTGTTTATATGTGATTTCAAGTTGATACTGCTGTTACCTCTGTATGTTAACTCATATGTTACCACTTACTATAGGTAGTGTTTGGTTTGCTGGAACGATTGTGGGAACCAATGGAATGGTCATTCCTTGGAATTTCCATTCACCTAAATTGATGAATAAGGATTCCGTTTGTAAAGTGCATTAACAACCAAACGTCAAAATCATTACGCCAAGTGAATAACCATTCTATTCTAGCTAGCTTCGTTCCACTGAGTCAACACTACTCTAGTTCTCTTTTAGAAAAAAACAGCTTTGACTTACTACAGTTTGCACATTGTGTTTAAGGATTTGGCTGGTGGGATGCTTGTTCCAGTTCAAGGACTAGATTCTCCACTTTATGCACTTGAGGTACTTAGACATGAAATCATGAATGATGCATTTAGAAATGGCAAGCGTGCTATTTGATCTATGAGATGTTTGATTCCTGTATTCAATTGGTTGACTGTGACTGTCTCAGATAAACCCTGGCAAAGCTATGGAAGAATTCCAGGCCGCAGGTAAAAAAGAGGGCGATGGTGGCATGCGTAATTTTATGGATAGCATGGGCCTTGGGATGCTTGGTGAGCAGGTGAGAAAATTAGTAATGTTATTGGGTATTGTCTTGTCTGCAAACTTTGCTTGACTTTGGGCTGCCAATTATACATTCTATTAAGATCCCTCTCTCTCTCTCTCTCACCAATTATACATTCTATTAAGATCTCTCTCTCTCTCTCTCATTGTCTTTTTAGATCATTTACATGCACTAGCTAAAGTTTATGGAACGTGATATTCCCCAGTACAAGTAATTACATTAGTAGGCAACCCTTATATTGAGTACTGCGTTATGTTGGTGGTGTTCTTTTTTTGGTTTCTTCTTCTTTTTCATTTTTGGATAACCCTGGACAAAGTTCTCATTTCTTTGAGATTAACCAGTTTACGTAAAGACCTAATTGCGTATTTTTTTTAGCCACTGATATAGGATAGAGTTGGAAAGAAAAATGTTGGGCTCATCAATGTTGTTTGATTGATAGTAAGCAGAAGTCTAAAACCCTAAACTATACTGTTTGTTGTCTGAGAAGAGTAGCAACATTTCATTACCATTTGGCATCTGCATTGCTTCACTTTTATCATTTTTCTTTGTTCATTGGTTTATCTTGGAGAGATGGTCTGCTTTTTGACTTGTACTCCACTGTATTTGACACTTTGCCCATTGTAAAATTCCTGCAGTTAGGAGAATTGAAATTGGAAGAGTTGTTCGACACTCTCCCACCTGGTCTGGATGAAGCTATTGCCATTTCCAAGGCATGTATAGCCAATAAGAGTTATTTTTTGGGTGAAAAATAGTAGCGCACTTTGGTTCGTTTTGCATTATGCTTATTAATAAGTAGCTACACATTTTGTCCTCTTTAACGATAAATCTGCTTTACAGGTTATGCAGTTTCTTGAATCACAGGAATACAGTATGTTCACTCGAATAGTTTTGGATACTGCGCCAACGGTCAGTAAGAATTTATGAACTCATAATTGTGATCAGCTTGTAGTTATGCAGTCATTTATAGATGGTTTTCATTTAGGGCCATACACTTCGGCTTTTGTCCTTGCCAGACTTCATGGATGCATCTATAGGGAAAATGATGAAGGTATGGACTTGTACATATCATGGTGTCTAGCATTATTCCGGAAAGAATATAACTCTGTCTGAATAAACAAAAAATAATGTGACATGTTATTTATGACTCTGAAGCAATTGGTTAATTTTCACTCTCAATTGAAAGTATCAGCAATTTGTTGGGTTGCGTGGGTGGAACAACCTCCAGTTGAGCTATTTCATTTTCTTTCCTTATTGTTGGTGATTTTTCACCATTTCTGTTATACTTTTGCTTATTGTACCTTTTCCTTATTACTCACTTCAGCTACAGCAGAAGATAGCTTCAGCAACTTCAGCTATTAAATCTGTTTTTGGGAAAGAAGAGTCACAACCCAGACTAGATGCTGTAAGCAAAATTTTTGTCTGCGACAGATCTCTCTCACAAGTTTAAGATACTAGAGAGTGTTCCAATTTACCCCCTTAAAAAATAAGCACTTATTTTCAATTTTCAAGCTTAAAAATAATAGGCTTACTAAAATAAAATAAAAAAATGCAATATGGATCTTGTTTGATAGATCTCATCGATGAGACCTATCAAACCCTGCAAAAAAAAATTGAAAATGAGTTTTCGTAAGCCCGTTATGTTTAAGCTAGTAAATAGGTCCTTATTTTTTAAGTACTTAATTGAGAAAGTGGAACGGGGCCTAAGTAGTCTTGGTTGTTTCTGCAGAGTGACAAACTAAAGCAACTAAAGGAGAGGATGGCAAAAGTACGCGAGCTTTTTCATGACTCAGAGACCACAGAGTTCGTTATAGTGACGATCCCAACAGTACTACTCCTTACTGCGTACTTATTTTTAATGGCTGTTCAAAGGAAAACCTAGTAGAGGAAACTACAATGATCATAATTTTTACACAGAGAAATCAATGGCAATTTCATCATGTTTTTCTCACTGGTATATTATGTTTTGTTTTAGTTTTTCACTTCAAGTGATCAGCTGTTCTCCTTGATGAAATGATTTCTCGGTGCCTGAAATCAAATTGAATACGTAAATCCTCTAATTCTAAAATGATTTAAAACTGGTCTTACTACCATAAAAAATTGGCAACTATGGAATAATTCTCAGTAACAGGAAATATGTATGCAAAGGTGCAAGTATCTTTCAATCTGGCTCCATTTCGGTACGTAGTCATGTTGGTGGATTTATGTCCATGGCTCCAGCTAATTTCCATGTTAGAGAACTAGTCGCATGGCTGGGTATAGCTCTGGAAATGACAAGTTGAAACCCAGCTGACTGCTGTAATGAATATGGTTACTTTTCTTGGTTTGCTGCCATTTGCATCCTTGAAAGTTGATATTCTGTTTCAAAGGCCATGGTTGCTACTGTTTTGCTGTGTTCGGTTCCCTTCTCAAAAAAAAAAAATTCCAGCTCCAACACCACTCATTATCCCTACTTCCAATCATTACCCCTATTTCTCCCTCCACTAATTACTCCTATTTTTAATCATTTCTCTCTCTATCTCTCTCCAATTATTACCCCTATTTCTCTTTCCACTCATTAACCAAAAAAATTTCTCAAAAAAACTCCCAAAAGGGATCTGAACAAAGCTACGTAGTTCTGATCTAGTTTCATTGAAGTTATTTTTTTTTCTTTTTTTGAAGACAACAGCAAATTTTGTTATGGCGAGTGCATTTTTACAAAAGAAGTATTTTCCTGTAATCCTTTTGCAATATTTTCCAAAAGAAGTTTTTTCCCAATTTGAATCATGTTTGATTGTAGCCATCCAGAATTCTTGATATTTAATGTACTGCTGACTACTGAGTAACACTCACCATTTTATTAACGCATATTGTTGCAGGCTCGCAGCTATCATTGGTTTTGGCTACCAAGGCTTCATTGGCTTGATTTTCTTTTTCTCTGACTTCTGTGTAGGTTATGGCAGTTAGAGAGTCTTCACGGTTGTGTGCATCCTTGAAGAAGGAGAACGTTCCGGTGCAAAGGCTAATCGTTAATCAAGTCCTGCCTCCATCTGCATCAAACTGCAACTTTTGTGAGATGAAGAGGAAGGTAATGCTTGAAACCTTCTGAAGGGTTCATAGAATGTTTTGAACTGCTTGCTTGTTTACATTACATTGCATGCTGGGACTTTTTTTTTGTCTATATTCTAGTATACTTATGAACAGTCAAAAGACTCGAAACTAATCTAAAGAATGCATGGTAAACTTGTAGAGAAGTGCCTTCAAGCAGTTTTCTATGGTTGTTCTAGCTCTTTTCATTTCATTTCAAGTTGTAATTACGGGAAAAAACGATTCTAGAATAAGAAGACGGACAAAAGTCCTCCAGTTGCTCCTATACTTTGTTGGAATCAAGTTCTAAGTGGACGAAACTTGTGATGTTTTAATTTTTCGAAAGATTTTCATTTCTGAGGTGTATCCAAATGTTGCAGGATCAGATGCGTTCCCTTGATATGATTAGGAGTGATCCTGAACTCGCCGGTTTGTCTTTAATCCAGGCGCCCCTAGTAGATGCAGAGATAAGGGGTGTCCCTGCTCTTAAGTTCATGGCGGATAAGGTTTGGAGATGAAGCTTCTTCTCTTTGCCTGGATGTCATCAACAAGGTTAGAAAACCTACTCATTCCCAAAATGCTCCTACCTTTGAGCTCTTGAAGCATAACCGTATTGTAGTTTCTGCACAAGGTTAGGTTTGCTTTTACATCTTGAAAGAAAGTGAGAGAAAAACAAAGAAAGTCACTCTTGTGGTAATTCTTCCATTTATAAGGCTTCATCCTTAGCGTATTTTTGTATGGTTTTTGCTTTGCATGCTACCACAACCCCATATCCACAAGTAAAATAGTAGTTAAAAGCTGAAGGGTGTTTGTCCTCGTTTCTTGATCTTTCAGGAATGGGATCACCATTTTGTGAAAGAGAAGCTGCGACTGCGTGCTCGAGGCCCAAGACCTCGTTCAGTTGCACGTGTGCCCAACACACGCATGGAAGAGAGAGAGAGTGCAATCCTCAAAGGAGAGATGGATAACCAAGAGAAACCTTTTGAAATGAAGATTTTCTTCTTACTACAAAGGCACTAGTCGTTTTATGCGTATCAATCAAGTTTATCCCACTGGCCGGTTTATGAGTTGCGTGTACTGTGTTAAGATGGGATCTGAAAGTCTCTTTTCTTTCTAAACTGATGGAAAAACTACTCCACTCGCCCGCAACAAGAGTTAACTTGTTCTCTCTTGTTCTCTCTCTTTTGTTTTTTAATAACTCGGGTGTCCGGATCAGCTTATGGACACCTTGATTAATCTTAGGTCGCAATCCCACTGCTCACTTGTTGGGAGCCTAATTAAAGCCGGAGCAAAGCTCTGTGTGAATTGGCTACAAAGGAGTTGATAATTTCTGAGAGGTTTTGAACATAAAACCTTTGGAGGGAACAAATTTTCAAGTCTCGGGCTTTGACTGCCAGGCCAATCCCTCGGGTCAATTTAGCTTGTTCTCTTGATTGCTTATACATATCCTCTTCTATCTTTCCTAATTCCAATTAGGAGGTTTTTATTTTGTCAAAAAAGATAGGAGGTTTTCCCCACCATTCCTTGCCGCTTCAAACCCCTTAATTTGCCTTTGCCGCCACCGCTCCCGACCGGGGACAGCGATATTGTTATGGGGTCAACTGGTCCTATTCATTTTGAGAAAACAAACTACGGCCCTGTCTTGCCAAAGAAAATAAGTACCCTATTATATTTTTTTAGATTAAAGGTGATATATTGTGAAAGAATGATCTGTCTCGTAAAGCGGATAATAAATATTTAAAAAATAAAAACCTTAAAAGAATGGGACTTACGTCAATATATATTACTCCTACTACTCTATGATTAAGGTTTTTAGGGCTTTTTAAATCACTGAGTTCATTGAACAGAACCAAATTAAATTTGGAAATATTCTGACCTACCCGACCCTTCACCCACTAGTTCTGGAGTATCATCGTACTCGTTTGGTTTGTGCCACCAGATCAGGCTTTTGTAGCCGTCAAACTGTCTTAATCCCCGTCTGATGAAACAATCGCAGCCATCAATCAGTCCAATTGAAATACTAGTAGTATAATCTCTATTATAAAACAGAAAGGTGTGGGGACAAATTGTTAGAACGGCTCAGATTCATTTGATCCAAAGGCTGTAGTGCATCCTCTCACTTCCCGATTAAATGCCCATGATTTTCACGTAAATCACACAATTGCCATCCCCTTCCAACTTGGATGCGTAGTGCCGTAGGCACGGGCTAGCACTAGTAATAATATAAATGGGAAGTGGTCCATCAGCATCTCAGGTTCCATGCCGCCGTCCGTTGGTGAAACAGATCACTCAAAAATATACTACTCCACCTAGTTTTCGTACAACATGACGTGGCTATTTTGATGTTCTCCCTTATAGTAATAATAAAATACTCCGTATTAACATATAAACTAATCAGAAGATATCCTGTTGTTTGCCACATTATTTTTTATGATTTTTTATTTTTTTTTCCTTCTGTGGTTCGGTGGTTGGTATCTTAATCTTAATAAAAAAGTTTTCTTACATTCCAATATTCCGTTGTTGACATGTCAAGTTTGCTAAGCATTTGGTTGGTTCTTTATACTACTCGTACTATATATAATCACTAATCAGAAGATATCCCGTTGTTTGCCACGTTATTTTTTATGATTTTTTCCCCCCTTCTGTGGTTCAGTGGTTGGTATCTTAATCTTAATCTTAATAAAAAAGTTTTCTTACATTCCAATATTCCATTGTTGACATGTCAAGTTTGCTAAGCGTTTGATTGGTTCTTTATACTACTACTATATATAATCACTAATCCGGAAGAGCAGTTATTATTCATTTGTGTGTCGGTGACCTCCATTTCCACATGGTAATGACAGTAGTTAGGGTACCAAAAAAAGGGAATGTTCGGATTCACATTAGATGTAGATCTGGACATTTTATTTTTTTCATGGTTACATAGAAAAGTGTCATGGACCATAACATTTTCGCATGGTAATACAATTGCTATAAATTTACTGTAAATGATTATTGAGCTGTGATGAGAGTTAAAGAACCCAAGTAGGGGAAGCATCAAGCCCCTGCCAGAGACGGATTTAGGAATGTTGTTAAGTGGGGGCACCTTGTTAATCATAGTGACGAAAATTTATTTTTCTAATTAACCACAATAAGAACGTACACAATTAAGACATGCATTACAGACTACAAAAATATATAATACATACTTTTCACTTAAATTATGTACAAATGAATACAAAATCTCAGATAAAATTTGAAAGTATGTTTTGCATGAACATCGACAAGTTTAGAATGATCGATATAGTTTTATTTATGATATTATTTTAAAATATAGCCCTTAGACGGTTAAAAATAAGTACAATTAAGAAAGAATTGATCTAAATAGACAAATAGTTCGGAAACCAGCAAATATATATAAATGCACCATATGACGAAATTGAAACATAAAACTAATTCTATTTGTATATTTTCTAGATATATGCAAGTGTGTATGTGTAGTAGCACACTTAATTTCATAATTATGTTGAATATACGAAAATATAACAAAATTATTTCAGTTTCGAGTGGGAGCACGTGCCCTCCTTTCCCTCCGTCCCTGACCCTGCTAGTTAAGGCATGGGTATTTATGATTTGTTATTTTTAGAATTTTTTATTTCTTCGATTTCTTTCATCGAGACGAATCAATAATATATAAAATTTTGACGCAAAATAAATAAACACGAAATTTTTTAAATAAGATTGTAGACTCTATAAAGTTAGCTGAAACATAGCCTTTAGTTTAAGCTTGCCGAACAATTTACGAGTACTCCTACCTCTTTTTGTTTTTTTTAAAACTTGGAGGGGATGCCAAAAGCCGACAGAATCATGAGAAATTTTTCAGTGCCGAGCGGGCACCGGCCACGTGGTGCCAAGCACGCATCTCGGCCATCCAAATGTGTTTTGAACAGCCTAAATCTGTTTTGGCTTGAGGGGGTATTTTAATAATTTTACACTAAAAAATTACCCAAAAAGATCTGAATCGTTCAAAACATGTTTGGAGTCCAAAACACATTTAGACGATCGAGATATGTACTCGGCACCACGTGGCCGGTGCCCACCCGGCACTGAAAAACTTCTCCAGAATCATAGTCGCTCGTGTCGTGAAGGAAGGGAATGCCGCATAAGTAAACGGCGAGACAGTCGCCGTGAGTTAACGCCTGAACCCTGGAAACCAGCGCCCAGTAATTCCGTGAAAGTACAATAGACTCCGTCATTTCGGAAATTTTTCCTCAAAAACCCCTCCGCACAGCCTTTCTCTCTGTTCTCATCATCATTTCCACATGTGGTGTCTCCATTGCCATTTTCTTATCTCTACGTACACTATATCTCCGCGCATGTAGTACGAGTATCTAGTAAAATCTTGGATGATCCGATGTCGCTCGATCGATTCCAAGCTAAGGTGAGCTGTGCATTGCCTCAATCTCTCTCTTTTCGTTCTTGTTTTAGGCAGCTCAGGAATCGTATCGTTTCAAGATTTTTAGGTTTCCATCAATGCTTCGCTGCTGTTGATGTGTGGTGTTCCGTTTCTGTAACTGTTGGATGCGAGTCACTCAATTTCATGCTGTGTTTGGATCTTGGATTTGCGGAAGGAAAGGGAAAATATAGGGGTTTCTTCTTGATTGGCATCTTGCCAATCAAGGGATTGGATCTCGGATAGGCACTAGTGCCTTTCTCCTTGACCTTTTAGTCTTTGTCATCTTCCAAAGATTAATAACAAAAAAATTCGCCGTTAAAAAAAGAGAGAAGAAAATGTAGTAGAAGCTATTTTGTTTTTTGTTTTTTTTTGGTTGGAAGAAGGAGTAGAAAATGACCTATGGAGTAAAAAGCACAGCCTTTAGTGTTGTTTGTTCTCCACTTAAGTAATTATTATAAGGATTTTCTCACCTAATGTCACGATTTTCGGTGAGCGATGGACTGAGAGATGAAATAGACCAATGAGAGAGCCGCTGTGCTGGTGTTTAGGTCGTGTGGGATGAATTTCCAATCTTTTGGGTATTTCTCGCTGGGAATGCGTAGTAATGCCTATTTTTGAGTTTCAATGATTTAGGATTCTATTCTGAAAGGATTTATTTGCATAATATCACAAAAATTTCATGTCAAAACACCTAAAAATGAAAGTAGCGATTGAGCCTATGACACCGTGAGATTTTCTCTATAGCGGTGCTTCTTTTAATTGGACCCCCTCTCTACTCACTACGTTAGTAAGTTAGTCTGACAATTATTTAACTTACTTGATTTATGACCTTCTGGATGTGGAAAGCATGACTCAAGACTTCCTGCAGGGGTTGAGTCGTGTCTCATGTTGTGAAAAACCCTGAGAAAGATTTGTTCTCAGATTCTAGAAATGTGGGTAAGCCTTTATGCTCTTGAGGTGCACGTTGTTAAAATCACCACGCTGAAGGGTAGTAGTGAACTCTGATTTTTTTATTTTTTATTTCCAGAAGGAAGCTGTACATGATGACCTTATTTCACCAGATCAAGTTGTGCTAATAACTGACTATTCTGGTCATTATTGTTCAAGGTTATTTGACTAGTATTATTTGGAGCAGACACTGAATTTGAACTAGAAGATCATTTTTATTGCAAATGATTACCTATGAGCAAGATCCTGATGTCGTCCGGTGGGGTCTCCAGCTTTTTGAGGGTGATCCTTATTCTAATTGTGGGTATTATGGAAGTCTGACCGAAAACAACACAGATTATTATCATGCCCAGGATTTCAAAGAAGTCCAATATGATGTGGGATGCAACAATGTAGAGGATGATGAGTTCATCGCACTTGCTCTTCAAGAACAATTATCACAACTTTCAGTCAGTGAAGCATCTGGATCCCCTACTGATGGGGAAGAAAAAGTGCAAGCACCATTTTACTCGAATGATTGGCTTGGCCAGCCCATACAAAACTATAGTTATGGTATTTTAGTACCTAAAATTTGGAATGGTTTTTTCATCTATTAATAATTATTTTGCTCTTAGGAATTCTACTTATTCAGATCATTACTTCTAGGAAATCACAATGGCCATGCAGAGGCAGACGATACAAGACCTTCTAGTTCGTGTTCTAGCCCAGGAGAAAAGTCAAACTGTGGGGAAGAATGGTCGTACTCATTAGAGATCGCAGATGAGTATGCTCTTGATGGCGAAGTGGGCAAAAGGTTGAATCAGATGATTCCTATTCCTGTAAGTGACACATATTACGGTGAAGTTACATTTATAATGTCATGGATTATTTTTCATAGGCTCGTGGTTCAATCATCAAACTATTTGATCTGGTGACTTTTAAAGGTCTCATATTCGTAGTTCTGCATATCTTTGTGTTCAGTTGATACTGAGAGTTAGCATCTCCTTTCACATTAAGAATTTTCTTACAATTGTTGAAATTTTAGTGATTTTTATCCTCTTGTAGAAAGTTGAAACCTGAATTTCACATTTATTGCTTTCTGCATGTAGCACCTGGGGTAAAGCCTACAGTATTGTCTGGATTTTCTCTTTTGATAAGTTTTCTTTTAGGGTAAACATGTTTATGGTTTTCTAGTGTTTATAATGGGATGCCCTCAAAGTTTGTAGAGGCTTTACGGTCTAATGCTTCTGCCATAAGAATTACCTTTAGTTTTACGTTTAAGTACATATTTGAAAGAGACCTTCACAGTTGTGTTAAGGTTTAGAAGGTTTATTAGAGCAGTATCTATATGCCAGCTCTAATTCGTATTTCGTACAATGATTTTGTTAAATATGCCCATACTATCTGCTAGTTGTGCTCTTTCCAGCCTTTGCTTAGATTACTTTGTTTCTCTCTTTGTATCTCATTTGATCTTTTTACTCTCTCCCACTTGGAATAAAGAATGACAATTGCACCAGAGGGGCATTTCTGTCACTTAAATGCAAAAGGCGTGCCTTGTGCAATCTCCCTATAGACAAGGCAACAATCAGACTATCTTGAGGCATTTTTTGGATGCCGGACTTCGATGTGAGCCTCTATGGCTTAAAAACACTGTTAATGCACATGCTTTTTATCTTTGCTAAACTTTACCCAGAAAATTTTACCGGAGGATATAGAATTAGAAAGGCGAAAGTACATAAACACCCCCCCCCCCCCCCAACTATCACTTTTTCCCATGGAGATCCCCTCACATTTAAAAGCTCCCATATAGACCCCCTCAACTACTGAAAACGAAAAAAATGCTAACTCCGTTAACGGAATGGAGGAAATGACTAAGATACCCTTTTTTTTATAAGGCGAAAGTACATAAACACCCCCTCAACTATCACTTTGTTCCATGGAAACCCCCTAACATTTATATTATACCCTTATTCTATCAGTCATTGTTCTAATTGTTTTTTTTCGTTTTATACAATTTCTTTTTTTCTTACATCAATCATTTTAAAGAGAACCTTCTGTATATAACCATAAAAAATAGCGCAAAAACTGTGGCGCGACGGCGGCAGGTGCCACGGTGGTTCTTTTGCTCATAAGAAATGAGAAGGGAAGAAGACGAGGGAAAAGAGAGAGGTGTGGGAGAAGAGAAGTCGAGGAGAACGGTGGTGGCAGTCGATGGCAGCTGCTGCGTTGCTTTTCCCATCTCTATTTTTTTAACTTTTCTTTAGAGAGAGTGTGTGTATGTATTGGAGGTGAGAGGAAAAAAGGTCACCGGAACCAGTGGTTAGTCGGTTAGGGTATAGAGAGATAATAGCTTAGATGGAGAGGGAGAGATTACCTATGATTGAGAGGGGGGAGGAGAATACAATCCTTTTAAGTTTTAATTCAACCATTGATTTTAATGGTTGAGATGGAGTGTTTTTTTTTATTTAAATTTTGTGGGTGGAACTGGCCCCCATATATATATATATATATATATATATATATATATAGAGTCCCCTTCTAATAAGGACCACCTCATTTTAATAAAATGAGGACCTCCCTTTTCCGATTGAATTTTGATGATCCGAGCCGCTCAATGTGTTCAGAACGTGATTTTAAGGGTACCCGCGTGAAATCAGCAAAAAAAAAAAGACCGGGGAGGGCTTCATTTGAGCAGTTTTTATTTATTTTTTATCGAACGGTTCAAATAAAAACTGCTCAAATCAAGCACTTCCCGGTCATTTTTTTTGCCGATTTCTCGCGGGTACCCTTAAAATCACGTTCTGAACACATTGAGCGGCTTGGATCATCAAAATTTAATCGGGAAAGGGAAGAAATGGGGTAGTCCTCATTTTAGGTCCTCATTAGAAGATTAGTGTATATATATATATATATATATACCAAAGTTTCAGATCTGTTTGCTGATTTTGGGTTTTGATTGGAGGCTGTTTGTAGAGGGAAGAAAGAGAAGGGTTAGAGGGGGTGTATGTATGTAATGTAACAAGGGTATTTTGTCCGATTTATGGATGAGGGGGTTCATCACAAACGGTTTAGAGACAGAAGGGTTCACTTGGGTAACGGAGATTAGTTGAGGGGGTCTGTATGGGCGCTTTTAAATGTGGGGGTCTTCGTGAGAAAAAGTGATAGTTGAGGGGCTGTTTATGTACTTTCGCCAATTAGAAATCAGCGACCGACAACTGCCCTGCTTGATACTTTGAAATGTTATAGGAGTTTTAAAGGACTTACGTACTGTCCCCACCATCTACACTCGAAATCTCTGTCTACCCAAGACATACATACCTAATGCTATGCAGTGGTTCCTAGTCTTTGCCTACGAGATTCAAGTGCAATACTGCAATGCCACCTGACTTTGTGGTCCTCAAATTATTTGTGCAGCACGTCCCTAGAATTAATGGAGACATACCCTCTGTGGATGAAGCTACTTTAGACCATCAAAGACTATTGGACAGGTCCTGCTTCTTTCCTTTTTAATGGCTGTGAGATCTTTTGTTCCTTTATCTTCTGCTATTTCATCTAGAAAGTGTTTTACGCGTGAATGTCTGCTATTCTGCAGGTTGCAGTTATATGAGTTGATAGAGATGAATATTCAAGGAGATGGAAATTGTCAGGTTAGTTTGTTATTACAGATTACACCTTATCTCTAGATGCCTAGGTTCCATACGTACATGGGATTGCATAAGCCTTTGCATTTTGATAAATAATTGCAGAGGAAATCGTTCCGCAAAAATGGATTTCTCTCATTACAATATTATTGGCGTAGATAATTTTGATCACATGATTTTGTTTTTAATTTAGTTATATTCCACCCCCTCAGTATTTTGAGATATTTGGAGTTATATGTCTATGATTAATTTGTCGCCTTTTGACCATAAAAGATGGTCTTCTTCTCCTCTGGCTCTTAAGGAAGAATATAATCATCTCTTTTCATTACCATAGATTGCTCCTCTTTGGAATTTCATTGAGTTACTCCATCACTGCTACTCTTCTACTGCTAATCTTTTATCTGTAAGACCTTCTCATGCCTCCTTCACCTTTGTCTTTGTCAGTACTATGCCATACCTCATCTTTTACTAAGAGCCCGATCTCCCATCTCATTAAAACATTATGATAAGTCTTCAGAGACGGGAAAAAACCGTTCTGAATTATGAACTACCATACTTGTGTACGTAATTCGATACTTGTAGTTGACAGGTTAAGTCATTTGGAAACCAGTGTGCATGCTTTCAATATTTGAATTAAGGCATGGAAGTGTTATTTCTTATGTCATTCGTTCTTTACAAGTTCATATCTTTTTTTCGGCATGTGTGTGTTGTAAAGCAATCCAACGATTTACTGCGCTTGTGCTCCTAGGTAAAACCCGCATTTGCCTGGTATTTACTTTTCTTTCCCCCTCAAATAAATTCCTATCCGAACTTGGAGGAGTTTTTCTCTCAATTTGTAAAATTTTTACTGCCCAGCTTTAATGTTGGGGAAATAGTTTAAAAGTCACCAGGCATTCATCTGAAAGCAATTCTAGCAGCTGTTACTATGATAGCATGTGTAAATAGTACTAAGCAATAAGGTAACAATTGTACTGCTCAGCTTCGAGGCAATTCTGCTCTCTTGTAGGCAATAACTGACTTGAAACACCATTGAAAGTGCTTTCAGCTATGGGAAAAGAGAAATGAGAGCTTTTTTTTCCCCTGTTCTAGTACCTTGATATGTTGTCATGCTTGTTTTGATGGGTTGTAGCCTCTTTCATTTGGTACTCACATTAGAGTTCATATTAATGAACCCGATAACCTAGTTCCTCTGCATCAATACTTGTTGAAAAGGTATGGGTTGTACATGCTCTCTCGTAATGATAGTTGAACTCAACTGATGTGCTTTGCAGTGTTTTGTCCAGTAGCTGGACAATTATTCAATATGGTGCTTGACATTAACAACTAGTTTCATTTCTCATTAGTGCCATATTTTCCCCAGTTTCGTGCTCTATCAGATCAGTTTTATCGCACTCCTGAGCATCACAAATTTGTGAGACAAGAAGTTGTAAATCAGGTTGGTAATGTGTCACTGTCAGTATACTAGTTTTAGCATACCAGTTAGACAGCTATTAATTCCGTATCTGTACCAATGTAAATTGTTATGTACTTGAATTGTGTTGTTTCTTATGTTGCAATTTGTTGGTTTATCAGCTCAAGTCTTGCCCAGAGGTATATGAGGGATATGTTCCCATGGCTTATGGTGATTATTTGAAGAAGATGTCCAAGTACTATCTCTACACCTTTGGTACTGATTGAATCTTTCTCATGTATAAATTCATAATTCGCCTGTCATGCTGTTACGGAAATTAGGAATGGTGAATGGGGAGATCATGTCACTTTGCAGGCTGCTGCAGATTCGGTATGGTTCGGTGACTTGGTCTACTGTTTTCTTTTTGGTAGTATAGTAGCTTTGTATTTTTTTTACTTCTCATAAATACAGAAAGGTCTCAAACTTGGGAGGCTTGATGTTTTCATTGGCATGTTTACTGGTTTCGGCATCTTACATTGTATGTCAAGTCAACAGTGAGGTTAGGGGTTTATGTGTTCGTAGGAAACACTGTTATCCTACTGATTTACGTTTCAAAAGGCACGTTTCAAATAGGTTTCATTTTTGCCTTAAAAAGGCAAATGTAACTATCGATGTGATCCCAATTTATTCCTATAGTTATATGTAGGTGGAAGAAATCAGGTATAGATGAACTACAATATTGACATTGTGGAATATTGTAAATCAAAAATTGTCAAAACAAAAAAGGAAAATAGATGGGCCACAGTACTCCTAGAAATGTGTGATGATATGATCTATATGATGACCACGAAACTTCTTCATGGCGACAATCTTCCTTCCACTGTTTCTTTCTGTAGAGTTCCTTTTGATAATCTTTGTCTTGCCAATCAATTGTTTTTCCCCTTAAAAAACAATGGCATTAAATTTTACTTGTCTCCTTTCACCATTCTTCATTTCCTCGCACTTTTGTTCCCTTCATTTCCAGCTGCTTTAAGTGGGAAAAGGAACTTCCTGTGGTTGTTAATCTCGGAAGGCACGTGGAAGGTAGGGTCAATCATAGTAGCATTGGCTGCTCAGTTGGTGGTGATGGGGGTGGCTTATCCATATTTCAGTGATGGTGTTCTCTGGCATTTTATAATTGATATAATATCATAGATGAAACAAAAAACACATTTTGTCTTAATCGCACAGAAATGGTGAAACCTCAAACCTTGGCATGTTAACAAAGCCCCTTGTAAGAATTGATTCTTGAATTGCCTCTATTGGAAATTTTTGAGTATAGTCTAGCAAAATGTTGGTTTTATAGTCGGACCCTATGTTCAAAGTGTACATATTGCAAGTTTTATCTTCTCTTTTGGGTCAAAACTAGTCTTCAAAAAATCTTTTTGTAAATACTTGTGAATTTGAGTTACATTAACGTGTTACTCATTATGACTAACACTCACATTGATGGATTTGTTGACAACTTTGTTGGTATAGTTAATAGGTATATCCGTATATGGGGGAACTGTCATGCATTCTGATGCATGTTAATGATTTGCTGCAGTACGGAGTGAAAATCCTCGTCATAACATCATTCAAGGATACCTGCTACATTGAGATTCTCCCGAGTGTCCAAAGATCAGAACGAGGTACTATTTTCTGATTTCTCTTTCTTTATGGTTGAATTAGTTTTGATTTGGAAACTTAAATGGTACTCCTAACATATTTGGCTTGGTTTAACCTTTTTATACCTACAGTGCTCTGTCGTATTCCGTGACATGGATAACCATAATAACTATTTTACACTGACATGCATCATCTTGCCAATCTAGGATCGTAGGATCCTGCAATTCGGATTGTGATTTGGATAACCATGGTGAAGAATTTGACTTATTGTTCCAAGTGCTCTTTAGTTTTAATGCGTTAAATTTTTCTATAAATAGGGTTCCGGGAATATGCTGTTCTTCATGATGCTTAGTCTTAATGTTTACAAGTTTTATTTGCTTCAATGAATCTCATATGATTCCTTATACAAAAATTATCAGATTTTTTTTTCTTGATTTAAAGATTATAAGTGAATGATGCTTTACACAGATGTTTTCTCTGTAACATGATATTGTTCGTGCAGTTATTTGCCTGAGCTTTTGGGCAGAGGTGCACTACAACTCAATATATCCGGAAGGAGGTAAAACATCCAAATCTTTGTGATTCTAGCATTCTGCATTCCATATGCTTATACTCAGACCATAATGAAAAGAAACTTCCATGTTTAACTTTTAACTTTCTTAAACATGTGTTTAAATTCTACCATGCTAAAACTGATAACATCTCCGCTTAACTCTACTCAAGTTCAAGAACTAACTCTAGTGTATCTTATACTCCATTATTTAGTATCATATGACAAATGAAGAGTGAATGAGTTGGGAACAAAATGTCTTGGAATGATAGTAAATTTCAATTACCTTTGAACTTCTCCGTGAGAATATCATCTTCTGATTAATATGATAACTGATGCTAAAAACTGGGCATTTTGGCTAATCAAAGGAAAATGCGAAAGACTTTCTCTCTTCCTAAAAGTCTCTAGTCCATTTGCTTTACTTGAATTAAGGCTCCGTTTGTTTGGGCGTAAAATATTTTCCGGTAAAATGTTTTTACCTATTTTCCGGTGTTTGGTTGTGTAAAAAATTGGGGAAACATTTTACATGTACAACATTTTTCATCAATTGGATGAAAATGACTTACCCTTAAATCTTCCATAAGTTATTTTCCGAAATGAATCCGCTACCTTCTACTGTAATTTTCACTGCTCAGTTTCCTCGATCGTCAGTCCTGACCCACGTTCAATTTCCAATATTCTCAAATCTCTTCACCATTTAAGGGCCCCCCCCCCCCCCCTCCTCTCTCTCTACACTATTTTGTTGATTTCTGAAAATATTTTCAAGTGCCAACCAAACACCGGAAAATAAAAGTTTAAAGTTTGTTTTCTGAAAAAATATTTTACATTGTGAAACATTTTAAATCGAAACAAATGGAGCCTAAGTTGTCATCCTAAAATTGGTGACTAATTTTGAGGAACAAGTCACTATCGTGGATTCATGTAGAGCTGAATGACCTGAAACAGTTGGTATTTGAGCCGTTGTAGAGGTTGACTCTTTTTTATGAATCTATTTTGCGTTTTGGGCACCTAAGTATCAGTTAAATGTTTAATTTCCCCTTCAGATACCCGATACTCCACATGACCTTATGACATTAGCGTTCATCGATTTCAAATAAAGCTGCATTTTTTATATGTAGTTTTTCTGCTCCAGATGTTCCTGAATTGGAAACTAAGAAGAAGAAGAGGTGGTGGGATTTTCGGGATACACTCTCAGAATTAGAAGATGACTATAACTGACAGCAATGTAATGCTCATCGGTGTTTTTTGCCTCATTTTCTTATGTTGCTTTTGGAAGATGCGACTCTTGACCTGCATTCTTTTTTCCACCAAAAGACTTCTTATTCGTGAAATTTCTTTTCAGCTTTGTTACTTCCCAGAAAACTTCTACCAATATGCACTAATTTTTGCAGCTTGCACATGCAAAAATTAGTGAGGGCCTTTTCACTTGCCCCCTGGTTTAAGCCCCCTGGTTTAATCAAAATGAGTAATTCCCGTTTTTATTTCCATGTTAATTTCCGTCGTCGGTAGCAAAGATGCTATCTATAAAAGCATAGAACTTGTCCTTATTTTATGGTATTTAAGTTTCCTTGGAATGATGGATTTTAGACTGTGTTCAGATTCGTGAAATAGAATCTAATAAATGAAGAAAGTAGTAGTAGGGAAATGACCATTAAAGCTGAAACAAAAGCTCATGTGAACAAGCCCACAAGAACTGATATGTTGGTGAGGTTCAGGCATTGGGGCTCGCAAAACGCAATACTACTAGGCTGCTGATTTTGTCATTCCTTTTTTTTTTTTAACGCCATTCCCTCACCAACGTATCAGTTCTTGTGGGCTTGTTCACATGAGCTTTTGTTTCAGCTTTAATGGTCTCTCCGCTGGTGGACGTCGAGATTGATTCCTCATATGTTAGTCGATCGAGATGCACATAAGATATTTCAAGCACCTTGACTCCTTGTATTCTTTGTCCTATAGAGAAAGAAGTGTACATTGGAACGTACGAAGGAATGAGAAGAAGAAGTATTCTCGAAAAAGGCCTAGATGGATATCGAACTTCATATCGATAGGAAGCTTTACATCGTAAAAATATGGGATGTGATTTTGACCCTCGTTTTAGCCAGTGGCACTTCACATTTTGTTTTGTAATTTCACATGATCAAGACACAAAATGTGATTAAAATAGGAGTGCCAAAATCAATTTTCAAAAAATAACACTGGTTGTCGCATATTGACTTTATATCTTAACGAGCTTCAAAATAACATTCAAGCTTTACTTTGTTTATCATTCAAATATTCTCAAACGTAGGCTCTGTTTGTTTGGACGTAAAATATTTTTCGGTAAAATGTTTTATCTATTTTTTTATATTTGGTCTTATAAAAAATGAGGAAAATATTTTATATGTAAAATATTTTTCATTAATTGGATGAAAATGACTTACTCTTAAATTTTTCGCAGTTAATCCTAATCCACGTTCAATTTCACCACCCCCCCCCCCCCCCCCTCTCTTTCTCTCTCCTGAATTGAATTCCACTGTTAAGCCCTCCCTCTTTACACTATTTTGTCGATTTTTGAAAATATTTTCATGTGCTAACCGAACACCGAAAAATAGAAGTTTTTTTTTTTTTGCCAAGAGTTGAGAGGTAGTATTTATCAAAAGATCCCCATGGGGGCAGGTTGGGAGTCCACAGATCGAACACTCCAACAGAAAGAGCGTATAAGCGCATAAATGCGCCGCCCTACAGAATAAGAAGAAACCCCCCAAAGGAGGACAAAACCCCCCGAAGGAGGACGAAACCTCCCGAAGGAGGACAAACCCCCCAAAGAGGGGACATTATTAAAATAAATAACAAAAAAAAAAAAGAAGCACCGCCGAGACATCCGCCGCCACTCTTTCGCAACTATCTTGATAGACTCGTAACCACCACCTCTGCTTCACAAAATAGGAACACATCGTTGGGAGGTGGTCGCCCAACAAACGTGGTAGACGGCGTCAGGTCACAGATCTGAGAAGATGGAGGCTGAGAATGGTGGTGGACAATATCTTACCCGCAACCACTGAAAGCGAAGCTCCGGAACGTTGCTGGAAAACGATCTGGCTGAAAAGTTCCCAATGGACGCCCGAACTTCAGTCGCAGAATTGAGAGAGGAGACGGTTCGACGGTGGGGAGAAGGGAATAGAGGGAGAGAGATCGGAGGGGAATGATACCTCCCCTCCCGCCGCCTGAGAAGGGGGGGAGGGGAAGGGTTGTTGGCGGCTAGGGTTTGAAGTTTTTTGGAGATAGAGGGAGGAAAAAAAAAAAAATAGAAGTTTAAAGTTTGTTTTCTGAAAAAATATTTTGTATGTAAAACATTTTACATCGAAACAAACGGAGCCGTACTTTTAGCTAGTCGAACACTAATCGAGTTTAGAGTACTTGTTTCGCTTAATAATCCTACTCATTCTCCAACCCCTCTTCATGAGTGTGTTCGATGGGTCTGGCTCTGGCGTCGTCGTTCCATGCGGTTTTTTGGTTTGTTGTATTTTATTTTATTTTGTTAGTTTTTGTATTTTGGGACAGGTAGTGTCCCCTCTTATTGTACTGTTTTGTTTATATATAACTCGATTTTACTTTCTGGTAAAAAATAATAATAATCCTACTCATTGGTGTCCATTTTACTGGCTCTTCACCAGATATAACTAACTGCTCATTAGTTCCTGCTCTGTGATCTGGATTGTATATTTATCTATAAATGTGGTAATATTCTTCTGTAAATTGCTTTTAAGGATACCAGAGAGGACAATATACATCTCTCTCCATGACGAGAAATAAATTTCCTCAGTGGTGGCACCATTCGATTACAATTGGAAATTAATTTATCTAATGAAATTCCCCAACGGCTAATTAGTTTTTCACATAAAAAATATTTGAGAAGCAATAATGAAATACTCCAATTAAAGGCTTCTGGAAATTATAAGTTCTTGCTTAATTGGTTGCAGTTAATATGTGATGCACAGTTACCACTTTTCATTATCAATATGAGTAATTAAGAATGTTTTCTAAAAATAAAGAGTGTGTTTGGTAGCCTTTTAATAGTTATATGGTCTTTGGTAACAGAACCGGGGGAGGTGTAGTGCGCACCGTGCTGTGCTCATTCGGGCCGTTGGTCTCGGTAATTAACGGTCCAGATTGTCGAACAGTTGGATGGTTGAGATTACACACAGCACCGTGCGATCCACACCATTGGTTGCCGAGCACGGACAGTCCGGATGTAGAAAACTGAAAAGAAGCATTAAACAAAACCATATTTGGTATTTTCGTCATCAGCCCGACTATGGATACATCATTTGTTGTACAACAAATGTACACTGGACACTGTTGGACCAACCTTGGGGTCCCACGTAAATGGTCGGAGTCATTCAATTTATTTAAACTATTTTTTTTTCCAGGATTGCAAGGAAAAATCCTCAGTTGAACACCTCTAAAGGACCACTGAGGTGGTAGCTCAGTTGGTGGGGATCATCACCCCCTTTAACGCAAGCGAGAGTTCAAGTCTCGGCGGGTGCTCGAACCTCGTTTGTGGACCAAAGGGAGGGATCTTTCACCAACTGTACACTAGATGGTGCCGTGGTAACGGCCCGTCCTCCCGGACGGTAGCTATGACTTGAACCGAACATTCCATTGGCGTAGGGAGCCCCTATGGTCACGCCAAAGGGGGGTTGCTACACTGGTTGCCTTCTCCCACCCTTTCGATAATCAAAAAAAGAAAAAACCTCTAAAGGCGTAATCAATACATTTAATTTTTGGTCCCTACAAATTTAGAGACTAAAAATTAAATGAATTAATCAAGCCTTACTGATAACTAATTCAACTGATTTTTTACAAGCAACAACATTAAAAAAAAAAATTTGAATAATTAAACGGCTCCGATCATTTGTGAGGGACCTCGAGATGGATCCCACGCAATGTACTGAACATTTGGTGCACACCAAATGGTGTACCCGTAGTTTTTTTTTTTGTCGTTGGGAGATAATTACCAGTTGATTTTATATTACTTCAAACGGTCAATTCTCTCTTTAAAAATCCACAGTCGCTAAAGGTGCAGCCGCTTTAGGCCCTAGAAAACTTACCAGCTGATTTTATCCCAGCTGATTTTTTTTGTTTGTCATTGGCAGAGTTGGCCATGATCTAAAGCTCAAGGTGCAGGCGCTTTAGGCTGTAGAAAACTTACGAATTTTGGGGAGCCCTCTTATTCTGGTACCCATTATAAGGGTATCCACAATGTTATAATAAAAAATTGATAATCAAAAGTTGTTACATCAGTTTTTAATTATTTATTTAAGATATTGCTAACGTTAGCAATGTAGATGTCTACAACGACATAATCAAAATTGGATAACAAAAATTTGTCACATCGTCTTTTCAAATTACAAAAAACTAAAAACTGTGAACAGTAGAAAATAGTTTTTCTAAAAATAGTTTTGAAACTAATAAAAATTATTTACGAGAAATAGAAAAAGTTTTTGAAACTTTTTTTGGAAAAAAAAAACTATTTTTAAAAATTGTTTTCTAAATTTTTTTTTTCGAAATAATTGTTCGAAAAGAAAGAGAGAGAGGAAAAGGGAAGAGAGATAGAACATTTTTGTATAATGATTGGTGTATTTGAATTGAGAATATGTAGGAGGGTCTATTAAATTTGATTATTGTCAAAATGTTGTTAGTTTTGGTTATGCAAAACCCAAAATTTAATTACATATTTCTAAAGAGATTGTTAAGTTTGATTATATCATTATGAGCCATATTTTACACCAACATTATATTATTAACTTTAAAAATCTTTTACTTTTGATTATAGCATTGTGGATACTCTAATAGTCTACCAAAATGGGTCTCATCTTTAATTTTTGCTTTAATTCCCTAAAAAGTCAGGTCCGGATGGCTTATAGTTGTATACTGAATTGACTAAATAAGAGGATAAAACAATTTTAACAAACTACACACCTCCAACAAAAAAAGAACACGATCTATGCCACCCGAGGAAAACTCCTACATACACATATATATCCAGTACTAGTGCATGTCCGTGCTTGAAGACACGACTTAAACGATCGATACACGCAAATGAACACCAGACTCACATGTAATATATCAACCCTTGTTCAACGAATCTAACTATGCAAAAAACAATAGCTTAATTATAAGATAAAATTGGATGAAGTTAATACTCAAGTCATAAGTGATAACCTAAATCAAGAGTCTAAGGGAAGACTTAAGGGAACCCTTCTCTGATTCCATCTTTGAAATTCCGCAACACATTCACGAAGTAGGCATTGATTTATCAACAACATGGAGAGATATAGTAGTAGCTAAGTACCAAGTACTGAAATCGAAAAAGAAAGAAAGTAGCGATACGTTACATACGTATACGTATCAAGAGAATCATCAAGAATCAGGTAATGCGTTTTGTGAAATATTTTTGAAATCGTTATCTGCATAAAAGAGCGGTTTTTGAACCAAGTACCTATGAATCACTGGATACGTATCTTATTCAAAACCTTTTTTTTTGTCTTCATTCACAAGGCTAAAACATTGATACGTACGTTTTTGGCCTATACGTGAAGTATCGGTCGCTTTTTATTTTATTTTATCTAAAGTAGCGATCGCTATTAAAAACCTCAAAAGTAGTAGTAACCTAGTAGGTGATGATACTTCTTGATGATGAAATGAAATGGTGGTACTACGTATGTATGCCAGTCCTATGGTCATATACTGGAAATATATATCGGAAATAACACGCCGATTTATCTGAAAATATTGGTATTAGATGTCTTAACACCCATTTCATACCGATAAGCATACAACTAAGAAGTCTTAAACCGGAGGTAGAATCAAAATCTAAACATAAAAGATAGATAATCTTGATTGAATTTTTTTTTAAAACTCAGATATCCGGGCCAGCTGGACGCGGAAACATGTAAAAGTAAACAGGGTGAACCAATGGCATGTCTCGATTGATTTATTAACAAATCTTTCTTTATTAATTCTCCTCTCCCTTCTCTTACAAACTCAGATACCCACTAGAAGTAAACAGGGTGAACCAATGGCATGTTTGCGAAATCATGGATGGTAAATTCTGATAAACCATTCCCACTAGGGCTCAAGTCATACATAAAACCTCCACCGGTAGCGGCAGATCGATCTTGGCTTCCGGCCAGAGACGGTAAAACCTCGACTTCCAAAGAGACAGAAGACACCAGGGAAGCTGGTAGCGGTGGAAGGAGACACGGAGAAACGGCGGCTCTGGGTGTGATAGGAGCGGAATTTGGTATTGCCACTTCTACCTGTACTGTAGAGGTGGCAATACCAAGGACTTCATTGACGGCGGGCTCTGCCTGCTTTAGCAGCCAGTCTATGGTCTGGCCGCTTGTGCGGTGGCCCAGCACCTGACTCAACTGAAACACGCGTGCGGCGCATGCCGTCGGGATGCGGACGCGGCGATCTCGGCCGTTCACCTTCACGTGCCTATCCTTATTCTTGGCTTTTGATGCACCCAGTCTGGTTGCAGAGTTGGGTTTTGGCTGGTTTCTTGAGGAGGAGAGAGAAAGAGTCATTTTTTTAGTCTCTCTCTCTCTCCTCTTGCCCGGATAACTAGGGTTTATTTGATTAGAGTAACTTAGAAAGGCTGGCTAGGCTGCCGTATTTATAGAGAAATGTATATGTCACAGTGTAGCTTAGTTGTATGCTCGTAATTCAATTCACATCATATTTATAAAAGGTAATTATTAATGTAAAAAGTGTAAGTAGTAAATCACATTTCGCCACGTATACATGAAATTAATATGTTGCACAAAATGAAAATATAAACAGGGTAAGACAGAGATCGAAGATTATTTGGTAGGGTTGTAAATGAGGCACCACTAGCTAGTAGATATATAACGAGAGAGATGTTTCAATTTTATTTACTCAACTAATAAATAAATAAATAAAATAAGAAAATATGTTCAAACTTTACTTACTTGTATTTTGAACTGATTTAAAATTAACTAATGTTACCCGAGTCTGTCATGATTTTTTTTTTGTCAAGTGATAGAAGAGATCATTTACATCACGTGGGAAGCATAAAAGAACAAACGGGGGGCGTTACATCATTTTTGAATTGTGATAGTCCACGAGATAACCAAGTCTAAGAACTCAACCAATATCAGAAGAGATTAAATTCTTCCCACCGGCGGTGGTGGAAAACCCCACTTTTCCACCACCGCCTTTTTCGGTCCTACCATATGTTTATTATTGATATGAACCGTTCATCTTGTAGACCCTAACTAATAGTGTATCCATGCAAAAGATAAATTTGATCGAATATCGATAAGAGTATCAAAAATTAAATTTTTCTTTGTAAAATGGATAATTTATCTTTATTATTATTGACAAAAATTAGATCGTCCATTTTATAAACCAAAATTCAAATTGTGATATATCTATCGACTTTCGATGAAGCTGATTTTTTGCATGGCAATACTATACTGCGAGTCTTATAATATGATCGATTCAAACTACAACAATAGATGCTCGGTGGAGCCCATAATGGACGATGGTGGAAAAGTTGAGTTTTATACCAGCGGGGGATAAAATTTATTCTCATATAAAAAATAAGCTCATCATAGGAAAGAAAGGAAAACACCCACACGCAAGTGGAGATTCAAACTTCTATCCTCCTAATGAGATGCAAGAGTCCTGACCAACTGAACTAGTCCCAATTAGTTAGTCTGTCATGATTAGCCTAGTTTATTTTCTTACATTTATACCTTTATTGATCAGGCGAGTATTGGTTCATTTGGCTGTTCAAACTTGTTTTTAAGACTTTATATGTTATAAAAATTGTATCCAAACTTGACTAATTAATTCATTATTTCGTCAATTTGAAATGTACCTTAATTTCACGAGTCGAAAGCGAGTGAAGCTTAAATAACTTGTTTCATTTCATTTAACAACTATATATCAATCCTACTCTTTGGTGGTTAATTAATTTTGTAGGCTCTCCACCATATATAAGTGCTCATTATTTCCTTATATGTCAAATGAATATTTAAGGTACTTCCATTATATATATAGTGTGCTATTATTATGCTATAAATTGGTTTTAATTTAAGCCACAGGATGACAGCGTTTGATTTAAAAATTGGAACCTAATCTAAAGGAAATCCAACGCAACAATATTACATGATTATTAATTTATTATTGCATGCATGCATGGCTTGTCCAGCTAATTAGTAATTTTTTTTTTTTTTGTAATACATGGTGTCCCGGGCCAGCTTGCGCACACTTCAGACTAATCCCTATAACCCCGTTTCACACGCTTACGCATGGAGTGAGGTGGCTCCAAGAGTTGTTAGCAAGGAGAATTGAACCTAAGATTTTAAGACGAAGTAAACACCTAAAGTCCCAGGCACTATTTGGCCAAGCCCTTCGGGTTAGCAAATTAGTAAGTTCTTGTTTGGTTGCAAGAAAATAGCTAATTCTCTCACATGATTTTCATATGTGATGCTCACGTGACGAGAAATTAGACCATCCGTGCTCACGTGAAACTAACTACTAGCTCAATGTAAATGTCTTGACGTGTAAATCATTCAAGCCAAAAACTAATTCAATTGGTTAACATACATGTAACCCATTCAAAGCATGTTTTCTTAATGAAATAGACTATGAATTCTCTAACGGTCCGTTTTATATATCATCCGCGCTCGTTTTTTCTTGGGCAAAGTCACTTCCACTTTCTATGGTTTGGGTCATATGCGGCTACACCTCCTCAGGTTCAATTTGGTGCCGATGCACCCCATGTGCTTTATGAAAGTGTGCAGATGCACCCAATTTCGTCCATGTTAACGGAGCCGTATCTCACACGCTTCTTGAATCTAATCAAAAACTAATCCAAGTCGTTCATAATGTATTAATCAAAGAGTAGAGCATTCAAAGCATTTCTGTAAAAATATATATATATCACGTCGATCAAATTAACATCAATAACTCGGTGATCTTATTCTTGTTAAAATGAAAGATAAATTTAAATTTGAATATATACATTCATATAATTTATATTCGACCATGAATAATAACCTATATATATAATTGAAAACATAATAATAAATTTAGAAAACATGGTAACATAATATTTCGTAAACATCGCCCCTCAAACTCAAGTAAGTCTACCAACTTGAGTTTGAAAAAGCTAAGAGGAGCCAGGAGCAGCCATGAGCCATAAGAAGTCAAGAAGAAAACTAAGAGAAGCTTGAAGCTAGGAAGAAAACCAAGAAATGCCAGGAGATCGAAGCAATGAAGAAAACCATGGGTCTAGGACCGAGAACTAGGACTTTGAGAGATGACGGAGTGGAAGAAACCAGGGTGAGAGAGCACGAGAGCAGTGAAGAGACATGGCTGGCAACGATACAGAGAAAGTCGTGATAGAAAGGGTTGATTGAGAGGCGAACTAGGCAAGCGAAAGTGATAAGGAGTTAAGACATATAGTATATTGTGAGTGCCCGATGGACAGAGGCGAGGCTTAGACCGCCCGTTGGAAAGCGAGTATCACATAGGGCTTATGTCTTATGATTCTGATACAATGTTAAAAACTCTGATACCAAGTTAGAAAAGTAAAATTTCAAGAACCTTGCTTTCATTGATGTATTTAAAACATAGCCCTGATATATCGTTTATATAGGTTACAATGGAATGCTAACATTTATATATATTTTTTCATTCATCTCATGAAAATCAGTAAATAAAATAAGCCATCAACTAAGCCAAAAACTAATTAAATAAATAAGTACAAACCAAAATAAACCAAATTCGATTGTTAGGACGTGCTAAACTCTAACCTAAAAGTACCAATCCGATGGCTCGGAGGTGCAGAGGTGCACACCCCTTAAACCTTACCCCCTTTTTTTCTTTTTATCGGACTTAAACCTAAATACCTGATTAGTGATATCTGACGCTTTTCGAACCCCATGGTAGCGGCGCTCTCTTGAACGTTCCTTTGCCCTTTCCTCCCTCGATCTGTCTCATAATTTTAGTCCATTACGAAATGTCATATCATTTTTTAAATAAAAAATAAAGTACTTTCAAACCTAACTCTTCAAATTCTTCGCACTGATTTAAAAGTCTCAATTAGGCCTTCAAACTGGTGCGAAAAATACGAAAGTTATGCATGAACATATTTTATTTTATACTTGGGTGTTGTTCCACTTACACTTTTAGAATTTTTAGAAAAAGTGCACATTTTGTTTTTGTTTAAATTTTTTTCGCGTTTGTTAGTTTTGCGACAATTTTTTGTGAATTATTGATTCGTGTCGACAAGACAAATTGAAAAGTAAAAAAAAACTATTTTTTACCCAAATATTTTGAGAAATAACCACTTTTAATCATTTTTTTTTTTGATTAAAAGTGGTTATTTCTCAAAATATTTGGGTTAAAGTAAAAAAAAAAAAATTCCTTTTCTGATTCGTCCCATCGACACGAATCAATAATCCACAGAAGTTTGGTGCAAAAATAACAAACGCCAAAATTTTATTTTGAATAAAAACCAAAACGTTCACGTTTTCTAAAAGTCCTAAAAGTGTTAGCGGAACGGGGCCTTAGAATAATATGATTTTTCGTAATGGACTAAAATTATAAGTCGAAGGGAGTAAATCAATTAGGGGGAGCAGCAGCCTTTCTGAGAAGACCGAAGCAAAACCGAGCGTTCCATGGATCCCAAAACAGTCCAATCTCGTCGCCTCTCTCCAACGCCCTCCTGCTCACGAACTCCTTCACCCAGTTGCTAGTAAGCACAAAGCTGTTGGTCGACCATCTCTTCAACACCAGTTGATGCACAGTCCCGGTATCGATGTCGAAGACCGAAACCTTGCGACCCGTCACAACGTCATTCGCACAACCTTCGAGATGCCCTATGTACGGAATGACATACTTTTCGACGGCTTCTTTTCCCAGCAAGAGGCGTGAAGAACCGTTGACGTCGCTCTTGAACAGGGTTTTCCGTATAGTCCAGGGGTCGTTGGGTTTCAAGTCCAACTTTGTGCAGACGCCCAGACGGCGTTCTTCTTCCTCCTCTCCGCGGGCGTAGATCCGGAAACCGGCTAGTCGTCCCGCCGCGATTGCGTCGTTCATCTTGAAGCAGGGAAAAGGCACTTTAGGTTGGGGAAAAGAGAGAGAGAGAGAGAGAGGTGTAGGGTTTGTCGAAACAAATGTTTTGGCTGGGGAGCAAGGTGTTAAGAGATGGCCGATGTCTAATGTATTCTTCCTTCATTGCCAAGTAAGAAGGTTTATGTTTAATTTATAGGTTCATCAAAAAATAAGTTCCATTTCTAGTAGGAAACTGTAATGAAGACTAGTCCGAAGTGGGATATGTAAGAAGAAAAGGAATTTTTGTACCACCTCGATTAGGACTCTCGCTTTACTCTCTCTCTCTAGAAAAAAACCCCTCTCTCCAGAAACCCCCTTTTCTCAGGCTGCCGTTTGGGGGGGAGGCCACCGCCTCCTCCCCCCCTCCCCCCCCCCCCCCTCCCTCCTCGCCTCTTCTCTCTCTCTTCGTCTGGTTCTCCATGGCCTCCAGGTTTCGGGCGGCGGTTTGCTAGGACGGCGAGGGTTCCTCAGGCCGGCTCCTCTGTCCCGTTCCTATTCCTTCGTCTCTGGATCTGGTGTTCCTGGTCCGGCGGCGAGCTTAATAAGGTGTGCAGTTGGTGTGAGGGTTTTTTTGTTTCCTTCTATTTTCCATTCTCTTCTACCGGCGGGTTTTTCCCGTCCGATTCTGTACCAGTCTGGATGATCCAGATCTGGTGGGTGATGGTGGTGGGCAAATAACCCGGCGCCTATTGAGGAATGGTCCGGTGTTGGTGGTCTCTGCGTGTTTGGTTGTCTGTGTTCGGGGCTGGTGGGTTTCGGTGGTGGTATTGTTGGGGTTGGTGGTGGTCCGGTGGTGTATGTGTGGGCTGCGCAACAATTTCGGCTGGAAGAAGGCAGGTCTTTGGTCGCCGTGGTCCGGTGGTGTTGTTTCTCTTCCTGATCAGGCCAGTGGCCCTTTGGGTTTTTTGCTCAGGATCTGTTTGTTTTTCAGTTGATTTGTTGTTGTTTTCCCCTTTAGATTTCAGTGATGCTTTATTGTTTACGGGTTTGAGCTGTGGATCTTTTTTGATCCTCTGTTATCTAGACCAAGATTGGTTCTTATGTACCAGCGTTATCGCGGGGCCTGCTTCGACAGTAGGTACCTGAGATCGACGTTTAGGTTGCTTTGGTTCTTTCCTGTATTTGTTCTGAAATCTTTTGCCCGATGGGCTTGAATGAATGACTCTTTCAAAAAAAAAAAAAGAAGAAAAGGAATTGGGCTGAGGCCCCGTTCCCAAACACGTTTTAAATACTTATTTTTTAATAAGGTAATTTCAAGTTCAAAAATAATGTGTTTACGTAAATAATTTTCTTAGCAATATGGATCTTGTTTGATAGATTTCATTGAGATCTTTTGAACGGTACAAAAAAAATCAAAAAATTATTTTTCATTTACATTATTTTTTAGTTTGAAAATATAAAATAAGTACTTATTTTTTTAAGAAGGTGTTCTGGAACGGACTCTGATGTTTGTGACCAACCATGCTTCCGGAACAACTGTGCTGACAATAATATTGTCAAAAGTAATTATGATAAACATGACAAATGCGGGAACCACACATGATAAATTTGCAAAAGTATTAATGACTATTTTGAGATATGTCATGATCAATTTTTCATAACATATTTGTATAATTCATGGTCTTTTTTTCTAAATCTACCATGCTTTTTTTTTTTGAAACGACAAAATATTATTAAGAAACTTAATACATCAAGTGGGGGAGAGGGGAGGGAGATCCAACCAAAAGTTGGACAAACACCTGAAAATGGCAAAGCCCTACAACACCTGAGGGTGTAAAGCAAATCTACCATGCTTATTTAAATATACCATCTATTTCATGACCTATTTCAACAATTATTCATGATCTATTTCAAAAATTATTTCATGAAAAGCAAGATTCAACAAATATACCACCTACTTTCTTGTCATATATATTTCTCAATGAAAACAATCTATCTTCAACATATAGGATTCGACATAGGATTCGGTCATTCCAGTGACTTGGGCTAGGGTTTTGACATAGGATTCGATCATTTCATTTCCGGTCGGTGGGGAACTCCATGACTATAAGCCAGTGCTCGTAGTCGCACCCGTCGAGGAGTGTCGTCTCTTTCGGAGGCTAGTTGCTCCAGTTCAGAGACGGGTCGTTGAGGGAGGGGGGGGGGGGGGGGGGGGGGGGGGGGGGGGCGAGTAACCCGACCCGGACGTATACATTCGGTTTGTAAGACAACGTATACTGGGTTCGGTGCTTTGATCTCTGAAGAGCTATTCCACAATTTTAAAGGCCTTCCTGGTATTTTGAATATGAAGGGATAGGCCTCGCCCGCAGTACGACAGGCGTGCAAAGACGACGCAGACTCAAAGGAGAGAGCCATTCCAGCAAAATTCGGGATGAATATGAAGGGATTTTTTCTGACGATGATACATAAGCAAGCAATTGTTGTTCATGTTCTCACAACTCATGGACGCAAGAATATTTTAGCTCAGTGAAAACAAAAATGTATAAATTTTTTATATAGCAAACTATTTGAAAAGAATATATGCATTCCGATTGAAAACTTAGAGCTAGCGCACACTTAAAAACAAAAATTGTCCATCACATTCACGACGATAAGATTTGTCGCTAAAGTATCAAATTTTGTTGCCTAGGCGGCTAGGCCTATAGTATAGGCTGGTGAGGAAACTCTTCATCACTTATACATTGTCGTAGAAAGTATGGGCGATGAAAACATTTTTTGTCGCCAAATCCGTAAAGTAGGCGACGGAAATTTATTTCGTGTCTAAAATTTCTAAAATGAAAGTATTGTTGTCGAATTCCGTGGCTTATTATATATCATATTCAAACTCGAGACCTCCGATTTCCATTCAACACACCTTTACGCTTTTTGGTGGTAATGTTATAAAATCTAATACTATATCTTAAGGTCTTACAAATTAAATAATACTATTGTAAATAAATGTTATGATGGTAGTTAGCTCCATTCCAAAAAAAGAGTCTGGTCCGCGAAAGAACTTTAAAAAAAAAAATATTGTCAAAAGAATTCAAACTTTTTTCACAAATTAGTACTAGATCTTGATGAATTCTTTCAATTCATGAATAAAACATTGAATTTTTTACGACAAAATTGTATTTTTTTTTTGTTGAAGTTTTTGTTTCGCAAACTAATCTCTTTTTTTGAACGATGGTATTAGTTAATTGTGTCTTACTATTGTGATATATAATGTCACTACATATATGCGTAATTAACACTCCTTCCGTCCGGATTTAATAGTCATTTTTAGGAGTTCATGTCATTTTTCAATCGATTATATCTTGTACTTGGGCCATTGCAAACAAAGAAAGCCTTAATGTTGATTCATCCGTACAGATGAAAGTGCCCCACAATTCACCTATAGCTTTAAATGAATTGTTGCTCCAACCATTAAGAAGAAATTCATAGCAACACAACCAAACAAATCTTTCAATGCAAGCTGCTTAACCCTTCCATGGTTTAACTTCAGAGAACCACCTTTGTAAACAATTGACTTTGATGAGATTTTCCATCTCTTCCTTATTGATAAGATCATGGATCTTCCACCCATTGCTCTAACAAGAATATTATCTACTCCCATTCTTGCCATTTGAGCTTTCAACTCTTGAGATTAATTTACGAAGCTTTGCCACCGCACTACGATAAAGCCAGCCATTACCATATATCGGATTTCAAGCACAATTTGCATTCCTCTTTGATATATATGATTTATTTTTCACACTTATAAGTTCTATCATAACATTCACATATTCTAATTGTGAGTTTTTCGTAATCCGAACCATACAGTCTACAATCAATCTTTATAATCCACGAAAATAATTTGTGCCAAACATGCACCCACTAAAAGTAGCTAGCCAAGACCTTATTTTGGCACTCCAAAAGACTCTCTACTTCACCAACTTTTTTGCCTTGGATGTAATTTGATCCGTTTTTCCCTACTAGCCAATGAAAGTGGTCCTCTTCCTTCCATTTTTTGCTTCTTGATAGAAAAAAATAGAGAGTATATACTAGTAGGGCTGTTCGCGGTCCGGTTCGGTTCGGATTTCTAGGAATTCGAGGACCGAACCGTTAGTTACGGTTTTTACAAAATGAAATCCGTGTCCAGACCAAAAGTCCTACGGTCCGGTTTCTATCCGATCCGTGACTCGCGGATCGGTTACGGTTTTGTCTACGGATTTTAGCAAAAATAAAGCTCAAGCATATATCCCACAATAAAAGGGAAGAAGGTTACATTCAGAATTAAGTTTAACACCACCAGAAAATACTTGTTACATAAACTACCAAATACTTACTTCATAAATCAGATTCAAAAGAATCTAAACTCTAGTAGGATTGTATCATTATAGTACATTACATAACATAAAAGAACTGGAAAAGAAATGAACTACTGAAACTCAACTAGGGTTACCCGTAATTTAATTATACGAAAAACTACAATTTACTCCCTATATTTTATGTAGATCTACACTATATCCCATTATTAAGATAAATTACTAAAATTGGTAGAAAAAAGTGTTAACATTACTAACAATTTATTATATAAATACACATATATATATTATTTATATAAAATAAATATCTCACGGTCCGATTCAGTTAATCCGTGGTTTCGTAATGAAAATCCGTGGACCGAACTGCGAGTCATGGTTTTCTATTTTTTCAATCCATGTCCGAACCATTAATCCACGGACAAAATCCAAAAGGTTCGGATCGGATCGGACCGGTTTCACGGTTCATCGGATTTTTTGAGCAGCACTAGTATATAGTGTTGGAATGTATTGGTGAAAAAGGGAGTAAGCAAAGTAAAAAGTGTATTTTGTTGGTACTTTTAACTAGCTAATGTCACTAGTACGGTTGGAGATGTTCTTATACTTTAACTAGTGGAAACTCTAGCGAACCTTTTGCCGATTAAAAATAAAAAAAAAATTAGCGGGCATTTTTTTTCTCTAATTTTTGTTCTCGTTTACACGAGTTAAATTAGAATAATTAAAAAACTAAATACTAGCGTACAAATAAAAACATCAATATATATCAATCGAGAAGACAACAAATAAGTTGTTGAATTACCCCAAATAAACAAAAAAAAAAAGGGAAATGATATTGGCACTCCAAAAATTGATGCAGGCACTCCAAAATCAATATAATTCCAAAGCCACTTTCCTTTATTTTTTGGAGTGCCTGCATCAATTTTTGGAGTGCCAATATCATTTTCCTAAAAAAAACAAATAAGTTGTTTCTTGTTTTTCAATTTTGACCGATAAAAGTTATTTCTTATACCGGTCAAAATTAATTTTCTATCTGGACCGTCCAATAATATTTTAAAAGCGTGTGATTGAACTCCGTTAAGCCCTCTTCACAAAAAGCTCCACAAATAAGATTTCCTCCAGAAATGAGATTCGAAGCTTCTTTTTACAAGTGACTCTCCATTTCTGAACCTTAGTTGGTTATGACAAGTGTCAAATGTAGAATTAAAGAACAATACAGAGAGGCAAGAGCATATATACCAAAGAAAAAGGCATCTATATATCCCAACCATTAACGTTTCTCAATTTCGCATTTTGATTCGCAATTCATCGAGAAAACAACGTTTCTACGTCAAAAAAATACTTTCCGTCCCACTTTGTTGCACCTGTTTCCTTTTTGGAATGTCCCAAAAAATTGTCTATATCTCACAATCTATAGTAATATTTTTTATGATTTCGAAAACTTTGTTTAAAAAAATAAATTGAGATTTATCAAACAAGATCCATATTGAATATTTAAAATATTAGAAATTGTAAAATATAAACAATTTTTTAGGACGTCCCAAAAGAAATAGGCGAAACAAAGTGGGACGGAGGGAGTAATAATTAAGGAAACGACGTGAAGATCGAATCCATTTTTCATATTATCAACTAAGATATAAACTTACAATATGTAATAATTACGATCAACTTGATTCTCTTGAAAAGAATTTTGATTGTCGAAAGTGTCAGAAAGAATAACACCCATATAGGCACGGGTCAATACAAAAATTTTAAAAAGGAAAAAGAAAAAAAACATCAAGTTGCCTTGTGCCCTCTCTTTACATATAAGAACTAGTGCTAGCCCGTGCCTACGGCACTACGCATCTCAGTTGGAAGGGGATAGCAGTTGTGTGATTTAGGTGAAAACCATGGGCACTTAACTGGAAAATGGGAGGATGCACTACAGCCTTTGGATCAAATGAATCTAAGCCGTTCTAACAACTTGTCCCCACACCCTTCTGTTTTATAATAGAGATAGATGAGTCAAGCTCCTTTCTTTCCATTCTTTTTTTCTAGTGGTCACAGTCTGAAATTTAGAGAATTTCCCTCAACTAAATCTCGGGTTCGGAATTTACTACATTCTAAGTGCTATTAAACCATATGAGGGCCAGCTCATATGCATGGGGTTGCCTCATCTTTAAATAGATCTCAACTAGTAGACAGTGAAATTAGTCTTCTATAAATTGGTCGAAATTGTGCATAAATATTGACTTGAACATCGGAATTATTGGAAAAAAAAAATAGTCCGTAGATATTATGGAAATGTGAGGAGAAAGATATTAATGTGTTGAAAAACACATTAAGAGGAAAAAGAAAAAGAAAAAAAGCATGCATGGTACTCCTATAGAAACACATTATGGAAGACTATTGGCATTGGCCCACTTAATACCACATTAAGATATTAGCTAATCCGATGATTTGGGATGATTTTGTTTTTAATTAATGAAAAAAATGATTCTCCACTCCTTATGTCTTCATTTATCCCAACCATATCAAACAAATATAACTAATTCCATACTAAAGACCAATTTATTTATTATTTCAAGGCTCACATACTTAATTTATCTCTACCATTAATTCTATTTTTAGTTATACTTTCAAAAAATAATTCAACAATATTCAAACCACCCAGAAATTACCAAAGATTTTGGGTCTAAAATAGGAGTAAAACTCAAAAGGAAGGAGCTCCCGCCATCCGCACACGCGTCCGATGCTCCTCAACTTATTCGAAATTACAACTCCGCCCATAGATTCTCCAACCCTTCTACAGCCACCGACCCGGGGGACCGGTCTTGCAGCGACGGCAACAGAAGACCCACTACAGATCTTGCACGGAAAATCTGAGCCGTTCAATAATTTAAAAAGAAAAAACAGAGTGGCTGATAGAAAAATAAGCTCAATCCAATATGTGTAGGTATTCAATCCAATCTTTTCATTTTTCATTCAAAGTTCAAAATCCAGAAATCTGAACAAAAAAGGGCAAGATTAGATCGAGTACCTTCACTTATTAGATTGAGCTAATTTTTCACGAAACCACTCGGGTTTTTTTTTTTAATTATTGAACGGCTCAGATTTTTTGTGAAAGACCCATAATAGGCTCCACATCACTGTCGGTTCGAGATCGGTAATCCATCGGTCCGTGGGCATAGGATTTTCGCAGATTCTCGTTGTAGGGACCCAAGGGCTTCCCTCAACCTATAAATACGCGTCATTAGGAGTTTTGTCGTGGCAGCTTCAATTCGCATCCTTACAAAACCGAAATCGGACACATTGTTTAGAGAGAGAGAGAGAGAGAGAGAGACTCGTGGAGCGTTACTGGCTGTGATGGTGAGAGACAGAATGGCGAATCGCTCTCTTCTTCTCGAACCGTTCGGTTCTTCGCTTTCTCATTATTCTTCTTCTCCAATCTGACCCATTTTGATCTTCATCAGGCACTAATCTCTCTCTCTCTCTCTCATTATGTGAGGCTTCCTATGTATCACTCTCTCTCTTTTTTTTTCTTTTTTTTTGAATCATAGATAGATATGTTTCGTTATTCTTATACATATAATTAATGGATTTTTTGTGTGGATTCTTTAGTACATTATTCATGGATTTCCCACGTTTCAAAAACCGTGTTTGATTCTATTTTGCAGAAAGGCGATCGTCCACGCATTGTCACTTTGAACGTTTAATTCTTTTGCGTAATGCTACGAATCGGAATGCAGATAGAAGTGCACAGATTTGGACACAAATGCATCCTGAACTGTCTGACGCGCCCGTATCAGGAAGTGTCCGGATCTGTGTGCTTTTGGTCTGTGTCAGTAGTATTTTTGAATTCTTTTTCTAAAATTGTCACTTTTGTTTTTGTTTCGTCCCTCGGATTCTGTATTGATTTTGGTCAGTTAATTGATTTGTTTGTTTTGGTTGGTTCAGATATGGGAGAGGTGACAAAGCTGTTGTATGTAGTTGTTGTGGATGATGGAGAGAAGAGGGAGAAAGGGAAAGAGTCGTTCCGATACACGCGCCCCGTTCTGCAGAGCGCTCTGCAGCTTATGGGATGCAAAGCTCGACATGCCTTCAAGGTTGTACTTGCAATCCAAATTTTCTCTCTCTTTAATGTCCGTGTGGTATGTTTCGGTGTGCAAATTTACAGTTTTGTGATCTTCATATGGAGAGAATAGAGAATTTGCTATTTCGATTTTTTGTTGGGAAATGATTTTGTCACTCCCTTTTTTGTTAACGCTACTCCCCTGCAAGTGTATTTTTGCACCAAAAATGTACTTGCAGGGGAGTGATGTTAACAAAAAAGGGAGTGGCAAAATCAGCCTTTTTGTTTTTTGGTTAATTTTTCCTTTTTGTGAGCTTAATTGTCCCTTTCCTGGGCAATGACTGATAAGGTCTCCTCCACATTATATGTTTTGTGATGTTGTCCTTTGTTTGTGATAATAGGAGGTTGTAAACTTCCTTGTTCAAAAAGAACATAAAAATAGGAAAAGATAAAAAGGAACAAGGGAGGCCATCAATTTTAGCAATATAGCATGCGAATTTACCATAATTGATATAGTTCAAGGATGAAGCCAGGAATTGGACTTCGAGGGGACCAACATTAATGTTATAAATAAAATAGAGGTTAACTTTTAAAACAAAATGTTTTCATTCAAAACTTTATGATAGTTATCTTATAATTGCAATGTAAACGATTATATGACATCAGAATAAGTGGAGTGACGCCATGTTTTGGGAGGAATACCCTATGGAGAGAGGATAAAAGAGGGTCATTTTGTATGTATGCATGCATATGTGTACCGGTTCCGCTCACAAAATATTTAACACAACAATTGGCACAAGTTTTTTGTGGGACCCATTTTGGAGTCCCACACAAAATGGTCGGAGCCGTTCAATTTGTTTAAAACGTATTTTTAAGGGTTCTCATAATCAGCTCATTCGGATATCGGTAAGTGCTTGATCGGTTCATTCAGTTGGTTCCTGTCAAATTTGACAGCATAAAATTGAATGAGCTGATCAAACCTTTATCGATATCCAAATGAGTTGATTTTTTACGAATCCCCTTAAAAACATTTTTCAAACAAATTGAACAGCTCCGATTATTCGCGTGGGGCTCTGATTAGTGTTGTGTTAAATGTTGTGTCAAATGTTTTGTGAGTGGAACTGGCCACATACATACATATATATGTATGTATATTATATGTATACATATATGAAAATTTCCAATAATATTAGGGGTACTCTTGTAGTTACTAGAAAGTTGACGGGTGCGATATGCCCATTGTCCCCCGGCACCCCCCCTTCATTGGTCCCCTGTTATGAAGCACCGACACCTCTAGAGGTCGAAGTATCGCAGTGTCGGGACACGGGGACACGTATGGGACACGTAATTTAATTTAAATTTTTTACGGGGACACGGCTGGAGACACGGGAGGGACACTGATGGGGACACGGTAGGGGCCAAATTGTAAATTTTTTTAAAAAAATTTAGAAGCCAAACTGTAATTTTTAAAAAATTTGGGGGTCAAACTGTAATTTTTAAAAAAATTTGGGGCCAAATTGTAATTTTTAAAAAATTTCTGGGTGTCAAACTAAAATTATTTATTTATTAAAATACACATGGCGTGTCCCCCGTGTCCGTGTCCCCATTTTTTAGAATTCCCGTGTCCGTGTCCGTATCGGTGTCGATATCCGTATCCGTGCATCATAGGTCCCCTGTGTAGCTCAACCAAGGTTGTGAATACTGTACGGCGTACCTGCCAGCCTATGTATGTTTAGTAAAATTGGTACCTCACCCCCTAGTTTCGTTCTCAAACACCAATTGGTACCTCACGTCTGGTCCAGAAAATTAACGGATTTGCTTACAATAGGATCTGTGGTGGAGCCCACGGGCATGAACAGTTCAGTCATATGTTGGACTGGAGACTATCCCTCTCCTCCTCAAAACATTTTTTCATCCTATGTTGTTGATCCTTCATTTTGGGGAATTCGCTTTTCTTTTTCAATTTTTTACTAGCACATACTATAGCTTGCTAAATAGTACTACTCTCTCTTAATAACCAGTTATGGTCTTGAGCTTCTTAGCTCAGGGCCGTGGTTGAGATTACTTTTCAATTGAACGTTCATTTCACACTTCCCTTATTTGGATTACTTTTTTCCATTGCTTTGGAGTAGAATGTCAACTGATCTCATCCTTTATTTTTTGCAATTTGTGATCAGCACCTCTTCCTTTATGATTGTAGCTTGTTATTACTTGTAGATAAAGTAAATTGAGCTCTTGGAATGGGTTGACAATTGACATTATATTGTGTACCCTTTTTTTTCCTTTTTCTAGAAACAATGGAATTTGTCACTTCTATGCTCTAACTATAGTTATGCTTTTACAGTGTCTTACCAATGGGTCACTAGATGAGATTGAAGTCTGCTAGTTTTTGTTGCCTTAGAGTAATATGCATGTTTTGTATCCATCGTGGCTGTCTTTGTTGTCATCGAGACCTTCAAGACTTAATTTTCTGGCTTGTTATTATTAAAACATCTAGTTTTGTAGTAGGCATACTTCAGGCCTTTTAAGTTGGACCTACTAATGGAAGATGATTGTACTAGGGATACAGAGCAGAACCTAGAATCTATGAGGACCATCTTAACATATTCTCCTTCAGTTTGTGATATATCTTGATGTTTCTTTAAATTGCAGTGTTTCTAAGGCTTTGGCAAGTTGCACTAACTTTATCTTTCTGTTGTTATCAGATTAGCCGAAGGGTCTTCGAATTGATGAAAACTGAATTCTCAGTGGATGCTTGGGTTTCAACAGGAGTCGAGATTTTGGAACTAGATGCTTCAAAAGGACAGTCTCAGAAAGAAAATGGTCTGTGTAATAGTGGTTGTGCTGAAAAAATAGATGAGGGCAAACATGTGGTGCCAGAGAAAGACGGAAAAAGTAAGAGCAAACCATTTGTATCGTACCATCGTCGCACCACTGTGGTTGTGAGAAGAAAAACTTTCTTAGATGTTGTGTGTGATGCTCTTGCTGAATACAAGCATGTAGGCCCCAACCAGAGAGCGGACTTGCTTTTAGCTTGCAGGTACACTTGTGTAACTTGATGTACCATTAATGTATAGTCCTAGCTCAAAAGATCGGTGGCCACTACCATTGCGAAAGCACGTAATTCTGGTGACCTTGTAAGCTTGCATTTAATCATTCCATATCAGAAAGTACTCTGCACTGTTTTTGGTACAACATAACACCAGTTAGTCCTGAGGCCCAATTGCCGTTCTCCTTGTCCTATTAATCTTTGTAACAACTTCAGAGATTAATGAAATTTTTCTTTGCCGTTCGAAAAAAAAAAAATAGTCCTGAGGCCCAATTGAACTGTACTGGAAATTTAATGTTGATTCTCAATGAATTTTTCCCTTTCTAACCATATAATAGGAAATGGTTTCCCTCCAAAAAGAATGACATCCTCATAGGAGGGGCAGCTACTGGTAAATTTTGAATGCAATTTCTGAACACTATTTATTTCTTTAAAGTTAGCTTTGTACAATGTTATGTAATTTGTTTTTTGAACTGGTGGCACATATAGTATTATTTGCCATTTGTGCACGTTATTTTTAGCTGTCTTGCACAATAATGAATACATCCACTGTCATGTAGCTTCTAGTAGCAAGATTATTATTATTTTTTGCGTGTGGACTCTCATGCTCGGTCAATGTATAAAATTGTCATAATGAGAGGATGAAACTAATTTGGAGGTATAAGGATTATTTTGCTTAATCCATCACCACTCCATTGCCTTGAACAGGTGAACTGAGATGTTGATCGCTTGATCTTGCATTTCTGAAGGAACTTGTGGCTTGTGGATTGGAGTGTTAACCATTCTTTTCTCATAAAGTACTCAAATAAGTTCTCTTTCTAACTTATGATAAATTTCCCTATGGTTTCAGAATTCGGGAAAGGAAGGAATCTGTAACCGTGCTTCTGTGTGGGACCAGCGGCTGTGGAAAATCTACATTGTCTGCGCTCCTGGTATACCTTTTGTCGCAAGAAACACTAGTGTTCTTTTCAGAATATGGGACATGGAGAATTATATGTTGTTCTTCTGCTTTCTTTATTGTTCAATTTTCCTGTTTTCCTTCTTTCCAGCAAATTTTAAGTTTATTGTTGTGCGAGTTTTACTCCAGACTTTATTTATTTTCATGCTTTGGATAGACACAAAATCGGGCTTTTTTCAAACATGCATGAATGGATTCCAGTAGATGATTATAAAGCATGTCAATCATGAGATCTTCTCATCCGTATTAGATATCGTAATTTGTCGCTTATTGTGTTATTTTCTAGTTTTTATATGAGTAAAATAATCTCTAGCATATCAACCAAAGTTGAGAAGTTTGTCTTCCTTGTTATCGTCCCTGTTTGGTGAGTTTTTCCTTTTCACCCTCTGGCTGAAATGTCTCTGGAGGACTGGGCTTTATCCACAATTCATTTATGTGGGTTAACGAACTGAGATGGGCATTTACATATTTATATTTAGTCATTAAAAGCGCTTTATATTAGTATGAATTTAGTGGAGGTATTGGGGTTTATTCTCTGTTTCTAGGAACATTTAGGTTTAGAAAAAGTTATATCCTGCTAGAAGCTTAATGTATCTGGAATTCTTCGCAGATCTTGAACGACCACCTTTCTGTCGATATTTCCTATTCACCAATATTAGGTTTCACATTCTGTCTTTTTGTTGTTTTCATTTCTTTCCTTCTATGACTCGGATGTCACCAATATTAGGTTTCACATTTTGTCTTTCTGTTACCAATGAGGAGATCTTTTTCCTTCTATGACTCAGATGTCTCGTACTTTGTAGATGGATTTGATTAAAGGAATTTGATACAAGGAATATTGAATGAATGAATGGTGATATGGGTGGAAGTTTCCGAGGAATATGATAAACAATTTCGTTGCAGGCCGCGAGAGCGTTACGAAATTGAGGCAAACTCCAAAATGCTAGAAATGACCTGAAAATAAAACAGGTCAGCGTCATATTTGTTTGCAGGTACATAAACTGTTTGATAGAAGTTATGGACCCTTTGTAGAAGTCATTATAAGATCCAATTCAAATTCAAGGATTCAAATTGATTCCCTTTCTCTGATTCCTCCTAAATTGCATTGATTTGTCGGAAGGACTTCATTTGAATTTCTCATGGAGATCCAAATCTAAGCTTCAATCCTATAAGCTATGTTACATGGATCCTTCATTTTGGCTCAAGTACCTGTGTCGATGTGTCCGACACCCGTATCCTTTTGGACACTCGGATCCTCTAATTGTTAAGATACTTACAGAAAAGGAATATCAAATTAGCTAGAAAAGCGATATTTTGAGTATTTAACATAGATAGGAAATAGGGAAATAGAAAAAACATAATTTTCTTAACCCTTTCTTCTTTAAATAAATTTGCATACATAGTTTACGATACGTAATCTGAGAAAATTATGCAATATATAATACAAACAAGAGTTCAAGATGTGTCCCCATCCCCGTACCCAAGTTGGGGACACATATCTACGTATCCTAAGATTTAAGTTTAGGAAGGTCCGACGCTTGGACTTGCACCCGCACCCAATACTCGCACCCGAGTCCATGTAAGCACTCATGCGCAAACATCTCCTTTCAAACCATCAATTTACATGACAACCACTGCTTAGTGCAGTTGGTAAGTCATTGCCTCCCCTTTGTGGAAGGTCTTGGGTTCGAGCCCCACAGGGGGCAGGCCCTTTAGGGGGCCAGGGCTATGGATAGCTTCTGGTCTCCCCGTGCTAATTCTAACACCCCCACTAACCCCCGCTGATGTATATCGCTGTGGCAAAAAAAAAAACCATCAATTTACATGAATTTATTTTTGCGTCCAAGGTTGATTGCGCCAGTCTTCAGTATGCCAAAATCATTGTACATTGATTATATTTGATCTCTAAACATTGAAAAAAAATATATAGATTTGAAACTTCCTAATGTTTTTTCCAGGCTAGCCGGCTGGGAATCACAACTGTTATATCAACTGACTCAATCCGGCATATGATGAGGAGCTTTGTAGATGAAAAACAAAATCCCTTGCTTTGGGCTTCAACATACCATGCTGGCGAATGCTTGGATCCAGAGGCTGTTGCAGCAGCAAAAACCAAAAGGAAAGCTAAAAAATTAGCTGGTGTTTCAAAGCTGCTGCCAAAAGAGGATGTATCTGATGGTTCTAAAGTTGGGAAATCTGATTCACGAACACCAGAAATGGGTCCTCGTTCTTCTGAATTAATCAGTCCAAGACAAATGGCCATCGAGGGATTTAAGGCACAAAGTGAAATGGTGATCGACAGTCTTGATCGGCTGATCAGTTCCTGGGAAGAGCGAAAGGAATCTGTAGTAGTTGAGGGTGTCCACTTAAGCCTCAATTTTGTGGTAAGTGTAATGCATGTATATTCTTTGACTAAAAGTTAACTGTTGTTTCATGATACACCTATCCCAGTTTCTAGTTATTAGTTTCAGTTACTAGTTGTATTATGCTTTACAGATGGGGCTTATGAAGAAACATCCTTCAATCATACCATTCATGATATACATATCGAATGAGGACAAACACTTGGAAAGATTTGCAGTTCGAGCAAAGTACATGACGCTAGACCCTGCTAAAAACAAGTATGTAAAATACATCCGAAACATCAGGGCAATCCAAGAGTATCTTTGCAATAGAGCCGACAAGCATCTGGTTCCGAAAATTAACAATACCAACGTTGACAAGAGTGTGGCTGCAATCCATGCAACGGTCTTCAGCTGCCTTAGAAGGCGAGACGGCGGAGAGCAAATTTATGATCCTGCCACAAATACAGTTCCTGTGGTTCAGGAGGAATACACAAATCAATGTGCTGCGAATTCATTGAGCTCCAAGGGTATGCTCCAACTTATTCAAAGAAAAGGTTCAACTAGGCATCTGATGGCTCTTCTGAATATTGATGGCTCTGTGGCAAAGGCTTGGCCAATTGACCGAAATGGCAAGCCCATTTTGAGCAAATCTACTGAGAAGGGGACTGGGACACAAATGTATGGGCCATTGAAGATTGCAAAGTCTGAACCCATTAATCTTCAGTTTGGTCACTTTGGGATCAGTGCTTGGTGGCCCGGTGATTCTTGTGGCACAAGTCACGCCAGCAGTGTTGATGGGTCAAGGGGTGAGGTTACTGACAATGGAAGTAGATATTATTCTTCCTGCTGCAGCTCAATGTCAGATGGACCGGCCAAGAAGGTAGTTAACCTCTTTAGCCCTATATTACATGGAATCGGTTACTTGTGTTGCGTTCTGATACAAGAAAGATTCATCTAGTTCTCATGTGAAGGACACTCTGACTCTACAACTATAAATATTTCTCACTACGTTTTATGCTCTTCTTTTTTCAGTTTCAACGTTTGAAATTTCGTGCATGATATGAAAGTTTCATGCAGTAAGTAATAAACCGGAAACTTGAAAATGCATCTCAGTGAATGTCCAACTAAACATCTCAAACCTGTATCTCATGCCCTTACCCAGAGTAAGAGTTTGATACGGGTACTTCATATCTTTTCATTCCCGTCTCAAAGCTAGTAGTTATTCACCATAATGTCCTCTGAATCCGTCGCCATTAAACAGTGTTTGTGTTGTGGCATTGTTCTGATTATCATTTTCATACTTTCAGCTCAAGGAGGAGCATTCTGTGCATGGCAGTGATGATGAGGAGGTTGATGATCCTCCCGAGGTGGACAGCGATGATGACCTTAGTGATGATGGTCGAAAAGAAATTCCCGAAGAGGTAAGAAGGTTGTCCTCATTATGGAATCGGTCTGCATCGTCCTTATCTCTCATGTTACATGTCACTTTCCAGCGTGCAAAGCAATAACCTGTGATAAAATCATAGGCAAACATACATTATATGTGCTACATGGTGGATGCGTGAATATCTTCCAATAGGGCCAAAATGAGTCATATTAGGGTATGCAGTCTAACGTTGGTGATTATGTCAATCGAAACTGCTGATAAAAAAAAGAAAAAGAAATCTCAATCGAAGCTAGATATCCTGAGCTGTTCAATGGCTGATTAGCAGTAATCACTTTATACATCGAGCTTTTGTATTCAGTTGCTCTACACTAGTGCAGTTGAGAGGAGATAAATGGAATTGAAGTTTCTTCTTTCATGTCGGAATGTGGGATGACAAATAGAGGTTGCCAATCCCGGAGTTTAGGGCCTTAGTCCCGGAGTTTAGGGCCTTAGGCACATGCCCATAGATAATTAAAGATTCCAGTTCCTTGGATTGAACTTGAAAAATACATACGGAACTTAACTATACAAAGGCAAATTGGCTACTTTCCAAAAAGAGTATTTAAAGAATTTAAGGTGCTTATGTCAAACTCTGTACTTTGCAGATGGAGGGCTCTGTAGATGAGGGCTCCACTCAATCAGACGAAGAGTACGATGATCTCGCAATGCAGGATTTCCAAGAGAATGGCTACTGGTGTGATGATGAGGAGTTCAAGGATAAGGAAGTAGTGCCTACATCTGGGGAAGAACCAACTTATGAGGTTCCTAGTATTTTTAAAGATAACCATAGAAAAAGTCTTGATTTCTTGAGGACAAAAGGCGAACTACTTTCCGAGCTACCTTGCTCTTACTCTTTTCTAGCAAGGGAAAACAATGAGAAGAGAGTGCCATGTTTTGGTAATGTAAAACTGAGAAAACGTTCTCAAAGTATACCGGCTTTTGGAAAGCATGGTTCAGTGACCAAGGATGCCATTCTCTCCGGAACCCCTCGGAGGTAGCAGAAAATTTTGGTGTAGAGGTTATTGAAAGAGTAAAGTGCATCAGTTAGTGTCTCATCTTGCAATTTTGTTGTTGAGCATGGTTTTAACTATCCCTGATAGATGATCTGTGGTCGGAACAAAACTATAGAGGTTTGATTCGTTGTAGAATCTTGATGCTGCGAAATGGGACAACTTTTTGCTGCACGATTGTACCATTGACGTTCTTTTTGTGTAGATCGAAGATCTATGGAGAGATTTACAAAGGAAAGTTAACATTGATGAAATGAATAGGTTCTTCACTTTACTGTCTTTCATTATTCGTTTACCTTTTTCTTTGTTATTCACTGACGAAGTAAAGAAATTCTTTACTGACAACGCGACACGCGGCATTCCATGTTTTCAAAATGGCCGTGGGAGTTTGATGCAAGATTTTGATTCATGGTTTGATTGTTGAGAGATTTAGCTTATAGCTCTTTTCTAGTCCTGTTTTCATAATTTGGCCTTGAAGTAGACATGCCCCAACTGAAAAAGTCAAGATTAATTAGGATATCTTTTTTACTGTTACTCTTTTCCAAGGTAGGGCAATGAGGGGTCCCTAGAGTCCTCGTCAAGATAGATTTTGGCTGTACTACAGTATCTCTTTATGGTCCTTTTGTTACGGGCATGCCATGCCACCCCTTTAATTTTGTACCCTAATTGCAAGGCCTATTATCAATTGGTTTATGGAACCACTGATAAGAAAATGGGGCCTAAAGTGGGCTTTATTTTCAAGGAGGTTTTGCTTTCAGAAGGAGAAGAGAGGTACTCCCTCCGTCCCATAATGTTAGACATTTTCGGGAATGCGTGCTATTTTTAAATTGTCTATATTTTTCAATCCATAATGTTTTATGCGATTTTCTAAACTCTGTTTAATATAATAAATAAAGATCTATCAAATAAAATCCATATTGCTTATAAAAAAATATTACGGAGTAGATAATTTTTTCATAGAGCTAGAATAGTGAAAATGTCTAACTTTTTGAGACGGAGGGCATAATACTTTATTCTTGTCATTGTGTAATCACAATCCTTAGCATGAAAGATTCCAAACCACTTCCATACTCTCAATGGGGAAGATACTCCCTAGAACTGTCTTTATTTCCTAGTAGTTGTTTTATGCATTTTCCATCTAACCAAACAAAAGCTACCTAGACCGAGCCAAAAATAAAGTATCAAAAATGCTAGAGGCACATCAGTTGTGCCATACCTCTCTCACATACAGGTGGGGCCCACTGAAAGCCTAATGTGGAAGTCTAATGTGGCATGAGAATCCGAACCACATAGGAAAAAATAATTCAATAATTTCCACACTACTGAGCGAATGTCCCCACCATTTTGTTTTATCAGCAAAAACATTGTTAACTTGAAAAATAAGAAGTATAACGAGATAAAAGGACATTGGCTCCACAACATCCAAGCAAGAAATTTACTCCATACTTCTAAACAAGAAAGAGAAGAAGTTTGCAAGATGCCAACGAAAACCCGGCATGACATCATGGTACTAAATCGAGACCTCCTTGATAAGTGTGTGGTCTCAGCCAAATAAGACTCTTGTTTTTTCGAGCGGAAAAATCTTTCGAACTATAGTAATACCAAATAAGCATTGAATGTCATGGTATTAAAGTGTAGTTAATTAAACTCGCAATTCACAAGTTATGATTCAATGAATATACTCATATCATATGGTATGGTTTGAAATCTGCTCATCCCTATCGTTTTTGGGATCTGCTTGTTTGCGGATCCACGGCGGTGTTGCAGGTTTCGAGCTCTCGCGGCGGTGAGGGCCCTCTGCGATCTACCCTTTCCGTCCTACTGCTCCTTCGCGCCGTCCTACTGCTCCTTCGCGCATGGCGGCGGCGTGGGCCTCTGTTATCCTCCCCTCGCCTCCTCTGCCGCCTCCCTTTCAACCGCCGGTATACTCAGTTGGGGTTGTCGGTTCGATCTAACGGCAAGGTTTGTTTGCAGCAGTGGCAGTGGGTGGTGTTGTTTGTGAGTCCCCCATCTGGATTACTGCCGAGTATCTCAATTGTTGACAACTTTTGGTTATCCATTTTTTATTATGACATTGTAGATACCCTTAGTAACTGCTACCTCATCCGTTATAGTATGTCTATTGAAAAAAAAAAACACCCAGATCTAATATGCTTTGTCTTCATTTATTAGGAACTCAAATTGGTATGCTCTATGTCATGAACAGATTCTCATAACAATTAGAGTCAAACTTGGTGTCAAAAAATCCATGAACAAATAACTTGGTACTCAAAAAATCTGTGAACAAATTCTTGGAATAAACGGAGCCGAACTTGATACTTAAAATTAACAACTTCTTGTAGCAAATGGAGCCGAAGAATATGAGAATGGCAGTGGTACATCAGATTATGTGAAATGTGAATTGGAGTACCTATTACTAATTCTTTCACTTATTGCTTTCAAAATGGGCAACAGGGGGAGACTTCTGAGTTTAATTGCTGAAAACGGCTTCTCTGTCAGAGGATGCAGTCCGGCAGTTTTGTCCCCATTTCGCGTCCATCTCAATAATCGGGTTTGTTCACATTGTAGATAATCTGAACGAACATAAACCCATTCTAGCTTGAATGCTGCACCTTTTTTGAATCAAAACCTGTGGATCATGTAAATCAGTGGGAAATAGAAATGTTAGGAACAAAAATTATTTTGAAAAAGTTGCTGTATATATATGGAGCGACTTTTTCTAAGAAATTCCGTGGTGGTGGGTTAAGGATTTGAAGGGAGCTTATTAAACAATTGACCTTTATAAATTAAGGAAGAAGAAAAACAATTAATACCAGAGGCGGCTGCAAGATTTTAATACCCATTCTTTGCTTCAAAGTTAACTATTAATCTTCACCAGTAGTGTTATATTTTTGGTGATATACTTTTTGAAACAAAAGCTTTACTCTAATTAATCAAATCCGAAGGTCTTTTGGAGCAGAAAATTCGCAAACAAATTAAATATGCCCGGTACCGTGAGCAAATTCTTATAAGTTAAAATAGCCAAAGAGGAAAAATAAGATTTTGAAAGAACTTAAAGAACTAAATCAAATATACAGGCTTTAGAAGTATAACCAAATATGCCGTGGTAAAACCTTCGTAAATGCGTAGGTACGTAGTTTGGAGATGGAAACCAACCTTTGAGCAATTGGTATGTGCTTCATGAACAAATTGTTCTCGTAATAATTAGAGCCGTACTTGGTACTCAATAATCCGCAAATAAATTCTCGTGGGATCGTGTGCAATAATAATTTTGAAGAATGTGGAATTTTCTATTAGAGTTTGGAGGTGGGGATAATATAAGTGTTGTGGGCAAAAAAAAACTTAGGGCTAACTTCTTTTTTTGGCAACGTGGGGGCAGACGTGGGAGTGGCGTTCAGGTATACATGGGTAGTGGGTGGAGGCATGGAGCACGTGTAGAAATGTGGGTGGGCCACGTGTTGGCTTGGAGAAATGGATTTGTGGGTTTAAGGTTTTTTATTTTTAAAGAAAATATAAAATCTTAAAAATTAGGATTTGAGATTTGAAAGATTGTGGGGCTTAAAACATTCGTATGGGATCCGACTTGCACTCGCATCGCCTGTGCCCCGACCTCTAGTAAACTATAAAGTAAATGTCAGGAAATGTCTTGTGTTATACACTTAGTCATATAAAACGCATGGGGAAGCACGAGGAGTGAGTGCGCAAACATAAAACAACTCCCGAAAAGGTTATTTGACTTCGGTTTATTCATGGAAGTTGTAGAGGGCCTCAAGAGCTTTGATTTCGACACAAGAATTACCTGAAACAGTTGAGATTTGATAGAGTTATTGTGGTCCAAAGTTCTGTAAAAAAACTAGGATTACCATTCCAGACAGCACATTAGACATGTATTAACCACCATTTTCATCCTACTTAGAGTGGGTTTCGGGTCTAGAATTCTTCATGAAAGTTGTAGAGCATTTCGGGAGCTTCGTTTTAGATACAAGAATTGCGCAAAAAGGTCAAAATTTTGGTTATGTATGTATGCATTGAACAATAAGGGTATTATCGTTCAATTTGTAACATTTTTCATTTAGTCCATTAAAGGACTAATTGGACTCAATAGGTGAGATTATGATAATTTAAGGACGAAATGGATATTTTTGGTATTTTAAAGACTAAGTAGAAAAGGTGGGGATAGTTTGAGGTGTAAAAACAAAACAAAACAAAAAAAAACCACTCTTAAAAGTTAAAACAACGCTGCATTTCTCCTCCTCCCTTTATGGGCTATTTGGCTGGTGGATAAGATATGCGGCCTGATTACTTCTCCTCCTCCTCTTCTCCGGTCTTTGGCAGAGAAAAACCCCACCTGGATTTTGCCCCTGATTTGCCGAGATTGGATTTGTAATCCACCCCGCGGGTGGATTTGTAACGACTGGGTACCCCCCTATCGTTAGATATGCGGGGTTGGTGAAAGTCTGTCTTGCCCTTGAGACCGAAGAGAGAGAGAGAGTACCTGCTGTGCCGCCCTGGGTTTACCAGAAGAAAAAGAAGAAAGAAACGAGAAGAAGACCGAACACGTGTGAAGAAATAAATCAGTTTTTAAAGGCAAATTATTCTTTGCACCCCTAGATTTGGTATTTATTCCTAAGTTGGTCCCTTACACTCTCTGTAGGAAAATTAATAATTTGGTTGCCTTTGAAATCTCTTTTACCTTATATTTTTTTTATAAAAAAAAATCACTTTTCAATTACGTTTTAATTTTTTTCAAAAAATAATTTTCTTCTAACAAATAATATGGTTTAAACATTTGTAAGATAAAATGAATTTATTTTATCCCTCAATTAATGATAAAATGGAGATGAGATGAAGAAAAATGAGTGGTATTTATTGAAAATTTGACCTAAATAATTTGTTGAATTTTGTTTTTTTTTAAATTGTAATAAAAAATGAGGTTTAAACATTTATAAGACAAAACGAATTTATTTTATCCCACAACTAATGATAAATATGTATTTATCGTAATTATAATAAAATTAATCTAATTTATCCATTAAAATATAAAATGGGGGCAATTGAGTCATTTGACAACTTATCTCTTCATATCCACCTTCTATATCTCCCTCCTCAAAAAAATATCCAAACACTGGATTACAAATCCATCCTTCTTATAAAGTGGGCCCACCCTTCTTACATATCACCCCTCATTTCATATCCACCCTAAAATCTACCCTTCTTCTATATTCACCCAAAATCAAATCCTCCGTCCAAACGGGCCGTTATCCCCTTCTAAACATCCCCAAACAAGCCCTACATTCACTCGTCCAAATCCAAAACCCTATGGAAGTAAGGCTTTGAATCGTTTGTTTTGTTGGGCTCAGTAGAAATTTTAGAGAAAGAAGACCTTAATCCTTCTGTTATCTTTAAAATGCTAGAAAGCTATTTTTAATACTGAGAATTAGAAGTGACAAATGGGCGGGTTAGGTCAGATTTGAGCGGGTTGAAACGAATCACGGGTCAAATATGGGTCAAATAGTAAATGGGTTAAAACGGGTCGGGCCGAATATGAGTCAAGTCAAACCCAAACCCGCCCAACCCAACCCGTTTTTCTTTCCTATTTTTTTTTCTTTCCTTTTCCTTCTTTTTCCCCTTCCTTCTCGTCTGTTCTTCCCCTGGTATGGGTTGAATATGAGTCCACTTTGTGAATGCTTCAAAAAGCAACACAGATAACAAGTAGCAATGAGCCGAGTCGGCTTGAAAATGTCAAAATTCGTAAAAAAATATATACTCATTGGTTAGCTTCAGTTAATTAGTCTTACTAAAGAATAGTAATAGTATATTTCAAAAGATTCGCCTGGGTTTGGATTAAAAAGGACCCGGGCCCCAAGTTAAGTGACTTTTTTCTCGTTTCTATTAATTTTTTTTTGAATTTTTTATTTTGCGTCAAATTGTTGTGACTGATTGATTCGTCTCATCGGGAAGAATCGGAAAAGTAAAAAATAATGATCGAAACTCATACAGTAATTTTTTGAACAAGGCCAAAAAAATTTGAGTTTCGATCAATTTTTTTTTCACTTTTTCGATAAGACAAATTAATTAAAACTGAACGAATTAATCAAGTCCTTATCGTATTTGGGTCAAATTTTGTGTTTAAAACTCAGTCCAATTATTCACGTAATTAACTTGCTTGTGGTTTTCCAAATCAATTGAGAGAGAGAGACGTACTGATGTACAATGCCCACAATTCAAGGTGAGGTAAGAGGTTGTGAACAAATTTTCGGAAAACAGTTACGGGATTTTTCAGGAGTAAACCAACTCTTGTGCAGAATGGGTTTTTTAATTCAAACCCATATTGAACCCATGTAAATATGGGTTGAACCCATATCAACCCGTTATGTAATATGGGCAGATTGGACGGGTTAGATAAATATGGGTTGAGATTGCCACCTCTACTAAGAACCTTTGCTTTCTGGTTCAAAAACTAGATTATTCGTAATTTGTAGAGGTTTTAGTAGTAGAATAGGCACCAGGGAGCAAGTTTTTATGAGGAAAGGGTAATTAATAGTTGTGATCGATCAGTAATTGATAGTTGTACACAAGTTTGATATAATTATAAGTCTTACAGTTATTTTAGCTTACAAATAGCTTGGGAATGGTGTTGGAGTATTACCTAGTAGATTTTTTTGTCTTCACATTCCATGCACCTGTTGGTGAATTCATCTTCTGCAATTAAGTTCCTTAAACCCCTTTTTTTGGGCTTTGCTTGCTTTTCACCTGTTATGGAATTTCTACTGTAATTAAGTTCCTTCAACCCTTTTTTTTTTGCTTCTTCTAATGTTGGAGATATTCAGGAGAAAATAAAAACTTTCTGTGACACTAGAAGCTGATGCCATTCAGATGTTTTGTCTACTCTTCTGAAGCTTTTACTAATGTAGATGCGGCTAATTTAGGTTTGTTCTGGAAAATCGCATCATAATGGAGAGGATGTATTTAATCATTTCACCGCCTACAATCCCCCCTCCCCGCCCCCAAGCTTCAACTGGGGGAAGGTGCTGAAAAGTGCAGCAACACCTACAAGCATGACTCTTCTCGGTTTCCTTTGGAACAAGGAGAAGGATAAACTTATTGAGTTGCAGACGTTGGCGCTAGCCTCTTCTAAAGCTGCAACTGCGCTCAAGATGTCCCCTCTTCTAAAGCTGCTCTGGAGACAATTGCTCAAAATGTCGCAGATTATACAACAAGCAATTCATGGAACAAGTTTATTGGGTATGTCTCTCTCTCCCCTCTCTCTCTTTGGGATAGGTTTGTGAGATTGATATCCATCAGAGCTTTAATTATCTATTTGGAACAATAGGAAATCCATAAAAAATAATCACTCCCTATATAACCCATTAATGAGTGCAACCGCATCTCTTGTGAATTCATCCCTATCAATTCCATCCATGAGTTTAAAACCACTCTTGTTGCCTTCAACATTATATAATGAGAGGCAAATCTTGTTTTAACTACCTTCAAAAGTTCTAACTTCAAGTCTGCTCTAAAAAATGTCAATGCATGTGAATGGTTTACGAAATATTTCACAATTTTTTTGCCATTCTGATATGTGTCAGTAAACCACTAAAAAGCAAGCACCAAATCTTTAAATATCAAATTCAATGTGTGAACAACACAAGGAGACCAAAATATATGACCATGTACCTTTTGCAAATGGGTGGGAAGTAACCTTGCCAGTTGATATCCTAATCAAAGATGTTTTGGCAATTAGGCCTGGGGAGATAAGGATAGGGTTGGATTTTGGTATTGGAATGGGGGCATTTGCTGCGCGGATGAGAGAACAAAATGTTACAATCATCTCAACTGCTCTAAACCTAGGGTCTCCTTTCAGATCTAAACCTAGGAGCTCCTTCCAGGGAGACGCGTTGATTCAGTGTCATATACAGAGGAACCAAGCCTCTAAGCGCAATGGTCTCACTGAAAGGAGCTCCTAGGTTTAGAGCGGTTGTGATGATTGTAACATTTTATTCTCTCATCCGCGCAGTAAATGTCCCCGTTCCAATACCAAAATTCAACCCTATCCTTATCTCCCCAGGCCTAATTGCCAAAACATCTTTGATTAGGATATCAACTGGCAATGTTACTTCCCACCCATTTGCAAAAGGTACACGGTCATATATTTTGGTTTCCTTGTATTGTTCACACATTGAATTTGATATTTAAAGATTTGGTGTGACAAATATCAAAATGGCAAAAAAATTGTGAAATATTTCGTAAATCATTCACATGCATTGACAATTTTTAGAGCAGACTTGAAGTTAGAACTTTTGAAGGTAGCTAAAAAAAGATTTGCCTCTCATTATATAATGTTGAAGAGACTTGTTAATGTGAGAGAGGCCTTGGCAACAACAGTGGTTTTAAACTCATGGATGGAATTGATGAAGAATGTGGATGATTCACAAGAGATGCAGTTGCACTCATTAATGGGTTATATAGGGAGTGATTATTTTTTATGGATTTCCTATTGTTCCAAACAAATAATTAAAGCTCTGATGGATATCAATCTCACAAACCTATCCCAAAGAGAGAGAGGGGAGGGAGAGACATACCCAATAAACATATTACATGAATTGTTTGCTGTATAATCTGCGACATCTTGAGCAATTGTCTCCAGAGCAGCTTTAGAAGAGGGGACATCTTGAGCAATTTTCTCGAGCGCAGTTGCAGCTTTAGAAGAGGCCAGCGCCAACGTCTGCAACTCAACAAGTTTATCCTTCTACTTGTTCCAAAGGAAACCGAGAAGAGTCATGCTTGTAGGCGCTGCTGCACTTTTCAGCACCTTCCCCAGTTGAAGCTTGGGGGCGGGAGAGGGATCGCGAGGGGTGAAATGATTATATACCTCCTCTCCATTATGAAGCGATTTTCCAGAACAAACCTAAATTAGCCACATCTATATTAGTAAAAGCTTCGGAAGAGTAAACAAAACATTTGAATGGCATCAGCTATCTAGTGTCACAAAAAGTTTTTATTTTCTCCTGAATATCTCCAACATTAGAATAAGGAAAAAAAAAAAGGGGTTAACACTCCTCCCAAAACCATATGCTGTCTGACCCTAGTCATATTCCCTTCTGCTGCAATAAGCACATCAAACAATAAAATATAAAAAATAGAACACGCCAGTACAGACAACATTATTTGTCACTCCAAATATTGACAAACAAAATGTAAAAACGGAAAAAATCAAACAGGATTAAAAATGGATGAAATCACAATTTAGACCCTTGCTAAGTTTCATCATTCCACCTGTGGGCTAAACAGATTAAGTTGTTATTTTTGGACAGAAATCGGCTACTTAACATTCTCTTGCAAATCATGCAATTATGTTCCTGCAAACGCGATGTACTCATGATGCTCATGCGTTGGGAAGATGGTCACAATTTGGAGTTGGCAAGGATCATTGTGATAGGTCGAGAGTTATACCTAAAGACCACATCAGCCTTTCTTATGGAGGACAATATCTCACCATTACAACCCATACCCTACTCCAACTACAACAAAGTCTGAGAAACAATCAATCAGGCTTCAGGCATTATGTTTGCAACATCCCAAAAATAACCGAGGATCTTTATAGTTTATAATACTCCTCCCCAAACGAACACGTAACCTCAAATTCTCTAAGGGTAATGTACCACATGAATGTACCAATTAGATATCATTTAAATAGGCTTCAATTTCCATTTCACATATTATTTAGATCTCATTTTACAAAGGTACTAAGAATAAACCAAAATATAAGATGCAGCAAAAAGAGGAGAATACACAAAATGTAGGCATACCGTTTCAAAGACAACTATTCTTACAAACTTGAGAATACGTTCCTCGAGGGAAAAGGAACAATGATTAAAAGGATTGTATGCACTATGCATTATGCACTATATCAAGGGGCAGATTGGAATCATCACACAAATGCAACCTCAAGAGGACGAAACTAAGCCGCCATACCTCAAGAAGAAAAGCATAACAAAGGGTGTTATATAACAAAATGGTATATCGATGTAGTTGACGTGTATGAAGGTGCTAACACTACTATTAGATCCCCAGTAGGAAACAAGCAAAGTTGGATTACACCTAAGGTCTGCTTTGAGCCTTACATATTTGCCTTAGTTGTGGATGAATTGACTAGATATATTGACGATGATATCTCGTAGTGTATGTTGATTGCGAATGATATTGTCTTAGAAGATTAAACTGTAAGAGGCGTTAATGCTAAATTAGAAACTAGAAAAAGAAGCATTAGAGTCTAAAGGATTTAGGATGTGCATATGAGTAAAATGGGGTGAAGTACTGTGTATTTGTAGTAGTCCAAGTGCAACTATTGCAGAATGACCATCCAAAACAAGAAAATTACTAGGGGAGCATTTTAAATTGCTAGCTAGTGGCGGAGCGTTTCAAGAGTATTAGGCGCTCATAGGACCCCCAGAGTGGAAGGAAAAATTCTATTGTACTGCAATATAGCCAGCCAGGTTATACGTTGTCACAACGAAAAAATTGTAGGTGTAAATTTTGAGATTTAGGTTTAAAAAGCTATTGTGAGTGTTTCTCAAAAATTCGAATCAACAAATATTGGGATTCTAGGTATTCCTAGGAGCTGAAAAAAGTCTAAAATCTGAGTCTACAAAAGCTGGGTTTAGGTTCTTTTCAAATTATATTTTAGATTTTGAGTATTCTAAAAGATGATTTTAGGTTTTGGCGATAAACAATACTAGCTTTAGTACTAGCATAACAGTTATAGTAAAATCCATCCAAAATCTATTCAGTGCAGCAAGCTATAATCTAAATAAATAGTGATACTCATTTGGCAGGGAACACGACAAAAAGTATCTATGTAGACTGTGATAGATATTGAGTTAATATTTATATGAACACTAATCTTCTAATGAGGACCTAAAATGAGGACTACCCAATTTCTTCCCTTTCCCGATTGAATTTTGATGATCCGAGCCGCTCAATGTGTTCAGAACGTGATTTTAAGGGTACTCGCGAGAAATCGGCAAAAAAAATGACTGGGAAGGGCTTGATTTGATCAGTTTTTATTTGAACCGTTCGATAAAAAATAAATAAAAACTGCTCGGATGAAGCCCTTCCCAGTCTTTTTTTTTTGCTGATATCACGCGGGTACCCTTAAAATCACGTTCTGAACACATTGAGCGGCTCGGATCATCAAAATTCAATCGGAAAAGGGAGATCCTCATTTTATTAAAATGAGGTGGTCCTCATTAGAAGGGGACTCTTTATATGAATATACCATCCAGAAATAACCAAAACTAACAGTATTGTTACAATTCTTATTATTTCCTCCTCAAATATTACAAGCTTAACGAGGGTTTTATTTGGTGAAAATTCACTTATTCATACTTTTTTCCTCGCATTTTAGGAATAACATACACTGGAAATAAGCTTTCAATATTATATATTCATCCTTATCATGTTTGCATTTGTGTCCAAATTGAGACACGAGTGTCCCTGGTATGTCACCTGCTTACAATCAATTAAATTTATTGGACAAGCCATGTCCAGTGTCCCATACGTGTCCCTGGCATGTCTTGTGTCCCTAGAACGTCCAACACAAATATGACAAGCAGTTAGGAGTGCAGATGCTTCGTAGTTTTCTACAAACACAATAAGCCAGAAACAGACCTAGAGCATTTTATCCTACTTAGGAGGCTCATGGGAACAGTCCAGCTACCCCAATTTAGAGCAAACTGATCTCGACGAGGCTAGTGGTGATGAGAAGGAACCCAACCAAGCAGTTCCCACCATTTCGCTCCAAGGAGGATAAAGCTCGTTTACACAATCCCATTGCCTATCTTTAATCATTACAGTTGCCATAAGAAATGTAGGTTTCCAACCACATGTTACTTCAACTCCAACCACTTTTGGAAACCATCAGAAAGGAAGCATGACAGATTTGGATCTTGAAATTATTTTTTTGTTAAAAGTTTCCTGAGAAAACTGACTAGGCCGTAGTTCCAAGGGTCTGTTTGTTTGCCTTGGGATATAGGGAGGGGATTTGAAATCCTTGGGATATAGGCTAGAGATATACCTCCGAATATCTATGACATGAGCCCATGTTCATTTTCCTCAGGTTATGGACCATATGATCATATGATATTTGTTTTGTTCGTACTGATTAAGAATCGATGAATACATTTCCAAACATATCCCAATCCCAATCTCATAATATCCAAGTCGCCCTCTTGCAACTTCAACTATCACCAAGGCATTTTGACATCCCAACCCAATTTCAAAATAAACCGATGTCGCAACAAACTAGCCATTCTCTCACAATCCTATTTGGTTATTTCAAAACAATAACCAAATGTTTACCGCATGCCAATTTATAGAACCAAATACAAAAAATTATATGTTTCAATTAACAGTTATGAATTTTGTAAAAGAATAATTTAAGGGACCCGGGAAGTTTGAAAGTGCGTAAGTTCTTGCGGAAGGGAGGGACCACGGAAAATAGCACTAGGACGAACCTGTTCCAGGATTATCTGGATATTCGAACTTAAGGGACCTTATGTGTAAACTTACATACAAACCTTTGCGATACTAGACAAGAGGGCTCTCATTAGGAGAGAGAGGATGGATATTGGTGCAACCCTTGATGGAGTCTTTTGTTTCCAAATAGACTGTCACCCACCTCACTAGGACTCACTCAAACAACTACCTAATCCTCTTAAATATTGAGGTGATAACATACTAATTGAGCTGTACGTTTTCAATCCATGGAGTCTACTGACCCGTGTATAATGTCAACAAAGAGGGTTGAGTGTAGGGCTGTAGGCATTTATCTAGTAACATAACATTGCGGCCCAAGACAAAGTTCATTCGGCATTTCTTCTATTACTTCAAATCAAGTTAATTGTGTTGCAAAGCCCCGAAACAACAGGTCAGATAGGGCAACCCATCTGATATCCTCCCACCCAGACAACATTGAGCCTTCTAAAACCCTAAAAGGTTCAATCACTTTCTGGAGCCTGGAGGTGGTGGTGGTTGTACTTGCCATGATAGATTCTAGCCCAAATAGAGTGTGCTTCCCTCTCCATCTTACAATCAAGTGGCCATGGTGATCGTGTTAACCACCTTAATAGCTCTTATCTTTCTAGTGTAAAAAGGTTATTTAAGTATATATAGAATGAAAGGGTGACATTTATCAAATAACTAGGGGTAACTTCAATACGGTCCCAAGCTCAAGATCCGTAAACTTACGTATATCGATGAATATGGTATCCCAAACATGATCTACATCTTTCTTTTACAATCAAAAGGCTTATTAGACTGTACAATAGGAGGAGCATGGAGGCATGCAAAAGACTACTGCCGTGGAGAGAGGAGTGGAATTCATACCTACCACAAACAATTAACGAGGAACTCAAGTGAGCATTAACACATGAAAACGCCACAGAAAGCATGATGATTCACAATTTTGAAGCAGACACTTTAATTCAACCAAGACACTCACAATGTTTTAAAGAATAAAGAGGCATCAAAAAACAAAAAGTACTGGCCAATATATATTCTTTTCTTTTGGTCAAACGGAAACTACTGGCCAATATATATTCATTAGCCTAAAACAGCTCTATTTTCCAAGTGAGGGGTCTAGAAACAATATGAACCACAACATAATTTAGCTTGTGGCCAATATACCCTGCGGACTAAAACAATTAGAAGATAGCCTTTAGAAATAAAGATCATTGCCTCCAACATTATTATGTGATTCATCTCACAACTAATAACATTGTTGAAAATAGAACGAAAAATCAATAAAACATGACTTTAAGCAAAATGAGCCATACCTTTCCTGTTTCCACTGCTGATAAAACCTGGTACAAGAAATCAGACATATTAGACAAATGATGCCAATAATTATCTTTCTTTTTTCAAAGTAATGTAATACCAAAATAAAACTCTTAACAAACATGAATCGAGAAATTTAAACGATATCCAGAAAATCCAAGGCCACAAACAAACCCAAACCCAAAGGTATTGAAAAGGAAGGATTCCAACAGAAAAAGAATGTTGCAGCTATAAAGTTTTTCTGAGATATCTTTCCACACCATGGATTGTTGGTATTATGAAAGCCAAAACCTAAAGATCAGCAACAGAAGCAATCTAAAGTAACTAGATAAAGATGAGGGAGAAGGGCTATGCACCTATCTCCGTACTGATAAGCAAGAAACGCACAAGGTAAGCCAATACATACTGGAGCAATAAAAAACGAAATCAGCAAAACAACTTGATTGTAGTCGCTACTGATTCCAAAAGAAAAAAGGAAAAAAAGAAGGAACTCACCAATCTCCACAATATAGCTCTAGGTCATCTTACCAAAACCCTGAAAGCAAAAAGATACGCAGTTCTATCTCTATGAAACGATAAGCATAGGGGAGTCAGTCATAATTGTAGCAAGTATTCAGGGCTTATTGTGCAAATATTGTAATTGGAGTCAGTTGTAATGTAGGTTGTTACGAGTTGGTTAATCGGTCAGTCGGTTATAAGGGGGAAGGTGGCGTAGGAGTAAGGCAGAGTTGTTGTTGCCCATTTCTTTTATTCTTCTCTCTTCTTCTTCTGTAACTCTTTCCCTTTGCAATTCTTTCTGTATTTCTTTTCTCAATCAATAATAAAGTTCTGTTGGATCTTGTTTACAATTCCATTTCACTACGAAGACTCTATCAGAAACGCCCTTCTTCTCTTCTCTCTCTTCCATTATATAGGAGTACCACATAGGCGATGCCCTCCTCTCTTTTTTTGGTTTGCCCGTTCGTTTTGTTTGGAGATACGACTCTCTAGTGTCCTGCACCAGGTTTAGGACTATGCTAGCCTTGGCCCACTTCTTAATGGAGAAGAATTATTGTTTTCACCTCTGCCATTCACAAACAAAAATACTAACAAAAATTAGAAAATATAATTAAAACTTTACTCTACAATGGATATTGATTTTGGCACTCCAAAAATTACTGTCGGCAAGGAATTGATTTTGGCACTCCAATTTATCACCGGCAGCAATTTTTGGAGTGCCAAAATCAATATCCCTCCACTATTACCAAAAGTATGTGTTAAAAAATAAAAGGACACATGTTCAATTCAAAAAAACCCAAGTACCAATGCCTAGAATATTGCACAACACAAAGAAACTTTAACCTATTATAAATCAAAACAACATAGTACCAGAATGTTTTTAAACTTTTTTTTTTTTTTTGGTCAAGAGGGAAGAAGATATTATTACTGCACAGAAGAAGGGGCAAATACCCTAACATCATCAAGAGCTAAGGACGATAACCATTGTGGAAAATCTCCCCTCCAGTTCATCATTCCCGCACCCGATAGGGATTCTTTAGCCAACTTGTGGGCTACCCTATTAAAATTACGCTTAACATACAAGAAAAAACATGAGGAAAATTTAGAACCCAGGTGAATACAATCTAAAATTATAGCATCACAATCAGCATAGGAATGTGTCTGATTCAGCGCTTGAACAACCTGTAGAGCATCACCTTCCACTATAATTCGTGACCAATTCCTGCCCAAAGCCGAACCTGAAACCCATAGCTTCAATAATTCGCGGGAAAAAATACCTTTGATATTGATCGTAGTTGCTCCGACAAGGTTGGCGGTGTCGTGTAGAAGATGGTAAGTCCATTAACATCTGGACAGACCCATGGATTCCGCGAACCTGCTCTTTCAGAGTTATGAATCAACCACCCGCAGACTCCAACCTTCCTCCCCATCCACGGAAAGTCTCTAATCTCATTGACACGGATACGCAAGACTGGAAAAAGAGGCCTTGATTAAGGGTAATTTTGGGCCTGCAGATGTGGAGGATGTTTTGGCTATACGAGCAAGTCAACATGGAGTCCTAGATAGAGGTGTTTGGCACTATACTACGGATGGGCGATTCACAGTTTGCTTGGCTTATTATGTGGCAAAATCCCTAAGTTTTTGCATTGAAATCATCGAAACGGGGACAAACAAGTTCTGGTCATCGTAATGGTATGGATTGGAATTCTATTTGGCAGCTCGAAGTCCCTAATAAGGTCCGAAATTTTATTTGGCGGTGCTCTCACAATGTAGTGGTTGTAGTAGCCAACCTTCACCGGAGACAAATCGGTAATGACCCTTATTGCGTTTACTGCCGTAAAGATTTAGAAACTATTGAACATGCCTTATTTCGATGTAAGCGAGCGAGGGAGGTTTGGGAGCTATGCCCAGCTCCAATAAATTTCCCAGCTTTTTGGAAACAAATGCAGTTTGACCAATGGTGGATGTCTCTAGCCCAAGGGCATACACACCTGAGGACAGATCACTAGCAGCTCTTGTGAGTTGGTTTATTTGGAAAAACAGGAACCAAGGTCAGTTCGAGGGCCAACATTGGGATTCAACTACTGTGTTTGAGAAACCAAGGATGGCGTGGAAAGAATACAAGGCAGTAGGTGATTTACCGAGGGGACCCTCCCATCCTATTGGGTTGGCACTGCTCATTCACACGAAAATGAGAAACCCTCGTTCATACGGCTCATTCACTCGGATGATGAGGAAATTCGTAATCGTCAAGAAGTAAGTCTTTTTTCGTAGAAAGTGTTCTATCCTTTTCTTAGTTCTATTTTCATACAAAAAATATGTGATTTTGATCCGACTAGGGTTTTCTTATCGAGCAGGTTTGTGGTTGAACACAGAATAAAGGTTGAAGTTCCCACCCCCCTCTCTGAATCCCCACACCTCCCTAGCCCCATTCCCTTGATTTGGTGAAATGGTATGTTAAGGTTTGAATCATCCCCGCCTTCACTGTGTACCACTTTCTATCAAGTAAATAGAAACACAAGTTAGTTGAGTTGCGGAGCATAGCTACTGCGAGCGAGCAATCTGCAGTGGCCACCGTCAGCATGGAGAAAGATGTCAACAAGATAGCCACAGCCTGCGAAAAATCTTCAACGGCCTTTGTTGGGGTTTTGGAACATGCCAAGAACGACAAATGAAACACTCTCTAGGCCTAGATAAAGGGGTATACATCTCTCTCTCTCTCTTCCCCCCCTTATGACCTCGCGAGGGATTGAGCACTAGGGTCACCACAGCCTCCCCTGGGTCTGTTCCCTAGAGACCAGAGTCACCACGGCCTTCCCCGGGTCTGTTCACTGGTACCATAACCCACATGGTCGTATACATGGGTCACTCTGATGCCATTTGTAACGCCCCATACAGACTACTGGCCCAGTACCCTGATTTTTTTATCCACAAGCCACACCACATGGCCCAAAAGCTTAAGCACAAAGTACTAGTAGTAGCCCACAAGGTTTGTTATATACCAAAGATCACCCATGTAGACTTCCGATGTGGGACTAAGAACTCACGTCTCCCAAATCTTGGGGCGTTACAGTTCTAGGGACACAAGACATGCCGAGGACACGGGAGGACATGTATAGGACACTTGACATGGCTTGTCCGATAAATTTAATTGATTGTAAGCAGGTGACATATGAGGAACACTCGTGTCTCAATTTGGACACAAATGCAAACATGACAAGGATGAATATATAATATTGAAAGCTTATTTCCAGTGTATGTTATTCCTAAAATACGAGGAAAAAAGTATGAATTAAGTGAATTTTCAACAAATAAAACCCTCATTAAACTTGTAATATTTGAGGAGGAAATAATAGGAATTGTAAAGATACTGTTAGTTTTGGTTATTTCTGGATGGTATATTCATATAAATATTAACTCAATATCTATCACAGTATACGTACATACTTTTTGTCGTGTTCCCTGGCAAATGAGTATTCACTATTTATTTAGACTATAGCTTGCTACACTGCATAGATTTTGGATGGATTTTACTATAACTGTTATACTAGTACTAAAGCTAGAATTGTTTATCGCCAAAAACTAAAATCATCTTTTAGAATACTCAAAATCTAAAATATAATTTGAAAAGAACCTAAACCCAGCTTTGTAGACTCAGATTTTAGACTTTTTTCAGCTCCTAGGAATACCTAGACTCAGAGAGAGATACCCCTTTATCCAGGCCCAGAGAGTGTTTCTTTTGTCGTTTTTGGCATGTTCCAAAACCCCAACAAAGGCCGTTGAAGATTTTTCGCAGGCTATGGCCATCTTGTTGACATCTTTCTCCATGCCGACGGTGGCCACTGCAGATTGTTCGCTCGCTGTAACTATGCTCCGCAACTCAACTAACTTGTGTTTCTCTTACTCGACAGAAAGTGGTACACGGTGAAGGCGGGGATGATTCCAACCTTAACATACCATTTCAGCAAATTAAGGGTATGGGGCTAGGGAGGTGTGGGGATTCCGGGAGGGGGTGAGAACTTCAACCTTTATTCTGTGTTCAACCACAAACCTGCTCGATAAAAAAACCCTAGTCGGATCAAAACCACATATTTTTTGTATGAAAATAGAACTAAGAAAAGGATAAAACACTTTCTACGAAAAAAAACTTACTTCTTGACGATTACGAGTTTCCTCGTCATCCGAGTGAATGAGCCGTATGAATGAGGGTTTCTCATTTTCGTGTGAATGAGTAGTGCCAATGAGGGTTTTACGATTTCAGTTTTTGAGCGTATCTAGTATTTATACGAAGATATAAGGGGTACTTCTAATCCTTGTTTGGAAGTTGAGGAAAGGGAGAGAAACGAAGAGAAAAGAAAATGGGTGAAAATTGAGAGGAAAATGAGGGGGAAATTACACTATTCACATTTCTAGATTTTTTTATTTCTCTTCTCTCCCTCCAAGCCAAATGAGTTATATTTTCATTCCGTCCACTTTTTTGAATTATGTTTTCATCCTCAAATTTTTATAAGCTCAATTTTGCCCTTAATACACCATGTTACGGAGTTTTTTTTTTGAAATAATGCTAGTTTCTTACCTTGAAGCCGCTAGTGAAGATGTGTCCTTAATCTTCCTCCTTGAATTATGTATTTTAGTTAGGAGAAGATTTGTCCTTAATCTTCCTCCTTTCAATTTATCTTGACTATTGAGATAGTGATTTGGTGTAGTAATGTGTCCATGTGTACTTCAACCAAATCCTACAAAATAAATACTAATTCAAATGAGTACCAAATATCAAAATTTTAATTATATTTCAATTCCAATAAAATATATTTTGTTATCATCAAAATCGATAAGGTATTCCATAGAAACCTTTGGGCTAACACACCACATCCATGCTTATGTGCCTAAAAATCATCCATGTTCCATGTCTTTTGTGAATCAAAATATCATCGTAATAGCTCACCATACTCACTCGTAAGTCGCGCCAAGAACTATCCACCTTAGCATGTTGAAAAGTAACAACACTATGCTCAAAAACTTGCTTACTTGAAGACAAAATCCAAAGGGTCAACAAGGTGTCCCAAATCATCTTTACCTTCTTTTGGCAACTTTAGAACTTGTTCGGGCACCGCAACAACACAAATTTGAACATCTTGTACCAAAGACAACTCGCAAGGCACGTTCGGAGAGCAATCATCAAATTTTGGTTCTATAAAGTCTTCTAAAATCGGTGGGACATGTAAATGAATTTCAAACAGTTAGTTTACATGATAAAAGGAATCAGGACAATAATGCCCAGAATGTGAGAGAGAGATACCCATTTATCCAGGCCCAAAGAATGTTTCTGTTGTCATTCTTGGCATGTTCCAAAACCCCAATAAAGGCCGTTGAAGATTTTTAGGCTGTGGCCATCTTGTTGACGTCTTTCTCCATGCTGACGGTGCCACTGCAGATTGTTCGCTCGCTGTAGCTATGCTCCGCAACTCAACTAACTTCTGTTTCTCTTTACTTGATAGAAAGTGGTACACGTTGAAGGCGGGGATGATTCCAACCTTAACATACCATTTCACCAAATCAAGGGGTATGGGGCTGGGGAGGTGTGGGGATTTCGGGAGGGAGGTGGAAACTTCAACCTTTATTTTGTGTTCAACTACAAACCTGCTCAATAAAAAAACCCTAGTCGGATCAAAATCACATATTTTTTGTAATACCCCAAGATTTGGGAGAAGTGAGTTCTTAGTCCCACATCGGAAGTCTACATGGGTGATCTTGGGCATATAACAAACCTTGTGGGCTACTACTAGTACCTTGTGCTTAAGCTTTTAGGCCATGTGGTGTGGCTTGTGGATCAAAAATCAGGGTATTGGGCCAGTGGTCTGCTAGGGGCGTTACAATGGTATCAAAGCGACCCATGTACACGACCATGTGGGTTATGGCACTAGTGAACAGACCCAGGGGAGGCTATGGTGACCCTAGTGCTCAACCCCTCGCGAGGTCATAAAGGTGGGGAGATTGTAATACCCCAAGATTTGGGAGAAGTGAGTTCTTAGTCCCACATCAGAAGTCTACATTGGTGATCTTGGGCATATAACAAACCTTGTAGGCTACTACTAGTACCTTGTGCTTAAACTTTTGGGCCATGTGGTGTGGCTAGTGGATCAAAAATCAAGGTACTGGGCCAATGGTCTGCTTGGGGCGTTACAAGAACGTCCAACACAAATATGACAAGCAGTTAGGAGTGCAGATGCTTCGTAGTTTTCTACAAATACAATAAGTCGGAAACAGACCGAGAGCACTTTATCCTACTTAGGAGGCTCATGGGAACAGTCCAGCTACCCCAATTTAGAGCAAACTGATCTCGACAAGGCTAGTGGTGATGAGAAGGAACCCAACCAAGCAGTTCCCATTCGCTCCAAGGAGAATAAAGCTCGTTTACACAATCTCATTGCCTATATTTGATCATTACAGTTGCCATAAGAAATGTAGGTTTCCAACCTCATGTTACCTAGACTCCAACCACTTTTGGAAACCATCAGAAAGGAAGCATGACAGATTTGGATCTTGAAATTATGTTTTTGTTAAAGTTTCCTGAGAAAACTGACTAGGCCGTAGTTCCAAGGGTCTGTTTGTTTGCCTTGGGATATAGGCTAGAGATATACCTCCGAATATCTATGACATGAGCCCATGTTCATTTTCCTCAGGTTATGGACCATATGGTCATATGATATTTGTTTTGTTCGTACGGATTAAGAATTGATGAATACATTTCCCAACTTATCCCAATCACAATCTCATAATATCCATGTCGCCCTCTTGCAGCTTCAACTATCACCAAGGCATTTTGACATCCCAACCCAATTTCAAAATAAACCGATGTCACAACAAACTAGCCATTCTCTCACAATCCTATTTGGTTATTTCAAAACAATAACCAAATGTTTACCACATGCCAAATTATATAACCAAATACAAACAATTATATGTTTCAATTAACAGTTATGAATTTTGTAAAAGAATAATTTAAGGGACCCGGGAAGTTTGAAAGTGCGTAAGTTCTTGCGGAAGGGAGGGACCACAGAAAATAGCACTAGGACGAACCTGTTCCAGGATTAGCTGGATATTCGAACTTAAGGGACCTTATGTGTAAACTTACATACAAACCTTTGCGATACTAGACAAGAGGGCTCATTAGGAGAGAGAGGATGGATATTGGTGCAACCCTTGTTGGAGTCTTTTGTTTCCAAATAGACTGTCACCCACCTCACTAGGACTCACTCAAACAACTACCTAATCCTCTTAAATATTGAGGTGATAACATACTAATTGAGCTGTACGTTTTCAATCCATGTAGTCTACTGACCCGTGTATAATGTCAACAAAGAGTGTTGCGTGTAGGGCTGTAGGCATTTATCTAGTGACATAACATTGCGGCCCAAGACAAAGTTCATTCAGCATTTCTACTATTACTTCAAATCAAGTTAATTGTGTTGCAAAGTCCCGAAACAACAGGTCAGATAGGGCAACCCATCTGATATCCTCCCACCCAGACAACATTGAGCCTTCTACAAACCCTAAAAGGTTCAATCGCTTTCCGGAGCCTGGAGGTGGTGGTGGTTGTACTAGCCATGATAGATTATAGCCCAAATAGAGTGTGCTTCCCTCTCCATCTTACAATCAAGTGGCCATGGTGATCGTGTTAACCACCTTAATAGCTCTTATCTTTCTAGTGTAAAAAGGTTATTTAAGTATATATAGAATGAAAGGGTGACATTTATCAAATAACTAGGGGTAACTTCAATATGGTCCCAAGCTCAAGATCCGTAAACTTACGTATATCGATGAATATGGTATCCCAAACATGATCTACATCTTTCTTTTACAATCAAAAGGCTTATTAGACTGTACAATAGGAGGAGTATGGAGGCATGCAAAAGACTACTGCCGTGGAGAGAGGAGTGGAATTCATACCTACCACAAACAATTAACGAGGAACTCAAGTGAGCATTAACACATGAAAACGCCAAAGAAAGCATGATGATTTACAATTTTGAAGCAGACACTTTAATTCAACCAAGACAGTCACAATGTTTTAAAGAATAAAGAAGCATCAGAAAAAACAAAAAGTACTGGCCAATATATATTCTTTTTTTTTTTGTCAAACGGAAACTACTGGCCAATATATATTCATTAGCCTAAAACAGCTCTATTTTCCAAGTGAAGGGTATAGAAACAATATGAACCACAACATAATTTATCTTGTGGCCAATATACCCTGTGTACTAAAACAATTAGAAGATAGCCTTTAGAAAGAAAGATCATTGCCTCCAACATTATTATGTGATTCGTCTCACAACTAATAACATTCTTGGAAATAGAACGAAAAAATCAATAAAACATGACTTGAAGCAAAATGAGCCATACCTTTCCTGTTTCCTTTCCTGTTTCCACTGTTGATAAAACCTGGTACAAGAAATCGGACATATTAGACAAATGATGCCAATAATTTTCTTTCTTTCTTTTTTTCCAAGTAACGTAATACCTAAATAAAACTCTTAACAAACATGAATCGAGAAATTTAAACGATATCCAGAAAATCCAAGGCCACAAACAAACCCAAACCCAAAGGTATTGAAAAGGAAGGATTCCAACAGAAAAAGAATGTTGCAGATATAAATTTTTTCTGAGATATCTTTTCACACCATGGATTGTTAGTATTATGAAAGCCAAAACCTAAAGACCAGCAACAGAAGCAATCTAAAGTAACTAGATAAAGATGAGGGAGAAGGGCTACGCACCTATCTCCGTACCGATAAGCAAGAAATGCACAAGGTAAGCCAATACAAACTGGAGCAATAAAAAGCGAAATCAGCAAAACAACTTGATTGTAGTCGCTACTAATTCCAAAAGAGCCGTTGGACTTCCTCAGCCCCAAACATCCTGAGGCGTTCTGCCTTGCTCCCTACCAGTGAGATAGGAGTATTTGGTAGTTCCTCGTCTTTCTACTGGGAGCAAAAACTAGGGTTCCTTTAGAATGAATTAAGAAAATACGAAAGGTCATGAAACTAGTGATTCCAACCAGGTGCTTTTAGCGCGGATCAAAAAAAAAACCAGGTGCTTTTAGCGAAGCCGGAATTGGCTGTTGGTACCAATTTTTACTACACTTATCAATCCTCCAAACATCCCCCCCTAATTTTCTATAATTTAGATGTTCTATAAAGCTCTATTTGGAACCTATGAAAAGTTTCTAGAATTTAGATGTTCTTTTAGGCTCTATAGAATTTAGATATTCTTTTAGGCTCTATTTGGAACCTATGGAAAAAATTTAAAAAATTTCCCTTCTATTGTTTGGTTTGAAGAGAAATAGTGAAAAAAACAAAAATTTCAAGTGTAATGAATAGTAAACTTTTTCTCTTATTTTCCTCCTCTTTTATTTTCTTTTCCTTTCCTTTCCTTTCCTTTCCTTTCCAAAGGTTCCAAATAGAGCTTTAATTTGTTTAAATTGGGAGGGAGAAAGAGAAAGAGAGGGAGAGGGAGAGGGAGAGGGAGAGGGAGAGAGAGGGGACGTGGGAGGGGAAGGTGGAGAGAGAGAACGTGGGGAGGGGGAGAGATTTTAGAAGAATTAAGGAAAAATAATCTAATGCTCCAGTGATATTTTTATGTGGTGGCCCAACTTATCTCTTCACTACACGTTTGTGTGGTTCTCACTACAAAGTGTCGAGCCTGCACAAATTATTTTTTGTCTCGTGCATCAAACGGGCACAACGCTAGATGATAAAAAAGATAGTTTAATATTTTTTCCGGTCTCGTGTTCAATGCAAACAAGCATTGCTCTTACTTTATGCATTGAAAGACACGTGTGGTGGAAAATAAATTTGGGGTACTACATAACGGTGGTCCCGTGCATCGAACGGGCACAAATGCTAGTTAAGAAAATGCGAAAGGTCACGAAACTAGTGATTCCCAACCAGGTGCTTTTAGCGAAGCCAGAATTCCATGTTGGTAGTTCCGCCGAGGCAGGGACGGATCCAGGAATTCTCTTTAGTGGGGCACCAATTTTTACTACACTTGAACAAAAATTTACAATCAAAGCACAATATACATTTAAACTTCATCATATGAGAAAAGGAAATAACTTCAAAAAATTCCTAAAAATAAACGCAAAAGGGTTATAATCCCTTTACGGCTTCTCTAATGAGAGCCATCGGGCAAAATTGAAAAAAATAATGCTCATGTTTTTTCATTGGTGAATTATTCATAATGTGATTGTGTGTGCTTATAACATTGTCCAAAAAATTAAGTGCTTCAATTTTTAATCAATTTGAATAGATACAAATTAAAGATCTTTTTTCTGATCATATTATTTTAAAGGGTCATAATTAATTTTTGTCTTTAAAGATCTCATATGAGAGCCGTAGAACCAAATGAAGAGCAGATACTTAAGTGCTCCAATTTTCAATACGTTTGAATCTGTACGAAGATCTTATTTTTCTGATCATTTTATCCTAAAGGATCATAATTAATTTTTGGTTCTAGAGCTCTCAAATGAGAACCCTAAGAGAGCCATAGAATTAAATGAAGAGCAGAGACTTAAGTGTTCCAATTTTCAATCCGTTTGAACCAATGCGAAGATCATATTTGTCTGATCATTTTATCCTTAAGAATCATAATTAATTTTTTACTCTAAAGCTCTCATAATTAATCTCTGGATTAATTTTTGTAAAAAAAAAAAAAATTGAATTGAGTGGGGGCACGTGCCCTATAGTGCATCCGTCCCTGCGCCGAGGGTGACATCACTGGGGAAGAAGAATTCTAGATCAAATGCGACCATATGCAAAAGGTGTTGATACGTTCTATCCACATAGAAGACTTACCCTTTTCACACACATTACCAGTGGATGCTACAGCCGCTTAAGTCAAGTACGCAGATGGATTGATTAACTGTTCATTCCTTCTCTTCTTTGTATGAACCCTCTCGAAGTGGATCACTTGAAAAGATACCCCTTATGGTTGGATTATAAATGAAACTGTTTTAGGGCTACAGAGAATGTTCTCCGTCTGGGGCTATTGGTAAGTTTGGGAGGCTTAGAAAAGATAATGTAGCTTGTGCGAAGTCTTCTATTTGATGTTGGGACTCGACTGGTGCGTACCAAGCCCCTGTTCGACCGAGGGTCTGACCACTGCCCTGATGGATTTATGTGGTAGTGATCCTCCAAACCCCCAGTTACGACTATTTTGATTTGAAGCTTGTGTTGTCAAGAACAATGGTTTTTTTGTGTTGTCAAAGAGTTAAACAATGAAAATAGATGGCGAGTGCCTGATCGAATTGATCGGGTCATGTAGGAACAAGAACGAGACTTGGTATTCTCAAACGGCGAAGCCTAATTAGGAGCATTCCCACCCGAAAAAAAGAAAGAATCTCAATCACTTGCCCTATTGTCCGGAAACTCATAACCCAGTCCTCTACTAGCTTCTTTCCTCCTTTCAGATTAGATGAGGGATCGCTCCAGATCACCCGACTCTGATGGACCTGAGAGTGTGCCCACTGATGGTTAGACTTTCTTTTTGATTTTGAGTAGGGAATAGGGAACTTGCCTTCGGGAAAAGGAACTCGAGTTACAATCCGGAAAGAGAAGAAAACGATAAGAACTTAGCTCAGTCTCTAGCTTCCGATCTGATCCTGTTGGTCAAAAGGAACTCACCGTCAAGTTGTCTGGCTTTTAGGGGGTAAGTTACAGTCTTACAATTTACTCAGGACCGGAAAGAAAGATATTCTATTTCTCGCACAAGGTCTTAAGTATATCATATGAGATTAGACTTAACAATCCTTGCACTCATTCATAAGAAAAGCCTAAGTTCATCTTTGAATACCGAGCGTACAACTTCAATGTGATGTCTATATTAGCTTGTATCGGACTTGACAGTCTTCACTCTCGAAGTTTCTCCTTTCATTCGGATGACTCCCATTCTCTTTCTCTTCAACCTTCCTAGCTTGATTGACTTTCTCATATTCCGGAGAATGCTAGCCTGCCATCACTCTCGGAATGTCAAGAAAAAAAATAAGGAACTCACCAATCTCCACAATATAGCTCTGGGTCATCTTACCAAAACCCTTAAAGCGAAAAGATACGCAGTTCTATCTCTATGAAACGCGGAAAATTTTTCAGTGCCGGGTACCACGTGGTGCCCGCTCGCGCATCCGAGCCGTCCATTGCGTGTTTGAACGGCTCAGATTTGGAGAGAGAAAAAGGAGAAAGAAAGTGTTAGGGTGAGAGGAGAGAGAGGGTTTCAATCCGGGCCGTTCAAAAGTGTACCGGACGGCTCGGATGCGCCGAGCGAGTGCCACGTAGATATACCCGCTCGGCACTGAAAATCACTCATGAAACGCCCTTCTTCTCTTCTCTCTCTTCCATTATATAGGAGAGAGGGGGTTTCAATCCGTGCCCTTTTTTTTTTTGGTTTGCCCAATCGTTTTGTTTGGAGATTCAACTTTCTACCGTCCTGCGCCAGGTTTAGGGCTACGCTAGCCTCGGCCCACTTCTTCTTTTTTTTCCACGTCTTGGCCCACTTCTTAATGGAGAAAAATTATGGAAAAATGACGGTTCAGGACGTGTTTTGATAATTAATACCGACAAGAACAAGCTAAGAATATTTGTTAATGCTGAAAATGTCCTTGGCAGGTATTAATTATTAAAACACGTCATTGGCCTTCATTTTCCCAAGAATTATTGTTTCCACCTCTGCCATTCACAAAAAAAATACTAACAAAAATTAGAAAATAGAATTAAAACTTTACTCCACAATGAATATTGATTTTGGCACTCCAAAGATTACTGCCGGCAAGGGATTGATTTTGGCACTCCAAATATCCCTTCACAATTACCAAAAATATGTGTTGAAAAAATTGAAGGACACATGTTCAATTCAAAAAAACCCAAGTACCTATGCCTAGAATATTGCACAACACAAAGAAACTTTGACCAATTATAAATCAAAACAACATAGTACTGGAATGTTTTTAAACTTTTTTTTTCGTCAAGAGGGAAAAAGATATTATTACTGCACAGAAAAAGGGGCAAACACCCTAACATCATCAAGGGCTAAGGACGATAACCATTGGGGAAAATCTCCCCACCAGTTCATCATTCCCGCACCAGATAGGGATTCTTTAGCCAACTTGTGGGCTACCCTATTAAAATTACGCTTAACATACGAGAAAAAACATGAGGAAAATTTAGAAGCCGACTAAATACAATCTAAAATTATAGCATCACAATCAGCATAGGAACGTGTTTGATTCAACGCTTGAACAACCTGTAGAGCATCACCTTCCACTATAATTTGTGACCAATTCCTGCCCAAAGCCAAACCTGAAACCCATAGCTTCAATAATTCGCGGGAAAAAATACCTTTGATATTGATCGTAGTTGCTCCGACAAGGTTGGCGATGGCGTGTAGAAGATGGTAAGTCCATTAACATCTGGACAGACCCATGGATTCTGCAAACCTGCTCTTTCAGAGTTATGAATCAACCTCCCGCAGACTCCAGCCTTCCTCCCCTTCCACGGAAAGTCTCTAATCTCATTGACACGGATACACAAGACTGGAAAGAGGCCTTGATTAAGGGTAATTTTGGGCCTGCAGATGTGGAGGATGTTTTGGCTATACGAGCAAGTCAACATGGAGTCCCAGATAGAGGTGTTTGGCACTATACTACGGATGGATGATTCACAGTTGCTCGGCTTATTATGTGGCAAAATCCCTAAGTTTTTTCAAAGAAATCATCGAAACGGGGACAAACAAGTTCTGGACATCCTAATGGAATGGATTGGAATTATATTTGGCAGCTCAAAGTCCCTAATAAGGTCCGAAATTTTATTTGGCGGTGCTCTCACAATGTAGTGGTTGTAGTAGCCAACCTTCATCGGAGACAAATCGGTAATGACCCTTATTGCGTTTACTGCCGTAAAGATTTAGAAACTATTGAAAATGCCTTATTTCGATGTAAGCAAGTGAGGGAGGTTTGGGAGCTATGCCCAGCTCCAATAAATTTCCCAGCTTTTTGGAAACAAATGCAGTTTGACCAATGGTGGATGTCTCTAGCCCAAAGGCATACACCTGAGGACAGATCACTAGCAGCTCTTGTGAGTTGGTTTATTTGGAAAAATAGGAACCAAGGTCAATTCGAGGGCCAACATTGGGATTCAACTACTGTGTTTGAGAAAACAAGGATGGCGTGGAAAGAAATACAAGGCAGTATGTGATTTCACTAGACCGAGGGGACCCTCCCCTCCTGTTGGGTTGAGATTCCGACTCCGATCCACACCTCTAAGTACAAACACAAAATAATCCAAGCACAAATAAGAGATATCCAAGGAAAAATTCCACTATGTATAAAATCACACATGCATACAAGTATGAAAAAATCTCACCGGGAGAGCCACAAATCGGCTTCCCACTCCTCTGTCTCACTCCCTGGCTCTTCGACGGAGATCCGAGCATCTCCGAGGAGCACCACTCCTCCCGAAGGAGGAGCCTGACTCTACACTCTTTCTGCTCTCTCACGTCTCTTGCACACACGCACCACACTCACTGCCTTTGGCAGTCCAAAATAGGGAGGAAAAGAACCAGGGGTTTTATCCCCTACATCTCACACATGTGAGACAAAACCCAACAATCACCCCCTCTCACATGTGAGGTAACCCTTGCATCCGTTTAGCTTCTTTAGCAAGCGCCTATGTCACTTTCAAGTCAAACTTCTCAACACCCCCACACCGAAGTGTACCTGTAGTATCCTATCTTTCTATACACATCTTCTCCACTGTATGTATGTGTGTGTATATATATATATATATATATATATATATATATTGCATTTTCTCTTCTAACTTCGTTGACTCCAATTATTCCTTATGCATTCATAGACCTTTATGTTGTTAGCAATATAACACTAATTGAATACTGTGCAGGAAGAGTATCGGAGAATGAGGCATTGAAGCGAAACTTTAATGGCACGGACAAAGACATTAGTAGGTTTTCTCACATCCCAACTCATGCTCCTAGAAATTATAAGCATGCATGGTCTCTTCAACAACGGTGATTCCATAAGTATTTCATAACTCCTACCCCAATTATACAACAACATATAATTGCATTTTTGCATTTCTTTCTCTTATCAATTTCTCTTTTAAATGTCCTATGCCAATTGACTTGGTGAATATACCTTCACATCAAGGAAGATCTAATCAAGGAACCGGCTATCAAAATGGTTTGATAGTTGTAGCAAGGTTGCCGATCAAGAAAAAAATAGTTGTGACAAGGTTTGCAAGAAAACAAGAAACTATAGAACTTTTTTATTTTATTTTAATGTCTAATTAGTTGGAAAAATAACTCACACAGTCACAGGAAAATATTAGAGATGACTATGATTTTTCATGTATCTGCGATATCAAAATAGATATTTACAAAAAGTAATAAAATGTTATATAAAAAAGCTTAAATAAGAAAAAAAAAATCCTATATAATAGAGAGGCAAAAAGAATAATTGCTCACTTAATTCCCACTTTATACTTTGGACGTTTACATCAAAAATTAATGATTTTGCGTGTTACAATTTTCGTGCATCACGGGTTTTCTACAAGTTTTTGGTTAAAATAAAAAAAAGTAAAAATATGGTTGAAGTTTATACTAAAATTTAATTATTTTGCGTGTTACAACACGGGTTTGCTGCTAGTTCTAGTAAAATGAAAACAAAAATGATTTGGAGCGATTTTGGGGGCACAACGCCGACAACGGTAATTCCCCCCACTCTGATAAGCTAACATTGGGGGTTGGGGTAGGATAAAAAATCACTCCGGACATAATTGAGTTCGAGTAAACTAGTCCGGGTTACCCCTTATCTCCCTTTCTTGTATTCCCAAGCGGGCCCCTAAGAAGGCTTTTGAGCCCATCATGGAATAGGAGTCAGTGCAAGTACTATTTTGATGTTTGGACCAATAACTGCGTAGGCCCAATAATAAGCCCAATCCAATGAAGCCTTGGGTCCGTCAAAAAGATGATGACCCGTTGAACCGGTCTTCATGGAGACCACTCCGGTCTGACCCGTATTCAGTGTAAAGCCAAACCGGACTTGCCCTTTTATCTTTTTTTTTTTTTTGATCCGCAGACTTGCCCTTTTATTCAACACAACCAAAATGCGCTACCACTAGCGTGCAAGAAACTATTAAATAAATAAAAAAATCTTCAATCGTTGTTGATTTGAAGCCGAAAAGCTCAGAATTTTTTGCGATGAAACTCCAATCCTAGACTCCGATTGCTCTGCCTTCCCAGGTCTCTTCTCTCTCTGTATATCTATACACTTATATACGTTGTCTGTGTGTATGTGTGTTTGATATATATTCTTATGTAATGCAATTTTACTGTATCGGTAATTCTAATGTTGTCCCCGTCCTGGATTCTCTCTCGTTCTCGTTCTAAATTTGCGCTTATTTTATAGGAAAAAGTGAATTGCTTCCTCGTGATTTTCTAGCTTTATGAATGCTGAATTACAAAGTAGGGTTTGATTTGCCTAACGTTTCTAGTTTCCAAAGTTCTGGTTATCTTGAGTTTTTTTAGCTCTTATTTTGTTTCTGGGTCTTTAGATAAACCGGTTTTAGGTGCATAAACATAGCTACATTAATGAACAGTTTGAGAACAGTATCTGGTGAACCAGTCAGAAATTATTACATTCTTGTTGATGACGTTATTTTTCGGGGTGAAAATATGACCGAGAAAACCGACTGGGAAAATTCGAGTTTCGGTCGGTCTAGGTTTGGTCTCGGTCTGTTTCGGTTTTCGAAGAGTAAAAATATTAATTTTCTGTTTGGCCTCGGTCACTTGAAATCCCCGACCGAACCGAACCGACTTCACCCCTAGTTATTTTGTTACTTTTGTATATGATACAAATGCATAATTGTGACATCAGGGTTTGATTCTCGTTGATCAGACATTGACTACTCATCATTGATTAATTTCTTCGCTCTGGTGTCCGGGCCTATTTGCGCGCACCTTGGCTAATTCTGGGGCCCTGAAGTAAACAATCTCGCAAGCCTCTAAGGGCCCCAAGGTTTGGAATGTTGGCCTTTGTGAAATTCGACCTTGCGACCTTTTGGGGGACAAAACCTTTGGTTGCTGTCTCCATATTCTAAAAGACGGGACGAACATGTGTCATAAATCTGGAGAAATTAATTCTCCATTTAATATGTAAAAGTGCTTTTCAAGGTAAGACATGGTATTATTACGATAGACCGTCATAATGCCATGGAGTTGTAATTCATAATAAGTGTCATTAACGGTGCCCTACATTCTGTTGTAGACTTGTAGTGGTGTTTTGTTGTGGCTTTCACCATTGATCATCAATCTGGTGTTTTCCCCGATGTGTTTTTGGGCCATATTAAAAAGGATTAGATGAAAAAGAAACGTAGACTTGAGATGCTAACAATTAAAAGACTTCTAGAGGTAAGACATGAGATAAAATTAAATGTAGCATTCATGATTATATCGCCTTGTAATTGATAATAACTGTAGCCTTCAATGCTAGGTGACGTCGTTTAAACATCTCTCTCTCTCTCTCTCTCTATATATATATATATATGTGTGCGTGTGTGTGCGCGCGCGCGCGCACGCATGCGTGTGACTGTGTGTGTGTGTGTTTGTGACTCTGTGTGTGTGTGAGAGAGAGAGAGAGAGACTATGGTTTTTGGAAAGCAGTATGGACTTAAATGTCGAATGGTGTAGTGGACTCATTCTCATACTTGTTGAGGATATCCTGAACACAAACTCATTTGATTGTTACTGTCAACACTGTCGATAGGCATAGCATAGAAGTTATAACTGTGACATATAACTAGTGTAACACGATTCCTTGGCGTTGGCATTGGAAGTGTTTGTGTGCGTGTTATTCTGCGTAGTTATATATTCAGTCAATAGAAACAATTAGTAATTGGTACTTCGAAGAGTAAACATTTCTAGATTTTATTTTCGTATATCCTGATGGAAAAGATGTTGGCCATCTGTTACTGGTGTAAAAAGGTTGTTGCCTCTTGCTCATTGGTGTACCTGGCGTAGACTATAGAGCTACAAAATTGCCATTCCCTCGGTATTGTTCACACCAGACAGGCCAACCTTTAAAACAATACTTAAGCCAAGCCTAAACCCCGATGCCTTGCCTATTTCCTCCAATTTGACGCTAAACCACCTCATAATAGTTGCTTTCTGAAATCCAGCAACCAAAAACCTTCCGATCTAGCCAATGTAGCCCATCATCCCATTTTGGGAGCTTTAGAAATTGTCCTTTCTTATGGAATCCAAAAGAAATAAATAGAGTTTTCCCCTAAATCCACCATGGAGTCTTTTGGAGGAGAAATTTGTACTTCTAGAGATCAAGAGAAAACATTTTTAGATCTTAGATGAATCTGTCCACCGACCATCAATGGCCAATAATAAGGCTTGATGAGTCCTCAGAGTGTACTATATTTGTAAAGCGTACATCGTCCGGATATATTATATCTACATCTGAATTTTCTTATATGGCTATGTATATTAATATACATGGACATCCACATCAACTCTGGCTTGTTACAAAACGAAATCTTAGGGCTATCGTTAAGTTTTGGTGGACATGTTTAATCAAACTTGTTGTTTCCAAGTACTTATAATGCTTGTCAAATGTCAAGTAATTATAGGAGCATTTTAGATCTATAAACATGCATGTCCTGATAGAATTACTAATTAAACTGTGATGTGGAATGTGATATTGGTAGGACTTATATGTTAAAACATATCAGATGCCTATTGTGAAATTGGTAGGAGTAGAACAATTGAAAGATATATTTGAGGGGAGTAGGATAATGATAGGATTATTATCATCATCTCAAATATTTAATAATCTATCGATGCAGGATTTTCCAAAGTAGGCATTGTAAAATTCAAATTATAACATCAGCACGGAATCCAAGAAAATAGAAAAGCTATTTCAAATTTTTTTAACAATGTTCTAAAAGTCGTTAGGCGCTAGTCGGGCGGTCAACCACCGAGTGATTAATCGAATTAATCAACGATTAATCGGTGCATATTAATTAGTAATCGGTGATTAATCGTTAGTCGGACCTAATCGGATAGGGCCCGCCAGCGATTAATCACCGATTAATTCCTTATTTTAGAACACTGATTTTTAACGATTTTAACTGTATCAACAAGGCCTCCTACTTTGTGATTTGAAACAAGCTTCCTACTGTGTAAAAGGCCCCACTTTTTCTCCTTGCCAAGGAACCAGGAGATAGCAATCCAGCGGCATAGAGTCGATCTTTCCTGATGTGATTTGAGAAAATAGTGGGAGTAGTAGTGAGCTTACGCAAGGGGAGATCTTGCCACCTTTTTAAATATAATAAAAATATCTAGTGTACCGTGTTGTCTCTCCAGTTTTTTCCTCAAGTTTCTAAGTTGATCCCCAGTTACAGCTATTGTGTCTTTAGTTTAGGGAATTTTTTCATATCTTTTTTGTAAAAAATTTATTGGCATTCATATGTGTGTGTGTGTATATATATATATATTCATATCTTGAATAGGATTCATATATGTACCCTCATATTATTCACATTTAAAATAGGTCAATGATTGTTAGCAAGTGCCCTGAGCTAGCACAAAATGGTTTTCTTGTCTTGGGTGAGGAAGGTTGGTGAACATTGTTCTGGTAAAGAATAAGCTTTTGGCCTTTGTAGCATTACCTTTTAGTTAGGCTTTTTCATTATTTTCGTTAGGGGGTGGGTCGAGGTAGCATTAGATGTTTTGTGTATGTCTAATGCTAGATAATTTAGTGTGGTTATTAGGTTCATCTTTAAATTGGATTCGTTGCGAGATTATGTGATTCTTTATATGGTTAGTTACTTAGATTGTTTGTCACGAAGGACATTCTGTTGCAAGTCTTTTACATTATGATTCCTGGGCATACTCCTACACTGGCATTCTTGCTTCGGCGCATTTTCAAATTGTATTAGCTGTGCGACAGGTTAATTTTTTTATCTGCTAATTATCTGTAACATTAAGGAAGTTGATTACTCGTTTCAGAAGGATTGGCAATTATGATGCCAATTAACTAATGGGGAACTTTCTCCTTAGGTACTTGGAAGAGCTAAGCTCGTAAGATAGGATTTTCATTTTTTTTTATCGGTAAAGAAATAAAATAGGATGATGTTGCCTGTAGGACAGTCCAAATAATAAAATAGGAAGATCCCTCTGTTTAAATTTGTAAAAGCAGCATATTGTATTGTGATGAAACATGAAGGACATTCATTAGGATTGAGTTTCTGGACGTTATGAGAGTGCTACTAAGGCTTAACTTTCAGGAGCAGCTCCAGAATTTTTTGTGAGCTTAGACAGTGCGAACATTTAAGTTTCACAAATTGGATAAAAGAAATTAACTAACATACTAATTACGAAGTTAGTAGAGTTTAATGTACTATTAATATTGTTCAACAGCAAGAATAAACCAAAACATGTACAATGTACATGAATGGGTGCTTTTGGGGTTAGTTCTGGCATAGTCAATTTAATACCCTGAGGCTTGAGCAAAGAATGGCACCGCTCCAGTAAGTGTGGGCTGTCTGCGTTAGGTTCACAGTTCACTATTGCATTGCGTGATTAAATAGCTGGACTTGAAGGTATAACTTACTTTTAGGTAACAAAGGATAAATGTGGTGGTGTACGTTTAAAGGTTTATTTGTAGGCTAGTAAAAGATTGAGGTGCCTTGGGTGGGGCTAACTTTCTTTGGAATGTATTCGTGTGCCAAAAAGATGTTGTGGTGTATTGGAAGGTGAGAGGGTGTTTCAAAGAGATCTTGCCAATGTATTGCAAGGTGGGTGGGTGTGGCTCTTGGTGGGGAATTTGGGAAACAGGAACGGAAATAAGGTTGGTGTCACCTTTATGCTTTATTTGGATCTTGTGGAGAGACCAAAATGACAGGATGTTCGTGGTGTTGATGAACAAATTGATAGATTAAAGAGTTCCTTTTAGTGTATTTGGAAGATAGGTTCCTTTTGTTAGACAGTTTTGGGTAGAACTCAACTCCAAAAGCTAGCTATTGAAGTGAGGGTGTCCTCATGCTCATCTACTTAATATTACTTTGGTACCCAGGCAATATGGGACTTCGCTTCACACCCTTGCTCACTCGGTAGCATCTGCTGCTTGCAGGCTAGAGACACTCACCCTACCCATCTTTGGTTGCTAGCTTGATAACATGTTACACGCACCCTACCCATCTATGGTACCTAGCTCTAATACCATGTTACACGGTCTTGGGTAGAACTCAACCCCAAAAGCTAGCTGTTGAGGTGAGGTGCCCTCCGTTTATCTACTTCATATTACTATGGTACCCAGGCGATGTTGGACTTCACTTCACACCTTTATCCTAGCTTTTATCTTGCTGTTTTTTTTTTTTGTAGATTCTTTGCATACTTGACCCTTGTAGGTGTTATCTCTGCTTTGTTTTTATAGGGGTTTCCATCTTTTGCCTTGTACTTCGGTAGCATCCCGTAGATGTACGTTGCGCAGTGGCGACGCCATGTTGAAGGTAGTGGGTTCACGTGAACCCAGTGAAGTTTCGATAATTGTTACTGTGTATGTGTAGTGATTACTGGGGAAGAGGAATAATTGCATTACTGAACCCTCTGACTTCTTTGACTGAAACATTTGCACAACCAACTCTCTGGCTAACCCTCTGACTTCTTTGACTGAAACATTTGCACAACCAACTCTCTGGCTTCTTTGAATGATTTAGTACACCAACGTTGATGATTAGAAGCCAATGACTTGTTGCCACGTTAACAAAGAGAAATATGTAGCCAGTAAAAACTCAGATTTGGAATATTGTACCTCAAAGCCAGGTAACAGCTAACTCACACACCAATTTTGCAACAAAAAAAAGAAGAAAAACCACTAGGAGGAGACAAGATGAGTTATTCTTCTGTACATATAGATGTCATGTACTAGTAAAGATAGTATTTCTATACGAAAACACAGAAAAATTATCTCCAACAGTGACCTGACAGTAACAACGTAAACTGTGGAGAATTATGAACCCTCCAAGGGGTTTCTTTGGCGTCGCCCCTGACGTTGCCTATATATGGGCATATATACATCTATACTTAAAAACCAATTACTTGAAAACCAATCATGTAAGATCTCACCCTCTAATCTATTGAGTATAAAATATTAAAATCCTACAAGAATAGAAATATTTGTCTAACAAGTCTGATCTAGCAGCTAGCAATAGTGCCAGGAAAGCGGCATCCTTTATTGAATTTGGGGAGTCTTCTATCATTTCCTAAAGGATGAAGGTTCAGTGATCACTTACAAAAATTCAACGGAAGTTTCCACCACGCAGATGTATCAGAGGAGCTGGAGTTCTTCACTTCTGAAATTCCCTTTTTAAAATCGATTGATTTGCTACTACGGAATTTCTAGGGCAATTTCACAAACTACTAGTCTAACAATCAATGTATTGCAGTTCAATGCAATATAACTAGACCCATATCAAGTTGCATGCAAATAATCTAATCAAACAACCAAGAGAAGAGAGCAGAGCAATGATTTTTTATATGGATAGCCCCAGCGGGGCGGAAAATGCCTCTGTGACGAAATGGGGAGAAAGGATGGATCACCTGTCGATCTTTGATCAAGGAACCATACCTGCAGAATGGGATACAGACTGACACGCATAAAAGCCATCCCTAAGCTCGTTGATGAGCTTAGGACCTATCCCAGACAGTCAAGCACTAAAAATCAATGCAAGTGTAAGATGTTACTAACAGACCCCTGTTTAAACCACAACTTAGTACTTAAGTAGCTCTTTCCCAATCCACCACCTTTGCTCCTTTGTGCTGAAAACACACTGCGCCAAATCCCTTAATACAGCATTTGCATAGGACCAAAGACTTCTCTGTAGACGAAAAAGATGAAATCAACCTTGAAGCTCTTCAAATTATGCTTTTGATCAAATGAAGGATTCACTCTCATACCTCTCTCTAGATTGCTATATTCTAAATTAGTTCGGATAAAGTTTTGTTGAATTTCAGGTTGCAGTTTTATTTTTTTCTGTCTGCAAATCTTGTAGTTTCACATTATTTCATGTAATTTTGTAACTGGTTGTTACCATATCTCCAACTGCTGACCAAAGGAAAACTTTTGTTATTTCCAGGTTCATCACTACAAAGGATTCTACCGTGTAATGATTTTGCATTGGTAGACAGTTGCATTACCTTTTAAAATGAACCCATATGGTGAAGGTCAGGTAAGTCTCAAATCCTTGGTGTTCCACATCACCTGAAACCAAATGGGCCCTGAACATGTAAAACCTGTATAGGACGAAGCAACTGTAGCGGGATTTGAAGTTCCAAGATCACCTGATTCAAGTTACAGCAACGTGTTCCCCGGGAGTGGAGATGAGACACGGGACCCACCTATGGTCCCCCCACAACTTCAACACACCTTGCTAAGCTATCCAACAAGCAGAGATGCTCCAGCATCGCTTCCATTGCCGCAAAATGTGATTCTCAACCACCTTTACATTGAAAACAGGGAACCCTCCCGACCTGTTGTGGCTCTTGGGATTACTCATCGCTTCCGTTCAAAGTTTGTTACTGTCGTTCTTTACAAACCTGTTCAAAGGAGGGGAAGTACAGGTAATTGATGTGTGCAGATCATACAACACAACAAGCCTGAAATTAGGGTTGTTTGTTTGTTTGTCCTTGTTGTGATTGATGGAACTCTATAAACCCCATATGGGAACTAGCAGTGAGCATATTTATATTGATGGAGCTGTTTGCCAAACTTAGGTTGTTTCCTTGAAAAACTATCAGGACTCCGAATGGGTAACATTATGATTATTGATAAGACTAGATGTTCCATAGTTGAGTTTGTTATCTGTATTCTCTCACAATTCTTGAGATTTTGTGCCGAACCCTTTTTTCTCTCCTTGTGGCAACGTCTAGCAACATCTTATACATTAGAAATACACATTGTAAGAACTTTTTTGAGAAGATTACAAACGGATGTTCTTGTGTGTTGTCACTTGATATCAGTTTTCATCTGGGATATAAACTTCAAATTTTGTTTGCTTAAGACACCGGAACAATAGCGGCCACCTTTGGAATGACCAACCTCGTAGCCCGCTACTCTGGCGGATTCGCCTCAGATTACGCAGCCCAAATCTTTGGAATGCGAGGCAGGCTATGGACCCTCTGGATCCTCCAAACCCTCGGGGGAGTCTTCTGCATCCTCCTCAGCCGCACCAATAACCTCCCCACCGCCATCACGTTCATGATCTTGTTCTTCGTGGGGGCCCAATCTCATGAACTTGTTCTTCGTGGGGGCCCATTCTGCCGGTGGGGCCACCTTCGGTAGCATTCCCTTAATTTCCCGCCGATCTCTCGGAGTCATATCCGGGATGACTGGGGCCGGCGGGAACTTTGGATCGGGTCTGACCCAGTTGGTGTTCTTTTCGAGCTCAAAGTACTTGACCGTGACGGGGTTGTCGTATATGGGGGTGATGATTGTGTGTTGCACTCTTCCTGTGGTAATGGTGCATTTTCCGCAGTGGGGGAGTATGTTTTTTGGGCCGACGGACGATAGGGTGACAGGGAGTGAAGATTGTTATTATGGGGCAGAGTGGAGTGAGGAGGGGAAGGAGAAAGGCATGCATTTGGGAAGCCTCAAGTTCGCCGAGAATAACCGGTCGGAGCGCAGACGTCGGGGTCATGTTAGCAGCAACCCCGCCAGATTCAAGACCAACCCATGTTTAGGTTGAATCTGGATCTTACATTTGTGGAGGGTTTTTCTGCATTATACCCGATACCCTCTTGTAACATATACCGTCGAGTGAGCAGGAAAAACCAAGAAAATTTGTACTACGTGGAACTTATTGCTAGACAATAATGTCATGAGTCACTGATGAACTAGTGTCATCAATGTGTTGTAGTTTTTTCTCCTTGACCATGCTCCCATTGTAGGCTAGCAAAAGATTGAAGTGTTTGTTTCCTTGCCGATTGTAAGAAGGACTTCATAGGCATTCTATTTGCAACAAGAAAATAGGGTGTCTATTGTCAGCAAAAATTGCAAAACCAGAGGTTTTTGAAGAACCATCTTTGTTGATACAAGACACGGTTAGGCAACGGTAGCATTGGGTTTCAGTCTATCGTGCACAACAATTTCAACAAATGGGCAATAAGCGAATTATGTCAACAGGCATTGTACTAATCGCAAACTACTCCAATACCTCTTTACAGTACAAAAAGAATGTTCCAATAAAACTAATAGAACCAAATTGTTAGCCACAAACAGAGGGCGCAGTTTTAACAAGGATAACTATAGAAAATGGAACAAAAGAATGTTTAGCTTAGCCTTAGTCTTCTATGATTGTATGTTTTACGAAGCCAATAGATGCTAGCACAAAGCTAGTAGCTTAGCTTTCCACTTCCACCACATGCACTACAATTTCGCGCAGAAGAGCATTTTGTGCAATAGCTCCATTTCTTAGGAAGCCTGTTGATCCAATAGACAAGTTCATGATAAGAAGACACAGAGAGAGAGAGAGAGAGAGAGAGAGAGGAAAATGTACCCTGCAGTGTATCTCGTGGCCATATTCTTTGCAGTCAATCTCGCTCTTTCAGCACTTTTCTCTGAAAGTTTCTTAACCACAAATCCTTCCCCTTTGCATTCAGGACAAATACCAGAACCACCACACTCTTCACAGAGTTTTAAGGGGACCTACATTTGAAGAAGGAATAAAAGAGAGCTGATCAGAAGCAAGTGTCATGACCAGAATAGTCAGATGAATCAAGTTAATCTTTAAATGCCCAAAGAAACAGCGTTTCTACAGCTTTCCTTTGTTTTGGTTAGCTTTATTGTTTATAATGTTTAAGGTGGAATTCCTGGTCATTGCTTTTTTCACGAAAGAAGTCGTAAATAGCAGAAGTCGACTAGTAATAAATGAACTTTATAAGAGATTAAACAAACTTTCAGGAAAAGAAGATATCATAAGGCTAATCACTAGATCAATTATTCAAAGCTGCTATCCCAGTCCCAGCAAGGACCAATATCCTGACCACTGTCATGTTTATCAACTTCTTTTTCATGGTTTAAGCAAAAGAAAAAATAAACCACTTTTTACCCAAGTTTTTTGATGTAGGTCAAATCTTGCACTCCATAGTGTAGTGCCAACGACTTTTGAAGGGTAATTTCCAAGCCTATCCAACAGGACTGTCTCCTTTTCGCAAAGAGAAGCAAAGAAGGCTTGTGTGTTAAGTAGAATCAAGAATCAAATGGTGGTAAAAAGAGAAAGAACAGGCATTCTTGTGTGTTAAATAGAATCAAGGATCAAATGGTGGTATAAAAGGAAACGTTTAGGCGGTATTCAGCATCACACTAAATGCAACGCAACAGATTCATTGAAAAGATTTGGTGGAAACTAATTTGGATATGGTGATCGTCTAAGCGGTGTAATTGCATAATCCTAACACCATAACTGGTGCTAGAAACGATAGTTTGTATCATTTAAAGTACCTACGGACGGACCTCAGTTTCTTCAGAAGCTTTGCTTCTCTTTGCGAGAAGGGTAGCCGCTGCACCCACAACCGTAGCAGCAACTGCAACAGACGCAGCTGTTTCTAGTAAAGTAGAAGATACTATCATTATTCGTTTCCTTGGTTCTCTTGACTTCACGAAAGATGCAAAATGCGGATTTTGAGGACTTCTCTCGAATGCATGGTGATCTCCAAGCTTGGAGTTCCTTGCTGCTTCACAGCATCAAAACTACAGTTAGCTATCATTGGTTAACAGTCCAACCAACACAAATTTTGCAGGTTCTACAACATGTGGAATACGAGATCCAAAACATACTCTAATTGGAAAAGGATACAGATCTTCTAAATGGGATTCTCTACAAAACAGATCTCACTCTCCAACCCACTCAAGAAAACGACCAATGAATTTTCTTTTGACACATGCCTACAGAAAAATATTTTAGAGTCAGATTCGAATGCATGTTGTTGAGCATCACACAATAGGAATGCGATTATCAATTAAGGCTCTCTTCAGATAACAATTTACTTTCCACCCCAGAACTGAAAAGGCACAACCTGAAACAAATTTGGTATGTTTTTTCTGGCCAAGTATCCTGTGAATAAGCCAAAGCAAACCAAACAGAGCCTTAAGTCTCAATCAATTGGTCTCAGCTACCTGAAATATGGTTTCTAATTTAAACTGTGAAAAGAAATTTCCCAAGGGCACTCCACCCTCTCCCATGTGTTTCTTGATCTAATAGTGCTGCTGTCAGGATAAAATGATAATACATGGCAGAAAACCAGGTTTGGGCTCAACCTGTTGGGCCTAAATCAGTTTCCTCCGTGTGGTTAGGAGAAGAGTTGGGTGGTCAGGCCGGTGTACCCAAGTCCCTATTATCTCTGTATTTCGTGTTATGAGTTAATGAAATTTATTTTTGCCGATCACATAAATAAATAAAAAAATCTTTTGTTCACTTTTAAGCAAGTATGAACAAAAAATAGGATTTTTCCTACTCATTCTAACTTCATGGATGGTGACATGATTCAGTATATTAATAAAATCATAAAACATGAATAAAGATAGAACAACGCATGGTGTATCCACATCATAGACGCCCACACCATGCGTATGAGTCAGTTATTAAAAGTTCGCCATAAAACAGTTGTACGATTTGAATCTTATATTTCAACATGTTCTTCTTATAATATCGCAACACAATGTTAACAACAATTTCCAAAAATAATACTAATATTAACGACCATGTTCTAGTTGAACTTTAAAAGACATATTGGGCTAGGTTTTGCAACTACGTTGCGGCCCCAGAGTAGTAATCAAACTTGAGGTTAAATGTCTGCTTTGACTTCCCAACGAAACCAATTGAACTGCGATCCTGAAGGGGAAAAAGTATTATCTCTGGGTGGATTTAAAAAACCTAAACTTACTCAAGTAGTTTTCCTTAAATTGAATTGACAAATTTTCCATTTGCAAAAAGAAAGTATTCTCAAGATTTACAACCAGCAATTATAATGTACCAGACCCAAATGTGTAGTTCTGAAGTGGATCAACATAGATAAAGACCAATGGCCAATGTTCATCAAAAAGGCTTCAGATGTGACAAGATCCAGGAACATTAGTAGAAGCAATGACATGGTGTACAGCCATTTGAGGGTGTTAAGCCCAGCAAAGTTACAGAACCCCATCTGACTTTATTATTATACTCTCAAACTTTGATAAACAAGATAATTTGGACACTTCATCTCCCATAGGTTTTACAAAGATTTCCTTTAAGACTGAGATTATTTATTAATTGAATAACTTTCCGCTACTTGCAAAGAGTAACTGCGTATGGCCAAGTATTCCTCAGAAGTCATAAAACTTGATAACTTGAAACTCTATCCTATGACGCTCTCACGTATACCCTAGTGAAATGGATTCTCAGGTTTTGCTGATGTTTTTCTACTTCCCAGTTCCCCCACCCAGAACTCAAAAATCATAGTAACACCATCAAAATCAAAACACAGCTTTACGCATTAAACACAAGAACCACTCTACCAGGCGAGACCTACAGACTATGGAATCTACGCAATAGTAAGAATATCAGGAGGATGCTCGAAGGCTTTAATTTCCGCTTCACCGATCAACAGATGCAAAAGTAGCATCAAATTGCTGGTTGATGAGAGGAAAAAAACCTGCGAAATAATTTGTTCCCCTCGTAAACCAAATGTACCAGACCCAACCTCAACTTTGCCCGCTTATGAAAAAAAAGACTCCTCAACTTTGCTTGATTGTAAATTTGGTTGACGAGGGGAAAAAAAGCTGTAAATTTGGTGTTTCAATTCCCCTGCTCTATAAATTTGACAGCATTGGCTCCCCTAAATCCAATGCAAGAATTTCTTTTTATCTTAATTGAAAACCAAAGTCATCAGGAACCCATCTTAACTGAGCATCAACATACTATTAACAATATTTGAAGGCTTCCCCAATACTACCAACAGACTTATCTTCCCCAGCTTCACCATAATTGGTTTCAGAAAGTGAGGCAAGAAATACTCATATCCCATCAAACAGATGGAGGACTCCCATCTCCCTAAAGAATGTGTTGGCGTTTTCATATATCTTAACATTAATAACATGATATTTTTGTGATATAGATTAGTGGATGGCAAAGTAGTTGGTGGTTAATTTGGTTAAAGACAGAGAACTAGTGAAGGGAGGTTATAGACCACTAATGAATAAGTTATAGACCACAACTTTTTGAGCTTTTCTTTGGATATTTCCCAAAATATCCAAAGTAAGTCATAATTTTTTAATTTTCCGATTCCTCTCGTCGAGACAAACCAATATCACACAAAAGTTTGGCGTAAAACTAACAAACGCGAAAAACATTTGAATAAGGACAAAAACCAAAAAGTTGTGGACCCCAACTTATTCATTAGTGGAAACACCCCGTATACGTGTATATGTGGCCTACGGGAACAGTGAATGAATTCATTACTCAGCTGTTCATGTAATTGATCAATTCACCAAATCACTATCACTGATATTGTTTAAATCATACTGAGGTGCATACCCAAATGTCAACAACCCCATAAAAGCCCCTCCCTACAGGTTTGCGTATCCATAATGACTGGGATACAATACTAACTAGTTCATTTTATGAGGGTCAGGTTCTTTCGCATCAAGACACACATTGAAATTGATTGACACTTACAGATGCATGATCAATACAAACAACTGTGTGCATAATTGGGCGTTTGGAGATAGGACCACTGTTACCAAATGCCATGACTGACGGAGGCAGCAAGAAACAGATGCACCGCTGGGAAATGTTTTGACATTAAAATCAGAAGTAAGAGAGAAGAGAGAGATTAGGGTTTTGTAAACTTACTCTTGCCAAGAGAAGCAAAGGGTAGAGTTTGCAATGGGAGCTCCATTTCAGTGCGTCCTTGTGCTGTCCATACAAAGTAACTGATACTTTCCGGTTTCCGCTTGTTTTCTTATCTCTGAAATTCAGCTTGTCGAATAACCTCAGGCATGGTCCTTATTTTAGTTAAAATAAAGATCTTTCCATTTTTCTCATTTTCCGTTCGAATTTTGATAATCCGAGCCGCTCAATGTGTTCAAAACATGATTTTAAGGGTAATTGCAAGAAATCGGCAAAAACAATGGCCGGAAAGGGCTTCATCCGAACAGTTTTTTTTTGTTTTTTATCGAACGGTTCAACAAAAACTGCTCGGATGAAGCCCTTACGGTCATTTTTTTTGCTGATTTCTTTTATGTACCAATAAAATCACGTTCTGAACACATTGAGCGGCTCGGATTATCAAAATTCTATCGGGAAAGAGAGGTCTACATTTTATTAAGTTAAGATGATCCTTACGGAAAGTGGACTGTAACTAATATATCCTCTGTAGGTGCAAACAGTGGAGTATAAATTTACTCTTAGTTATTGAAATTAAAACCACATTTGACCATATAAAAACCCGAGTTGAGATCTCCTCACATGATAGATCTTCATGTGATGCAAAATAGAACCGATCATGGATTTATTTGACAATCCGAAAAGTTTATTTCGTAAATCTTGAAAACCCGAGTTGAGATCTTCTCATGTCATAGATCCTCATGTAATTCCTCATGTGTTGCAAAAATAGAACCGATTAGGAGTTCATTTGATAATTCTAGTACTCCTTCATTTTGTAAATCTCGATGTGTTTAACGTCCTTACAAAAAAAAAAAATTTCATTGAACATCATTATCAAACTAAACAAATCATATTTGTAACAAGCGAAATAAACTGTCATCTGTATATTTCACCCGAGGCGTACACTATAGCTATTACCTCTACGATCTACATATGTACGTATTGATACTAACTTTTTTGAGCTCCCATAAGTCTGGCACCCTCCACAAGGCCCAAACCCATTTTAAATTACAACATTTAACTAAATTTATATTGGGCACTCGTCTAACCAAATACATTAGGCACTTTTAAGTTTTACTAACATTTACCCATAATAATTTATATTGGGTTTCTGTTCTCTTCTACTCTTTTTTATAGAATTTTAATATTTGCAATAGACTCAACCATATATAGATACAGTAGTTTTTTTTACTAGAAAGTACGCCGTATTCTATTTTAAAATATTTGAGTTTTGTATCCAAAATCTCCTCATTTTGTTGTCTATTATACAAGTAAAACACTTTTGCCAAGTGTGATATATAGCAACCGTTTATACTCTTTTGTGTGGGAATATAGTGTTTTTTGCTTAATTTTTGGTATTTTAACTTTTAGGTTTCCGCACCCTTACAAGGAAATTTTAATTGCGCCATTGATTTCACTTGTGGCAAAAATCATTAAACCAAGCAATTATCAATCTCTGATGAACTAGATGAACGGTTCGGATCGTGAATTAGAACTTTAATGAGTCCCGATTTGCGTCACATGAGGAATCACACAAGAGACCATCACATGAGAAGATCTTTTATTCATAAAAAAAAACCCGTGTGGATTACTTTCTTAACTACAGTAGTAGGCTAAATAGCTTCTATGTGATGTGAGAAGTCTAAGTTTTGAATCTCAAACACATATCTGACATTATGGATGGTTGAACTCACATTTTCACTTTCGGTCCCGCTAATAAGTGCCCCTGGGGCCTTAGTTTAACCCGTAATAAATACAGCAAATTTATATTTACAATAGCCCACATTAATTGTTTCGTAATCAACAACAACCATTAGTTTGGAGGAGCTAAAAAACATTAATTGCATCGGTGATGGACCATAATATTTTCCAATAGTACCCTCTACTCAGATGCAATTAATTGACCATTTGATATTATCCAATAGTACCCTCTACTCAAACGAAATTTATATTCTTACATAATTTTTTTAAGATAAAAAAAAATGATACATAAATAGGAAAGAATAAAAACTCTAGTCACAAAGAATGGGATGAGAACTACTCCTGTCCTCCTCCTCAACCTTACTAGTAAAACTTAAGGTCAACAATTAAACCTCATAAAAAACAATTCTTTCCCACAATTGGCTGTCTATAACATCCTAGCCTCTTGTTCTTCATCATTTTTCCTAAAATTTTGAATAGGTATTTTTTTTTCGTATTTTAATTTATAAAAAAAATTATTTAGCTTTTTGTCTTAATTTGTACGATTAATCATTCGTCTCGACGTAGAATAAAATAAAGTATAAAAATATAGATAAAAGTTAATGTAAGATGATACATAAACAAAACTATCAGCTGCTAGTATTTTGTTCATCTTTAGTGAACTTTTTTTGTTTTTAATAACCTTTTACTTTTTAGACTACTCTTATAGAAACGGATAATTAGTCCAAAAAAAAAATAACATGAAAGTAATAAAAATTCAAAAAAAAAAACCTGAAAAAATACCAAAAAAGGTACCAAAAACTCAGTGATTTGATATGATAAATATATTATTATATCTCATATAAAGTAATAAAGCTAACATAAACCTTGACTTTAATTTTTAAAACCAAAAAAACAACTAATAAAAAACAAGGGTAGATTTGGCATAATAAATATTTGGTCCTACTACAATTAGTACTAATAGTTGAGACCCCTCATTTACCGAATCTACAGTATTAACTAACCTTGAAAATAAAAGGTTGTTTGCTATTCTTATAACAATTAATACACTATAACTTGTGCCCCAGGGGCATCAATTAGCATTTGCCTTTCACTTTAACCCTAGGGTGTTTGACCAGGTAGGAATGAGAAACCAATAAGTGTTCAAATCTCACAAGGGCTAAACATTTCAAACCTTGGATTCACCGGAGGGTTTGTCCGGTTCGTTAGCTTCAGGATTCCGAAATTAGTCGAGGTACCTGCAAGCTGATCTAGACATCCCGTTTTTAAAAAAATAATAAAAAACTCATTTTCATTATCTTTTGTCCCCCAAAAAGTAATGATAGTCATTGGTGCTATACTGCTAGCATACCCATCCAAATTAATGACCGGAGTAACTTATATGCGGTGGACTCGTTTACTACTAGTACTTTTTGAAACTCAGCTTTCCCATCTTTTGTGCATATCAATTAAATCTTCCCAAACCATTTATTATAGGAGTAGTCATTTATCACTACTACCTCCTGAAATCAATCAAACATCTTTAGGAGAGTATATGCAAACGTACGTCGACCATAAGGACCATAAAGTGTGATTCAATCGAATCCAGGCGGTTGTTGGGTCGTTGTTTCCATACCTACGCCAACCTCCCTTGATTTAATCAAAAGTAGTAACTTTTTTTTATAAAGGCGGTCATGAATCGAACGTGCATGTGTACGTACCTTGTTTCAGACCTCTCTGTTCCAGTCCAGCTCTCGTGGGGGTTGTTTGAATTTGCCGCGTGGCATGAGGATTTGAGAGATTTTTTACTTGGGTTTAATTTGGAAGGCCAATAATAAAGCAATAAACCAACTGGGGCTGGGGGCTAGTTCAGTTAGGCAGGACTCTTGCATCTAACTAGGAGGTTAGGAGTTTGAGTCTGTCCACCTACGTATGGGTGTTCTTCCCTTAGAGGACTTTTCCTTTGTTTCTTTGTTTCTCTACTCTATAATGGGCTTATTTTTTTTTGTATTGGTTGAGTTGTTGGGCTTGGTTGTCTCGTGGACTCTCATAATTTATGTAGTGTCCTGGGCTTGTACTCTGTCATTCATATTTGATGTAAAATGCTCTCTTTTATCGATTGACAAAAAAATAATAATAATAAAGCAATAAGTAGGAGCGGTCTATAATCACATACAAACAATTACATACACTCACAATAGGAGTGGGTCTCACACACACTCGCTCATAATAGGAGTGGGTCCCAAATACACTGGACACCCCCCAAATATGGCTATTTGAACCCGCCCTCTAAGATTAATTTTCCTAAACTCGAATGTTGTTACTTATCTAGAAATTAGGAGCATTTCCAGGCCCCGCCCTAGACATGGTCCCACCAGGCGACCGTCTAGGGTCTTTAGTTTTCGGCCCAATAATTAGGCCCAAAATAGCAGAATATGTCAAATATTATGTATGTCAAATATTTTTCAAATGAGAGAGTGTAATGTGGTGGTAAGATCTTCGTCCTTTAATCTTGAGGTCGTGTGCTCAATCTATGGAGACCTCATTTTTTCGCCCACATTTTTTGAAGTTGTGCAAAAAAAATCGTTCAAATCGATGGCGTTGGGAGTCAAACTCGCGATCTAAGATACCGAAAACATGCTCAAAGCAGCATGCCACTAAGCCACAAGGCAATTTTGCTTCTCATATTGAACAACTAACTTGTATAGAAAACATGAGAGGCCCCATTTTCATATCTCACCTGGGGCCTTCAAAATCTCAGGACCAGACCTAAGCATTTCCACCAAATATGGCTATTTGAAACTTAGGGATTAATTGCAAAGATTTAAGGAGAATGGCAGATATTCACGGGCATCCTCACCTCCTTCCACAGTCGAAAAAAGGAGCACCCACCACACCAACTCATGACCACCCCAAAAGTACTCTCTCTCTCTCTCTCTCTCTCTGCAATTGCTAGCAATGAGCTGTGACATACCATCTGCCTTCCCCTGCATCAGCTAATTCACGAGCCTATTTAAAGTCTCTCCCTCCTTTTCACCTCTTCCTCCACCCATATATATTTACATAGTACTCACACCCCACTAGGCCAAAACTCCTCTCACCCAAAAAAAAAAACACCAGCAAAAGAACTCCAATTATACAAATGTCTGTTCCTCTTCTCCATTTTACCCTCATTGCTCTTCTACTCATGTTATCTCCTCTAGACGTAACGATGGCCAGCCGTCACGAACCATCGTCAAGTGCTGAAGAATATGTGACCATGAAGCCCCTTATTATGGATCACAAGAAGCAGCTTTTTCGAGGGAGGGAAGTGAATGGTTGTATGCCCAAGGGGTTTCGGCATTCTTCTGCACCAAGCCGATACGTGAATTATCAGACTATGGGCTCCTTGGGGTGCTCTACTAGTAGTACTAGCAGGCATTCCAATTCCAGGAATAAACCATGAACACTGCATGTTTTGTGAGGAAGGGCTTAAGTGATTACTGTGATAGTAATACCCCATTTAGTTTTGGTGTATGATTGCTACTTGGTAGGTTGCTGGGTAGCAGCTGTGGCCTGGGGCAGCATAAAACGTACAACTTTTGAGAGGTGTCTAATGAGATTTTTTTGGTTTTTTTGGTTTTTGGGTGAGAATTCATAAAGTGCGTCCAATGTAAGTATACATGTTGAGTGATTATTCTATTCAAGCTCGCTCTCTCTCTCTCTCTCTCTCTCTCTCTCTCTCTCTCTCTCTCTCTCTCTCTCTCCACAATATTTGTGAACTAAGTGAAGAGTGAAGACACTTGCAACATCCTGGGTTTAGGCCAAAAGGTGGTTGAGTTGAATTCCAAGGGTGTGTGTGTGTGTGTGTGTGTCTGAGAGAGAGAGAGAGACCATGGCCTGCCACTCCTGCTAAAAAAAAACCACATACCACATGGCCTGTCATAAGCAAGTCATTGCACAAACAGAAGTCAATGAACGCAAGTGTCCATAGCTAAAACTAAGCAGGAGTCTGCAGTCTGAATCAGTCCCGCATTAAGTGCCATATTGTCGCTTTCAAATCTTTCCAAATATGTACAAGAAAATTTCTCATTTTATGTCAAAACATGGGATACATACATAAAGCTATGTTGGGATAACTGGGGGTGCACTCTGCCTCATGGCAATCACGTGTGAATTTGGCTGGCAGTGAGAATTGATCACACAGTTCTGCAAGTTATTGGTAAATAGGTCAGCCACTTTAAAAGTATTTATAGTCTTATTTGTTTGAGACCACACACGCATCTGGGAGCAGAGTTGCCCATAAAATCTCAGCCTAAAAAATACTATGACATGACAAATATAAAGTGAAGTATTTATCCATTCATAAATATTAAGTAACATCATATAACAAACAACAGTGAAACCGGATACTGAAAGTTCAGCCGGAAACACCCCCCTTAACATCCAAGCATTCGATGAAGTGATTGTCCCCTCCATAAACATCCATGAGTAGCGTAAAAAGCAAAAAAACATTAAACTCGAGCAGGATACAACCTAACCATAGAGGTCATCTTCATCTGCCCCACCAGCAGAAGTCGCGAAGGGGTCAGATCCTGTAGCTCCTCCGGTTCCTGCTGTCTCAGAAAACCTGAATTCCGTCCCGAAACCGCGAGACTGCTGCAAGGTCTGAGCAAAGGCCTGGTATTTGCGTATGTCAGCATCACTCACACTCCTGCGCGCGTATTTCATTGACTCCTCAAAATGGGCAGCCTTAATCTCAGTCACCTCGTCGTCAACGTCCTCGTCCATAGAGTCGGGGTTCTCCCCCCTCCTCCGCTCCTTCTCTATGTCCTGAAATATATGACCAAAACATTCAGCCTACTTTCTCTAAAAACAAAAAAGCAACAGAATCAACGCAACCATCTTATGTGGCCATAAGCATGCTAATAGAAACATTTAAAAAGACCTTAAAAAATAACTATAGCAATGATGGTCAGAGTATCAATAACTGCAAATCACAAGTAGTCTGAGGTACAAGGCCAACCCAGAAAATAGGCCCCCCTCAGGCTATCACAAGATTCCCAACACCAAAAGTTCTCAACATTTGACCTAAACTTCAGTTATTTCAGCAGAAAATTTAGTCAGGGTAAGAGGTACAATGACAAAGATAATGCTGGCCGACCAAAACTGATCCAGGATAACTTTATCAACCAAATATCAACAGTATATCCATATCAATATTAACTTAATGCACACAGCAACAAAAGGAGTCAGCACAGATAATTTATCTTTCTTCAAAGAAGAAATGGAATTCTGATACCACAACAAGAAAGTTGCTCGTGCAAGATGAAGGCAGACAAAGGAACGTGGATGGTAACGAAAAAATGTGACTCGACATTGTGGCATATGCAATGAGAACTCATGATTTACAAATTATGCAGCCAATATTTTCCCGTTCTGTTGTGTGGTGCCAGATATGGAAGATGTTGAAGAAGTTGAACTACTGATAGTTTTCTAAGAAGCAACACGGACAAGGGATATGTACATGACATGACATGACACAGACATGCGGACGCATCATTCTTCAAAAATTAGGACACGGACACGTTGAGGACACGTCGAACATATAATATGTACGGGGTATTTATTATAGATATATGAATTCATATAAAAGTCAAAAACATTATCTCTATCAAATTGAGATTAGATCCATGAAGAAATAAATCCATGTCCCTATATAAGCATATCCTTGAACTATCATCTATGAAAAATGTCACTCTGGGCCCAGTCTTAAAAATTGTATTTTAACCTCCTAATATGTCCTTGGCATGTCCCAAGATTGTCCTCAACGTGTCCTAGAGTATTCACACAATGTGTGAGAGTAAAAGGAATATAATAAAAAAAATCAAACATGTATTTGGGCATAATCAAAACATGTCCGGACAGTGTTGTGTCGTGTCCATGACTGACACGTTTCGGACATGGATACGTGTGGCCTGTAGACGTGTCCTTGCTTCTTAAATAATTGTATTACGCCGAACATTTATTGAACATCTCAGTTCAGATGAGAATATGGATGAATAGCAGAAGCAAGTCTGCAGAGGCAAGCACACAAAGAAACGAAAAGGGTAGAAAGACATACTTTCTCGATGTTCTCTCTTATAGCATACTTGCATGCTCGCTGGCATATTTCTGTAATGTCAGCTCCACTAAAACCCTGAGTGTATTTGGCCAGGGCTCTCAAATCAACGTCCTTGGAGACGGGTGATTTTCTCAGGCAGGATTTGAAAATCTGCAGACGCGATTCTTCATCAGGCAGAGGTATATAAATTAGCTGATCAAGACGGCCAGGCCGCAGGAGTGCTGGGTCAATGATATCAGGCCTGTTGGTGGCCCCAATTATGAAAACAGTCTTTTTTGCAGACATGCCATCCATTTCAGTCAAGAGTTGGTTCAGAACCCGATCAGCTGCACCACCTGCATCTCCAACACTGCTGCCCCTCTGCAAACAACGATTTTCAACGTTAAAGGACAGTAAAGTAATAACTAATAACCAAGAAGCAAAACTAGTCGAAGCACAAGCAGCACATGGATTTCACTTAAGGTGCTCATATGACAAGAGTTCTAAAATTAAATCCTTCTGCAGAATTTGAAGCCATTTTGCATCTATCCACCACTCAATATGTTAAAGAGTTTCAACTCTCATACAAACTCCACATGATGGAAATAAACTCCAGAAGAACAAACGAAGGAAATGAGAAAGCAACCTGAGTAGCAATAGAGTCAAGCTCATCAAAGAAGAGGACACATGGTGCAGATTGTCTGGCCTTGTCAAAAATTTCTCGAACATTGGCTTCACTCTCACCAAACCACATGGTAAGAAGTTCCGGTCCCTTAATACTAATGAAATTGGCTTGACATTCATTAGCAATTGCCTTAGCAAGTAAAGTTTTCCCACATCCAGGGGGACCATAGAAAAGAACCCCTTTTGAAGGTGACATGCCGAATTTCTCGAACTTCTCTGGATGCTCCACGGGATATTGGACAGTCTGCGAAAGGAGAAGAGGGATAAGAAAAGAAAGAAAGACATAACCAGGCAGAAAAATATAACCAGAATAATATATAGCATTCTTATCACCTCTTGAAGCTCCCGCTTGACATTTTCCAGCCCTCCAACGTCCTCCCAGCTGACATTTGGCACCTCAACAACCTATTCGGCAACAATCGTAAATAAATTCATCATATACAATTTCAAATCAATCGACATCTGATTTTGGAAAAATAAAATAAACTTCTAGATCATGCTATAAAACACTGCTTTGTAACACAAGTTACCGTTTCACGCAAAGCAGATGGGTTGCTTGTTCCAAGAGCAGTATGGAAATGCTCATTAGTTACGGCCATGGAATTCAGTATCTCCGCATCAATAGAATCATCTTCCAAATCAATGACATCCATCTTTTCTCTGATGCACTGAAGTGCAGCTTCAGTGCAAAGAGCAGCAAGATCAGCACCGACATAGCCATGAGTATCTTTAGCTATTCTTTCCAAGTCGACCTGCAAAGAAAGATTGTATTTGTCAATCAGCCTAAATGATCGTACTTCATGAACAATAAAAAATAAAAAACCTTAAACGAGAAACAGCAATTGAGCTTACATCTTCTGAGAGCTTCATGTTCTTGGTATGAATGCGAAGAACTTCAAGGCGTCCAACTTCATCAGGAACACCAATATCTATCTCTCTATCAAACCTACCAAACCTTCTCAAAGCAGGATCAATGCTGTTCGGACGATTCGTGGCCCCCATCACAATAACATGGGCCCGAGACTTCAGTCCATCCATGAGGGTCAACAGCTGCGAAACAATCCGCCTTTCGACTTCACCATGCGTCTTCTCTCTCTTTGGAGCAATTGAATCAAGCTCATCAATGAAAATGATAGATGGGGCATTTTTCTCAGCCTCCTCAAATGCCTTCCTAAGATTGCTTTCACTCTCTCCAGCTAATTTGGACATGATTTCCGGTCCATTTATACAGAAGAAGAAAGCACCAGTCTCGTTAGCGACAGCCCTGGCTATCAATGTTTTCCCAGAACCTGGGGGTCCATAGAGTAAAATGCCTTTGGGAGGTTTCACACCAATAGATTTGAAAAGTTGCGGATGGCGTAATGGCAACTCCACCAATTCCCGAATCTGAGCCATCTGCTTCCTAACGCCACCTACATCATCATAGCCAACCTCATCCAACCTATCCTCATCCTCCCTTCGCAAGGGCTCCCCCTCGCAAAAGATCTCTGTGTCGGGGGCAACCACGCAGTACTCTCCCGGATCAGTCTCAATGACCTTGAATTCTACACTCCTCATTCCTCCTCTCACAAGGAAATTGTCTCCTTTCCTCACTGGGCGGTATGCCTCCATGAAGTAAGCTACAAATATAAATCCACAACTGACTTAAATCACCATCTTATCAAATTTGACAACTCAATATAAATCATGTATCATCAAGAGAGCAAGTACAAAAAAATTCATATGACATGTGGAAATGGACAACAGGATCCGAAGCTTAGAATGAATTTAAGTTATTAAGATTCAATTCAACTTCGTAGTGCTAGTATTCAAACCGAGAAACAAAAACATAAGTGGACTCAACATCCTCACCCTACCTCTGTGATGGACAAACATAGTGCTAGTAATAACTTTTCCCTACATCCAAAATTACAGGTCAATCTCTCCATTTCAGAATGTCCCAAATTAAATTCCTCTTTGAGAGCAAAAGCATACAATTCTCATTTTTCCAAAACAGGTTGTTACAGTTGGTATCAGCCTGGTCTACATGGTGGGGGCCACCTCTAGAATCTGGTACGAGTACACTGATTGTGCTGTCCAGAGCTAAGTGCCACACCATGGCCACCAGGGGAAGGTTGTTGGGCCAAGGGGTGCAACAAGGACGATGCAGCCAAAGTGGGGAGATTGTGACATCCCCACATCCCACATCGGGAAAATATGAAAGTATTAAATGATATATATGGGATTCCGACCAACTACTATATAACTCGAGGTTAACTTTTTGAGCCACGTGGTTAGGCGAATGGTTAGCAAGTCAGCTGGGGCATGTCCTTACAGTAATAAGGGGTAATATTTTAAACTGATGCCTTTCAATTTGAACATCATTGCAATTATCTTTTGTCACACGTCTCCTTAGAGAGTTGGAATTCCCAGAGAGAAGTAACATTATGGGCTGGGGGAGAACATAACATGAAGGAAAACCGTGTTGCGAATTTTTACAACCAAGAAATCTGGACAATTCTGGGAGTTAAAGCATATATTTACTGACCCAACAAAAGAAAGAGAAACCATGGAAACCACGTAAAAAGTAGACAAACTACCAAGCAACATACATTGCTTAATAGATTATATCCACACGCAAAGGCAGAAACAAGGTTCATAAACTTACGTTTCAGGTAGGCATCAAACAGATCCCCAGTAATGCCTTCAATGGTATCATCCAGTGGCAGTATGTGGACACGTTTCCCATACTTTACATCTGGGCACTGGTGCACAGATACAACATCAGCAAGTCTAACCCTCAGATTGGCTCTGACAACCTTGTTCATTCTGATCTTCGGCTCTTCACAGGTTTCATCAGCAAGGGCAATACAGACTGTGTCCTTTCGTTTCTTCCCCTGGAAACCATATTGGAGAAAAACAATATACAAAAATTGCAAAGAATAAGTAATCACCAACTGAAATATTTCATTCCCATCTATGTATTGTGGACTGAAAAAACCCCTAAAATGCAGTAACAATTACAAATTTATATGTCCTCACGGCATTATCTTACAATTCAGTTTCTACCACTTGACCTCTTTGAGGCCAAGGCATAAAGCACTCAACCTGGCATCCTTCCCAACTCATCAATCATTAGCTCGTGAGATTCAGCTGTCACGTTGGAACTTCTGAACCCAATCCAGAGATTCCAAGCATGACAAAAACTATAACCCAAGCACATCCACTGACTTGGTTAACTTAAATCAACAAATAAGCCACCAATTAAGCATACGCATTATCCATCAAAGAAAATACAGATCTATCAGGATTCCTTCGCCATCCAACACACCAACAAAGGAAAAAATCGGGATGTAGGAAACAAACAACTGCAATCTAGGTCCATTATACAGTTTAAATTTCATCTAAGATATCCTCCTACAAAGGTGTGAGCTCAATCAATGCATGCAAGCATCACCTGTTCAGACTCACTCAAATCCATTGTCCAATAAAAACAGAAAACCATAAGAAGCTGAAACTTCCATTGGATAACCAGGATATTCCAGACCTAAACAATACAAACGTACGATCTCTGAAATTCTTCCAAATCCAAAAAACCCAATTCTTAACTACTCAAGCTTCAACTACATACCTATATGGAAGATGAACAAACCAAACATAGGGATCCATATAACCACCAGATTGAAACAAATAGAACCAATTCAAGCAACAACTTGAAACAGAACTTCCACATGAATATCCCCACTTCAATTACTCCTCCAGAACTAAACCGCACACAAAATCCCCAACCTCCCAAATTCTCAACAAAACCCAATAAACCCAATTCATAAGTCTTCTTTGTAACATCCACTGATGAAGGACATCAGATGCAATACACAAACAAACAGAACCACATTAAAGCAACAAGTGGATAGACATCTAGACCATAACTTCCACATCAAAATCCCCACTTCAATTACTCCTCCAGAACTAACCCATACAAGAAACACCCCCCCCAACCTCTCCAATTATCCATAAAACCCTTTACAAGATCTAAACAATACAAAACACACGACCTCCAAAATTCTTCCAAAATTCATAATTACTCAATATTCAAGAACGTAGCTACACGGAAGATGATCAAACAAACATAGACACCCATATAACCACCCGTTAGTCTGTCCCTGCAACCCATCACATCCCCAACCTCTCCAATTCTTTCCAAACCCTTAACACCGGCTTAAAAAATCTTTTTTTGTTTATAAAATTCATTGATGAAGGACATAGATGCAATAAACAAACAAATAGAACCATTTTATTTTATTTTTTGATCGGCCAAATTGAACCAATTAGAGCAACAAGTTGAAGCAAAACTAAACCAAAACTTCCACATCAAAATCTCCACTTCAAGTACTCCACAACTAAATAATCCCCAACATCTCCAAATTCCCGCAAAACCCTAAAAACCCAATTCACAAGATCTCAAAACTCAACTACACATACAGATGTACAGGCGAGAAAACAAACAAACCTTGATGAGGATCGTGTCACCCCGAAAAAGCTGCAGCTTTTCCATAGTGTTGGGGTGCATAGCGACGACGGAATTGTCGTCGTTGACGGCCTCATCGACGATGAGCCGATTGGGCGACTTCTTCCTCTCTAAGATTGCGGTGGAGAAGTCCTTCTTAGGCGCTCCTTTACTGGAGAAAACAAAAACACAAAATAATCAATCAAACCCTCGACCAAAAAAAAAAAATTCGTCAAAATTTGATAACAGTGGAAGATTTTCGGATGGATTGGGAAGTCAAACAAAAGGAGAGTTGGTGAATTGGACTCACGAGTCGGAGGATTCAGCTGGGTGAGACATGTTTGTAGTTCGATTGATGATCTGAGAGGAGACGATGAAAACGCTACGAGTTCGGATAGAACGGTGAAGAGAATAGGAAGCTGGGTTCTGATATATATTGCTTCTTTTTCTTTACTCGCAAGAAAACCTTCTTTTTTTTTCCCCTCTTTTAGCAAATCCTATTCTTTTTCTTATCATAAGCACAATCCTATTCTACCACTTAAATCCGGAGACTATAAAGTCCTGTTCGGTTTGTGTTTTGATGGAGGTTTTTTTTAGAATAACGAGTGATGAGAAATACTTCTTCCGTTCCTAAATGAGAGTTCTTCTTTGGAATTTTAACTTTTTTAGGGGACATGTAATCATTACATCTACTTTCCACCATTACCCTTATATTCTACCTATTTTGCACCATTTGTATTCAAATAAGAGGGACACTTTTGGAATTTTATCAAATTTTCACTTCTATTTTTGGAAAGGGACAATCATTTTGGAACATTCCAAAATGGAATAAGTGACTCTCAATTTGAAACAGAGGGAGTATATACTTAAAAAAATTATTGAAAATCGTGCATAGGAGATTTTGGGGTTTGTGTATTTTATTGGTCCCTTTTGAATAATTATTAGTTTTTGCATCATATTTTTTGAATTAATCAGACGAGTATAACAAGTACTCCCTTGTTCCTAAATAAGTGTCCGGCGGACAAACTTAGGCCCTACAAAAGATGCATGTTTTTCATTAAAATATCTAACTTTTTTTCACAATCTAATAGAACTTATTGCCATTTATTGATTTGTGAAAAAAATTGAATTTTTTTAACAGAACAAATGCATTTTTTTATAGGCCTAGGTTTGTGCGCCAAACACTTATTTAGGGACGAAGGGAGTACTAAATAATTATGACCAACCGCAACAAAAAAGTTTACTAATGACAAAAAAAATTATATCAAACAGCCGTCTTTTTTGTTCAAACTGTCATCTTACATGAACTTTTCAATATTTGTCCACAGGCTACATCTTTTATATTTTTCTGATTCGAAACAAATGATTAATTTCAAAAATTAAGATGAAATCCTAAACAAAAGTTACGTAAGGTAAAATAATACCTAAAATTACTAGACAGAAAAGTTAAGGAAGAATGAAAGACAAATAGTGGAAATGGCTCGTGGGATTTGAACCCTCACTAAGAAAACTTTTACTTATTTCTCTCTCTCTTTTTTTCTTTTTTAGGTAAAATAAAAGCTGAACGTTTATTTAAAATCTTCTGAATCTTTTCTTTGTTAAAGGAGAAGGTGACCTTTTGCTCCAACCTGAGTGTCTTGTCTTAATGATTTTGCTGTATTATTTTTTATTTAAAATAAATTTATCTTTTCTTAGTTTTACGTCAAATTTTTTTGAATTATTAGTTTGCCTTGAAGAGAAGAATCTAAAAAGTAACAAATTATATGATCAAGCCCTTAAAAATGTTCACTAAAACTGAAAAAACAATTCAAAACAGACAGGCTTTTTCAATTATTTTTGTTTATTTAAATTCTTTTTAAGTTTGGTTTGTGTTTTATTTTTTTTATTACTCTTATCCAGATGAATTAATAATTCACAAAAATGCCACAAAATTAGCAAGAAAAAAAGGGGGGAAAATGACTAAAGATAAAAATAATCTAACAGAATTATTAAGCCAAAACACTTAATCCCCTCCAAGTAAATGGAGTATATTTGAAATACCTATTGAAACTCTCTGAACAAGTACTTGAGAAGAGTGTTACAAAAGAGAAATTCAAATTTTGAGTTCTCCTGCTGGAAATAAAGGAATTTTGTGGTCACAATTTCAATCGACACCTAAGAATTAGCACTAGGGTTGGAGGTAGGGGTAAAATAAAAGCTGAAAAAATCGAACCACGAAAAAAAAAAAACTGTCAAAAATATTGGTTTGGTTTTTCCGAGCTATTGATTCGGTTAGGTTTGTGATTTTGGAAAGAAATTGGAACAGGTTCGGTTTTGGTCCTGGTCGAAGGAAACTGAAAGAAATCGAATTGAACCAAAACATAGTAAGACTTATCCATGACCCCAATATACCGATCGAGTAACTCATTATCAAGGTATAACACTGATTACTCATGACATTAGTTTTTGTTTTTCAAAATAGGTTTGTTTGATTTTGGATCTAAGAAAACAACTTTCTGGGTATTAGTTTGGAGTTCTTCCATATTACGACATAATCATACTAGGCCGTATTATAGTATTGGGTTAAATTGGTTATTAAAATTAGTTATTCTATCTATTCATATTTGTCCACTCGGAGTTTGTTATAGCCTTATAGGTGTCTATGGCAACGGGGCAAGGTGAGTTTTGGCGACCCCAAAAATTATGGCACGATCCCAACCAAGTAATTCATGGGTGCCTTCGTTCTCGCCTCATTCAAAGTCGGGTTTACCCGTCCGTGAAAAATGAAAAAAAAATTATTCAAAATTAAAGGCAAATTTTTTTTTTTGTATCATGAGAAAAATAATGGGGTATAAATATAATTTTGTGGTTCAATGATAAAAGTATTACACTAAAACTATAATTTTGTATGTAAAAATATTCCGGAGCGGGTAACATCAATCCAGATCCTACCCAACCCCGATCGGGTATTTTGTACTTTCCCCCAAATTCACCCTTGATGAAAACTCGCCCCAATCGGGGCGGGTTCGAGACGGGACGGGCTGAATTTCCATCCCTACTTCCACCTTTCACAGGTGCGGTTTAGTTCTATTTATCAAAGATGTGCTAATTCATTTTTTGTTGGGACATCATTAGTGCTTATATTTCGGGAATGATTTTTACATTCCCCTTTTATCCATTTGAAATTCTTGTTTGGCTTTATTTACGTGAATATATCAAATTACCCTCCATAGGTAAAAGGTGGTTGTAGAAGTAAGGATTATTTTAGTAATTTCATAATAACGATGACAAAAAAAGGAGTGTAAATGGATTGGAAGGGCAATGTGAAAATTATTTTCCCTATAGATTTGTAAGAATGCAATTACGGTTATAAACAAATCCAAGCTACTCAGGAGCAGCTCAAAGCTCGATTCAACTAGTTCATCTAGTAAAGAAGTCAAGCTCAAACAAATTTTTTGCCTCGTTTAGCAAACAACCAAGCTCGAGCTAGCCTTAGCTCAGTTCCCATAAATAAGATTGGCTCATACGTATGGGTTTGGCTCATTTACAGAGACTCGTTTCATCGAGCTCTCAAATACTAGTCGAATTCAAGCTCCGATCTGAGCAGTGGCGGAACCAAGATTTTAACCCCGAGCCAACTTCGTAGACATATATTTTTTATCGGGACGTATACTTATATAAGGTTTTTGCTTTTTAATTCATTACATTTGTACATTAAAATGATTCTTTAGGCTATATCAACTATCATGTGCTTGTTTTTTATTTATGAGAAAATTGAGAAATGAGAATGTAAAATAACTACAGTAGTTTTTTTTTATCAAATCGAACAAAAATTATTGCGATTATAAGTAGCTATACACGAATAATTATCAAGAATATTCAAAATCAGGTATATACAAAATAAAAATTTTAAAACTCAAACGCTCGGGGAGCTGGGGCCGGGGCCCCTGGATCTGAGTTCAAGCTCACACAATTTCAAATGAGTCGAGCTCGAACTCCCTAGAACTTGGCTTCGGCTAGTCTCGTTTGCACTCTACATGATGAAATTACGGAAGAACACCGTAAATTATCTTTGTAGGTGTAGGACCCTTTTATTTTTATGTCCCACGATTTGAGTTTGCCTCGGCTTCATGAATTATTAACGATTTGACTATACAGGTTTAGCAAGAAACCAATATCTGACAGTAACCAAAGAATACTGCTTCACGAAAGAGAAATACTCCATGACTCCATCTGCTTAAGCCATTATCTGTTGAAGTTTTCCTTATTTTGGACTTCAAATATTATATTACAATTTGCACCCCTAAAATTAGAGGTGACAAATTTAACCCAGACCCATTAATTAACCCAAACTCATCAATTAGAAAATAGACCCAATCCAACCCATTTATTAGTTGGGTTAGAATGGGTCTAACCCATCTAACCCATTTATTAACTGGGTCTTAATGGGTCAACTTAAATGACCTAATAAGTCATGTACATGACCCAACAAAAAACTCCTTTCATCAGTGACAAAAACCCTTAATCAGTCGACTCTAGCCTCTGTCTCCTCTCTCTCGCTCCTATGTGGTTTGTTCAATTCAAACAAAGAAAATTTTGGAGGCTCCGACTAATCTCAGCCGTTGATGATGCGTAATGGGCCCACGGGGTAGGCTTGCTTTTTTTGAAAAAAAATACAACCCCAAAAAATCACGAAAATAATACTCTAGGATCCATAACATTTTGTGCTATTCTCAACTCAATCAAGCTCAATTGAATACTAACATTTTTGTTTATCTACACCTCAACTACATATATTGTCCTCGGAATCGCTATCAAATACATGTATCCACAACTTAATTTGCCTAAAGATCTAAAGATTTGTTGCCTTCTCTCACATTTTTAACAAAAAATGCAGCCCGTCGGTTCTGCGCCTGACGTGAGTGATCCGCCGGCTTCTCAAGAGTTGGAAGCTCCTTAGGCTCCTATCCGAAACAGGTTTTTACAATTTCTCTTGGCCTTTATTTGGGAGAGAGTGAAGGAGTGGGTTTCTTGAGAGCTATATTTGGAGAGGGAGGAAGAGTAGCTTTAACGACCTGGGTTAGAGAGAGAAGCTTCCACGGGACCCTCGAGTCGATTACGTGTTGGATCCGTCTAAACCGATGTTGCAATCAATATAGGAAATTTGCAAGTGGGGCCTGGGTTAGAGAGAGAGAGAAGTATTTTGGTCATTTTAGCATATATTATGTACTTGGGTTAATAGGCGAGTCGGATTTGCTTCTAAATAAATAGGTCGGGTTGGATACGGATAATTAGACTCATAATTAATGAGTCAATGACCTAACTCACTTACAACTTACCTAATTTGACCCAAACCCGCTCATTTGCCACCACTACCTAAAATCAATGATTACTTCGTTTCTTAAAAAGGAAGAATACCATCCTAGACTCAACGTGGGCACACGCCATATATGACCAATGAGATTGTAGTATAAAATATGCTTTCGTTGCAATTTTCTGTTCAAATCTCAGGCTATGAATACCATGACATTCAAATCTAATTTGGTCGAGACCACACACGTATCCTGGAGCAGATCAGCCCATAAAATCTGAGTTGAGTTTTGTTCACCCTCCACTTAAGAGGGTAAACATTACCCTTCTTCCTATTGGTTGAAAGGGTATGGATCCCACCACAAGGTGATGTCATGCTTACCAAAAAATATATTGCATGGTAAGCATGACATCACTTTGTGGTGGAATCCACACCATTTCAACCAATAGAAAGAAGGGGTAATATTCACCCTCTTTTAAGGAGGGTGAACAAAATTGCACTCATAAAATCTCCATAAAGTCTACAAACACAGCTCCGGATACGATTGCATCCGGAGCCGTTCGATGCATAAACCCGTGTGCATCAAAGGACTCCGGATGCAATAATGTATGGAGTCTCAGGCTAAAAGTTCCCATGACATGACAAACACAGTAAAGAATCCATCCATAAATAATACTACTATTACCATCAAATAACAAAATACAGTGAAACTGGAATCTGAAAGTTCAGCCAGGAACCACCCCCCAATTAAAATCCACGCCTTTGATAAAGTGATTGTCCCCTCCATGCACCATGAGTAGCGAACAAAGCAAAAGACATTAAACCATCCTTGAATAAATAAGAGCAGGATATATCCTAACCATAAAGGTCATCTTCGTCGGCCCCAGCAGCAGAAGTCGCAAAGGGGTCAGTTCCAGAAGCTCCTCCAGTTCCTGCTGTCTCGGAAAACCTGAATTCAGATCCGAAACCACGAGACTGCTGCAAGGTCTGGGCAAAGGCCTGGTATTTGCGTATGTCAGCATCGCTCACACTCCTACGGGCGTATTTCATCGACTCCTCGAAATGGGCAGCCTTAATCTCTGCCACCTCGTCGTCAACATCCTCGTCCATGGAGTCAGGGTTCTCCCCCCTTCTCCGCTCCTTCTCTATGTCCTGCAATATTGAACAAAACCTTGGTCAACTATCTCTAAAAACCAAAAGGGACAAAATCACCACACCCCATCTCATGTGGCCAAAAGCATGCTAATAACAAGTAGTCTGAAGTTGGCAGGACCTCTCAGCATGCAATCCTAAATAAGATGGTCCAAATCATTAAGATGAAGGCCAACCTAGAAAATATGCACCCCTCAGAGCATCCCAAGTCCCAAACCCCACCCTAAAGCTCTCAACATTTAAACTTAATTCAGTTACTTCCCCTACAAAAAGTTTGGTCAAGGACCAGATAACACTGGCCAACCAAAAACTGTTCCAGAGCAAACTTTATCAACCAAAATGCCAACAGTTTGTAAATAGTCTTAAATATCAATGGGAAATAGCATCAACTATACACCCTAAAAATGGAATTCTGATACCACGCTAGGATAAGTGTTTGTAAAAGATTTAAGGCACCCAAAGGAACGTAGATGACTACGAAAATATGACTAACGGTATGACAATTGACAATCAATGGATAATAGATTATGCAGCAAATTTTCCCCTTTCTGTTGTTCCCAGTATAAATGGACCAAGATAGACTTGCATTATGTTGAAGACATTGGACTACTGACGGTTCAATTACCCCAGCCTTCTGCAACAACTCAATTCACATGAGTACGCAGAAGCAAGTCCACAGAAGCATACATAACTTCATAATCCTTCAAAAATGATATATTAAAAGCGCACAGAAAAAAAAAAGCGGGAAGATAAACATACTTTCTCGATGTTCTCTCTAATGGCATACTTGCACGAGCGCTGGCATATTTCTGTGATATCAGCTCCACTAAAACCCTGAGTGTATTTGGCAAGGGCTCTCAAATCAACTTCCTTGGAGATGGGTGATTTTCTAAGGCATGCCTTGAAAATCTGAAGGCGTGACTCTTCATCTGGCAGAGGTATATAAATTAGCTGATCAAGACGGCCAGGCCGAAGGAGTGCTGGGTCAATGATATCGGGCCTGTTAGTGGCCCCAATTATAAAAACAGTCTTTTTTGCAGACATGCCATCCATTTCAGTCAAGAGTTGGTTCAGAACTCGATCAGCCGCGCCACCTGCATCTCCAACACTGCTTCCCCTCTGCAAACAACGATGATCAATGTCAACTGTTAGTCATAACCAAGAAACCAAACTAGTGGTAGTGGAAGCATAAGCACATGGAATTTAACACTTAAGGAGCTCATACAACAGAAGTTCTAAAATTAAATCTTTGGTTGAATCTCAAACCATTTTGAAATTGTCCACCACTCAATATGCGAGTAGTTTTCACTTTCATACAAACTCCACATATCCAAATAAAAATCCTGAAGAACTGAAGGAGATTAAAAAATAACCTGAGTAGCAATAGAGTCAAGCTCGTCAAAGAAGAGGACACAAGGTGCGGATTGTCTAGCCTTGTCAAAAATTTCCCGAACATTGGCTTCACTCTCACCAAACCACATGGTAAGAAGTTCAGGTCCCTTAATACTAATGAAATTGGCTTGACATTCATTAGCAATTGCCTTAGCAAGTAAAGTTTTCCCACATCCAGGTGGACCATAGAAAAGAACTCCTTTTGAAGGTGACATGCCGAATTTCTCGAACTTCTCGGGATGCTCCACAGGATATTGCACAGTCTGTGAAAGGAGAAGAGGGAGGAGAAAAAAAAAAGATGTAACCAGGCAGAAAAGATATGACCAGAATAATACAGATCAAATGAAATTCAAGCATTCTTATTACCTCTTGAAGCTCCCGCTTGACATTTTCAAGCCCTCCAACGTCCTCCCAGCTGACATTTGGCACCTCGACAACCTATTCGGAAATGCAATGATTAGAACTTCAAACCAATTGACATCTGATTGTCACCAAAAAATACAATGAACTTCAAGGTCATGCTATAGAACACTGCTTCTGTAACAAAAGTTACCGTTTCACGCAAAGCAGATGGGTTGCTTGTTCCAAGAGCAGTATGGAAATGCTCATTAGATACTGCCATGGAATTCAGTATCTCAGCGTCGATAGAATCATCTTCCAAATCAATGACATCCATCTTTTCTCTGATGCACTGTAGTGCAGCTTCAGTGCAAAGAGCAGCGAGATCAGCACCAACGTAGCCATGGGTATCTTTAGCTATTTTTTCCAAGTCGACCTGCAAAAAAAGAAAATTGTAATTGTCAATCAGCCTAAATGCATACTTCATTAAAAAAAACACCCTTAAACAACAAATAGGAGTTGAGTTTACATCTTCTGAGAGCTTCATGTTCTTGGTATGAATGCGAAGAACTTCAAGGCGCCCAACTTCATCAGGAACACCAATGTCTATCTCCCTATCAAACCTACCAAACCTTCTCAAAGCAGGATCAATGCTGTTCGGACGATTTGTGGCCCCCATCACAATAACATGGGCCCGAGACTTCAGTCCATCCATAAGGGTCAACAACTGCGAAACAATCCTCCTTTCAACTTCACCATTCGTCTTCTCTCTCTTTGGAGCAATTGAATCAATCTCATCAATGAAAATGATAGATGGGGCATTTTTCTCGGCCTCCTCAAACGCCTTTCTAAGATTGCTTTCACTCTCTCCAGCTAATTTGGACATAATTTCCGGTCCATTTATACAGAAGAAGAAAGCACCAGTCTCGTTAGCGACAGCCCTGGCTATCAATGTCTTCCCGGAACCAGGGGGTCCGTAGAGTAAAATGCCTTTGGGTGGTTTTACACCGATAGATTTGAAAAGTTGCGGATGACGTAATGGCAACTCCACCAATTCACGAATCTGAGCCATCTGCTTCCTAACACCACCTACATCATCATAGCCAACCTCATCCAACCTATCCTCATCCTCCCTTCGCACGGGCTCCCCCTCACAAAAGATCTCCGTGTCTGGGGCAACCACGCAGTACTCTCCTGGGTCAGTCTCAATGACCTTGAATTCTACACTCCTCATCCCTCCTCTCACGAGGAAATTGTCTCCTTTCCTCACTGGGCGGTATGCCTCCATAAAATAAGCTGCAAAAAGATATCCACAATTGATATAAATCACCATCTTATCAAATTTGAGAACTGATATAAATCAAAGTCTATCATCAGGAGCAAGTAAAGAGAATTCAAATGACAAGTCAAATTACAAGATCCCAAACTTGGAACTAATTTAAGTAATTAAGACCCAGTTTACGAAAAAATTTATGTTTAGATTCTGAAATTTTTTTAGCTTTTAAAAAGCAGTTTTCAGTATTTGTAAAAAATTCTTGTATGTAGATTTTGAGATTCTAGGGATTCCTAGAAGCTGAAAAATAGTCTGAAATTTGATTATGGAGAAGCTGGTTATGGGGTGCTTTGGGGACCAAATAAAGAATCCACAATAAATCAAATCTCCCCAAGTAGGATTCGACCTACGACCAATCAGTTGTTGGATTCTAAGTAATATGGAAGCTGATTTCCAGCTTTTTACAACAAACCATACCAGCTTTCGAGACAGATTAACCTTCATTTCACAGCTATGAGAAACAAGTTTACCTGATTCTATTAAAGTCTATAATCTAAAGTAGAATCTTAAGCTACTATTAAAAATCTGCTCCCACAGCTATCGCAAACACCCTAAGGTTCAATTCAACTTCGTATTCTAGAACCTATTGTGCAAGGGAGCAATTAAACCGAGAAATGAACACAGAAGTGGATTACGACATCCTCACCCTACCCCTGTGATGGACAGATCATGCAACATGCAACGATAGAAATAACTTCTTCCTACGTCCAAAATCATTGGTTAATCTTTCCATTTCGAATGTCCCAAATCATCATTCCACTTTGAAAGCAAAAGTATAAGCAGATCATGCAACGATAGAAATAACTTCTTCCTACGTCCAAAATCATTGGTTAATCTTTCCATTTCGAATGTCCCAAATCATCATTCCACTTTGAAAGCAAAAGTATAAAATCTTTGTTCAAATTTATTTTTCCAAAACTCAACCGTATTTGAACATGATTACATAAGGGGCCTTGTTTGAAACCGCTTAAACATGATTGCAATTATCTTTTGCCACACGTCTCCTTAAAGATTTGGGATTCCCAAAGATGGGTAACATTATGGGATGGGAAGGGGGGAGGGGGGGAGCACATAACAGCAAGGAAAACCGCATTGCAACTTTTTTTTTAACATGATATTGCAACAAAAGAAAAAGAAACCATACAAACCGCTAAACAGTAGACGAACTAGCAAGCAACATACACTGCTAAAAAGAGTATGTGCACATGCAAAGGTAGAAACAAGGTTCATAAGCTTACGTTTCAGGTAGGCATCAAACAGATCCCCTGTGATGCCTTCAATGGTATCATCCAGTGGCAGTATGTGGACACGTTTCCCATACTTAACATCTGGGCACTGGTGCACAGATACAACATCAGCAAGCCTAACCCTCAGGTTTGACCTGACAACCTTGTTCATTCTGATCTTCGGCTCTTCACATGTTTCATCAGCAAGGGCAATGCAGACTGTGTCCTTCCGTTTCTTTCCCTAAAACCACATGAATATACCAATATACTTAAAAATTACGCAGAATAAGCAATCACCAATTAAAATATTTCATTCCCGTCTATTTGGACAGAATAAAACCCTAAAAATCAAAAAATTATTTTTCCTCACAGAGTCACAGGCTTATCCTACAGACTACAATTCAGTTTCTACCACTGGACCTCTTTGAGGCCAAGGCATATAAAGCACTATACCTGGCATCATTCCCCACTCATCATTCATTAACTCACTATGTTCAGCATTCAGATTGGAAGTCCTCTACCCCAACCTAGAGATTCCAAGCATGCCTAAAACTATAGCCAAGCACATCCGCTGACCTGGTTAACTTGAATCAATGAATAAAGCTACCTGGTTAAGGTTAACTTGAATCAATGAATAAAGCTTCAAATTAACAATTGCTTACTTCAGATACACAATATTAGCTGAAGACTCAAAGAAAATAGAGATTCATTAGACTTCCTTCCCCATCCAACACACCCACAAAGGATAAAATCGGGATATAGGATATTAATAACTGCAACCAAGGTCCATGATACAGTTTAAACTTCATCCCAGATATCCTCCTACAGTGGCGAGCTCAATACATACAAGCATCACCTGTTCAGACTCACTACCATACACTGTCCATCAAAATAAATTCAAACATCTTCAGCTTTCACTATCGACGTAAAATAGAGTTTGGAACGGCAGTGGAGGACCGAAGGTTATCCCATTGCGACAAAATACTAATGATTGAGTGGACAAAGTACTGAACATCAAAATGTTAGCTTTCAGATAGATATTCAATTCAATCAATCGACCTATACATTTCCTTTCCATCAGCATCAGCCCACTTATACATGCACACGTGAGTGAGAAGATAACGATATTCTTGCAGTCCACATCTACATACACCTTCAAAAGCACATATTCCAAAAGGCTTCCAAGAGAATCATTCTCTGCTCACTCAACTAGCATCAACTAACCTCCACTTACGAAGCAGATCACACCCAATACAGAAACAAGTAGAACATCAAAGCAAGAATTTGAAAAGCACAAGCAAAACTAAAAAGAACACAAAACCAAACCAGAACTTTTATATGAATTCATGTCCTAAGCCTGAACAACAATTTCAATTCCCACCTCTCCAATTCCTTCCGAGGTGATTAATGCATCAGATGCAATACACGAACGAAACAGAAACCATTAAAGCAACAATGTGAAGAGCAAAAGAAAAACAAAACAAAACCAATGCTTCCCTAAATCACCAGATTATTCTGAAAGTACCCCAACCTCTCCCACCCTTTCCAAACCCTTAAAACCCACTTCATAAGTCTTATAAATAACATCCACTGATGAGCAATACACAGACAAATAGAACCTCTCCGATTCTCCACAAACCCTAAAAATCCGATTCACAAGATCTGCAAACTTAACTACACGTTCAAATGGAAGACGAACAGGGGAAAAAAAACAAACCTTGATGAGGATCGTGTCGCCTCGGAAAAGCTGCAGCTTCTCCATGGTGTTGGGGTGCATGGCGACGACGGAATTGTCGTCGTTGACGGCCTCATCGACGATGAGCCGATTGGGCGATTTCTTCCTCTCCAAGATTGCCGTTGAGAAGTCCCTCTTAGCCCCTCCTTTACTGAAAATAAAATAAAAGAGAACCAAACCCTTGTCAGAAAAATCGTCTCAGAGTTTCATAACAATGTCAGATTCAGATCGATTCGGAAAGTTAAACCAAAAGAAGAGCTAGTCGATCGGGACTCACGAGTCGGAGGATTCGGCCGGGTGAGACATCTTCTTCGTCCTTCGATTGCTCTGCGGGTTTGATCTGAGAGGAAGAAGACGATGAAAACAGAAAAAACGATTGCGGAGAGAACGGAGCGATATATGGGGACTAGGTTGGAATATTTATTGCTTGGCTGGGTACGGTTTCCGTTTTGTATTAGTAGTAGGAGGAGGGGATTTTGCTTAGGTTCCTTATTTTACCTTCTAGATGCTTCTTTTTTTTGCCCAACTCACAAGAAAACTTTTATCCCGGTAAATTACAATAAACCCCTCTCGTCTACCACTCGTTTCTGACTCGCCGCCTGAAGTTTGAATTTGAACACTTGGCCTCCTTGGGAAAGAATAAAGATCAGAGATGAATTATATGTTGTTAAAAAAGGGAAATTCTAATTCTAATCGTATCCACCCATCATCTTGCTTAGAAGCCCCATTGCATTCATTCAAGGCTTACTTACAACCAGCAACCCTTCCCATGTATTTAGGGGCTGTTCGGATAAAAAAGAAATCCGGCTTTCCCGCCAATTTGCTGGCTTATTGGCTTTTGTAGTACAGTACCATTCTGACACATACAATCCAATTTGCACCTTGATTGGTTGGTTGGCTTTTTTTTGCAGACCCACAGTGGCTTTTTGGCTTTTTTTCCCGGGAAAGCCACTGGGCTTTTTAATCCGAACAGCCCCTTACCTTCACCACCAGACAGAGCCTTCCATTCTTAACACCACCATATCACAAACCCAAAGCCATCCACTAAGAAATTTGAGCACCTTTGTTTCTCGCTCTTGATGTCTTTCTTTCTTCGTGTTTACCCGTACCTCCTCTTTTATCTTTGCTTTCTGTCTTTTGTAACAAAGTTTAAGAGACATCAAGTGGAACTAGTTTAAGAAAAAAAAAATCCTTAAAATCGTTGGACTACAACATGGCCCCATTGCTTGCGATGATGTTGTTTGCCTAAATACAAGATTAATCCCACAAATATCTACACACCATTAAGAAAACCAAAAAAATTTACATGTTCAATTTTTGTAGATGCACCAATTGTTGTAGGATTGTAGCGCCTTCTATTTTGTACGTAACAACGATGATTAATTAGGGCTTAATTCAGGCTTAAGATTTGGGGCAATATTTGGCACCAAAGCTCTATTGAGGTGCGAGATATGTCTACTTAGGACTAGATACGAGGTTTTAGTGGTAAGTGACTGATTGAAGGAATAAATAATGAGTAAAGAGAGCAAGGGGATAGAATATGGTATGGGTGGAGCGTGCAACAGATCTAGAGGAAGAGACTATGGTTGCACATGTGAATGTAATGGGAATGAGGGTCAAGGATGCAATTGAGAAAGACTCAAGAAGGAGAACGGATGGAGAAGTGTGGGGGTGGGGGCTATAATCCGGTAATGGTTGGCGTAGTCATGGCAGGGCGGACGTGTGATGGACGTATGGGAAGAAGGGTTACAGACTTGCAGTGAAAATCATAATGTGTGTGTGTTGGGTGGGGAGGAGGTCGATCTTACTCACACAACATTTGACACAAAACTAATTGGAGTTCTATGCAAATAATCAGATCCATTCAATTGTTTAAAATCTATTTTTTAGAGTTCTTGTAAAAATTAACTCATTCAAATATCGGTAAGGGCTTGACAGGAATCAACCGAATTAACTGATCAAGCTCTTACTGATATCCAAATGAGTTGTTTTTTTAAGGGAACTCTTAGAAATTTTGTTTAAATAAACTGAACGACATTGATCATTTGCATGGGCCGGGGTCCATCGCAAAACTTGTGTCAAATATTATATGAGCGCAACCGGCCATTGTAAATATATATATATTATGTGTGTGTGTGGAAGAAGGGCATACATAGATGAAGGGTAAATTTTTTCAAGAGACCTTATTACGAGGGAGTGTAATTTTGTAACATTACCCACCCTTTTATTGGTTGAAATGGTGTGGATCACACCATAAGTGATGTCATGTTTACCCCTGTAATACATTTTTTTGTAAGCACGACATCACTTTGTGGTGAGATCCACATCATTTCAACTAATAGGAAGGAGGGTAATGTTCACCCTCTTTTAAGAAGGGTGAACAAAACTCAACTCATTACGAGGTCATGTGTTATACCAATGGTATATTCCATCCACAACCCTAACCGTTTGATGACGGAAGGGGTTTATTGCCATAATGTAGTAGATGAAGGGGTTAAGTGTCTGAGTTTCAACTTTAGGGGGCAATTAAAAAATGGGTAATAGGCAGAATGAAGCTCAACGTTTGGTTTAATGCCGATTCTTTTCTGTTTTCAAGGAGAAAGGTCAAAGGTATTCTTGCTCCATCTAATCTTTTGTATAATAGTTTCTAACTTTTTATGTTTCACGCATTAATATGACAAATTATTCTCAAAACTAAACTCTCCAAAATGAATACTTCAAAAGAGTGTAACAAAAAAACCTTCAAAATATGAATTCTTTTCGGAAAGGGGAAATAAAAAAAAAACTTTATGCATGGTTGGGAAAATAAAAAAACTCCACGATCAAAATTTCAATCAACGCCTTATGGTTGGAGATGCTCTTAATATTTTCATTTTGTATAATACAAACTAAGTAATTAACGTTGTATTTGTGCTAATAAGTTATTTTATTTAATTAAATAAACATACAATGCAACGAGCATCACCAAAATGAGGCCAAACTATTTTTTTTCTCTCTTATTTGACTGGGTTTCATCAGCTATAGTAAAATTAAATAGTATCAAGAGGGTTACTTTCATGATGTCCAATATTTTATATATTATAAACCATGTGTTTGTTTTTTAGTCAATCTCAAGAAAAGCTATCTTGAACACAATTCTAAAAAATTGAATTCACAACATGTATTTTTTTTGAACAGCCTGAATCCGCAACATGTTAATTATAACTAGAGTTCTTTGGGCGCACCCGATGTGTGTGAGTGTGCAATTACTAAAAAGATCATGAAAGTAAGTGATCACATATGCTTCGGATTTACAAATCCCAAAATCAAAAACCAAAACGACCCATTTCAATCTAGATGAACAAGCACCCACACATGGCATAATTAAGAAATACTCCACAAACTTTTAAATCCGCCATTCCTTCATTGCATAGAGTGTTTCTGCAACCAGGGGAAAAAACATGACAAAACTTCCACACACAAAAAAGAGAAGGAAAACACCATGTTGGGCTCTATCACTTGTGACTTGTGAGATTGCATTGCACCATTTTTCTTAAATGGATTGTTGTTAATTAGGAAGAGTTTTACATATGTCTTTTTATGTCCTTCTGAATTACACGAGATAATGCATCTATTCTACTATCATGCAAGAAGTTGTGCACCCTATATCACATTCTCAGCATTCAAAAATCCTACGTGAAGGGAAATGTCAAGGGTTATTAAAAATGAAATCTTTTTTTCTTTTTCCCTTCCCGACGTACACTATGTTCGGAATGTTAGTAAGTAACTTTTTAATTTTTGTCCTAGGGTGTTATAATGTCATAACTGTTTTTGTTAGTGCAAAAACTGTAGCACATAAACGTGACAAAGGCGTTTATGTACTGTAGTTTTGGCACTAACAAAAACAATTTTGGCATTATTAACACCCTTGTTCTATTGATTTTAAAAAAAATATTGCAGACTTATTAAGAAACCCAATTTAATTGATTAGGAACTTAAAATGGGCAATGAAGGGCTCACACCTGTTTAGGCTATTGAGGGGAATCCAAAGATGTGCTAAATCGCTCTTTGATGGGGATATCATTGGGAATTCTATTTACTTTAATATGAAAATTTGGTCAAGAGACCTTTGGCCCAACGGTATTAGGTGCACTTTAGTGCTATGAAAAATGAAGTCAAGAGTTCAAGTTCTCCTTTAGGTGTTAATCTAAATATTATAACCTTCCTTTGCCTATCGGAAGATATGGAATTGTGGGAAAACACCGTGAATTATCTTTTAAGGCATAGACACCGCAGGTTTGAAGTCAGGTACTAATATTAAATTTTGGGGAAAAAGCTCCAACACACTCCCTACTTTCAAAAAAAGTTACGTATCTCAATGATTAGAGGTGCATATGAAACCCATCCTTTATAGGTGTTACGCCTATTGGCTAAAATGTCACGCCAATGTTATGCTTTCTAGTGAAATGTTACGCCTCTCAGTGGTGGGTTATCATCATATCCAAAAAAGGAAGTGTGTATTGTAGCATGACCCTAAATTTTGTCCTTGCAATTGCAAATTAAATAGATTTGTCAACTATCTCTCCGATTGATCAGAGGAGCTAGTGGACACAGGACCAGTGATCATCGGTCCATCAATGTGATAAAACATTGGCCAACCAAACCTTCGACATTAATGCATGAAAAGACTTATATATCCAGTGCATGAAGGCCCCAAAAAGGCTATTCCTATGACCCTAGCTATGACTGGGATAGTGATATCCCATGGCTCAAGATAATGTGTTTGTTGCTCTATGTGTTCATAATTTAAGATTATATATAAAATTAACTGGTGCTACGTTTTTAATATTCTTGGAGGCTTGAACCAAAGGAGTTCTGCTACACACACAGCAGATTTGTGCACAGATTTCGTTGTGGGGCCTACCACGGGTCCCACACAAATCATCCGAGCCGTTTATTAAATGTAAAACATTTTTTCAATGGTCCCCGTAAAAAATAAGCTCAATCCGATACCTATAGGTGCTTCATCCAACCATCTAACTTTTCATTCAGATTTTTGGATAATGAAAAGTTATATAGTTGGATCGAGTACCTATAGGTATCGGATTGAGCTTATTTTTTTCGGGGACCCTTGAAAAAATATTTTACATTTAATGAACGGCTCGGATGATTTGTGTGGGACCCATGGTGGGCCCCACAATGAAATATGTGCACAGATCTGCTGTGTGTGTAGACTTTCTGGAAGCAAAGTCCATACGTGGGCTTCTATTGTTGAATCTTCTTTATGACAACAAGCACCAGAATTTTTTTTATAAAAAATAATCTTTATTATTAAGGGTCAATGGACAAGAAAATATTCTATTTTGACGATAGATAAGAATTTTTCGCATGGACTTTGGATATGTATGAATTTTTTTTTATTTTTTTAAAACATTTAAAGGGTCGAAATTATGGAAACTTGGAAATTTGAGGGGCTTTTGATTGTTTAGATAGGGTTTGTGTTACTACCTGTACAGTGTACAGAAATGTATTTAGAATGGGGCCTATAAGCTTGGGAAGTAATGGGGCCTAAAGCAAGTAGATAGTATATAGCATATACCACCCTTAAGATAAGATTATTGTAATAGAATGTGCTAATGATTGCCAATTAGCCAGCGATTAAGCAGGAAATTAAAAATACATTGGAATCTCTATGCACATCTCACATATTTTTTTTTACACTTTTAAAACATACTTTAATGTTGTTTTCAGAACTTCCTAGGCTTCTTTTCTTTTAGAGATTAACTTATTTACGGAAGAGGTGCAAACGTGGGGTTTGCACCGCTGCCATGCGTGGGCCCCTATCGACAGTTTATCGCAATTATCTAAATCGTTTATTTTGTAGAACCCATAGAGTAGTGTACATATGCAAAGAATTAGCTTGACCCAACATCGATAACTATATCAAAAATTGAATTTTGATTTATAAAATCGACGGTCTGAATTCTGTCAATAGTATTTTAAGTTAAAATAATACAGGCCGACCAAAATTCAATTTTTAATATACCTATCGATATTGGATCAAGCTGATTTTTTTGAAGAAATGTTTTTTCACTATCCCATATCCAGCCTAGCTCCCTATGTAACCCCTTCCAAACATGTCGTGCATGTTAGTGGGTAAGTGAGGGTTAGGGGAGTTGATCCTATTGACTAGATAAATTTCGAACGCCCATTCCCTTGGGCCAGCTTGCAAGGTTCTTGCGGGTCATGTTATTTCAAGGAATATTTTGGTACGTATTATAAGCGATTAATTAAACATTGTCCACGCCTATAATTATTAACTGAAATCATCTTGCAGTGGATTAATTACAAAGAAAGAAACTTCTGATGATTGCCATGATCGATCCTAGTTACTATTATTATTATACGCTAAGCTTGCTTGCAACTTACCATTTCATATTTCTGCAATAATTATAGGCTGCTGATTTTGCCACTCCCTTTTTTTGTTAACGGCACTTCCCTACAAGTGTATTTTTGCAAAAATACACTTGCAGGGGAGTGACGTTAAAAAAAAAAGAAGTGACAAAATCATTTCCCCCTAATTATACTCTATTGAATCATTTTATAGGTACAATTACTTAAACTGGACGGATACTATCTGTCTGTCTGTCACCTAGTGAGGGCAGATGCCTTGTATAACCAATGATGACACAGTTCATTCGATTTTATGGGAAATGATTTCCATTCTCTTTTTTGTTAACGCCACTTTTCTGCAAGTGTATTTTTTGTATAAAAAATACACTTACAAGGGAGTGGCGTTAACAAAAAAAGGAATGACAAAATCAGCAACCTTTATCTATTCGATCTTATCCTTTTTTATGAAAAATATGCGGGCTAGATCACTGCCACGGGTGGCATGTGCTAATTCACATAATGCACAGACAGGACGGATACAGGAGCGCGAGTGTCAAAGTGTCTTTCAAAAACTTCTCAAACAACTAAAATTCGTGAGTGCGAAAGTTAAGAGTCCGAGCACAGAGATGATTGAGAGCGCGAACAAATGCGATTTTAATGAATTGCGTGACTCACGGTTGAGCCGTATTCCAAATGCCAGATTTTTTTTTATGCCGGATTGTTTTGGTGTAATTTATAAGCTTGGGCTACCCAGAAGTAGTACAAAGCGAAAGTTTATTCCAGTACCTTACACACTACACATAGAATGATGCTACTAGTACATATGAAAATTTTGTACCAGTGGGTACAAACTCTTTTCTTGGCCTATTTTAGGTCTCAAAAAAATGATCGGAGTCGCTCATTTTGTTTGAAATACTTTGCCTATGCTCCCTGCAAAAAATAAGCTCAATCCGATATCGATTAAGACACCTACAAAACATCCAATTTTGTCTCAGAATTCAAGCCTAAATTCTAGAGCAAAGTTTGGACGTTTCGTAAATACTCTTACCGAAACCAGATTGAGCTTATTTTTCGCAGGAACCATAAGAAAAGTATTTCAAACAAAATGAGCGACTCCAATTATTTTTTTGAAACCCAAAATGGACCGAGAAAGAGATTTGTACCCACTGGTACAGATGAAAAATCTGTATCAGCAGACTTTCTGCTACACATACATGTTCTCTTTGAAATCTAAGGTATCAAGACATAATGATTGCTCTTTGAAATAATGTACCCATATTTGTTGCATAAACTAAGGAAAATCAAAGAAAAAAGAAAAAAAGTAGTAGTAGCATAAAGTAAGCAAGAGACATTACAATAACCGGAAAACAAGCGGGTCAAAAAGATCCACTATATATCATTTCAGTATCCAATACATTTCAGTAATTTCATTGTCCTTTTTATATATCACTCCTTTCACACTCTCCTTTCTCTGCCCTCTCTCCAGCTCCAGCTCTAGCTCTAGCTCTACCTCCGATCCAGGTAAGTCCCTTCTCTCTCTCTTTCGCACTCAGTATCTTTCTTCTTCTTGTCTAGTCTTTAACACTCTTTGTTGTTTTCTGGGTCTTAAATTCCACTCTCTAAGTTGGGTTGCACTGCTTATTGCAAGGAGTTGGTGGGTTTTCTTGTAGGGAATGATTTTTTTGGAATGAATCAAATGAAATCACCTGCTCGCATATCTTCTTTATGCTGTCTAGAAGTGTGATATGTATGCGTATTCGAGATTTTGGGTTTCTTGGCTCATGTTAAGAAAGTTTAGAGTTGGGGAAATAAGTAATCCAAGAAAAGAAAAAAAATAAGCCAAGAAAAGAAAATGTTGTGACTGTTGGGGAATGACTTGATTTTCTATGTGAGTTGGGGAATGATTTGATTTTCTATGTGCGTTTATCTTCTTATGTTTATCAGGAAACAAGCCTCTATTTTAGCAGTTTTTAGAATCAATTTTGCAAATAACTATTCAGGAGATTCAACTAGTTGCCATTTTCTCGAAACTTGATTTTTGGGCCTTTTCCAGAAATGAATCCAACTTTTAGCTGCCATTAAAATGATGTTTTCAAGTTCTTAACAAGTTTTTCCCTCCACAAATAAATAAGATAGTGAGGACATTGAGCGTGTTATGTTTTCCAAAGCAGTTTCTGAGAAGTTTTATTGATTCTGAATTTGCATCCAATTGGAAATTACTTCTCCAGTTGGACATTGCATTTGTTTCCTGTAATTTATTAGCTTAATTTCTGCTGGATGCAGTAACAGCTGTCTCAAATGCTCAACTGGATTGAAGGCATTCGGGTTTCTGGGTTGTTCATCTAAAAAGTAAATAGACGTGCAATTGAATTTTTGAGTAATTGAAAGCCTTTTGTTATGCATTCAGTCCATTAAAGTACTCATAAGAATTTTTGTTATGTGTTCTAATGCAATCAGTTATTGGAAAAGGTCAAATGGAAGAAATACAGACTCAATCAGATAACTACAGATCTTCTTCTTCTTCGGCGAGTAGTCCAGCTAGCAGGGTGCCTTCAAGTAATTTTTTCTATCTACGGAAACCTGGTTCAGTCAGGCAACCCATATCCTTTGAAGATTCACCAGTTTGGGATGACACGGATATCGAAGTTAGGATGGAGGAAGGTGGCGATTCCATCAATGCTGCCACCACTCCAGCATCACCATCTCTCTCAAAGCTCAATAGCGGGTCATTTCCATCCCCACCGTTGCCGGAGGGTGCTGTTGTTGTGAGAAATATTGCAGGGGCTTCACTTGCTTGGAAGGACTTAACCGTTTCTATAAAGGGAAAAAGAAAGTACTCTGATAAGGTTGTGAAGAGTTCAAACGGGTATGCATTACCGGGGACAATGACAGTTATTATGGGTCCCGCCAAGTCCGGGAAATCGACGCTATTGAGAGCTCTTGCAGGTTTCTAGCATTACATTGGTTGTTATTACCGGAAGTGCACTTAATTACGTAGATGGAACAACTGATGTTTTTTTTTTGTAATGTAGGAAGGTTGCATGATTCGGCCAAGATGTACGGGGAGGTGTTTGTGAATGGACAGAAAGCACGCTTGCCATATGGGTCTTATGTAAGTAATGAATTATGTTGTGTCCATTGAATCTACTCAGTGATAATTTACATTGAGGTGTGTATTGGGCTTTTGGCTTAATTTGGTATCTTCTCAAAATGCTTCGCTAGGTTTTGTATCAGTAAAAGTTATAGTGAAACTGCAACTTCCATCCTATATGAAAACTGCAATAGTTACGTAACTGCAATAGTTACGTTTATACTTGTCCAAGTACAAAAATTTTAATGACAAATGATGACCTTGCTGATTGATTTGTGTACAACTCTATACACATTAGATTCTCTTCTCTTCTACAGATTTCAGATTAGACAGTGACTTATGAACTATCGTATATGACCTCCACTCACCTTGCACGGTCTTCTTTACAATTGCATGTTACTTATAAATTAATAATCATCAATTCAGCCACTATGGCTGATCCCCCTTCTGTCGGTTCAAAACCTGAGCTCACAGGATTCTCTTCAGATTGCAAAACTTGAATCCATTCCCGAACTCCCGGATGTCAACACTCAAATCAATCTGTTACCATATTTCTTTTACCCATGTGTTTGTAGTGTCCGTGACAAGCCTATTCTTAACTTACGAATTTGCTTAAAAATTTGGAATTAGTGAACTGTAATTAGTGGTTAGAAGTGTATAATTTTCTCGGTATCAAAAGAGATGCAATTTGTGTGCTTGTTGTGACATGCTATTCTAGTGCTTTGTCTTTCTTTGTTGTTTGTGAAAGAAACAAAATTACCGAAAAGACTATAAAATACATATAAAAGATATCTAGGACACCAAAGATTGAAATCTTGCAGTAAAAATGCATATAAACACTAAAACCAGGGAGTTTACAACCCCAAAAAAGCAGAAGAAGGAGAAGGAGAAGATGAAGATCAGTGAGAATTAAACAGTAAAGCCAACAGATTATTTGACAACATTTAACGTGTGTAGGTCAAGGATGGGACTTTGGAAGTGGTTGGGTTGTGTGAAAGCAACAGGGTGCAGTGTGCACGATGGGTTTGTTTTTCGGTTGAGCTTTCTAGAAGTGAGATATTAGTAGATTTCGTTGGGAGTAGTCTCTAATTCTATGAATCTAAATCTTGGAATTCAAAATTTTATAGTTCTCTTTCTGTTTCATCCTTGCCAAACCACATAAATCCTTCTCAACTTCTCCTCGTTGAACTTGCGCACTATCGACGGTGCTTTCTGCATCTTTCCATACTGTATAAGTTGCTTATCAAGAGACTCATTAATATTATCATGTGCTGTGTAAAAGTTACATGAACGAGTTATACTTGGTTTGATTTTGATATCAGGCTGGAAGACTGCCTTAGATTTGAACCTCATGATTGCAGTGCATCTTTCTATGTCTATAATTTTTTGAGTTTGCAAATTCTGATGTGGCATTGTAAACAGGGATTTGTTGAGAGGGAAACCACACTTATTGGATCCCTGACCGTGCGTGAGTTCCTTTACTACTCGGCACTGCTCCAGCTTCCTGGTTTCTTCTGTCAGAGAAGGAGTGTGGTTGAGGATGCTATCCTTGCTATGTCTCTGGGTGATTATGCAGATAAACTCATAGGTGGTCACTGTTACCAGAAGGGCCTTCCGAATGGCGAGAGAAGACGTGTTAGTATTGCTCGAGAGCTTGTCATGAGACCGCATGTTCTCTTTATAGACGAGCCTCTTTATCATCTTAACAGGTTTTTTTGTTTTCCTGTTTCTCCATGTTCTTTCTCTGCTTTAAAACAGGAAGGGTCAAGGATGTTAAGTGGATTGTGACTCAATGCCCCTACAAGTGCTATACTGCTATGTCATGATGTTGTACCATGTGCTTTACTCTGATGACAACTAAAACCAGGTTCTCCTTTTCCCAGTGTTTCAGCACTTCTGATGATGGTTACATTGAAGAAGCTTGCGAGCACAGGTTGCACTCTTATATTTACTATCAACCAGAGCAGCACAGAAGTGTTTGGCCTCTTTGACCGAATCTGTCTGCTTTCAAACGGAAACACACTGTTTTTTGGAGAGACATTGGCTTGTTTGCAGGTAATACATCACCAGAAAATATTCATTTGCCCTTTTCAATCTAGAGCTTTGTTAAAGAGTTTGTGAGCCCATTATATGTGGTGTTTCTAGATTTGGAATCGAGTGATTGTCAAATTAAGATGATTGAGGTAGTAAAGACTAATGATACTGGTTATTCATCCTTACTATTTATATTCTTCTTCTATGTTTTTTTATTTTTGAACGGCTATTCTTCTTCTTCTATGTTATTACATTATTAGATGCTGCTAGGATGTCCAGGAGTAATGTGAGGACATGAACATCAAATACTGTTGCTATCGTCTGAGATTCTTAGTTATGATTTACTTTTCCTCATATGTGCCTTGTAACTAACATGCCTTCTGTTGATGAAGCACTTTTCAAATGCTGGATTTCCGTGCCCAATCATGCAAAGTCCGTCTGATCACTTTTTACGTGCAATAAATACAGACTTCGACAGGATCATTGCAATGTGCAAAAATTGGCAGGTATTTGCTTCTTTTCTTGCAGTCTTACTAATTCTTACCGTTGCAGCTTGATTTCTTTTTGTTATGGATAGTGGTATTAAATCTTTAATGACAGCTGGTTTTTTAAAGTTGCTGTTGTTTTTGGTTGTATCTATGAAGTGGTGGCTAAACAGTGTTTTCAAGAAACTCTGTTTTTTATCTCCTAGTGTATATTTATGCTAAGTGGTTTAAACAATCTTTCACAGGATGACCAGGGAGATTTTTCATCTGTAAATATGGACACTGCTGTTGCAATTCGAACTCTTGAAGCAACTTATAAATCATCAGCAGATGCTGCTGCAGTTGAGACTATGATACTAAAGCTTTCTGAAAAGGTAGTGGCATTACTGAATTCTCCCATCAGTTCCTAATTGTTGGTCCATTATTCCATTTTGGCATATTCTAAATGTTGGTCCATTTTAAAAACTCAAACGGTAGCTTTCCAAAGTAATCCTTTAGATGACTTAAGTGTTCCAAAGTAGTTAGAATATAGGAGTAATGATGGAAATTATGTCTTTAAATTTGAATTTAAGTGCAATCATTACATGTCTCATTAGAAAGTTGGAAATCCCAAAAGGGACCAACACTAAGGAACCTAGGGAGTACTTTTTTTTGTCCTACCTAGGCAGGCTTCCTTTGCGTGTCACCCCTAAGCTGTAGTCACATCTAGATTTACCCAGACTTGACACCAATACTCAAGTCCGTGTAACGGATCACCTATGAATTTGAATTCCGTTGCTGTCACCAGATTCACCAGTAACCCCTAAAGCTTATGCTATTAGGAAATGCATTGAAAAACGTATGTCAAGCTGTCCAAAATAGTTGATTTTTGTATTAAAAAGATCTGTCCAAAATAGTTAGTAAAAGGGTGTTTTTACGTATGGAGTTTCAGTTTTCTAAGGAGAAATTCAAGATGAACTGCTGTCTTGAACTTTCAATTGTGTTTCCGTATCAGAAACAGGAAAAAGTTAAAATTAAATCCAAGCTGTGAAAATGGAGGTTAATGTAGGGAATTGGGATGTACGTTTCAGTTCATGATTCCAAGTGTTCTCTGTTGTGAGTCCTCGAATGTTCCCTTTTTTTGTTTCCTTTCAAAGTTGTACCTGAATTGTATGTGTCTAGTGTCTGGCTTGTCATCATTCTTCTGATAGCTTATCTTTTTCCCTAAGACTTGTCCATTGTGCTTTTAATGTGCATGTGTCCAATGCCCGAAATGAACGGCTATAATTTTCATATGATTGCTATGTGGGCTATCATCTTCCCTAACTGGTTACAAGCAAATATTAACACAGGAAGGTTCATCTCTCAAAAGCAAGGGGAAGGCAAGCAATGCCACTCGAATTGCAGTTTTGACTTGGAGATCCTTATTGGTTGTGTCAAGGGAGTGGAAATTCTACTGGCTTCGGCTGGTTCTCTACATGCTTCTCACACTATGTGTTGGAACAGTATTTTCTGGATTGGGGCATTCCTTGTCATCTGTTGTGGTAAGTTTTGTAATTTCAGATCAGACACCTTGCTTTCCGTATAATAGTGAAATTGTAACATGCAGCTGTCAGCCTGGTTCATTGTCGCTTATATCAACCTAAAACTGGTACTTTCAAATCCAAATCTGAAAATATCTCTCTTCCAGCTTATCAATAGTTACTCTGGAGTTCATCCCTAAAATGAAGGAACCTTTTAATGCTGGCTTCTTGGTGGTGCATTTTTTTTGTCAACGACCACAGGGATGTGATTTTTTTTGTTAGCCCTAAAATGATTTTGAGATGTTTGCATCAAGGCATGTACTGTCAATCAATTCTTGTTTAGTAGTCCGGGGTTGCTTTTTAACTCTAATTTATGTCTTCAAAACCTTTAGTTACATCTCCTTGTTTTGTTGTCTTTTCAAGGTGTCTAACCTTTTGACAATCTGACATGGAAATGCAGACGAGAGTCGCTGGGATATTTGTATTTGTATCGTTTACTTCACTTCTAAGCATTGCTGGAGTGCCTGCACAGAGGAAAGAAATCAAGGTAATAGGAATTTTCAATTTGACCATTTATGTTAACTTCAAGTAGCCTATGAAACTGCCAGTAAGATACCATTTGCATGGAAAATTGTCTTTGAATCTGTTGGCTACATTTAGCTTATAATGAAAATCTCTAGAGAATCATGTGACTAGCACTTTTGAGGTTTATTCAAAAGGGTAATAACAGGCGGTTTTGAAATCGAAGAAGAAAACTTGAGGCATTCGTGTCTGAAGATTTTGCATATACTATTTTGTTTGGTCATGGATGCTATAGTCTTTACATCTGTTAGACTACATTGGCAAACATGTTGTGTCAACTTGAGAACTGCATCTGGTTTTTAAAGTTTTTACCAAATGAGTAGTGGGTTGCTTAGAAAACCTCCAGCTGTATGTCAGTTTTTAAAAATAGAAGTTAACTGCCAGTGTTGGCCTGATTTTGTATTTCAGTCCCTTTGAGTTTCCTGCTTACTGTTTTTTAGACATCTGAAAGTGTTATTATTGCAAAATGTGTGGTTCATTTTAGACATCTGACGCCTACTGGTTCTTACATTTTCTTGAAACTAACAACTATCCTCCTACATTCAATTAATTATAACCTTTTGTGTAAGCATGCTGACCTCAGGAGTTTAGTTTTCATTTTATGTAACCACCATGCGAGTTGGATCATTTCTTGTAACAAATGAACTTTCAAACTTTCAGTAGAAAAAAGTTCTTAGTACTATCTTTCTTAGATATTGTAGAACATCACATGAATGTCATTGCAAAGATTCCTTTTAAACCTAATTTATGAACATCTAAACTCTAAAGCACTATTTATTATTTGCATTAGATGGAGTGTCCAAGTGGTGCATAGCATTACATCATTCTTGGAAACATTCATGGATGCTTTATACATGCCTGCTATTCTATACTTTAATTAAATTTCCACATGATGATGCAGATATACGCTTGTGAACAGTTGAATCAGCATTCGGGATCATTGGTTTTCTTACTTGGGCAACTCCTCTCCAGTATCCCATTCTTGTTCCTTATCTCCATTTCATCTGGTCTTGTCTTCTATTTCCTCATTGGGCTTCGGGACGAGTTCAGCTTGTTGATGTACTTCGTGCTGAATTTCTTCATGTGTCTTTTAGTAAATGAAGGACTAGTGTTGGCTCTTGTTACCATTTGGCAAGATGTTTTCTGGAGCATCTTAACTTTGGTGTGCATACATGTAAGTACCTGATGCACTATGCAAACTTTTCATGCAGAACTTATAGTAGAGCTTTTTTTTATTATCAAACTACTAGTCGTCTCTCTCTCCATTCATTTGTGATTTCTCCATATTCTCATGAGCAGACTGATTTGATGTATCAGAATTCAGTACCATGTACTTATTTAGATCCCTAATTGTCCCCTAAGCTTAGTTGTTAGGTAATTGTGTAACATTTTGCATCAAGCTGTTCAATACTGTTTCTCACGTTGACACGTGCACGCGGAAATGCAAATATTCATTCATGATGAGAAGGATACTGTAAACGGGTAACAAATGCAAAGGAACTTACAACCAAAGACCTTCCAATATTGAGAACACTGAGACCCTATTGAATCTCCAATTGTCCCAAATGCTTAGGTTGTTAGACAATGGACTCAACAGTTTTTATCAAGCTACTCTTTAATACTACATCTTCTTTTGATATGTTTAAATTAATTACATGACTAATCTGGTTTTTGTTTTTGTTGAAAGACCTCGTGGATGTTATAGGGGCCATTTTTTTTTTACTATTTCCGTTGTTGCCCATGTATCTGTTTAACCTTTATCTAACGGGTCATATGTATGGCATTGCAGGTGGTAATGATGCTTTCGGCTGGCTATTTCAGAGTTCGAAGTACTTTACCCAAATTAGTTTGGACATACCCAATATCCTATATTGCTTTCCACACTTACTCAATCCAGGCAAGTCGAGAGTCATTATTCGCTATGGCATTCCAGTACACCCTGTAATACTGCTGCGGATTTTAAAAGTAACTTGACTGTCACAACATATGTTATTCCAGTTCCATTTTTGGAATCTCTGGCCAGAGGACCCGTAGCGTAGTGTTCACTTTTCTACTTGTACATTAAGATTGTTCCCACAATTTTCAAGTATGCTGTAGTTAGTAATGGGCTACTAACTTACTGTGAATCCCACTGAACGAATTGTAGTTAATGTTACAAGAAGGTAAGCACACCCAATGGTTGTGCCATGGAAATGGAAATCTCTCTACCAATCCTCCACAATCGAAACTGAAGCAGTTGAGAGCAGATGGATTTATGACTCCAAGCAGTAAATAAAAACTTGTAGTAGAGGTTGAGAGCAACTTCTACGGGCAATTTTGGTACTGAAAATATTGTTACATAGCTAGGAAAAACAGAAAATTTTAGTAGTAGTGCCCGTTTCTGTATTAGTTATTTAGTATACTGATTGAATCTCACGTATCTGTTACCTGCTTGTGTTTCAGGGGATGTTGGAGAATGAGTACATTGGGACTTCCTTTGCGGTTGGGCAGGTAAGGACGATCTCTGGTTATCAGGCACTTCAAAGTGCGTATGAAGTATCTCCAAACAGTAATTCAAAGTGGGAAAATTTGCTGGTGTTGCTCCTAATGGCGGTTGGGTACCGGATTCTCGTGTTCATTTTGCTGCAATTTCGGGTCAGGAGAAGCACATCTATCGTTAGATTTTTTCGTCGTAAGAAGAACACAAACAATGCTAGATGAATGAATGTACTATCGGCATCTTTGGTGGATTTTTTGTATTTTGTAAATGTTGGAAAGGAAAATATGGAATGGTGCTCAGAAAGCATGGTTTCAGGTCATGTTATCAGTGTCTTAGTGCAATCTTAATACAAAGGGCATGTTTTCGGGTCGAATTCATTTTATTTCTTTCCCATTCCCCCATTCCATTGAGAATGATTAGTCATTTAGTTGAAGTTGTTTCACGATCATTCACTGCAGCACACCCTCGCTCGCTTTATCTGTACTGCAATTAAAAACTTCTGCAAGTTCTATTGTTTGAATTGCATGTGCCACAACGGATTGGGAGCCCCTTAACTAAGAACATGCTGAGAAATCGGCCAAAGAATAGTACATACACAGCGCATGAAGAACAATCAAGTAGAGAATGCAAACTGAAAAGAGACAGATTTTTACGTGGTTACGTTTATGGCAGTTTTTATTATGTTTCGACTGAAGGAACAACGTAAGTTACATCGGCGTATAGCATGATATTTAAATTCTAGGATTTACATCATCCATATTACAATAATACTCCTTTCAACCTGGTTGAGCCCTCGTTGCCTGGACCCTGCGACTTGACATGGTCAGCGTAGAGGTAATCTACAGCAGAATCACGCTTCACAAATCAAACAAAACCATATATACATAGATAGACATGAGCATTGTATATGCGTTAATAGTAAGTATTTGATTAGAAAAGCTTAAGACTACACTAAAAGCTTAAAATGATTGCCACTTCAAATTCTCGAATGAATTAGTTTCCATAATTGGAAAGCAGATGTGACTAGGTATGGGGACGTTTCATGGGTGACGAAAATAAAGTTCAAGTGGCAACAATAATTGTTACTTTAACTTTCAGTCATTTCATTTCTTTAGAGAGTACGTATTAGAGTTGTTTGTCTATATGTGATAATGGCATGAACTCTGAAGTGTTTGTCCGGTACTTGTAATATTATGCTTGTAACTTTCTAGGAGGAAATGATGGGTCATAATGTAAGTAGCATTCCAGAAAGGTGGGTTGTTTGTCATCATATGTAAAGGAGATTCCTCTTGGCCTATAGAAGGAGGAGGCCACCAGTTATGACTCAGACTTAAGCAATAATATTCTCTAGTGTTTGTGTATCTCTTGATCCTCTCTCTTCTCTGTGATATAGAACTTGAACTTCATTCACATGCACTAGTCTCCCACATTAACACCACCCCAGTCTCTCTCTCTCTCTCTCTCTCTCTCTCTCTCTCTCTCTCACACACACACACACACACACTAATATATATAAGAATGCTATCATGTAAATTGTCCCTAAAAAAGGGGGAGACTCCAAAGCATTATATATCCTCATGCAAAAGGACGTGAGTTGATCATAAAGAGTCAAACCAAAAAAGCCATGGCAAAGGTTGGAGCCAACGGTAAGAAACATGAGAATGGGATCAGTCTAAAGCTTAAGACAGTGGTGGAGATGCTTCAAAAGAGTCTTGATCACTTGTTGCCATTCTCAACTACCGATGATAACAACGTACCAGAAGATGTGAAACAAGGGTACTTTGCAGTGATAGCAGAGGACGATTACGAGCTCAAGAGATTTGTCATTCCATTGACTTATTTGATTCACCCTTCCTTCCTTCAAGAGGCCATATATTGGAGCAAGCAGCCGAAGTGTAGGGTTTCTATGGCGAGGGTGCACTCACACTCCCTTGTTCTCCAAGAGAACTTGAGCGAATACTTGATGAGGAGTTGGAGAAGGACAGATAATTCAGTGATGAAAAACTCATCCGGAATGATATTTTGCTTGTGAAATTATTGTTTGTATGTGCTGAGAATATACATGGAAGGTCAAGTTATCTATTCTCTTTAACAGTTTAAATGCTAATGCTTGGCGACTGTTCTCATCCTTTTGTATTTACCATCTGGGTTGGCACATCCCACGACTCCTGAATTTTAGTGAGATGTGAAATTCATGAATACCATGATAATGTAATGTCATCTGTTCGACGAAAATAGAAAAGGTCGAAGAGAATGATCATTGTAGCATTGTTGATCACTTGGACATCCGTAATCCATCTCTGCAACTGAAGAGAAGCTTTAGAAAATCGCAGAGCTACTCTGAGAGCAAAACTAACCCTAGTTTTGGTGTTGCTTCATGCAGAAAGAGGAGATGATATTTTCGTTAGCCGTTAAAAGATCGGCTTAAGCTGTTCTGTTCAACTTAGCCGAACCCATTGACACATTATAACTGCATCACCATACACGCATATTCAACACAATCACTCTCAATGTTTGATGTATTCAACGGACTCGGTAAATGAGACCGAATTTGAGTTCGGAAAATATGGAATAACATCTTTGAAATTGATAAGAGAACCCCACACAGACAATTTCGGCCAACTTTTAGACATGAAGATAAATCCAAAATTGCAACCCAGCAAAACAACACACTACTGAAATCCATATATCATTACAAGCCATCCCATACAAAAACTGACTAGAAGCCAAGTAACGGGGATGGTGAATAGTAGAATATGATCACCATAAATTTCAAGTACAATGTCAGGTTCAAATTGAATAGATAAAAATGACATAATCCAAACACGCGTATCCGCTCAACAAGAAAATACCAGCTGTCATATATCGTATTGGTGTCCACAGCCGAGAATAAACAAAATTCTAAATGCATGATGTGAATATAGGAGGAAAAAATATTCCAGCTAACCAAAGTAGAGAACCTTCATCGCCTCCTCTGCTCCCTTGGCTGTTCTCATAATCTCCACCTAGAGAGCACATTGTAAAGACCACTGGTCCTCTTTCTTAGTGAATCATATAACCCTATAATAACAAAGAAGACAAGCCTAAAATGTGCTTCAATCGGACAAACCAGCTTTCTTCTTCAAGTGCTTCTTGAAGTCCATGATATCACCCTCCCATCGTGTCACTTTCTGATTCTCACACAGCCAGATCTCGTGGGCCACCTGGTTTATGAGCCTAAAATCGTGGCTAACGAGCACCATACCACCATCCCACTCGTTCAAGGCCTCAGCCAACGAGTCAATAGTCTCAATATCCAAGTGATTAGTAGGTTCATCCAACAAAAGCATCTGGGGTTGTCGAAACGCCAACCACGCGAAAATCACTCTGCTCTTTTGCCCGTCAGACAAATTCTTCATGGGCATCACCTGGGCTTTTCCGGTAAGCCCAAACCTGCCTATCGCCGCCCTCATCTTCTCTTCCTCGTTTCCTGGGTATTCTTTTATCATAAACTGGAGAGCAGGCATCTCTAGGTCAAGTTTCTCAGCCAAATGCTGGTGGTACTGAGCAATCCTCAGGTGGTTGTGCCGCTTGACCATGCCGTCGAGGGGGGTCAACTCCCCTGTCATCAGCTTCAGCAAAGTACTCTTCCCAGCTCCATTGGGCCCCACTAGAGCTATTCTAGAGTCCAAATCTACTCCAAAATCAAGATCCCTATAGAGAATGTTCTCGGGGTTATAGCCAAAAGAGACTTCCGAGAATTGGAGTACAGGAGGCGGCAGCTTCCCCACATCAGGAAATCGGAAAACCAGAACCTGATCTCTAGCCACCTTCTCTGTGAGACCACCTCTCTCCATTTTTGCCAGGGTTTTCTCTTTGCTCTGCGCCTGGCGGGCCAGTTTTGCTGATCCGTGTCCAAAGCGGGCAATGTACTCCTTCATATTGGCAATCTGCTCCTGCTCCCACTTGTATTGTTTCATTTGGTTTTCTTCTAGGTCCCCACGAGTTTGAACATACTGGTCGTAGTTACCGGTGTAAATCTTCAGATTCTTGCTTTGCATGTGGATGATGTTAGTGCAAACACCATTCAAGAAGTCCTGCGAGTGTGAAACGACGACCAAAATGCTCTCGAAATTCTTCAAAGTTTCCTCCAACCAGACACAAGCTTCCAAATCTGTTATTGGAAGATCAACCACAAGTTCACTATTAACATTTCTAAACCGCAGGATCAAAGAGGATAGAGGGAGAAAAATGAGAAGGAAAACAAAGCTTCATATCAACCACATCAACAATTAGTGATAACAGAATTATTATCAGTCAAGGTCACTAGTTTTTGGCCTTACCATCTAAAACTAGACCAAACATATCTTGTAACATCATAATCAGCTAAATCTGAATTGAATGACCTTAACACCATATCAACATCTGACAGCGTTTGTATTATTTGGGCGTTTAGTCCATCAGGTGATGCAGGCTTTGCCCCTTAGATGTATTTTTCAACCTTTGGTTGGAATTTCCCTTCCCCCTTTCCTAAATAAAATTGTTACTTTTGCCGATAAAAAAAACAAAACATCTGACAGCGTAGAGCCCATGTTACCTGGAATTCAGAATCCTTTCGCTATGGTGAAAGGGAATGTGGTCCGCCACATGCCTTGAACTTTGGTAGATAGGTAGGCTTCTACAGGTTACAATATTCTAATGTAATTAATTCATTGAGGGCTTGAAGCAACAACCATAAAATAAAAGAGCATTATCACTTCAAAAAGTTTCTAAATAAATTGCAGTTCTACGAGCCTTGTGGCCAAACTTTTACATTTTTTCCTTGAGAAGCTCTACTTTGTGATTTTTATGTAGTATTTTCACCATAATATTGCTCCCTATCGACTCTAACAGTTCCCATCAATGGCTTGATGGACCGAGGACGTCTACAGCAAGTCAGCAACATTACTACATTTCTTTTTTTCTTTTCCTCCAAGGAAACTGTAAAGAAGATAGAATGAAAACCTTTTGAGACTGCTCTGGATCCCTAAAATTCAGTGTTTTTGTAAAGAATGTTTACCATTTTTCAAAACGAGCATTCCAGACATCGATCACTAGGGTATTACTATATTCATATTAGTATTTTTAGGTAACACATCGTTATTGCAAAATTCCCAACAAAGGGACACATAAATTTGACAGCACCAAAGGCAATCAATAAAATAAGTCCTCACAATGAAAAGAAAAGAGCCAGTGGGACTTACCAAGATGATTGGTGGGTTCATCGAGCAACAGGATGGTTGGATTCATAAACAGAGCCCTTGCCAGAGCAATCCTCATTCTCCAGCCTCCAGAGAAGTCACGTGTTTTCTTTTCTTGCATCTTCTGGTTAAAACCAAGACCAAACAAGATCTCAGCAGCTCGCTTCTCGGCAGTTGATGCATCCATGGCTTCCAAACGTTCATAAATGCGATCAAGATTTTCTCCACCACCATCCTCCTAAAACAGCAACAATCAACACAGCTTTGTGATTAAGGTCCTGAAATTACCAAGCTCCAAGACACGACTCTCTTCGTTTGTAAGTTCCCAGAATCAGCTTTGGAGAATCGAGAATTTAAAAATCATTCTAATGCTTTCCCCAAATGAATTTTTTTAAAATAAATTCTAGAAACAGCCAACCAAACAAGTTTCTGAAAAAACAGATTCTGAAAACTGTAACCAAACAAGAACACTCAGACAAACCTGCCCGGCCAACGCTTCAACTTCTTTCTCCAACCTCAACCTCTCCTCATCACAGCTCACAACAGCCTCAAGTGCAGACATGTCAGAAGCCTCAATCTCCCTGGAAAGGTGATGAATATCCATGTGGTCGGGAATGGGAAGCTCTCTATGTCCTATTGCAGTAAGAAGTGTAGATTTCCCACAGCCATTCAATCCAAGTAAACCATATCGTCTGCAAAGAAAATAGTATGAGTCAAACGGATATATTCATGCACCATACAGTGGCATAATAAGGCCCAGAACAAACCTGCCATAATTTAGTTCCAGTTCAGAATCGACGATAAGATCGTGTCCGTGGAAAGTGAGTGATAGAGACTCTATCTGCAAAGGCAGCACAGTTCTTCCTCAGTATCAAGAATTAAGCAGCTAGGACAAATAAGATTACTAACTAGATCAGTTCTGCATAACAAATAATTCTTGATGCATGTCATTACCTCATCCACAAGTGGTCCAACAAGATTGGTTGAACAAACGGGACATATTCACAAAAGAGTGTTCATGAAACTAAGCTGGCAACATAGTTGGCAGAACACTCTGGTGACACACCCATCTGCTTGCCTAGGCGCTCGTCTAGGTGCACCAAGCTAGCAACAATAAGCTAAAAGTGAGACTCACTAGAGATTAGAAAGTTTACATCATCCAGGTAACCTCTATGAGTCGTGCAGGCCATCACAGAGTTTCTTTATGTCAAGAATAGACTCCATATCAAATAGTGAACGGAGACAAAAAGAAACTATTACCAGTTCAAGACTAAAGACTTGCAGCGATGTGTAGATGGCCAGAATGACTTGATATGTAAATTGTTATCTTTCAAGTAAAGTGTGATAATTACACTGGTAACTGGTTGACTCGAAAGCAATCCATGAATGTTTGGTAACTTGTCAAAGCTGATTTGGCACGATAATACCAGAGCGCAATATGTTGGTCAGGTCATCCATGCATTAAAATGAACTTAAGGCGGATCAACTATAATGCAAAAAGTACCAAATTCCCCAATTACATGCCTTTCTCATCTTCTTTTCCGTTTCCTTTTTTGGTAGGTGAGTGCTCTCTTGCCTCTGAAAGAATGCCCCTTGCAAGCAATTGGTAGACCGACAGAAATCAACCTTCTACTTCTCACAAATAAGTATATGAATGCTGTTTATGTATAAAAGAACATGGTTACATAATTCGTAAGAACAAACTCCAGATTTCCTCCCCCTCCCTGCCCTCAATATTTGGTTCCCACTTGCATCTTCTAGGAGGTGAACATAACAGCATTTTCTCATAAATGATATCACCAAACAAATTTCATGTTCTAATTAAATCCTCCCTCTTAGTGCAAGATTGTGACTCCACGTATTTAGCTTGCCCTTGTATAGATGGACTCAGAATATCTCTGATGACTATCACCGAAAGCTAATGTAGTAGGATAGGTTTCCTCAAGTGGCACCAGACTTTGCAGCCATCAAGAGACTAACTTTGCCATGGTTTATCCCTGAGGTTTGCCATCAAGAAACTAATTTCTTCAAGTACTGAGGTATAATCAATAGTGACCAGGCTTGGCAATCTGCCCCGTCCCCGTCCCCAAATGGCGGGTTTTCCACCATATTTTCGGGTATAGGGTCGGGGCAAAAATTATAAAACTCGACCAGGTTCAGGGTGACTGTACCCCGCCCCTAAACCCGCCCCGATCTATATATGTATATATACTTATATTATTATATATATATACATATATCCTTACATTTTCATCCCTTGTATATATATACTTGTTCCAATTTTCTTTTTGCTTTACTGTGGTGTAAAGAAAGTGTTGCAATTTCAGAACACAATCTCTATTCTCTAATGTTATTTCACTTGTTACTATGGCTGAAGGAACGTTGAATTGCAACATGGATTTATTTTGAGATTGTGGTAGAATGAACACTTCCAGTCGTCCCAGCGGCAGCCTGCAACTATAGAGTAGATTAGGATTGGCGACGGGGCGGGACGGGTAAATCTGTTACCCTATCGGGTTTCGGGGGTGGGTTCGGGAATTTTAGGGTCATCAAAACCCGCCCCACCTGCCCCGCCCCGTTGCCATTCCTAATAGTGACGTAGAATAGAGACGCGCTTCACCCCAACCGTTGTCATCCTTATACAATAATACCTTTGACCAAGACTTGTAGCATAACACAATAAACCAAATTTTTTAAGGGCAAGAGCCTAAGATCATAAATTATGAAATTCCTTTCTAGGGTCTTACCAAAATTTAATTGTATCGGATAATAAATTTGCTTTTGGTGTCTTGTTACTTTGGAAAGTTATTTGCGAAGCCCATCTGTTCTATTTACATTTCCTCTACTTCAGGACAAACATGTGAAAACAAGTTAACCCCAGAAGGTGTCAACCATTTCGTGTTCAATTTCTTTGGTTCAACAGTTGGCCGGCTCAACCATATATGGCTGCTTAGGCTCCACTATAGTACATTCATCTATGATCTATCCCTCTTGTAGCTAGACTCTTCAATAACACACAATTTTCATTGGACCTGGCACCCCACCGTCACCTGATGCCTTCTTTTCACAATTCCACCAAATTTGACTGTAGTTGCTAGTGGGCCACAGGGTTGCCTCCCACTCTCTAAAATTCAATGTTACAATCATTTGAATTCCTCTTTGTTTGATGTGGATCATATGGCGGGAAAGAAATTCTAGATGTTTCGAAGGGGTTGAAAAATTGTTGCATAGTATCAAAAGTTTTGTGGTGAATAGCTTGTATAGTTGGGACAAGAGAGATTGTTATCCGTCTCTTGACCAATTCTTAGATTGGTTTGAGCTTTTCCTTTCGCATGGAAGTGTATAGCGCCTTTTTGTCGTGTGGCCTCTTTTTGTATATGGGTGGCATTCCCTTAATGCCTTCTTTCTAATATATTTAGTTACTTATCAAAAATAAAAATAAAAATCATTTGAAATGTTATGAGGCCTCCTTCTCCTGCTGTCACTTAGCATAAGCTTATTTGGTTCTCCAAGTGCATTCCTAGACAAAACTTCATCCACTGGTTGGCCATCGGAGAGAAGTTAAGAAGAAAGAACATACAGAAACTGGGGAGTTGTAGATTCTGTAATCTATCTCCTACATCATCAAGTACTGCTCACATAAACTCATGAATTAGAGAGTGCTAATGGAGTCTGCATATGACTCCAGGACTTACAAACACCGGAAATCAAATAAACACCGCTCTTCTTTAATACTGCAATTTTTACAAGTATTTTACATATAAACACCATTTCCAATTTAATCCTGCGTACACATACAGTAGAGAAAAATATACGAGTGATTAATACACATTCCCAACATATCTTTCTTCTATCAAGGGTTCTACGAATTGACATGTTTACAAAAGTAATCATATTAAATTTCTTTACCTGCATCTTCAAATACAAGACTAATAGAAAAAGCAAGGATCTGAAAACCATGCTCAAAATGGAACCAACTGAAACAATCCAAAAAAAAGAAAAAGATAAGCCCTTTCAGGATGAAGTTACCCGAATATCCCTGGAGAGAGGATGCGAACAGAGGACACCAGTACAAGTCCGATCTGAAATCTGAAGCGCGTCGACTCCGTTGGACACGTCATCGACGGTAGCGGCAGCCTTAGATGACGCCGCAGCCGCCACGGCCTTCCCTCCTCTCTTGGCGACCCCCGCCGCCTTCTTCTGGGCCGCCTTCTTCTTGCTCGCGTCCGACACCATCTGTTCCACACAAAAAACACCGAAATCAATCCAAATCTATCCAAAAGGAAAAAAAAATTATATATATATATATATATACAATTAGTAAAGGCGAAAAGAGGAGTAGAATGGGATGTGGGTAACGTACGGTAGAGAAGTGAGGTGAGATCGGAGGGGAGAGAGAGGAGATCTAGGGTTTTGCGCGTGGATTGCCTGGACAGGGTAGTTTGTGCGAGGTTTAGCCTTTTCTCTACCTAGGTCGGAAGAGGAGAGGCGCTGAGAGAGGGATGCCCAGGTAGAGAGAGAGGGTTTGGGCCTTTGAGGGTTTGGAAATTTATATGGAATGTGGAATCTAGAAGACACACGTGTCGGAATCGAAGGGGGATATACCAAATTTGTTAGCCTCCTCCCAGATTTTTTGTATTTTAACTAAAAATCAAATTTCGAATTAGAAAAATCTGAAGTTTTTTTTTTTTTGTTTTTTACTCCTCACAAAACAATTCTCATCCAACAAAGTGTCTTTTTTAGATTGCAGTGAACTCTTCTTTTTTTTTTCTTTTCTTTTTAACAGAGGAACGACCCTACAGCCAGACCATTAAATGTACCGATTGTGCAACCCAAACCTCTGAGGAAGTTAGCGCGGCCACACCAGTCACGGACTCCCACTTACTTCAAGGTCTTGAAGAGTACTCTCAAAACGTGGACATCCGTCACATTGGTAGAGTGAATTGACAAGTAGAGTATGCTTAAACTGAGAGGTCCCTGTTTCGAGTCTCACGAGGTAGAGTGAATTGACAAAGAAGAGTAAGATGTACAAAAATAGTAGTTTTTGATTGATTTCTTTCCATTTCTGCTCGCATTTTATCCTCATCAAATCCAAGGAAAAGAGTAAAACTTAGCGAGAATTTTTAGTTTTTTTTCTTTCTCATCACACTATTGCTCACCATGGAAGAAGAATTCTTCAGATTTCTAACTGGTGGAGTAGGACATTTCAAAACTAAAAAGAATTCAAGTTGCCGAAATAACTAAAAGAAATCTAATTTACACTATTAACGGGTGCTTTCCTGTTTCAAATAAAACCAGAAAATTCTATCAATTAATTAATTACTTTTCAGTCGAAATTTTAGAATTCATGGCATGTTTAGAACTTGTGAAAAGTACAAAAAAAGAGAATGGAAAATAATTATGAAAAAAAATATGTAGAAAATTTTACAGTTCACAATCCTATATCTTATAGAGCATTCACAACCTAACAACTCATTTGCATGGTGAGAAAGGGAGAGATAAGAAAAAAGAATCATTTCTCAGCAAATCTCACCATTTTTAGTGGGATTGGGTGAGAAATGGAAATGACCAATCAAAAATATTTTTTTTGGGTACTTTTTTCATTTTTAACCAAAATGCTAAAGCCAAATGAAGAATTTCACAAGAAACCATAACTTTTTTCTTTCTTTTCTCATGAAACTCCTCTATCAAAAAGAGCTGTAAATGTCTATTTTACAATTCAAAATTTATACTATCTTCGATGTTTCTACATCCAATCAAATTAGTACTACCTTTTTAGTAAATTATTGTGTTCAGCTAAAAATTCTTAAAAAATAGTACTCCGTAAGTGTTTATTCGTACATTTTCAAACATCAAAAAAAAAAGTCAAAGAAAGAAAACTTAACGTCTGAATCTTCTCTCCCCAGCTGTACATTCTTTGGAAACTTTTGGACGGTCCAAATCGGTGGCGAAACCGACACCTTTCCTCTCTAGCGTATTTGCTCTACAGAACGGTTAGTAGTACTCCAATATTTGCCTCCGTCATCCCTTTCTTTCGCTCTTATTGCATCTGTTTCCTTTTTGCTTCTTTGATTTGAAAAGCCTGTATGTTTAGTTGAATAGGTAAATATTCCTTGTATTGTGCAATTGAGTCGCTATGGCTCTTAAACACCACCCGGATCAAAACTTGGCCGAACCAGAATGAGATTACTATTCGCAATGGGTCTGTATTGATCAGTAGTTTGAAACTAGACAAGAAATGACAACTCCTCCTCCACGTTCCAGAATACCCTTTTGATTTTGTATGCAAGAGTGGGTGTTCTTATTACGGTCCTTTTGGATTGAGGGATTTCATAAGGAAAGAAAAGAAAGAAAGGGTTATGGTTTCTAGCCATATCACTCATTTGGATTGAATATTTTGGTGAGAAAAGGAGAGAAAAGTAACAAAAATGGAACTTTTTGATTGGCTCTTCCCCTTTCTTATCTCACCCTTTCTCAGGACATACTGGAATGGCAACTTATCTTTACACAAATTTTTGGCGAGGCCCCGTGATATGGTATCTACCCTTTGGAGTTGCTTTCAATTGGTCATGGAGCAGCTCCGGTTCGGGAGAGTGTCAGCACAGTTATATGTTTTGTTTTTGAATTGTATTGTTAAGATTTAACAGGTATGGACCGTATGGTACATAGAATTCCAGGCTTAGGCTAGTTCAGTTTAGTGTAGCGACAAATAGGGATAAACAATCAATGGTAAAGCTCTAGTTGTATTTCATGATCATGGTTACGAACCTGTGTTTATATAAAGTTGAGGCGAAATCACGGTTTAACAGTCTTTTTATATATGTTTTGGTTCCCGTAGCTACGGCTTTCTTCTCCTTTTTTTCTGGGGAAGTTGTGTGCTGAGGCACGAGTCATGTAACTCGTTTACAATAGAGTGAAAATCGTTCAAGCCAATCCTAGACTGAGCTTAGCTCGTCTAGCATGAAGATCTCAATCTTGGCTCGACTCAACTACATTATTTAAACAAGTGAGTTGGAGCTGCCAATGAAAAGTCAAGCATAGATTAACATTCCCATTGAGAGCGAGAAAACAAGGTAATTAACACTCGGACATGGTATTAAACATATCATCGGTCAAGTAGGTAAAGGTGCACAAACACCAAGCATAGCCCAAAAAAAAAGAAGCTGCTTCAATACAACCTTCCTTAGTCAACCCATCAAGAGTAATGAGAAGCACCTTATTCAGGGAGCTTAGCAGTCCCGAGAATCTTTCATAGTTCTCTGCTATCGGATAATTGACAGCTTGAGTAGTTTGTCGAACAGTTTCTTCAGGTGTATTTTAATGTATATCGAATCTTCCATAATTCTCCACTCTCAACCATGTATATGTGGCTGGGTCCAAGAATTGCTTTAAGTAATTTTTTTTCTCTTATTTGGTGGGGAAACCCGTTGTTGGTCTTTTTGGCATAAAGAGCTTTCCCATTCATAATAGGGAGATCAAAAAACTCACTTCCGTGGGGAGACTTCCTCCCATAGAGGAATGGAATGCCTGGGTTGATTTCATAACTCGACATGTAAATAAATACCCAATGTCTGGTCGAGCTCAGCTTGAAGTGCTTGAGGAGCCTAAAGCTCATCCATTTAGCAAACAAAGCCAGCTTCAATGGGCATTCAATGAGCTGTGATCAAGTTGGTCACGTGCAATTTGCTTTACTTGCATCCATGCTCTACAAGCTGGTGCACTACACTTTACTTCCTTGGGGGCATATCCTGGTTGATTTGCAAAATTGTGTTACTTTTATTGTTGAAAAACTATCATAGTTCAGCTCGGCAGAAGGTGGGTCCCCAAAACCCGATGCCCATTGAAGCATTCCGCCTGTGATGTGAGTCATGTGACACCTTCTCCTGTTCTCTTCCTCCTAGTTGAAACTTGAAACTAACCAGTGTTAGATGACATGGGTTGAGGCAGCAAAGAGAAGAGTAGTATCATGTAGTTTGCTGAAATATGCCCATAGATTAGAGGAATTCACAAATAGGATTCACGTAACCAATTCTTAATTAGTTGAGTTAAGACTGTTGAATACTGTGTCAACTCCTCTCTTCCTCTCTCTCTCTCTCTCTCTGACACGTGTGCACACAAATGCGTGCCTTACTCCAATGTTCTGGAGGATCCTCATTTTCTCTTGCTTTATGGTAAGTAGGTTACTTATGGCTTGCCTGTTTCTTATCTCTTGTTGTTGCTACTGCTTATTCCCATTAACTACCTTTCTTTTGCGAACTTGTAGGGGTTGTTTGGTAGAGATTTTGAGTAAAGTTTTTGAGATAATAAGTGGAGAGAAAATTTATTGAAAATTGTACTGAGAGAGAGGGTTGGGGTTCTCCCCAAGTGGACAAAGCCGTAGTGACTTATTGATATGGGTGCTGTCCTTTCGGAGACTTGCTGGAGATCTTGAGGTAGCAATTAAGTTTGAAATTCATCTACCTTTGCTCTTTCCTTTTTATTCGTGTGCTGACCTCTCTTTTTTTATTCGTGTGTTTGTGCTTAAGTCTTTATTTTTCCAGTACATTTATCTGCGGGAAGCTTACTCTTTTACATAATTACATGCGCAGAAAGAGAGATAAAATTTTCGTTAGCTAGTGGATAATGATAATTATATGATCAAAGTGTGGTTCCAAACAAATGGTTTCATCTGAATTATAGACCATTTGTTTATGGGAGGCATATGGGGACCTAATTTATTTGTGAAGGCGGAGGAGTTACACTCTTTACTGATCGGTAGGCAGTAGCAATCTGGTTAGAATTGAGGTACCGCCTTTATATGGCCAGACTTCAGTATGGATTAGCACCTACTGGTTGCAGCAAAATGGAGCACTTTTCGCTTTGCCCCATCCTTGTACCTCTACAGGTCTACTACCCAAGCTTTGATCTAAGGTAAGAAGAGTAATGCTGATCTCTCTTGTACTTGCAGATATTTACCTTTTGGAACTTGTCTCGCGAAAAAAACTTCGTTGTTTTTTCTTCGTTTGGTTGAAGTTTTTAAGACAATTGGTCAACGCGCGAGCGTACACACTCAAGCATATATGCATGTGTATATCCCACATATGGAGCTTAGATTACGTAATAGTCCTGAACTAAAGATTTTGGGACTTCAGGTATATATGGGCTTTATGTATTTCTTCTTTCTACTCTATGCTAACACACGAGGCTGTCTGTACTATATGGCTGGGGAGATGTAGGTGTACATTCAGGTAGAGCAGATATCTGTGCTTAGATGCTTGTCTATCTATATGAAGGTGGATATACATGAATATAGAAGGAATGTTATTTCTATGACTCATCTGCATATGTATTGGAAGTTTCAGTCTGAGGATATACATGAATATGGAAGGAATGTTATTTCTATGACTCATCTGCATATGTATTCGAAGTTTCAGTCTGAGATATAAATATGGTCAGGTGAATTTGGGTGTGTGGTGGCATTTGCTGTTCCTGTATGGTATATATATACATGCAAGTGTGTTTTGCTTTTTTCTTCCATTTTTTTCCATCTTGCTTGCAAGTGGGCATTTCTGTTTGTTTTTCGTTCTGGGATTCGACTTCTCTTTTCCTTTTTGAATTTCTTAAATCTGCTTTATTTTGCATGTGAGACAGAACATTGGTATTTTTTCATGATATGATGGTACTGAAGAGATATGTGCTAAGGTTGTTCATATCACTGAAGTACATGCAAGTGTTTTTTGCTTTTTTCTTCCAATTTTTTCCATCTTGCCTGCAAGTTGGCATTTCCGTTTGTTTTATGTTCTGAGATTCGACTTTCTTTTCCTTTCCGAATTTCTTAAATCTGCTTTATTTTGCATGTGAGACAGATTATTGGTGTTTTTCACGATATGACGTTACTGAAGAGATATGCATGTGCCAAGGTAGTTCATATCAATATGCAAGTGTGTTTGCTTTTTTCTTCCAGTTTTTTTCCATAGTGCTTGCAAGTGGGCATTTCTGTTTGTTTTATGCGCTGGGATTCGACTTTTTTTCTTTTCCTTTTTGAATTTCTAAAATCTGCTTTATTTTGCCTGTGAGACAGGACATTGGTGTTTTTTCACGATATGACGCTACTGAAGAGATATGTGCTAAGTTGTTTGATATCGCTGAATTACATAACTTGCCTTAGGGTATATAGGAGCTTTATGTAGATCTTCTACACTAGATGTTAACACTTAACACATAAGGTTGTGTATAGCGTATACTATAGCTAGGGAGATGTAGTTGTACGTACAGGTATGGTGAATGTTTATATCCTCATGTACATAGAGGAATGCCATGCCTAGGACTCATTCACGTATGTATTGCAAGTGTCAGTCTGTGGATATACATCCGTTCTGTTGCATATGCCTTGTGCAGTCTGCATTTGTTGTGCCTGTGTAGTTTTTACGCCTGTGTTTATATATGCAAGCGTGTTTTGCTTTTTTCTTCCAGTTTTTCCTTCTTGTTTGCAGGTGTGCATTTCTGTTTATTTCATGTTCTGTGATTGGCTTTTCTTTCTTCTTTTTCAATTTCTCAACTTGCAGTTAGGAACCCTTGGATGTTAAGTCCGACTTGTTTTGCCCGTGGGACAGAACATTGGAGTTTTCCCACGATATTTCATGATATGACGATATTGAAGAGATACGTGCTTAGGTTGTTCATATCACTGAAGTACATTACTGCCAACGTTGTAGACAGAAACAATGGACGGATTGTTGCAACAGCATCGACAGTCAAACACTCTGTCAAGAACACGTTGGAGTGTGGTCGATCTTGCAATGCCAAGGCGGCGGCAGTAGTGGGGGAGGTGTTGGCGATGCGACTCAAGGTGGAGGGTCTCGAGCAGGGACAGGGAAGAGGGATCCACATTGATGTCAACAAAGAGGTCGAGAAGAAAGGCTTCAAGAACCGTACGAAGGTCTTGGCCATTGTGAACGCCCTAAAGAGCAACGGAGTCAAACTCATACTTGATGAGGATGAAAACGGTAATTCATGGCCTAATCACTTATAAACGCATTCTTTTATTTCTAGCTTTGAATTTCCTGAGGGATCCTTCTTACTTTCGCGTATAGACTCATGGGTAGGTTGTTTTCAAGTCTTTGTAGTAGCCAACTGATGTCGCGAAATAATCTCGGCCCCACTGGTTTCATCTTTAACAATAGAAACTGGACCCTGAAGACACTTCTATACAGTTTGGACAGTGCGAAAGAACTCCTTTACATAGTATAGATATTTTTTCTTCGTTTTCGGGTTCTCAATTTCTCAAGTATATCGCGTACTAGTTCGTATGTCTGAATTCTATTGTGAATGCACAATTCTGATTCTGAATCTACTTCCTTTGATATTTGATGACAAAGTTGTTTTTGTGAGCTGCCAAGTGAAGCCTCAAAAATGGCTTTAGGCCCGTTGATGCAAGTTTTTTATGGGCTTAGGCCCGTATCTTCGGCCCTGTTCTGTCTCCACAGCCATCGACTTTGACGATCCAACCTTATAAGCCCATGTGTGTGCAAACCCAAATTTTTGGAATTACATGATTCTATCATATTCTTGTCCTCTTCAACCAAATAAATAAATAAATCATATTTGTGTTGTCGTATTTTCTCGAAATTATACTCGGCTAACCTGGGGCGGCTCTACATACTTTCCAGGGGTTCAAGCGAACCCTCTCGATTCAAAAAATGCACTCAAAATTTTGTATTTCTTTTACTATGTAATTTTGTTTTTTCTTAATATTGTCAACACTGAATCATTCATACATGGCCAAATTAAATGAAAAATCACTTACGTTTGTGAGTAAACAAAATAAACTAGGTTCAATAAAATTTCATCCAAATGAAATATGTGCATTTTGCACAGAGCTTCATATACTAAAAAATTTCTTTGTAATTTTGTCACCGTTGAACTAAAATCCTGGAGCTGCCGCTGCGGCCAACTATATTTTGTTGTTTCATGTTGTGGTATAATGCGGGAATCATACTTGGCGTAGATTTCTGCAAAATGAAGGGTTTGCTCCTTTTTTTGACTCTTCAACAGTTGCCTCAGATAACATTTCACATGTAAAATTTCCAACTCAAATCCTATAGAAAGAAGTTTGATATTTGTTGTGATTGGTTGGGTCGGGTAGGGTTAGGGTAGATACAAAAAATAAATATAAACCAAATCTTCAAATTTAAATACAGTTTTATTTCATTCTCCTAACTATTTTTTTTTTCTTTTTGTAGTTTGTCTTTTGGATAAAACTCTTTTATTGTTTTAACACTCGTAAAGCAATACTTTAATCGGTCATACTTAAAAGTCTTTTGGAGCACATCACCAAACTTTACCTTTTTAAATTGTCATGTAAGATATTTTTCCTTTTGGTCAGAAAGGCAAATAACTAGATTACGACATAATAATAAGTCTGGGCTATTTAACTCCTACAAATGTCTTCTTGCAATTGAAATAACAATACAGAAGGTTGCAATCGAAATAACAACAGAAAAGGTGCAACGGTAAATGAATTAAAACCGAACGACTGAGTAAGAGTTGCCTTAGCTAATAGGTCTGCGGATTTGTTCGTCTCTCGAAAGTCATGTCTGATCTTAACAGCTGTAAACCTCTCCAGGAGTTACTTGCATTCATAGATTAAATTACTCAAAGGATGCAAAGTCGTGTTGTGTTGATCTTCCAGAACTTTTGATAATTGGGATTGGGATGGAGTCCGCACTGACTTCATGGAAGATATATATACGTATAACATGTATTCTTGATTTACATTAGGAAGAATCTCTGAAAATCATCTCAATGCATATTTATGATCTTACATGGGGTATATACATAATATGGGTTCAACCTTATTGTATGAAACATGTCACATAATGCTATCAATTTTTTGGGACTAGGATATGTTACAGGTTTTAAATTTACAGCCAATTTGGTACCACTTTTCTGAATGACAAGTACTAAAATGCAGACAAACCATGGCCCACTTTGAGTACTAAATTTTCCTAAGCTATGGATCATTGGATGGCCCCACCTATTAATTCCAAAATTTGAATACCCACCTACACTACACTGGGCTGAAAGGTACTCCACATACCATATACTGTAACTACCCCAGAGAATGACTTCCGTTAAATAAAAACAAAGAAAGAAAAAAAATACAGTTTGGTAGAGGACCCTTGTGAATTCATCTACAATCTTCGTTTTCTTCCGAGCTTTACCAACGGTGGCGATGGCGGCGTCCGCAGCGGCTCCAACGATGATTCTTCAGCCTGCAGCGGAAATGAGCTTCAGTCGGTCGCAAATCTTGGTCACTCCACACACACCTTCACAAGTACGATGATGGGTCCCGACACCGGTGCTGATTTCATGCGACTTTTCTTCTTTTGTATTTTCTCGTCTTAGCTGTAGTAATCTTTTCTCGTATCAATACAATTAGGATGGTTTTCTTGCTTAGCAAAAAAAAAAAGGGTGTCTTCATTTTTGGTGTAGATATTAGTATTGTTCAATTCACCCGGAGCTTTATTTCATCATGCTACCCTGTAAAGCTTCTTTCGAAAGTTGGAAAAAAAGAGGTTATGTAGGTACTTACTAGGTAGGATTCGTGCCCCCGTTTCGACAGAAATTCAAGAAGTGGTTGGCACCTGGCCTGTTGTGATCCACCCACTGCACCTTTTTGGGTAGAGATTTAATAATGAACAGACCTGAATAATTAATCTGATTAGAAAATAACTAAAGGATATGCAAAACGGTGCCGTATGTGTTGGCGACTCCGACCGACTGTGTTGTTATAATCATGGAAAATTCGTACCACGAGAGATGTATAAATGGTTAAATATCTCACTTCTTTGTCCTTGTGATTATCCTAAGAACTCGAGCACGTTATCTACTTACAGTTCAAAAAAATAAAAAGCGCGTTATCTACTTTGTACTTCCGAAGGAAACCTAGCATCAAAGAACAAATTGATAACACCCGAGTCATTAAAAATTATAGAGATGCAACGTGATATTTTAAGCCAAAACCCAAGTGCTCAATCCAATCGAAAGCAGAGACATAATTATTTACTTGTCCATTCCTCTTGATCCTTATCCAACTCCAATACATGAGTGAATGATAAAGTAAAGCAATCAGTTGATGATTTAACCCGATTGGGTCTTTTCTTTGCTATGATGTAAATGAGAAAGTGGAAAAAAAAAAAAAAAAAAAGAGCTTTGGAGAAAAAGAATGCACTCAAAGGGTCCTCTGCTTTTTCCAAACCATTGCAATATAAGAAACCCACCCCCACGTACGGCACTACAAGTTGGCTTTGTGTGCCCCAAAAATTCCATCAAACAATGGCTCTGATTGGCCATCTGTTCTGTTGTTTTCATGAAGTTGATGAATCAGATCTCATTTATGATAAAATAATCGTGCTAAACTTTTTTTCGTTTTTGCAAAAAGTCTTAAAGTAAAAACCACTCCAAAACGCACGTCCAAATGCACAACCGCCACGCGTACACATCACTCTCTCTCTCTCCGACTTTCCTCTCGCCTTCTGGTTCTCCTCAAGCGCTAGGGTTTGGGGGGGGGGGGGGGAAGAGGTTGTTGCCGTGCCTCCTCCCTCCTCCTCGCCTCTCCTCTCTATCCCGTTCGTTCTCTTTCTGAGATCCCCAGTTTGGGGCGGCAATGTTGTAGCAGCCGGCGAGATCTGAAGTTCTCGAGAGGCGGCGGTGAGCAATAAGGTGTGCGGTTGGGTTGGAGTGTTTTGTTTTTGTTTTTTTTTGGCCGGTTTCGGTCTTGTTTCACCGGCTGTTTTCCAATCCGATTTTGTTTCCGGTCTGGGTTTCCCCCAGATCCAAAAGGTGCGGTGGTGGGCAAATAACTATGCGTCTAGTTTTTTCAGTGTCTGGTTTGGTTTGGTAGATGCCTCTGATCAGTTGTCTGCTCGCCGTGGCTTCGAAGCTACGTTGTTTGTTGCCGTGCCTCCTCCCTCCTCCTCGCCTCTCCTCTCTATCCCGTTCGTTCTCTTTTTGAGATCCACAGTTTGGGGCGGCAATGTTGTAGCAGCCGGCGAGAAGCTGTTTTTCACTCTGCCTTGGCGGCGTTTTGGGGCTCCCTTGCTTGTCTTCTCAGCCGGAGTCTCCAGATCTGAAGTTCTCGAGAGGCGGCGGTGAGCAATAAGGTGTGCGGTTGGGTTGGAGTGTTTTGTTTTTGTTTTTTTTTGGCCGGTTTCGGTCTTGTTTCACCGGCTGTTTTCCAATCCGATTTTGTTTCCGGTCTGGGTTTCCCCCAGATCCAAAAGGTGCGGTGGTGGGCAAATAACTATGCGTCTAGTTTTTTCAGTGTCTGGTTTGGTTTGGTAGATGCCTCTGATCAGTTGTCTGCTCGCCGTGGCTTCGAAGCTACGTTGTTTGTTGCCGTGCCTCCTCCCTCCTCCTCGCCTCTCCTCTCTATCCCGTTCGTTCTCTTTCTGAGATCCACAGTTTGGGGCGGCAATGTTGTAGCAGCCGGCGAGAAGCTGTTTTTCACTCTGCCTTGGCGGCGTTTTGGGGCTCCCTTGCTTGTCTTCTCAGCCGGAGTCTCCAGATCTGAAGTTCTCGAGAGGCGGCGGTGAGCAATAAGGTGTGCGGTTGGGTTGGAGTGTTTTGTTTTTGTTTTTTTTTGGCCGGTTTCGGTCTTGTTTCACCGGCTGTTTTCCAATCCGATTTTGTTTCCGGTCTAGGTTTCCCCCAGATCCAAAAGGTGCGGTGGTGGGCAAATAACTATGCGTCTAGTTTTTTCAGTGTCTGGTTTGGTTTGGTAGATGCCTCTGATCAGTTGTCTGCTCGCCGTGGCTTCGAAGCTACGTTGTTTGTCAACGGTTGCCCTTCTGCGGCCAGAATTAACTCTGCGTGCTAGAGGGAGTTTGCTCGTTGGAGTGGCGTCCTCACCTGCGAAGGGAAATCACTTTGTGTTTTTGCTTCGCGGTTTTGCCAGCGATTTGGCTTTTGGATTACTGCATTGGGGAAGACAGATTTCTCTGTGCTGCTTTGATCACTTCGATTAGGGTTTTTGATTCTCGAAGGGAATTGTTGTCTGGATGCATATTCCACGTGTCCCGACCCTGCCTTTGAGTAAGTGGCGGTGTGAAGAGGTCCCTGCTCTCAGGCTACAATTGTCCTTCATGTTCTTGTTGTTGTACCCTTTTGTGGTTTTAATTGAAATCTGTAGATGCCGTATGACGTTTTTAATTATGAATGAATTTCGAGCGGATCCACACAAAAAAACACCCACGCCACATGGTGCCTCAACATCGTTATTTATCATACATTTTTGTGGATCGAGTCTGTTATAATATAGTAATCATATAATATCATAATCATGTCCTGATATGATTATGATATTATATGATTCCCTTAAATTTATTTAATTGTAATTGATTACGATTTTATTATAATTAGGATGATTCTCTTCCATAGTTAGGCTCCCTCCTCTTGTATAAATAGAGGTATCATTGTATAGTTTTATCATCAAATTCAATAAAATATTTCTTCTCTCATATTTAACAGAGTCAATACACTTGATATTGAACCGCACATAAAATGTGTTACAGATAAGGGTGTTGGCAAGGGCGGAACTATACTCATAGTAAGTTGGGTTGTAGCACAGGTCAACTTTGAAAAAACAAAAAATTATAGTATATATATTAGCCCAAATAATTTTAGTCCAACCCATTCCACCCATCAACCTATTTTAGACATTTTTGGTTCCGCCTTTGGTTGTTGGGTACCGCTACGTGTGACACGATAAAGGTGTTAGGGCACCACGTAACAATACCGAAAGAACAACCAGATATTTTTTTCGCATGAAGTTGTACAAGGCACGTAATTCACGGCAGATATTTAAGGAATTGTAAAGAAAAAATCTGCCATGACAGGTTTTGTGGTTGACTTGTTTATTCTAAATTTTATTGCTTTGATATGTTAGTAGGCTTATCAAAAAGAAAAAAGAAATGTAAGTAGTAGTAACTTGAAGGTTCCGTTCAATTACACGAAAAGGACTTGAAAGAATGAGAAAATAATTTTTTTTTTTTTGTAACTTGGAGGTTCCGTTCAATTACACGAAAAGGACTTGAAAGAATGAGAGAATGAATTTTTTTTTTTTTTGTAACTTGGTTAGTGATTACTGATTAGATATCGCAAGAGTTATGAGACCTACAATTTCAAGTTTTTTTTATTGGAAACGTTTTTTCTGCAAATTAGATCTTGCATATAAAAGAATAAATTTAAGTTTTCTTGCAAGATTCTTTGTCAACAGAACACATGCAATAAATTAATTTCATTTCTTTCGCTTCGATCACTTGAGACTACATTTTTCACGGACATTTTCATCAACAACGTCCAAACGGAGCTGAAGTGAAATTTCTTATTGAGATCTTCTGGCCATAGAGACCTCAATTTTCCATCTGCTACGTATTTCTCCGATGATGCTCAAAAAGTAGGATAAAGTAGCAACTCTATGTATGATTTTGAAGTTATTGTGCACTAAAAAAGAAACGATAATTAGAGCCCCCAGGCACTGCCCTTAATTGCCTAGTGCCTGGGTCGTCCCTGAGCATGCATTTTGATTTTTGTTTTTTTTTGTTTTTCTTGGAAAATATTTTATGCAAATATATTGTTAATATTTAAATTTCACAGTACAAAATTCTTGTCTATTGAGATCCCGTTTCACTTTCTCCCAAAATCTTCTTTTTCAAAAAGAAGGTAATTTCAAATTCAAATATAACGAAAATGAAAAATAATTTTCAATTTTTTTTTTGCACCGTTTAAAAGATCTCAATAAAATCTATCAAACAAGATCCATATTGGTAGAAAAATTATTTGCGTCAACACGTGATTTTTAACCTTGAAATTACCTTCTTTTTCCCAAAATCTTCTTTTTCTAAAAGTGGAACTCCACCTGACTGGGCATGAAAAGAAATACTGAAAGTATTTCGAATCCAAAGTTGAGTGAAGTTACATCCATCAAGTTGATTTGGACGACCACATGACATGCTTTGGCTTTTACGTACCTTTATCTCCCCAAAAAAAAAAAAAAGGGAAAAAAAAAAGTGGTGTACGAAAAGAAAAAGAAGCCACGCTTTGGCTTTTGAGAGGAGGAAAAAAAAAAAAAATCGAACACAGGCTTTTTTGTTAATTCCTTTTGATTGACTACATTTTCCTATTACCCGTTAATCTTTTTCTTTCCCTTTGTATCCTTTTTGTTCATGGCCGGAGTAAATTTTGTGTAAAAATACACTTGCAGGAAAGTGACATAAACAAAAAAGGGAGTGGTAAAATCATTTCCCAAAAAATAATGCATTGTTTTCAAAAATCAATTCAACAACACCCAAAACAAGGCAAGGGTAGGTTACCCAATCAAGAAGTCCACGGTCAACTCTATGGAGTAGCTCAAACAAGAATTAAGTAATATCTTTTCTTGTTTTTCTTTTTCCATAAATTCTCTTAAGCCCTAGGAATCATCACAATAGTAAAGAAGAGCCACAAATGATCAAGCAAATAACTTATCCTCCTAAAAAATTGTTATCTTAATCTCATTAAAATAGTGAGGGGACGGTTGCAAGGAATAAATGACCAACGAGTGAGGTCGTTTTGAGTAGGTAGAATATTCTTCCCCTTGTCCTAACCCACATGTCACTTTTTTTTAGCTGGATGTCTCGGTCAGCTCGCGAGCATTTCAAATAATATTAAAGTTCTAAAGTCTGACTATCGGACAAATCCTCAAGTGGCCGAAGATCGACTTGAAATATTTGGTATCAGTGTGCTTTGAACATGCGATCTCAAGGAGAACAAACACTTATAACTTTTTTTTATATCCGCATGGCAAAAGAGTAACCGACATACCGCATACGTCACCTTCCCATGCATTAAGTAAGCGCATAGTTTTCATTTTTTGACCAGAAGGTCGAACCAACTTAAGTAGTTCCAAATTGTGAATGCTTTACAAGTTCCAAACAATTAGGATCCTTGCGAATTTGCAAGAGCTCGCAAATCTTACTTTATATTTTAAGCCCTAAAAAGTTGTAGACCCAAACCAAATAGGCCACCTACCTCAAATACTTTAAAGTTGTCATGCACGACTATATTTTATAATTAAAGGAGAAGTTTATATTTAAGTTTGGAATCTATTAATTCGCCCTCTCATTTATTCTTTTTATTTTCCCCTTTCTTTTAGGTGGGTCCTTTTTTTTTGCTTTCTTTCACAAAAGACCAACAAAACTGAATGCCTCGTTGGTAGGGGATTAATGTATCAAAAGTCGTAGGATGGGACTGAACAACACATGTGGAATGCAATGATGAATTATACATGAGCAAGTCAAATTGGGTTCTATACAGGGTTATATTATAGGGCAAAGTATGGATTACCTCCCTGAGGTTTGGACGTTTGGCAGATAACCTCCCTGACGTTAACTAATGACCACATAACCCCCCTATGGTTTTGGAGTAAACTGCAACCGTTAAGTTTTCCATCCAAACTAACGGAAGGTATAACACACATCCCTATTGTGAGAGTGAAAATGGGAAAAAAAATTAAAAATCACACCGAAAAAATACTGGAATTGCTTAGAAAAAAAAAGTACTGGAATTGATTTTTTTTTGTTACTTTATTTAATTTTTTTTTTCCCATTCTCACTCTCACAATAGGGGTGTGTATTACACATTCCGTTAGTTTGGATGGAAAACCTAACGGTTGCAGTTTACTCCAAAACCATAGGGGGGTTATGTGGTCATTAGTTAACGTCAGGGAGGTTATCTGCCAAATATCCAAACCTCAGGTAGGTAATCCGTATTTTGCCCTATATTATATATCCATTTTTCATCCCCCGGAAAATTAATGATGGAGATGGAAAATGAGATGAAAAATGGCAAAGTTTTATAAGGAGTTGTATATTTGGAACCTTATATGGCTATAGCCATCCTTGGCAGCTCAGCAAATCCAACTGCGATGTATCAGAAATTGAACCGGAGTGTGCCTGAAACTCGCCCGAAAACGGCCAGAATTTGTTGATCTCGCCGGAATCAAGTTCACAGTGGCCGAAATTTGCTAACGACGGAGATATTGCCGGCGTGAGGGTTTCATTCTGCTCAAGAGAGAGATCAAGTCACACACAAATACAAAGAGAGAGGCCGAGAGAGATTGCTGTGATTTCAAGGGGTTTCAAAGAATTAGGGTTTGATTGAGATAAAGAGCTAGACTGGATTCGCCGGTGAGAGAGAGAGAGAGGGTGATTTCTTAGCATCGGAGGCCACGCAATAGAGAGACGGTTTGATCGGAGGCCACGCGGTAGATTACAAGGGTTTGGGTGCTCAATGGCAAAAATATCAAATTTTATTTTTTATTAGTGGGTAGGACTTGAAAGTACTAATATTTGCATGAAGAAAGTGCAATTCATTTGGTAGGCTATCTAGGATTTCTTCAATGTTAAAACTTTGCATACTACTAGTACTCTCAACGAATTGTTTTTTTTTTTTTGTGGATTAATGAAGTATCAGCTAACCGCTTTGCGGATTATGAAAGTTTCTCGCAACAAGGTTTAACCAGCTCATGATGAGTACGCTAAGCGAGCTTAATTTGGCTTCTTCCATTCCAAGTTCGGCTCCATGAGATTTGAACACACAACCTAGCTAGCTAGCACTAGCTGCATGTGCTGCTGCAAAAGAAAGTCGTCATTCTCTTATTCTCCCCCAACACTGCTAACTTATAACTTCTAATAAGAGTAAAAGTTGTCTGTAAAAGGGCGTCCATGTAAGCCGGGGTACAAGAGCCAAGAGGATATGAAATATTTAGATTAGATCATAGTGGTCCAAGTAAGAAGTACTCCAAAGTGAAAGAGAAAAAGGGTAGTAAAAGAATTAGGTGCATGGTGCAGGACAGGGTGTATGAACTCCACTTAAGGAACACCACCCACGTTCCCACCAGGGCTGGTGAATATGCTGCCCTGGCTAGTACTCTGCATGTTTGCTGGCTATTCCTCCCCCTGCCTTGTGCCATACAAGAGAGGACAATAAATATTACAGAGCACCCAGCAAATTAAGCACTACAATTTTTTCCTCTTTCACACCATGCATCTGTTTACACACTACCCCAAGAGACAGTACTTGGCTGTATATTGCCTCTGTTGATAAAATGTTGATTGCGCATGTCATTCTTGCCCCCGTCCTTCCTCGATCTCTTTATATTCTGTGTCTATTATTAGTCCTATTTTGTAGGCCCCTTCCCTCTCAATGACGAGTCTCTGAGAATTTTCATTGGATGAATCCTATTCAAATGGAATATTATGTCGGTTTTTTTGGGGGGATACAAGAAGGGGCCAAAGCTCAAAAGGAAAAACTAAAACATCACTTGTAGTAGTTCCACGTCCAAAAGTGTCCCAAGCTAATTAAAATTAGGGATGGCAATGGGGACGGGTCGGGGACGGGGTACTACCCATTACCCCCTACCCCATCCCCATCCCCGACGGGGATTTGTTGCGGGGCGGGTAACGAACGGGGAACAGGGACGGGTAGGGTTCGGGGCGGGGACAGACCTATCCCCGCCTCCTACCCGATCCCCGAATTAAAAAAAAAAAAATCCCCATACCCTACCCAATCCCCAAACGAATCCCCGAAGTTTGGGGATTTTCGGGGCGGGTTCGAACGGGGCGGCCGAGATTGCCATCCCTAATTAAAATAGGTTGGACCGCCCTTAGAGGTTGCGAGAGCACTTGAATTTCCCCAGCTATATATGTCAACTGCATCTCGGCTAAATGATTAGCACAAAAATGACAATGATATTATGCATGTGCTAAATTAAAATATTTTCAACACTTGTTTTTTTTTTTTTTTGAAAAAAAAAATCTTAGAGGATAGCATCACAAGAATTAAGATGGATAAACTATGGTCTTGTTGCTTGATTGCTTCACATTTTCACCGAATTTACTGACAGAAAATCTGAGAAATTAATAAAGTGTCAGTTTCTGTTTGACTTCAAAAAATAAAATGTGACCAAAAAAGAATAAACTTTAATGCGAGTTAAAAAAAACAACTCAGTGTGACAAATATGTCAAAAAGTTAGTAACAATAGCAATAATAACAAGAATAACGAGAAGCATGAGGCCGGCTGAGTAGCTTGGGTTATAAAAATGGTTCGTTCAGGCAACTTATTAAACAACTTAGACGCAAAGGGGAAATGTCTCACAAGGTGCATACACAGATGAGTAAAAATTGGCAAAAGTTTCCCCCTACTAGTGGGGATTCTGTTTGGGTTTTTTGGCAAAAGCCTCAAAGCCCTTTTCTTTTCATCATTAATCAAACAAATAAAGAGGAACCGCCCTTACCTATACTACATGCTAACCACTACTAGTACTATTCTAATAGTATTTCTTTGTGGGTTATGCTGACTAGGGCTATAAACGAGTCTAGCCGATTAGAGCTTTGTTGAGCTCGAGTCTTAACAAGCCGAGTTTGGTCATTTATTAGACAAGCCTTTTTAAACAATCCAAGTTTTTGTTGCGTTTAATAAACGAGCTCGAGCTCGACTCGTTAACCAAACGAGCCGAACCGGATCGAGCATTAATAAGCCGAGCCGAGCTCGCGAACTGCTCGGTTCATCTACACCCATAGCCACAAATAAATGAAAGCAAAATTTTAGTACATCTACACCCATAGCCACAAAGAAATGAAAGCAAAATTTGAGTACAGTTGGCTTCATCCCAACCTAGAACATCACCATTCCAATAGTTAATGCCCCCACAGAAACAGGGTAGTTTAAGACAAAAGAGATCCTCTCGAGTTGAATAATACTCTTAACCAACTAGATATTGGAAGAAATGAACCATACGGTTCACCAACCCACTAAATACCCCCACCTCTGCTGTTATTTACACTTTCCTATTCATAGTTGTAGCATAGTTCCAATTTCCCATCCTCTACTAATCAGACCTTACATAACAGAGCAGGCATTTGGGTTCTCGTCGCTGAACATTTGTGGAGCATGGTGGTACTGCTCCACCATTTGTGGGGCATGGTGGTACTGCTCCACCGGGGGGTAACCCGGCCCGAACCCATACATGTACGTGTTCGGATACTCCTGCGGCACGTACTGGATCCTGTTCTCCTCCACCATCTGGCCTCCTCCGTCATTTCCGCCACCGTCACCGCCTGTCTTTCCCTCTTCGCCGCCGCTTTTCTCTTTCTTCGCACCGCCACCACCACTGCCTTTCTCTTTCTTCTCCGCGTTGTCTTTCTTTGGCTGGACTATCTCCACTGGTCTTTTGAGCCTCTCCTTCAGTGCCTCCGCCAGAGCCTTCATGTCCATTGTCCCTTTCACAGTTACCTGGTCCTTCTGCTCGTCAATGGACATGTCTTGGTACCCTGTAACGCCGTTAAATACCCGTTAAACAAGAAACATATCCAAATACAACTGTGAAATTTAAACCAGTGGTAATGTTTTTAAAAATTTGGGGTTTTTTCCCTCTAAATTCATCTGGATCATTCTTCATCTAATCACGTGTAAAAATATTCACTAAAGGGGTTTTTTTTTTCCCAACAAAAATGATTGTGATGAATGATTAATCTTTAACAAAATTTTGTACTATTCAGATCTCTCCCATCCATCACGACAAATAATTAATCAAACCATTCAAAATGAAACATTAACAAAAATATAGAAGTAAAATGCCTTTAAGAATAAATAATTTAAGAAAACCACCACCTTTGTACGAAAAATGAGGGGAATGATATTCTCACCTGTGGTCTTGGTGACGACTCTCCGAATCTTCTGGATACAACCCTGGCAGTGCAGATTCACCTTCATCACCGCTGTCGTCACCTGAGGCTGAGAAAATCTCAAACCGAAACAACAATTAATTACACAATTGCGTAATTAGACACAACTGAAATAACGTAAAACTTGGGATTAACTCGTTCGGTCCCCCCAAAATTTGTGCCCCGAAATGATATAGGTAACCGGTAACGTGGGAACATGAATGAAGTGTCGAAAATTGTTGAAACTTCACATCATCACCAGTAATTTGAGTGTAGTGTCTAATGTTATCTCTTCCTTGTTAGTAATTTTTGGCTGGTAAGTGAAATGTCGACTCGAAATTCAAAAAGCCTACAAACACAATTTGAACAACTCCGGACACAGCTACGCTCAAATCCGTTCGATACTTGTGAATCCATGTACATCGAAAATTTTGAATTAATAAAAAAAAAAAAAATCTAGCGGGAAGATAGCACCCTGATTTTAGAGATCCGTGTGTTATTTTTTTTTTGAACAGACTTTCATTGATGACTAACGAAGATCTTTACATAGGATTGAATACAAAATTTCCGGTGGATAAACCACTTAATTTGGACCTATACTAGAAGCTTGAGAGGAGGCTACCCAGTGAGCAGCCTCATTTCCCTCCCGAGGAGTCCAACGGAAAGAAAGTTCCTCTTCCCTAGCTAGTAAGCGAATATCAGAAATAATGGCCAAAACTTCCCAAGGTGGAACAAGCTCCGAAACTTATTGGAAACCTAAAAAATGATAGTAAATGCAGTAATAAATGCAGTTGGACCACCATCGAAAATGGGAATAGTTTTTAATAATTAGAAAATAATGCTACCGGTACTACCGAACCGCTATGGAAATGGAGTAAAATATTGGAATGAGTGAAGCAAGGACTGATGATGTGAAACGTCAGAGGGTGAGATAACGTGCGCCAGATGCGCAACGCAAAAGACAACAACGGAATCCAACGGGGGAGAAGAGACAACTGGTAAAACAGGCGCAAGACTAGCAGAGAGCATCTATGATTTCACTTTGCCTCTGTTTTGTTTTGTTTTTATATTTTGAAATGGAATATTCATCATTACCTCTTTGGATTTCTTCTCGTCTGGCTTTTTGTCTGGTTTCCCTTCCGCCTTCTTCTCCCCTCCTCCTCCTCCTCCTCCTCCGCCACCGTCCTTGTCCTTGTTGTCTTTTTTCGGCACCGGAGATACGAGCTGGACCTTCTTCCCGATCTTCTGCTCAACCATTTCTTGGAGCTTCACCGGATCTATTTTCCCGGCCACCGTCAGTTTGCTTAACTCACCGCCTCCTTTCACGGTTTCAACACCTTCGTACACATGTACAAAGCATATCAACAAACGCAGACAACACCTCGCAAACAAGTTTAAAAAAAAAAAAAATAGATGTTTTGCGAAACTACTGAAATAAAACTCTAGGAGCAGAAAAATACCGTTGACATAGACATGAATCTCAGCAAAAGGTCCTCCATTCCATTATTATTATTATTATTATTAATTTTATTTTTTTTGATAAATTCCTCCAAAAGGTGCTCTCTGGTATAATTATTCAAACATTTTCAAAGAAAAAGAGGATAATTATTCAAACTTTTTTCCTACCTTTTAAATTGGAAACTAAAACTCACTGGGGTTTTTAAAATGATGCAACAAAAATTCAAATAAATTATTTCGGAAAGTAATTTTAATTTTGGAGGTCAAAAAGCACGTCTCCCGCAGCGAGCAAAAAAAATGGGTCAGAAAAAAAACGGAAGTAATAACAGATGAACAATGCTAGGGACACATCAAAGTATACATCTGTTTTGCATACATCTGTTTTGCATAGAAACAGAGCCGATGGTCGAGATTGCAGGAAAAACGAGAAAAATGGAAGGGGGACGTAGAAATAACATACTATCGACGGGGAAATAGCAAGAAAAGGGAAGTGAGGAAGAAATGAACCTTGGATTCCTCGGACGAACCTCCTAATCTTAGTAGCACACCCCTCGCATTCGCAGTCCATGGGGACCTTCAAAACCGCGGTGGTTAGACCGTCGTCCTGCTTCCCTCCTCCTCCTCCTCCTTCGCTGTTTTCGCTCTTCTTCTTCTGCTGCTGCGGCTGCGGTTGCGGTTGCAGTTGCTGCTCATCGTTGTTGCTGGTCTTCTTCTCGCCTTGGTTGTTCTTGCTCTTCTTCTGTAACCAAACATCAAGAAGAACAAATCATTAGAGAGAGAGAGAGAGAGTTGGGAATCCCTTGGAGGGGGTAGGCAAATTTGTGACTCTGAACTCACCTTGCCCATTGTTTGTGTCCTGTGAATTGGATTGGAATGTGGAAGGGGCCAGAATTAGTAGCGAGGGTCTAGCTTTATAGAGAGAGAGAGAGAGAGAGAGAGAGAGAGGCGGTTAGTGTGACAGAATTGCATATAGGTATGTATGTATGGAAATGTACTCCTATGTATGAGCACAGATGTTAAAGATACTCTCTCCGTCCCAAAATGCTAGACTTTTTTGGGAATTGCGTGTCGTTTACATTGCTTATCTCTTTCGATTTTTTGAAGTTTTATATGATTTTGAAAATCTTGTTTAATAGAATTGATCAAAATCTATCGTACAGATTCATATTGCATGTTTTTTGAACATAAGTAATTGAAAACAACTCACTCTCTAAAAAAGGAGAAGTTTTTCAGTGTCAAGTGGGCACGGCCACGTGGTGCTGAGCACCATCTTGGCCGTCCAAACGTGTTTTAGACGGTCTAAATCTGTTTAGATAATTTTTTTAGTGTAAAATTACCAAAATACCCCCTCAAGCCTAAACAGATTTGAACCATCTAAAACACGTTTGGACGATCGAGATGCGTACTTGGCATCACGCGTCCCGTGCCCGCTCGGCACTAAAAAAATTTCTACTAAAAGAGATCTAACATTTCGGGACGATTGGAGCACTGTTATCCCCGTGTTGTACTAGTTTCACGCGTGGGCATTTGGAGGTTGCTGCGAAATTTCAGTCACGTTTGTAGTGGACAGTTTTTTTTTTTTCCTCTCCCTTTTGAACTTGGTTTGTAGTGGGCAGTTGATTGTGGTGGCCAGTCTCGACTCTCGAGGCCTATAATTACGTGCTAGAAATTCCTTGGTCTGTGTAGGCCCGTTATCTCTTGTGGCCATTATTTGTTCCACGACTGGATTGACCAACTTTCTTTGATATTTATATTTTTCGCTTTTATCCGGTGTAATTATTATTATTTATTTGTGTGAAAAAAACGCATATAAATTCGTAGATGCTATTGAAAAATGGTAGGTGCGACCGACAACTTGGGACCAGATTAATTCCTATGGTTTTTTTTAAAGTGGAACCCTAGCCTTTTTCCAATTCTCCACCGCCTCGAACGATCGAGGGAATGACGACGTAAAATAAATCTCACAGACATACGTGTCTTTCAAGGAGTGTGTTGTTGACTTTTATAACAAATCGGTTCGATAAAAATGGTTATGTTATTTCGTCCCTTCATTCTCAAGAATGAAAATCCCCAGACCATCAAATCATCAATACTCACACGTTATTCGATTTTTAATTCTTCATGAGTGAATTGGGAATGTATGTTGTTGTCAAGCCAATAAACACGTACCACTCCTATTTCATGATATGTTTTACGTTAAGTTTAATACACCTGCTTCCCAATTAATCCATATTCCTAAATCCTAATATGGGTTTTAAAATCAACTTATTTATGTTATTGTGCAAAAAATAGCCAAGACATTAATTAGCGAGATGACTTTATTCTTAATCGGTCATGTTAATATGGGTTTTAAAATCCAACTTATTTATGTTATTGTGCAAAAATACCCAAGACATTAATTAGCGAGATGACTTTATTCTTAACAAACAAATGAAAACAACTTATTTTTTTCACTTATCTATCCATACCACTGTGCTTTGCTTAGGAAGCATTTTATAACATAAATGCTAATAACAGCACACTAAGCTATTGTTAAGGTTGAAAAATATATCGAAAAATCTAAAAATTGTATAGAAGTGGATAAAAGTATATGAAAAATGTAAAAAGAGTATTGAAGTGTTTTTTTTTTCTTGAACTTATTGACAACTTAGTGGGCTGCTAATAGAATGACCATAATATAAAACCAAAGTAACCCATAAAACAACAGGACCATATAGAGCTTTAGTGGATGGAAGGCCTTCTTTTCATTCCTCCCTTCAAATCTCCCAACTTTTGAAAACCTTGGAATCCTTAATTTCAAGAAATGGGGGACCCTGTTGAGCATGGGTGTTGTTCCCTTTCGGGCAATTCATGCTCAACAATGGACGGCTCAGATTTCATGTCGGTCAAACAGATTTCAGCCGTCCAGTTAAGGTTAAATTTGAGCTTTCCATTGCCAAGCATGGACGGCCCGGATGGGGCCATCACTCATGTTGTCCCTACCAATCAATCAAAATGCAGCCCTTAAATTTTGATGCAAAATGAAATTTTTTTTTTTTGATCCGCATGCAAAATGATGAATCCCAAAGTTTTTGCTCTTTCATTTTCCCTTTCAAATAACATATGAAATCTACTTTACAAAGATTCCAATTGTCTATCAGATAGTAAAACTTAAGTAGTGGGCCTCAACTACATACTCTTCAATATCACTACTAGACTAAATTCCTCCTCCATTTACGAGAAATAGGGCTTTGGATGGAAGAATAGCCCAATAAAAAGTGGCTGCCCGGGCCTGGCCCATCCCAGATAAGGCCTGGAAGGCTTGACCCATAAAGGTGTCGCATGGAGATATATTACACCCTGCAAATTATCTCGTCAACAAATTGCCTCGTCACTCTTCAGTCATCACAAGGTGAGCGCTCTCTCTCTCTCTCTCTCTGCAAATCTTAATGGCTTCTGCAATCGCCAGTTCCTTATCTCGCCTCTCTCTCCTCCGACGACTCACCACCATTACCACCTCACCTCTAACCCCAACTACCTTCCTCACCATCAAACCAAAGGTCCCAAAAAAAAAAAAAAAACCCATTGAACCCTCTACTCCCCTGATTTCAAACTCTCCCAACTTTTTCCTAATCTCCATTTTCTCTTTGGCTCTTTGCAGTCCTCGAATCGCTGCCGTTTCGTTTCGTCATCAATGGCTTCAGGTTCCAAGGAGTCCCCATCCAACAACCCCGGCCTACAAGCTTCCCCCGATGAAGCCACCAAAGACTATTTCATGCAACAAACTGTAAGCCCTTCTGCTTTCAATTCATACCCTTTAAAATTAGGTTTATTGTTTACTATTTTGTATTTTGTTTTGAATTTCAGATGTATCGGATTAAGGATCCAAAAGTGAGTCTGGATTTCTACTCTCGCGTATTGGGCATGTCGTAAGTCGTTTTTATCTTGAGAAAAGTTTGTTTGTAGGCTGGTATGGTTGTCTGATAGACTGATAGTACTTATGATTTTGACCCTATGTTGGTATTTGCGGCAATTTCTAGCTAGTAGCCTATTGGTATGCCTTTTTTCTTAAATTGAAATGTCGAATAATCAAATTCCAATTGAGCTATCTGTCTATCTGATGCTTATGACAGACACTATGAACTTGGTTTTTATTTATGTTCCAAATCCTTGTCTAATCCGGCCAGTCCAAATCCTTTGTGCTTTTACATTGGTAAAGGCTGGTTCGAGAAGTAATGCAATTGGTTAATGACACGACCCTCTAATTAAAACCTTATGCATACTTGATTCCAACAATGCTAGGGACACATCCAAATGTACATCCATTTTTACATCCCTCTCACAAGTGAGTGATGTTAGGATCCACAACACTATTTAGAGGGTCCCACCATCACTTGTGAGAGAAGATGTAAAAGTGGATGCAAACTTGGATGTGTGACTAGCATTTTTGATTTGATCCTCTCAATTCAAGTCTTTTTTTTTTTTTTACATATTAAATACATATAGGTTCCAGGTTATCTGCAATGAAGAAAGAAGGTGCCTGCTAGATCATTTGTTATTTCCCGCAATCCGGTTGCGCATTCTTCAGGCTCTTGCTTGACTTTACTGTCAAATGCAGCATTTGTATACCTAGCCAAGCTTGACAGGAGATTTTACTTACATATGAATATGATCTACAAAGTTGTTGAATTTTATTGGAATCTATTTTGAATTTATTTGCATATGATCTACAAAGTTGCTTATTCATTAGCACGGGCTGCAATAAAATTATAATGAAATACTGGATTAATAGGGCTTAAACGAAGAGCGTCATGTTTAATATGTAAAGGACTGTGCAGGGAGTTTCTTTCACGGCCTTTGTGTTCCTTTTCTTTCCTAGTAGTCTCTAGTTGCTTGCAAAGATGAGGACAATTGGATTGAATATTTAGTTTTGGGTCCTGTTGAAACCACACACCTTGTAAATGCTTAACTGTTTTTACTTTTGATAATCTGAAGTTTAGCTTTTTATGTGAATTTCTTGTTTGCATATTGCAGGTTACTTAAGCGGTTGGATTTTCCAGAAATGAAGTTCAGCTTGTATTTTATGGGCTATGAGGTGAGATGCTATGCATTGATTCTGTAGATGTGTGTGTGTGTGTGTGTATATATATATATTCTACAACTGTCTAAGTGGTCATTCTTGTGCCTTTGGCTTCTACTGTTCTACATAATTTGGGTTCACTAATTGTATGCCTTCCTCTTATGTAATCCTCCAATATCATTGCATTTCCTCTGATAAGACTTTTACACGACTCTGATTCTGCCAATCGGGAGGGAAGGGGTCCTTACCTTGACAGCCAGAGAAATTGCACTCCCCAATTGCCCTTAGTTGCTTGGGGGAAGACATAACATTAAAGCGCAAACTTTTGGTTGTCCTTCTAATGTTTTTAACTTTTCTCTCTATCTTTGATTCTTTATAGACGTATATGTATTAGAATATCATTGGAATTTATTTCTCACAAGCATGATATTATAAGTTTTTTCCTTGACAACATGCTCTTCTATAATTGGTGCTCCTTATGGAAAGAGGAGAAAATAACTCACAGGAGGACTAACTTCATCTTTTTAACCATCCATGCATGGGCTGCTCCCCCTTTTGGTTCTGATTTACTTCTACAAAGACTTGACGTCTCTCTGTCTCTCTAATTTAGGATCCAACATCAGCTCCAAGTGATTCAGTTGATCGTACTGTTTGGACATTCAGTAAGAAGGCTACAATTGAGCTCACACAGTATATTCTGTTTTGCTCTCTCTCTCTCTCTCTCCACTTGAAAAGTTCTTCATGCTTCACCTGTTTGATGATCACTAACACTCGGATACTTCTCATAGTAATTGGGGAACTGAGAGTGATCCTGATTTTAAAGGCCACCATAACGGGAATTCAGAACCTCGTGGCTTTGGTATGTAACTCTCAGTCATTGGCTTGCATGGTACATATATATCCTATTTGATGTTCTTTCTTCTTAAAGTTCTGCTGTACAAATTCGACTCTTGTTTTGTGCATTTAGGTCACACGTAAGGTTTTGGGAAAGACCATTCACGGGCACTGCTGAATATTTTATTTTGAACGGCCTGGCACTGCCGATTGATTTATTCAATGCCGTGTTGATCTGTCCAATTGCATCTTAGATCAGTTTATTTGTTTGCTTGTTCCACACATATACCAAATAACAAGGGAATTAGTTTGTCTAAAAAATATTCTGAAAACTAAACAAATCAAACCCTGTGAAGCTCAAGCTGGTGTGGTTTAGGGAGAATCTCCCCCCTCCCCCGACCAAAGGCAGACAACGAATCATGTTGTGAGTTTCATTTTCTAGTTTCCCTAAAACTTAGTGGAGCTGCAACGAAAGTGCTATGAGCATCTTTTCAACTTAATTAAATAAATGTTTGCATCATGTCAAGGAAAAATAGGATGCCGTGACCTAACTGACTTTGGATGCCGTGATACAGAAGGATTTGGGCTTATTAAATCTAAGTGAGCAGGTAGCCCCAGACAGAGCTCAATGAAAAATAGGATTCATGTAGCCGACCCCAATTGATTGGGACACAAGGCTCGGTTTGGTTTGATTTGGATCATAGTCAAGGAAAATCACCGATTGCAGAAAACCAATTGTTCATGTTCCTTAACATTTCCCTTGTCAGAAGAAAACCAACTGTAATGAAGTAAAAATGGAGAGGGTAGAGTTTGGCTAGACAAAATGTGAAAGTAATGGCTATAATGCTCCTACAAATGTGGAAAACAGTTTGGAAAATATGCTTTGAAAGTATACTCGTGCCTATAATATTGTGATCACTTCGTGAGAGGTGTACACCTATCATACCACAGTGGCACAGTTTTGGGCATGAGGATAGTCCATTCCATTCCTTGTTCTGTGTACAAGAATGACCCGCACATCACAAAATGTAGCGTGGATGAGTTATTTAAAAAGATGATCTTGTTTTTTCAGTTGGTGTTGGGTTTTCAACCTATGGCTCGTGAGTCGTGAGATTGACTTCACTCATTTTGCTTTCAGGACACATAGGCATTACTGTTGATGACACATACAAGGCTTGCGAAAGATTTGAACGTCTAGGGGTGGAGTTTGTCAAGAAGCCTGATGATGGTAATTTTAATCTTTCCAATTTCAGGTTTTGTTTTAACGTTGATAAAATGCTTCCTGGATGGGCTTTCTGTACTTTCACCTGCTTGGTTTGTATTGATATTTGATGTGGTTTTATACTCATTTGCATGTGCATATTTGTGAAATTGCGAAGTGAATCGAGATTCGGATTGACCCTTTTCCGAATCGTGAATCGTAACGATTAGGTGCAAATTTTAAAAATACACTAGAAAATGTATCTATGCACCTACATGATAAAGATACGTTGTAAAATTGAAAATTCAAGCTTAAATCAGTATTGAACTTTGTTTTCTGTTATTAATTGATGATCATATGGTCCAAGAGTACCGAGACTCTAATAGGAAAGATTCGTTATACAAATGAAAGCTTAGCCTTCATAGTATATGATCTTATATTATTGCTTTTCTATGAAAAAGGATTATTGCAAAACCACAAAAGTGGTTTCATATTAGTCGAATGCAACAATTGTGATAAACTTTGATTCACCTATAGATTCGTGTCATTTTGGCGTGAATCGTTAATCATACAATTCACCATCGATTTTATATAAACCTTGATTCACCTATAGATTTGTATTGTTTTTGCGTGAATCGTGAATCAAATAGCGAATCGAATCGTGAATCGTGCAGTTCTGACAACTATACTATATCCTATAGTGCAATATTAATTTTCTGGTTTTTTCCATTGTCTGAAACCGCTATTGTTGCTTGCATAAAATGTATGATGATACTTGCAGGGAAGATGAAAGGGATAGCATTCATAAAGGATCCTGATGGCTATTGGATTGAGATTTTTGATCTTAAAACCATTGGCAGTACAACTAGTGCTGCTGCTTGATATGGCGCTGAATATATATAAGGTAAACACTCTAATGTGAAGCAGTCAGTTGTAGGAAGCAATTTTCCCATAATCACTGTACTTCAAACTTCAAGTTTGAGATCTAACCCCTTCCTTGCTTTGTTGTGGTAGCCTTGTAGGATATTATTTTTTGATCAGTACTTTCAATTAATAAAGCTCAAACACATGTATAAACTCTTAGGGGCATCCCCCCGCTATACAAAGGCATTTAAGCATCGCCACCAAAACAGAGCAAAAGCCAAAAGGAAAAACAGACTCAAAATCAGAAACCACAATTACAGCCAAGTAGCCAATCACTACACAATTAGCCAGCTGGACCAAAAATTCTTTCTGAAAGACCCCAGCTGACACACACAGCTCTATTCATTGGAGACTGCTTCACACCCCTTTTAGAGCTCAAAGAATCTCTAATACAGTGTACTGTCTTAAGAATAAGTTGGTATTGAGCTATGGCCTTGCTGTTCAAAAAAAGAAAGAAAGATATGCTGGAAGACCCTTTGATTCCTTTCCATCCGTAGGCTATACACGGTAGCAGCTAACACACCCCTCAAGATCCCACTCCTGAAACTTGTACCCTTCACATTCTGAATAAACCAAGCAACCATATCAGTCAAAGGAAGAGGGGATTTGGTCATTAGAAGACCTCCTCCACACATTACACACTGAGCAAGACAATGGAGACTGGAAGAATAGATGATGATGTGATTCTATTACAGAAGGTGCAGGCGACTTCCACATTCATGCCCCAGCTCAAAAGCCTATCCCTATTGCTTAATTTATGCATACAGCCAACCACAAAATGAAAGACCATCGAGGGACATTTCTGCTTAGCAAATCACCTTAGACCACTGCTGGACAGGTAGTACAGGTAGTCTAAGTCTGATTGCTTCCCAAGCAGAGTTCACAGAAGAACCATTAGGGTGAGGGAGCCAGACAACTGAATCCACATTCCCACAGTCTGGCTTAAAGTCTGTAGGGTTTGAGCCATGATAGGCTGGGTAACCCTATTCCTTTGCCTTGTTGTAGGATTTATTTGTGGTATATCTTGTTTGATTTGCTTTCTCCATGTTTGTTCCTTCCCTTTCAGCTATGTAGCACCGACACTCCACTAGGGGTGACGTACCGGTGTCGGACACCGACACTCACCGGACACTCGGCCGACACGTGTCGGACACTTCTCCAGAAGTGTCCTGTTATTTTGGGCAATATTTGGAGTCCGACACCTTCCAGACACTTTCGGACACTTTCGGACACTTCGGGGACACTTTCCAGACACTTTTGACAGACACTTTTGGGACACTTTTTGTTGCAAGGTATAGATAATAGATGTAATGACTTGGAAAACAATGTACTGTAAAGGTGAAAACAAGGCTATCTGGATATAATATTAACTTTTATCTTATTTGAATTTTTTGTATTCTTGATATATATATATATATATACATATACATATATATAGACGTGTCCCCAAACGTGTCGTGTCTCCCATTTTCTGAAAATTTACGTGTCGGGGTGTCGGTGTCGTGTCGTGTCCGTGTCCCGTGTCCGTGTCCGTGCTACATAGCCTTTCAGTCTTCTTAGCACTACTTGTCTTCTTTTCTCGTGAGTGGCCGTGCTATCCATTCAAACTATCGGGAAATAAGTTCTGTTTTTTGCAGTCGAACTGTTGCTGTAACAAATTACCTGTGAATACTAGTTCTTTCGGCTGTGCATGATCTGAATTTTGTTTCTTGTGATGCAGGTGGGTCTCCATGCCTAATCTGATGTTTCTACCTCCTGCGAGAGGTTTTGATATTAAGCGCGTTGCTTAATTTAGTAGTCTTACTCTATTTTGCGTCCTACTAAACCTCATCTTTATGTAGGTTTTTTGTCCTACAGAGAAGTAGACCAACTTTTTTTTTATTTCAAACTTGGAAGAATGTATGCGTTTAAGTGAAAATTTCCAGCGTACAAGGTTCCTTGTGGGTCATCCAATAAAGTTGGGAGGGAGACTATCAGCAATACCAGGAATTTTTCCGCTTGTTAAGGGTTGGTTCAGATATATTTTCGATCTCTTCCTTTTGTATTTTGTTTATTTGTGATCGCATTTCGTATTTTCTGAAAACTGAAACAAGGAGTAAATGGATGATACTTGTTTCCATATGGTTTTCATTTTGTTTGGAAATACCACTAGCTTTTGGGAGTTTGAAACTTTTCTAATTATGTCTAATTGTTTAAGAATAACTGAGCCAAAATGTCTACTGACACCATTATAGAATGCAACAGCATCCAGAGCCATTTGATGCGCGTGGACTTAGGTGTATCGAACGGCTCCGAACGCAGTTGTGTTTTAAAATTGTGTCGGTAATAGTGCTCAACGCCCGGTCACTCCTTTCACTTTTTGACATAGAAAAGCAAGCATATTTTGATTTAATCTCCAACGAGTAAAGACTTTCTTCAACACCATGACTTAGTGGGATAAAAAAAAAACACCATGACTAAGTCTGTCTTCCTCCTCGTAGTTTCTAGTATATGAATATACCAAGGAAATTGACCTTTCACGTAGATTTTAACCTTTTTCTTTTGGAAACAGAAGACTTCCAAGCTTGGCGCATGATCTTTGCATACTTGTGTTATGAAACAAAAAATGTGGAAATACTATATCGAAAAGTTTAACTGTTCAACCTGATTGAGTGATAGTACTAATTGGAGCTCTATATAAAATGGCTCCCAATTAGCGTATGTTACGAGTTCGAGCTAACAATTAGCCATTCCAGGCTCTGTGTTCGTAATGAGTTAACCCAGTATGTGTGGAGAAAGACGAGAAAATTGAATACAATGTAGAGAAGTTCAGAAAACAGAACACATCGTAGGGTAATTGTGACGAATGTTCTAAATACCTTCCTTTCCCCAAAAAAAATTAAAATTAAAATTTAATTACTTTAGTAATCACTGCGCTGTCATATTGAGTGTTTGAGCCTTTTATTTTTTTTGAAGTTAATATTGGTGGGACTTACAAAATAAACAATGTACATACATAAGGAATTAAGGACAGTGAGCTGTGCCAAAATCCTTCTACATTAACAAGAGGACTTACACATGATTGTTGCTGTATCCTGCGCCCTACTCTCGTTCAGTTTCAATCTTTCAATCCTATCTAGTAGTTCTTAGCATTTGTGTGCTCGATTCGGGCTTGCAAAAGATGATCGAACTAAACCAGTGTCGCAAATAAGAATCATTGATCATGTCGAAATTCAGTTTGATCGGACATAAATAGCTTTATCAAAAAAATCTTGCATGTGCAAGAAAACAAATACTCTCTTCATCCCTAAATAAATGTCCGGCCCGCAAACCTTGGTTTTTAAAACATACATTCTTTTGGTTCAAAAAATTTGAAAAAAATTGCCTTGGCCCCGAAGGTATTTTTTCCCAATTTTTTCCAAATTTTTTGAACGAAAAGAATTCATCTTTTTAAAGGCCTAGGTTTGCGGGCCAGACATTTATTTAGGGACGGAGGGAGTACCGTTTTGGACGGCACCGGATCCCTTGTCCCAGTTTGCCTGTACCACTCCCCTGTCCCAGTTCTCTCCTTGCGCCACGTATCCACTCCTTCCTCCCCTCTAACAGCCTTACTTACCCGGTTAAAGTCCAACTACTCTCTTTCACAATTTAAGTGTAATTATTAAACATTTTAAAAAAAAATTCGGTTTTTGGTATAAAATAAGTGTTCCAAATTTCAATTTGTTTGATCCGGTGGAAAGATTTTAGTTTTCTAATCATTTTATCCTAGATGGTCATAATTAAATTTTGACTCTAGGGCTCTCGTTCATTAGTCCTAAGAGATATTTGATTATTCGACTTTCTTAAGGTTAATCAACGAGAGCCCTAGAGTCAAAATTTAATTATGACTATTTAGGATAAAATGATCAGAAAACTAAAATCTTTCCACCGGTTCAAACGGATTGAAATTTGGAACACTTAATTTTTTAACCATATTTTTTAATATATAAACTGAAGAGATTGAAAAATTAAGTATTCCAAATTTCAATCCGTTTGAATCGGTGGAAAGATTTTAGCTCTAATTAACGAGAGCGCTAGAGTCAAAATTTAATTATGACCAATTAGGATAAAATGATTAGAAAACAAAAATCTTTCCACCGGTTCAAACGGATTGAAATTTGGAACACTTAATTTTTCAACATCTTTAGATAGTTTATATATTAAAAAATATGGTTAAAAAATTAAGTGTTCCGAATTTCAATCCGTTTGAACCGGTGGAAAGATTTTAGTTTTCTGATCATTTTATCCTAAATAGTCATAATTAAATTTTGACTCTAGGGCTCGTTGATTAGCCCTAAAAAAGTCGTATAGTCAAATATCTTTTAGGACTAATGAACAAGAGCCCTAGAGTCAAAATTTAATTATGACTATTTAGGATAAAATGATCAGAAAACTAAAATCTTTCCACCGGATCAAACAGATTGAAATTTGGAATACTTAATTTTTTACCAAAAACCGAATTTTAAAAAAAAATGTTTAATAATTACGCTTAAATTGTGAAAGGGAGTAGTTGGACTTTAACCGGGTAAGTAAGGCTGTTAGAGGGGAGGAAGGAGTGGATACGTGGCGCAAGGAGAGGACTGGGACAGGGGAGTGGTACAGGGCTACAGGCGAACTCGGACAGGGGATCCGGGGCTGTTTTGGACTAGTCTATTTTCTCTTAGACCATTCATGTCTTGTTGCACAGGCATGCATGATTTGTTTCTGTAGCTATCAATTTCCGACCAAATTAATTTGTGGCATCGAAATTCTTCTTTGTCAATCACGCAAGGGCGGAATTTCCATTTGACCAAAAAAAAAAAAAATCACGCAAGGGCAAATTCAAAATTTATATATGAATCAAAATGCTGACCAACGTTCATCAAAACATCACAACATTTCGCAGCATTGGAATGTGGTGAATATTGAGACCTTTTACATGCATTATAATTTTAACCTAAAGAGTAAGATTGTAAGAACTAACATTTTAAACCAATTTGAGTACATTAGTCAATGCTCTGCATTAACTAAATCAGTAAAAATCTAAGCACGCAAACTAGACACCAATGCTCTGCGTTTGACAAAATTAGCAAATCTAAGCACACTATGCATTTAACAACATAAGTACAAATTTAAGCATACTCGCCACAAATGGGTGCAAACAGGATATATATATATATAACAGTCAGGATTCAGTCAGGGATCCCTGACCTAAGCATCGTCCGCACCTCATTGTTCCCGATCGAATTTCGATTATCCGAGCCGCTCAATGTGATCAGAACGTGATTTTAAGGGTACCCTCAAGAAATCGGCAAAAAAAATGACCGGAAAGGGCTTGATCTGAGCAGTTTTTTATTGAACGGTTCAATAAAAAAGTACTCAGATCAAGCGCTTCCCAGTCATTTTTTTTTTTTGTCGATTTCTTGTGGGCAGCCTTAAAATCACGTTCTGATCATATTGAGCGGCTCGGATTATCGAAATTCGATTGGAAAAGGGGAGGTGCGGACGATTTGGATGGTAAAAAGGTGTGGACTTGAACCGGACTGATATACATGTATATATATGTATACACACACGTGGTGAAAGAGTAAGGAGAGCAAACCATTTAGGTCGGCAAGCAATTGATTCGCCCCCAACCCTAGCAGCATCCACAACAACGCCGAGCGGGCACCAGACAGCTGGTGCCGAGCACCATCTCGGCCGTCCAAACGTGTTTTGGACGGTTCAGATCTGTTTGGGTAATTTTTAAGTGTAAAATTACCAAAACACCCCCTCAAGCCCAAACAGATCTGGACCATCCAAAACACGTTTGGACGGCCGAGATATGTGCTCGGCACCAGTTGTCCAGTGCCCGCTCGGCACTGAAGAATTTCTCCCCATCCCCCCCGTCTTGCCTAATTCTCTCTCTCTCTCTCTGTCTCTCTCTCTGATTTCTTGAATCTCGCTAAAACAGTACTACTCCTATGACTAATGGGGAAATGTGAGACAAAAGGGACTGATTGGATGATGAGACTCGAGAGTAATTACCTACTTATGATATTTTTTTTTGGGTTCATGAGAACTTCACCTTGGGCTAAAGCCCACTGGAATAAAAGGTCACGGGATCGCCAAAAATCTCTGGGGCCCTTCAAAATTATTTAGTGTGGTGGGTGTATGGATGCGTCTTTTTTCCCCCTTAAACGCTACTACTCTGGTACTTCTCATTACAAACAAATACTATATCCGAACCAAAATTATTCAGTGTGATCGACTTTTTATTGGATTTTCGTTTAAAATTATTAAGGGCCTCATTTTCGAAGATCGTCTTAGGCCTTCAAAATCTCAGAGCCGGCCCTGAATTTACAACACAAGTGGAGCGCACCACACATGACTTTGCGCGAAAGACGAAGAATAATTCTCTCTCCAGCTAGTTCATACCGTATACCAGGGTCCAAACCCGATTCGTTGACACACTCCTCACCTTCATCAATTTCAACCGGAGTTTACCAACCCAAATCGAACCCATGAGATCGATTGATGGGACTCACTCCGACCACTAAACAAAATATTATAGTAAACACGAGAAAAAAAAAAAAGGCAACCACTAAAATGTTACCTAATATATTCATTTCAAGAGTACAAAAACTCAGCTGCGGATGATCGCCAACTCGGCATATGAGAGCTTAGTGCTGTTTCACATAGCATTTTGGACTTTTTTTGTCCTTATTTTTTTTTATTATATTGGTTCGTCTTGTCGGGAGGAATCGAAAAAGTAAAAAAATTACTCCGTATGACTTTTACCCAAATATTTAAAAAAATATCCAACATAAAGAAAAAAAGCTGAGATTTTTCTTTGATAATTCCCAAAGTATTTGATTTTGTAATTTTTTACTTTTCCGATCCTGTCGTCGAGACAAACCAGTAATCTATAAAAATTTGACGTAAAACTAAAAAATGCAAAAAAAAAAAAAAGAATAATGACAAACCAAAAAATCCCAAAAAAAGGCAATTGGGGGATAGTGTTGTGAAGTGGTATGCGCAGTACCGTGCTGCGCACCTCCGAGCCGTCAGATCGTGTATCTGACTGCTCGGATCTTATCTCGACAATGAACGACTCTCGGTCGTTGGTTGCCGAGATGAGATCCGAGCCGTCAGATGCTTGATCCAACGGCTTAGAGGTGAGCAACACGGTACTGTGCATCTCATTGCACAGCACCAACCCGAAGTCCAAAAAAAAGCTATGTGAAATAGGCGCTTAGTCGATCAGCAAATAGCGAGTATACTTGCCTAGGCGCCTTCGGCAGAGACATAGCTACTTGTGGGCGTATAGGGGCCACGGCCCCCACATTGTTTCGAGGATTTTTTTTTTCAAATTTTAATATTGATTTTAGTTATTTTATTTGTTAAGAATTTTATCTTGTATCGGGTGTTATTTAGATTCTTAAATGATTAAGAATGTGTTTGTTTTGGGTCCCAAAATCTAATTTCTCTCTTTGCTCATGGTCTCCCAAAGGTTTTTTCTTCAATTATTAATCTCATTTCTCTTTTTATCTATTTCCATCGATTATCCAAAAAAAATCCCTCAAAATCTAAACCAAACAAACTATAGATTTTCGAATCTTGTTGTTCATAATCCGGCCCCTGCATTTACGAAATTCTGGCTCTGTCCCTGACCTTCAGGGTACCGCTAAGCGGCATATGAGTGGGCAAGTCCAAATTAAAGGTCATCCACCACACTAAGAACTCGCGCGCTTGCAATCTTCCACATGAAAGAGATAAAAGAAGTGTCATTAGACTCCAAGTTACTTCGCCACCATGCAAATTTGACAGGCGTCTTTTCGTGTATTTTTTTTTCAAATGGGGGCGAGAGCATCGAGGCATCTGTGAGGGACACGTTTCGACCGTCGGATGGTTGTGGGGACTTTCGGATCTCCGATGATGATTCTCCCGCCCAGTTGGCGAGAACTCGCACGCAACGTGTGACGTCAGCGGCGACAGCGAAACTCTCTTGTCCGTTGTTAAAAAAATCGAATCCCAGTCTTTGGAGAGACTGCTGCTACCTTTGACTTTGCGTTTGATGGGGTCCTCCTCCTCATTTTCCACAACCCCAACCCAACCCAACCCTCCATTTTTCATTGTTTTTCTCTTTCTTCCCCCCTACCTTTTTTCAATAGGAAATTGCACGGCGGTGGTTAAGGCATAAAATGAGTGTTTTTTTTTTTTTCCCCCTCGGCGAAAATTAGCATTATTATTAGAGCATCTCCGGCAGTTCCTATCCTAGGCATGCCAATTTCTACTTTGGCTATTCACCAAATAGATGAAATTATTAGGCCTGTCAATAGGCCGGATCTAATCCGGATTCGACAGATTCGGATCCGATCCAAAAATCCAAATCAGATCCGAAAACTTTTATACTTCAAAAATTTGAGCAAAAAAAAATATTTTCCAAAAAAAAATAAAAAAATACAACTTAATTTACTGTATTTTTAAAAAAATTAAAAAAATAAAGTTCGGATTCGGATTGATAACGGATTTAATCCGATCAGTATTTGAATTACCGGATTCGGATTATTTCGGATTATCGGATCGACGTTATCGGATTTTTCGGATCGAATCCGGTCTATTAACAGGTCTAGATGAAGTATCCAACAGCCTAGGCATTTAAACTATCCACACGTATTCTATATATAAAAAAAAATCAAAATACAATAGTCTACACTACCAATTCCTTGTCGACACCGGAGTTCACAAAGGCAAAGTAATCGAGAATCGGAGCCGGCGTCGCATGAAGGTGAAAGATTCAGAGTTGGGTGGTAAAGTAGATGAGAGGAGAGAGAGGGAAGAAAGCGCAGCCCGGCGAGTGCTACAGTAACTCGCCAAGTGCTACCGCAACTCGCCAACCTTAGTGAGTTACTTTAGCTCCCCACTCATTGCTGAGGTTGATGGTGAGTAAGCTGGGTCAGTCTTCAATTTAGGGGTTTTCCTCGCCATTTTGCCTAAATTTTAGGGTTGCTTAGGCTGTTAGAGATCATGATCTTAATTACCAAGGTTTGGGACTCAAGTTAAATGAGTGGGAGAATATGAGGCTTACCATTGAGTTACTACTCTACTTGGGTATAAAATGAGTGTTATCATGTGTTGTAATTGTTTGGAGCAAAGTTGATACTCCACATATGTTAACTCTCAATCTTAATTTGCTACAACGACACACAAATATTTACATGCACATGACTCTTGCAAGAGTGCCCACTTGTCTCATGAGTGTGAGTGTATTTGCGTTTGTGTGATTGTAGAATTACTACTCCCATTAGCGTTTCCTAAATAAGGAGCCACAGGCCAATATGTTTCGTGGTGCAGCCAGAAATATGTATGGATTGGGGCATTAGGAATTCCATACTCGTTCAATAATTTTGTCCCTAACACATGCAATATATGCAAAGATAATAACTTTCATCTTTATCAAAATAATTACTATCTCCATTTCAAAATGAGAGTCTATGTTACTATTTCAGACATTTGAAAAAATTGTTTATATCTTTCAATCTATAATACTAAAAATATTCAATATGGATCTTGTTTGACAGATCTCAATTAGTTTTAGTAGACAAAAATTTTAAAATGATAAAAAAATATTATAAATTGAATAATATAAACAAGATAGAAATAATAGAAATAAGTAACAGTGAAACTCTCATTTAGGAATGAAGGGAATACGTACAAAATGAGTATATTGATGAGTAAAGTAACAAAAATAGAACACGAAAAGTTATCATATTTCGAAGCTTTAATTGCATGATAGTTTCATTATCCATGCATTCAAAAATACCTATCTAGTATGCAATTATATGTGCTAACACTTATCAATTACTCATTCGGTGCATCATTGATTCTTCCAATGATTCATAACCGAAATGTTGTCCCAATAATAGTAAGTATTCAACTTGTAATGCTAATGTCACACTCAAGTGCAAGTTATTTTACTGGCAAAAAAATTTCAATCTCCACTATTAAAGTAATGCCAAGTATTTACGGAAAAAAACTAAATGTGAATCTTAGACAGTTAAACTTTAAAAAAAAAAAAAAACATCGGGCAAGATTCCCGCGTGATATATGCTTTGGCTCTGCCACTGCATATGTTATTTACGATGGTAGACACTTTTATAAGTGATCATATATAACTATGACAAGAACAATTCCAAAATAACGACTACAAAGAGGCAAAACTGTACAACTATAGACAGTTGTATACCACAACAACATTTTCCTCATGGTCTAGCTGCATGAACTTTTTTTTCTACCTTAGCTTGCCAACCTTTGAGAAGTGAGAGCAACGCAAGTCTAATTTCTCCTGTCTAAGAGTCAATGGGGATGATGACACTTGTCTTCTTTGTGCTCTTTTTCCATGAAGATATACATTAATACATGCATCTAAAGATCTATGGAATCCATTATCATAAGAATCAATTAATTCTTTATTTCTTAGTTTAGGTTTTGATACAGATAGGAACACCTTTTGTTATGTTTTTCGTTTTTAATACAAGATTCGATGCTGCATGAAAGAAGACAGAGAAAAAACATTAATTAATTGACAGTAGGGTTAAGCCACTTCCTTTTGCCTGTCTTTTCCTTCATTTGTTTTTTTAAATCCGGATCAGCTTTTGGCCACCTCAATTGCCGTTGGAAGATCACTCTCAATGTCCAGTAGGAGGGAGGGGGGGCAATTAAAGCCGAGTAGCAAGAATTGATAGTATCTTGCAGGTTTCGAATCTAAGACCTAAGAATTAACAAATACATAAGTCTCCGGCTTGATCACCAAAATAACTGAAAGAAATATCTAGAGTTACTTGTATATATCGTTAAAATAAAAAAATAAAAAAAAAAGCCTAGTAACACAATGAGTTGTACACGAAGTTGCCCAACACATGCATCTAGGAGAGATTGTCTCACATGCCCGGTCACCAATGAGAGAAGGCCACATAGGCATATATATGTACAATTCGCTGTGTTACTAGTCGACCTTCGTGATCCTAATCAAAAAGAATACGACCCCACGTACACACTCTTACACAAACATTTTGCACACACTCATACTGTAACACTAGTGAGTGTGGGCCCCTACATGAAAAAATGTGAGTTCGCGCGTTTGTAAATATTTGTGTAAAATGTGTGTAGTTGTAAAATAGTTTAGAAAACCATTATCAAGAAACCAACATATAGCTAGAGTGATAAAGATAATATCAGAAAGCAACATAATACCAGAAAGCGCCAAATAGAATAACCGGAGGTAGATTTGACAACATGGATTTATATAATTCCAAGAAATCATTTGTTAATTACATATATAGAGTGATAAATATTAATTCGTAAATGACAAATTGTTGATTACTCCGTACTATATTGACCTTTGCAAATTTTCATGAGTACTTTTCTGTGACAGTTGTTACTGTTGAATTAAATATAATATCTAATTAATTGTCTCAAGACGTTACTAATCTAACTCTGAGTAATTTTCCATGACAAAAGTCTAGTAAATTAATTTAATGCAAGTTTCAACTACCAAAAGTATGACCGACATTGAAAGGAGAACTTCAACTAGCTTGCAGAGATTGTCAAAAGTACTGAGAATTATGCCTATATCTCAGAAGTTTTTTTTTTTTGATCGGCAATTTTTTTTGGGTGCTAATTTTTGTCACTCCCTTTTTTGTTAATGCCACTCCCCTGCAAATGTATTTTTTGTGCAAAAATACACTTGCAGAGGAGTGGCAAAATCATTTCCCTTTTTTTATTTTTATTAATCTTTGAATCTATATCTCAGAAGGTTCCTTCCTTCTTTTCTTATTGATTATTCTAGCTGAAAAATATTGCCAAAAACATAATGAAAAATCAATACGACAAATTAAAGTGAACTTAATTGCATGAGTTGGGTGGGATATCCCATCAATTATAAGGGGGTTAATTAAAGGGGGATAATCCATGCATGATTGATTAATTTCTATAGTGTTCTAGTAAGGTCAACCAAAATGGTTTATATTGCATGCAGACAATCATTTGACAGATAGTGATTAAGAAGAGATCACAGTTCATGTGTTGTAGGTGGCAAGCTTACATCCAAAAAAACATTATAATTAAGCTTTAAGTACTTATACAAATGTTTGTTGCAACAACCCTAGCCTTAATTAAGCCATCTTTCAGCTCTATTTAATGACCAAATTAAGCTTTTTGTTTGGTATCTTTTTCTTTTTGGGGTACTTCAGAATATTAATTATAAAAAAACTAGTCACAATAGAGAGTTATGCAACAGATGTGCAGGCATAGTTAAAGTATTACAGCCCCAAGGGAAAAGCAACAAATCCCCTAATCAATAAGTTGCCTTAAATCGAGGCGATCCCAGGTCCAGAATTCCCTAATCGGTTAATGATCACCAAAGATTTGTACAGATCGGGTCCTCTCCCATGTTTGGATTGATCGTTTCTATGGGGAAAAACGTTATCGTAAATGTTCGATAACGCTTTTCCATAGGAGCAAAGTAACCCTCCTCTTCAATATTATTCTCGAAAAATGTTGATGATTATTGGAGGAGAAGATTACATGCATAGAGTATCAAAGCGAATTGTATTAGGCCACGTAGACGTTTGCATAAAATAACGTTAATAATCGACGAAACTCTTATAATCGCTTTTTATTATCTATATATATGGCTATAGTAAAATCAGATTTTTTTTTTTTTTTAAGAATTTGTGGGAGGTGGTCCCCCTCCGTCGGCTGGTGGCTTGCGAAAACACGCTTAATGACTCAATCAAGCTCATTTACCACATAATTAACAAGAGGTGTGAGGTGATCATATCGTTAATTAATACTGATTAAGAAAATTGCATGCATGTTGAACAATGATCTGTAAATTAATGGACTTGTCCCTACGTACCCCCTCTTAACAAGAATTTCAGACTTTTTAATTGGAGTAGTTAATTAGAGCATCTTTGTCGGTATGTATACACTAATTAATTATAATCTATTTAATGTTAAACATAGCTTCTACTTCTTCTTCTTTTTGTACTTTTGCAAGATAAAACGCATTTTTGCGCATATGTTGGCATTTGTATGCAAGAAATTAACCGGGCAACATTTACGCAAGCTTAAGTTTTTAGATGAATTTGATGCCGATGTTACAATTTTAATAAACATTTCAACTTCCCTTTCAGGATGGTTCTATTTAATTAATTTGCTACCAATTACGAAGATAGTTAATGTATGTAACTACCAAATTAAGCAACTGAAGCATGAATATATATATTATAAAAATGTACAGCATGCTTGCGTGGCTGTTTAATTAGTGTTCTGATTGACGAATTAGAGGAGTTGTTATCCGAAGGTCAAATTCTGCTTAACGGTTTTGGAGTAACGACATGATTTAATTTTTGCGGACTTCGGGATGGTGTTGTGTAATGTGGTGCACATGTTGTGCACCTCCGAGCCGTCGGATCGTGCATCCGACGGCTCGGATCTCATCTCTGTAACCAACGATCGAGAGTCGTTCATTGCCAAAATGAGATCCGAGCGGTCGGATGCACGTTCCGACGGTTCGGAGGTGTGTAGCATGGTACTGCGCACACCGCTGCACAACACCATCCCAATTCTAGCATTGGCTAGAAAGGAGGATAAAGCCCTTTTTTTTTTTTTAATCTGCTCAGTAAAATATTATAGCCAATCAAAGGGGAACAGTAGCATAACAAAAGTCATAGAGTTGTAATTTTCACCTCCAGTAGAAAAATCTTGGTGTAATCCTATTAAATATTTGAAAAAGCAATAGCTGGATGAGTTTGAGGACAATTCACCGCCACCGTCAGGGTGTTTCCACTAACAAAAAAAATACTAAAAATTTAATGCATTTTATCATCTCGTTTTCACTAACAAAAAAATTTCAGCATTTTATTATCTCGTTTTCACTAATAAAAAAGTTGTCAACAAAAACATTTTTGGCTACAGTAACTCTACTCACAAACCCATCAACTTATTCGCTACCGGAACCAACTTGACATTTCTCAACAACTTATTTACTACCGGAAACACCTAACAACTTCTCAACCACAAATAAAAATCTACAAATTTTTCACTACCGGAAACACCCCCTTAATTTTTGAATATTAAGTAGTTATATGTAGTAATAAAGTTATGGGTGAGATTATATTTCTCATGTGCTTCCTTGTGGGGAATAGGAGATGCTGCCAAGAAGCTACCTGCTGAGCAATGCAGGACGGCTGATCCGGCCGCTCATCTTGGTAATCGACGGCTTGGATCTTAATCGAGTAACAGACGGTTCAGATTTGGATGCACTCAGATTCTATCCGAGCCGTCCGTGCCGAGATGAAAGGCCGGATCGACCGCTCTACATCCACTTGGCAAGGAGTTGCTTGGCAGCATCCCCAGTCTGTGCTGAATAGTCAAGTATGGCAAAAAAATATATATATACACACACTCTCTAATCATCCCCAGTTTGTGCTTGAGTACATCTATCTCTCTCTTCCTCTCTCTCAACCCTAGCCACCACAACTCCTCGATCTTCTCCCTTCCCCTCCCCCCCGTGGGTTCCATATCCTTATGCGGCGGCGGGAGGGGGAGGCCATGGTACTACCGACTCCCTTTCTTTCTTTCTTTCTTTTTTTTTTTTTTCCTTCCGTCTCTCCAGATCGACTTATCGTCTGATCTGTGAGAGTTTTGTCTCTCGTTCTACGAGAGTTTTGTCTCTCGTTTATCGAGAGTTATTAGTTTCGTCTTTGGACGAATTTTGTCTACAGATCGGATTCTCTCAATTGAGGTTGCTTCGCAACGATATCTGTGCTTCAGCGTTCTATCCCTATACGATATCTTTGGCGAGACAACCCGTGGCGGTTTGGCAGATCTGTAGTTCTTGGGAGTTCATTGGTGTGTTCATACTTTGGTGGAGTGCATCTGATCGTCTGGGTATTTGGTGTATTTTGTCCTTAACTTTGCACTTTTTCTCGTTTGAGACTCCTAATTAGATGTTAGGCAGTTTAAAAGTGTCGCTATTGCGTCAGGCCATGTCTGGGTTAGGATGAAGGATATCAATTGCCTTGTGATTTAGTTGTTTTGTATTTTTAGACGATTAGTTTGGCTTTGTCCAATTTCTTTGTAATGATCTCTGTTGCCGCTGGGCGTTTATCAATATAATCTTCTCACTTTTGACCAAAAAAAAAAAAAAATCATCGCTAACTTTGTTTCTATTTTTTTTTTTTTTGTTTGTTAAATTAACTTCCAAAATCTTGAATATTATTATATACTTGTGTAGTGCCAACTAACAATAGCAATAATTTGTTTTAACCAAGAGGCTATTTTCTTCCATTTCACGAAAATAGGGAGGGTGGGCCATTGCGCCAAACTTCGGGATATGCTTGTTAATCTCGTCGTACAATTTCTCGTATCTGCCAAACATTTTGGCCCCTCCAACAACTTCATAATCTTACTTTTCCCCCTAGGACTTCAAATAATTATACTACAACCTCTCCATAATTTCGTTACTTTTAACTCAGCCCCCCTTAAATTTCCTGCATTTCCCATTGAGCTAGTCTCAAAATCTCATTACTTTTAACTCGATCAGACCCCACTTAATTTGTGCAAGACTACTTTTGGGGTCACGGGATTAATCGTTAACTGCGGTGTTCATGTATGCTCTTCGGTGCGAAAATTCAATACAAATTATTTTTATACTTTTTTGACATTTCGACAGGCGTTCATGCTTCTACGTGACGGTGATCCGCTTTGATTGAATGGCTACGTAGCTTGACTTCGGACCATTCTTTTTAGCACACTAAATAAGGGAAACTTTAAGCTCTTGTTTTGGTGGTCACATGTTATAACAAACAAAACACATATATAGTCAATCAATTCAAGTAGTAGTGCTTTTGTGCATGCAGCATCACATTCACCAATAATTAATGAGCAAATTTCCTCACTTAAAGTGGCTTTGGGAGTGTTAATTTGTCAAAACCCACAAGATAATTGTGGTCAATCTCTCTCTCTCTCTCTTCAATTTTTCCTAATTAGGCCCCCCCTGTTACTTTGTCTTACTAGTAGTGGAAAATTGCTGTTGATGAAAACGTTACACGTACAGCACAGAGCTAGGAATTGAAGAGCAGCGAAATGGTTTTAATTGCCTAGCTATAAATTGCATACAATTTATGACAATTCATTAAAGGTACATATATATACATATAGCTAGCACTGATTAGTCAATCCAAAACACCTGGCCAGATGAATCTAGAGTGCCCCATGCAGAATCCTATAAATTGACCCATCAAACATGATCATCATGATCATGATCATTCTCATCAGTCACTGTGCCCATCCTACGTACGCCACAGAACCAGCATCTCTAAACAATGGATCTTGGACCTAGCTTCTAATTTGTTAGCAAACGTACATGCATCTACATTTATGAAATCAAGGGATTAGACTGGCGGCTAAGACCATCTTTTACTGGTTTGATTATGATGTTTGGTTCGATCGAGTCGGATAGTTCTTACGTTTTTTTTCTTCTCCTAAATTCCCACACTAATTTGATGTACATATATGATTCTTTTTCTATTGCACAATTATTCACGTCGGTCGTTTAAGTTGTGAATCCCCATGAGTCGAACGCTTGGCATGATCAATAAATGTTTTTATTTTATTTTTTGGTAAGTATGATCAATATATGTTGCCTTATAACGTCCTACCACTTGGGGTGAGATGCATGGGGCAAGTTCCCCAAGCTCTTTGGACATTTGAAATTTTTATTCAACAGATAATGTATAAAAATTAAGCACATCTTTGGATTATGAATACTCTACTAAGAAACAAATGATAGTATGAAGAAACTAACCAAACTCACATACAGGTAATTAGTTAGGCCCCATTCCGCTAACAAAATAAGTTCTAATTTTTTAGCCAATAAGAACCTACGTTTCACAAAATAAGGACTTAGTCACAAATAATTAAATTATCCAAACCTCGATACATATTGGAACTAAAACAATATTTTTGGTTTACCTATTCTCACAGTAGCAAAGTCCAAATTTTAACTATGTAGTACGTACCTAAGCTTATAGCTAGTTTGGAAAATGTCACAATTAATTCTGATACCCATAGCTATCAAATTGTTTGATAATTCTACGTACTAAGAGAAAAACTTCTTTACGGAGCAAATCCGTTAAAAAAAAAAAAAATTTACGGCGTTCAATCGCGCGCGTCCAAAAGTGTTTTGAATGCTTGGATTGAAAATCAATTTTGACCGGTAAGAATTAATTGTCACCGGTCAAAATTGAAAAGCAGATCTCAACCATTGATTGCATAAATGAACAGCCGAGATTGTGTGGAGCAGTAAATAAGTTATTCTGCCATGAATAAATTTCTCTCTTCCATTAATACTCAAGACTTTGTATTGTAGAATGAAGAGACTGAGTAAGGTTGGATATAGGCAGGCTTTCAATCACTTGAGAGATAGAAACTTCTAAATCCATGCATCAGCTACTTATTAGTATCATTCAGCAAAAAAGGAGTTGGAGAGACTGATCAAAGAGAGGCCAATCATTTTGACTTTTTTGTCTTTGTCTCTTAAGACAATAAATTAAGATTTAGTTTTGTTATTCATTATCGATCCCAAGTTTCCAACCCCATAAAGTCTCTCAATAAAAGGGCACTTTGGAAACCTATATACCACCACACCCACCAGCACCAAAGTCCCATTTAAATAGAGCCAAACACCAGATCCAACAAAAACACAAATCTGTAGAGAGAGAGAGAGAGAGAGATGGGGAGGGCTCCTTGTTGTGATAAGGCAAATGTGAAGAAAGGGCCATGGGCGCCAGAAGAAGACTTGAAGCTTAAAGAGTTCATAGACAAATATGGGACTGGTGGAAACTGGATTGCTCTCCCTCAAAAAGCTGGTAAAGTTCACCTTACTTGTAATTCAACAAAAATGTATAAGCTATATTCATTGTTTTTCAGAATATCACTAACGAATTTTGTTTCTCTCTCTCTCTCTCTCTGAGATCAGGTCTAAAGAGATGTGGAAAGAGCTGCAGGTTGAGATGGCTGAACTACCTGAGGCCTAACATAAAACATGGTGAATTTTCAGAGGAAGAAGATAGGATTATCTGCACCTTGTTTGCTAGCATTGGAAGCAGGTAATTACTCTACTCCATCTAGCTAGATTCCTCTTTAGCTTTCTTTTTCTTTTTTTTGGCTGTTCCTGGAATCTACACACATGGAAGACATATATATGTTCATTTGATCACTCACGGATAATAGATCTGTCCATGGTTTTTCCCCACTTTTTAAACTTAATTGTTTGTTTTACATAATGATTAAGACCTATGTTCTGATGTCTGAAAGTTCATGATGTCTCTCTAGAAATAGTAAAAGAAGCTGAGTGAGTGAGAAACATTTGAGTCATTTGACTACTTTTACATAATTATCATCTCTTGTGATAATGACTGAATATTGATGTTACCATTCAGCACAATGAATGAGAGAGAGAGAGAGAGAGAGAGAGAGAGTAGCTTGTTAAAGATTCTGCTAAATTTGGGTTCATGGTGTTTTGCCCTCTTTATTTAGGTTTAGTTAATTATTACTTCTTCTGATGTCTGAATGTGTATCATGTCGCTCAGAAAATAGTAAAAAGAGAGGACAAATTCACAAATTCACACTCACACACAAAGAGAGAGAGAGAGAGAGAGAGAGATTTGTTATTTTTACTCTATTACTCCTACCATCTCTTGTGATCATGACTGAATATTGATGTTACCACACAAAAATGGCATTAAAGAACACAAGAGAGAGAGAGAGAGAGAGAGAGAGAGATTGGACATAGTTTGTTGCAAGATTCTGATAAATTTGGACAATTCTGGTGCATGGAAGCCAAGTTGAGATCCAAAACCAGAAACCCATTTCCAGGTGTTAAGAACTTAATTAAAAGAGAAACTCAGAGGTCTTTTGTCTTTGATCTTCTTATCGAACTTATTAATTCATCCAATCAATTTATGGCAGGTGGTCAATTATAGCAGCTCAGTTACCCGGCAGAACCGACAACGACATCAAGAACTACTGGAACACCAAGCTCAAGAAGAAGCTCATGATCGGGAACATGGCTCTTAACAATAATCCCCTAAACCACAGAAAATTACCACCATACCCTCCACCACCACCACAACTTCCCTCATTCTACAATTACAGCCCATTGATCAAGTCTCTCAGTTGCCTTGAAACTTCATTCATCCCACCACCTAACCCTATTTTCCACCACCACAACAGCTATGATAATTACGGTTTTACCCCTTCTTCTGTACCAACATCAAATGGCTCCTCTCTCAATCTTCAACCCCAAGAGAGCTTTTTGTTCAGTGCCATGCAACAGCACTATTACCCACCATTGAAAGAAGGGTTCTTGGTGTTCGGATCAGGAGATCAAGCTAGTTGTTCATCTAATAACTCTGATGGAAGTTGCAGTCAAATTAGCAGCCATGGAAAAGGTCAGATCAAGCAAGAGGAAAATATGGGTCTTTTTGGGTTGGAAGAGAACCAAAGGTTCATTGTTGACTATGGCAACAACAATGGAGGTGATCCGAATGAAAACCACATGTTCCCCACTACTACTACTACTACAGCATGGAGTACAGATGATCATCAGAAGTACACAACTACAAAAGGGTATTTTGGGAACAGTGGTGGTGTGAGTCCATTGGAGTATGGACTGGAGGAAGTTAAGCAGCTGATTACCAACAATAGCAGTAGCAGCTTGTTGTTTAATGATGAGAACAAGACAGCTGAGGAAGAAGAAGAAGAAGGAGGAGAAGAAGAAGGAGAAAATACCATGTACCACTACTACTGATCATCTTTATTATATATTAAACTGACTGTGTTGTAAGTACAAAATCAGAAGGAAGGTTTGAATGGGCATGGTGTGAGGAGGAGGGGAAGGAGATTTTTCAGATAAGACTTTTGTTCAGTTTCTGGGGTTTTGTGTTTTCTGATGGATATTGAAAAGAAAAACATTTAATTTCTTCTTCTCTCTCTCTCTCTCTCTCTTTATGTTGAATAGTACTTGGGGAAGGCTTTTCTTTTTGTGCATTTCTTTTTGTGTATGGACTGTACGGTTTTCAAATTCAGAGTTCAGAAATAAATGTCACATGAATACTAGAGGAGAAGTCTATTGTCTTTCCAAAAGTAAAGATAATCATCAACCATTTCACTGTTTGTTTGCTTGTTTTAAGGGTGTTGTCAAGAATGGTCAACTAGCCAGGCAATGATCAGGTTAAGAGATTGTCAAAATAGTACGATATGAAGGAACTTTTTCCAATTACGTATAGGATAATGCCAATAACATGCCGTAGGACTGTCGTTAAAATTTAAAAAATGCATTAAAGTATGTGGAAAGTGTGCAAATGTATTGAAAAACGTAAAGAGTACTTGGAATTGGTGTTTTTTTTTTTAAGCTTATCGACAACCCGTCGATCAGTAGAAGGAGCCTTACTTATATCGAGCTAGTGTGGGTTTGAGAGTGTGAAATTTGGAGATTTTTTGTGAATACAAGGCATGCAATTAAATCTTCTCTAGCTCTGGTCTTTTAGACTCCGTTTTTATTTCTCAAGAATTTGGTGCATAAAAATTACTTTTGAAGAAATTTTAGTGAGGTAAAACATAGGAAATGTATTTTGTCTAATGGTTACACTTAATACAAAATTGTAATAAACAATTAAAATATTGTAAGTTAATTGTGTGGAGAACTAGTATAAAATTAGAATTCCTCAAAAAAAAATTGCTAATGCCAAATAAGTTTTGGAAAAAAAAATCCGAGTGAAATTTGTGACGACTTGGCCAGCTGACATGCTTAACCGTTAGCTGGCTGAACATGTTAACATCAAGTTATACAATAGCTGATCGGAATCACTTATATACCATTTCTATTTTTCACATCTCAGGCAATGTGGGACTATGGCCCATTATGGGGTCTCACAAAATTCCTATAATTTTCGGCTGATTAAACAAGTATCAATGCAGACAAATTAACAACTCTTGTATTTGTATTTTCTTCCTCTGCAACTGAATGGGGCTTTATTACCCTTTTTGGATCATATATAACTAACTTATCAACCTAGTTGCGATGTCGGGTTTTTCTCACAATGATGCCGTATATACTCGTATCCCTTTCAATCGTTGTACCTATTTCAATGATTAACTCTTTTGCCGATAAAAAAAAAAAAAACAAAACTACAGTAACTGGATATAAATAGAGAAACAAACATATAATTGAGTCGAAAAACAGTGATTTTAATAGCCTTGAGCCAAAAAGCGAATCGAATCGCTTGGTCTTATACAATATGGTCGGCCAGATGGGGGGGAAATTGTTATAAGGGAGAGCCAACGAAATAATGTTATAAAAAGCTTTGGATTTTTAGGGCTGGCTCAGGCTTTGAAAATGAAGACAGAAGAAGGAAATAAAAAATCTCATCAGTCCTCCATAAACAAGTTTAATTAATTATTAAAAATAATTAAAAACCCCGGGATTACTATATGGTTTATAAGTTGAAGAACAGGCATCAACTTGTTGTATGTGAATGCCTATTTTAGTCATTTTTTTAAAAGTAAGAACCTTCAATTCAATAATCTTTTTTAATATATACATTTAATTAATAATTAAGCACTAATATAGTAACATTATAATTCAGACGCCTATCGCGGCATGAAGGAATGGGTCACAGCTAATGGGCCCATTTTGATTGGGACTTGGCAATAGAGCAATGGTTTGATCAATTGACCATTGTTCTTTCGATTTACTAGTAAAAACTGTTGAATGGGTGGGGCCCCACCAGCAAAAATAAATATTAAAATACAATGGGTCCCAAACAGAGTTGACCCTTGTTTATCACAATCAGATTAGGTAGGCTAACTATATATTATTCTCGCACTAATATAATCGATTCCAGTTGGAGGAATGCATTTCTTTTCTCATAAATTCAATGATTAACTTCTTCTTATTCTTCTTTTTTGGGTAATCCAGGGTGATTCAGTCTAGCTTGTGCGCACCTCGGACCGATCCCTACAGCCCCTTTTATAGCCTTTTTCACGATTATACGTGAGCTGATCCCAAAAGTTGATAATAAGGAGAATCGAACTTGAGACATTCAAGGAAGCAAGTTCCTAAGTATCAGGCTAGGATCATGAGGTTAATCTCTTGGGGTTAATGATTAACTTCTTTAATTGTAACTCAGGATAATGTGCCAAGCTGGATTTCTGAAGCAACATTTTCTGGGTTATGTCCAATTTGTGAAAATGAAATGACAAAAAAGGTGGTGTGCTAGTGAGTCCCAGAAATGAACACACGTGTACAATTTATGTCATTTTTCTCTCTTTGAAGAAATCTAATCGATGGAGCACTTCTTCTATGGACGCCCTTATAAGAGTAAAATGCGGATTTGTGACCTCAGCCAATGGATCATGTTTTCAATGGTCTGATCTGCTGATAGTCATAAATGATTTATGACCCGTCATAAATGATTTATGACTATCAGCAGATTCAAATCATTGAAAACACGATCCAATAGCTCGAAAAAAGTATGTAAAATTTGTCGTGAGAAAATGACCTGCGTATGAGGGCACTGAATATTCTCTCATATCAGTGGCTTAATTTGCCAGACTGCCACCCCACTTCTCCCGCATAATGTTCCACATATGTACATTAAATTATTTAATTAATGATCAGGAATGCAGCTATATATTGCTTTAATTAATAAAATCGATCAATGGTTTTTGAAAAGCTCTGAGAAGTTTTTTTTTTTCTTTTTTTCTAGGAATGTCTTTTCTCGAAGTTCATGTCAAGGTCAAAAGGTTGTGGAACCCTACTGACAGTACTCTGAGTGACACATGAAATACAGACTTGGAAAACAACTCTCTCTCTCTCTCTCTCTCTTGGTTTTTTTTTTATCAGCAAAAAAAAAATTTATTATCTCAAAACTCGAAGTACAGAGATAATAGAAAATTGGATACACCGGTCTGACCACCCAAAACTCTTTTTTCCAAACTACATGGAGAAACTGATTTAGGCCCAACAGGCTGAGCCCAAACCAGGAAGAAAATCCTAAAACACTCCTAAAGTTGGTAAGGAACCAACCAACCCCAAAACACTCATTGGGCCAAGCCCCAATACACTATCTGCAAAGCCCCATTACATCCCAACCCGACGAAGTGGGCTAGGCCCAAACACACCACCTAAACGCTAAAGGGAAAATGACGGCCCAAGACGTGTTTTGATAATTAATACCCGCTAAGGACATGTTGAGAACATTAGTTAATGTTGAAAATGTCCTTAGCGGGTATTAATTATCAAAACACGTCATTGGCCGTCATTTTTCCAACGCTAAACTTGCATCTTCCACGCCACATCACCACCGCGGCCTCCGCAGCCCAAGCACCCACTGGAAAAACAACACCAACCACTCCAGCCATAGCCTCCCTGCACCCGCTGTCGTCCAAGATCACAGCCACAACCCACCACCATAGGACATGACTTTCGGATTGCATAGGATTGTTTGTTAAAGATTTTGAAAGAGAATTTTGGAATAATGAGGGAAGAAAGATATACAGAAAGATAAAGATGATGAGTGAAGAGAAGCTTATCGAAAACGGTGCACCGGGAGAGGGAGAGATGTTATGAGAACGCAAGAGGAGACATTAAATAAGTATCAAGGTGACAATATTTACATGCCTGTTAAAAAATTTAAATTAGCATGATAATACAAAAGGCATGAGAAGAACTCCACACGTGTCGTGTATATATTGGAGCAAATATATAGGAGGATTAATTTCATCATCCAGACTAAATAACAGATTTTTCCTAAATTTAATGTCACTTTGCTTGGGTGTTGATTTGTCTATCACTAACGTGAATACGTGCATGATAATGCGAAATAAGAATAGCTCTAAACGTCTTGTCACGGACAGGAGCGATAAGAAATTTGTGCAACCAAAGGACAATCTTAGGTGTTAATTTTTGTGTAAGGGCTAACTCTGTTTGACACGGCAGTCCATAGAACGAATAATAGACCCTATAAGAAAAGTAATTAATGATCCACAAAATAAAAAGGCATTACAGAGATTAATTTTTCTTTTTTCCCTACTGCAAATCAAGCGACGTACGAAAATTAAGAACCGGATCCCCTTTCTTAATACGTTTTCTTTCTGAAACCAATCTGGGTTGGAAGTGCTATTCAAATGGCTTCATGCTTAATGCTGTAAAGGCTCAGTTTTTTTTTTTTCTTCCCTTGGGGTGTACTTGTAGTTAGTTTCAGGAGCTATATATGGTTTCTGTTATCTCGCCGTGACTGTTTCAGGGTTTAGAGTGGTATATGATTGTCGGGTCCTGGGGTGCCAACATAGTTGGGATATCAGATTTTTCCGTTGTGATGCTATCATGCCCAGGACCTTTAATCGTTATAATCTTTGTTCAATGATTAATAAATTCCCTTTTTGCTGAAAAAAGAAAAAGAAAGAAAGAAGAGGTTTCTGAAATAACAATGCTAATCTCACATTGCAAGTGTGTACCCCAATGTGAATGTGTGTGCTTTTGTGTAGACTTATTAGACTAATTATAGTAGTTCATAAACTGAACTCTGAGAAACAGTTTAGGGCTTTCTAATTGGACCTTATTGATTGTCAGTCCCTTCATTTGATCCATAAACCCGGACTTCCCCCAAGCTGGGCCAGGGCCGATCTAGTCGTTTTGCAATTTTTTGGGCTAAAGTCCAAACTTACTCAAGCTCAGTCCGACATTACAGGCTTTACCTGCTTGGATTGTCTAAAGACTCTAAACTTTCAATTGCCCGACTAATTCACAGTGCTTTTGGTTCTCATCTCAATTATAGGATGTGTCTTTTTTCTAACCAAAAGGTCCGGTTGCGTGCACCTCGTCTAATTTTGGGACGTTAAAGTTCCCGATTGGGCAAATCTTCAGTAGTCCCAATGTTTAGAATGTTTGACCTTCGTGAAATTCGAACTTGTGACTTCTTGAGGTGCAAATCCTTTAATTGCTTTCTCATGCTCACTTGGCCAAATCTTGAGGTTTATATTAAGGATGTGTTTGGGGTAAGCAGTAAGTTGAGATTTTCTTTCTTTTTGCTTTTTAGAGTCTGTTTGGGCTCTTTAAGGGGTACTTAGTTATATATTGTTCCTTCTCCCCCTAGTCACTTAAGTTGTCATCCCAATCATTGAACCAAGCAATGTGAGACTATATTTTCTTAACATCCACCTCACGTGCAGTCACGTTAGAGCTCTGTCACATGTAACATCTTTTTGGTCTATCCAACAACATGTGGAAGGACATCACGTTTTTGATGGGGTAGATCGAAAGGTACTTGGAGAACAGATCTGCCTCTTTTATAGCCAGTCGTCGTTCATCCCTATCGGCAACCAACGACAAGGTCGAACGGGATGGTTAGGCTGCTGGAGACATCATTGATAGTGTCGTGGACGGTCTCGTTGGTGAAGAAGTGTTTATCGGTGAAGTTGTCATAGATCTACATAAAAAAAATTATCGACAAATTTGTGTCCATTGGTAGATTTGGGGAAATAAATTGTGAAATGGTGTTGAATTCAAATTTTATGGTAGTTTTGTGAAAATTATCCACGATAAGGATGGACAATTTGATTTGAATGTGTGGTTGACTAATTTTATGCTGAAATATGTCCTGATAAAACATGGTAAATTTGCAGAATTTTGTCATGAAATTATTTTGTAGTTGAATCTCAAATTTGTATCCATAAATAATTCACGATACACCTGATTGATTTGAATATGTGATTTGAGTATTTCATGAGAATTCCACAGAATTTTTTCATAATAATATGATCGATTTTGAATGCATGATTTTCCTGATTTTGCGTCAAAATGCGCCATATATTATCATGAAATATTTATGCGAATTTACTACTCCCTCTGTCTCTTTTTTAAAATCCAGTATTCTATTTTGGGTTGTCCCTTAATAAGTGTCCATTTTGTAAAGTTAGTGGATAAAAGTTGATAAATTTACATTTTGCCCCTGAAAGTATATTCCATTTTGAAAAGTCAGCGAGTAAAAGTATAATGATGATGTCTCTATAGAGGATAAATAGGGAAAGTTATGATAAAAGTTGATGTGAAAGGTGTAATGATGATGTTTTCTTAATAAGTTGGAGTTACAAAACGGGACATTTAAAAATGGACGGAGGGAGTATGAAAATTGAGGTAAATTTATCATGAAATATTTCATGGTAACGAAGGGTCTATCTAGTGGCCATGGCTATGGGTTGCATTTGTTAGGGTTAGGAATAGTTTATAGAGAGTGAATTAAATAATAAGGACAAAATGGATCATTAAACCAATTTAAGGATGAAAACATAAATATTCAAACACACTAAAATGGGCATCTAGATAAGTTCTCTGGGATAGGAATTTTTTTCAGTGCTGGATGGGTACCAAGTGGTGTCCGCTTGGCGCATCCGAGTCGTCCAATGCGTTTTTGGACGGCTCGAATTCGGAAAGAGAAAAAATGAGAGAGAAAGTGCTGGAGTGAGAGGAAAGAGATGGTTTCACTCCGAGCCGTCTAAGAGTATATTGAACGATCCAGATGTGCCGAGCGGATACCACATGGGATATACCCACTCAGCTCTGAAAAATTTCTCGAATAGGATAGGATGCCTACATTTCTTACGGAAAGAATTTGTGGTGGGATATCACTTGTATCTAATTAAGGCTCCGTTTGTTTCAATGTAAAATATTTTACATAAAAATAATTTACCCGTAAAATAAGTTCCGTAAAATTATTTTTTGGTATTTGGCATCCACCATTTTAGAAAAATTGAGAACGAGTGGAAATAAATTGGAGGGGGTTGGGCTGTTCAATTGGAATCAGCACTCAACACCCAAGATGGAATAGTCCATTTGGTACTCTGTCCATGGAAAAACACGGAGATGTGGAAATTGAGAGACTTCGGTGGCGGATAAAAAAAAAGTACTCCATCCGTCCATTTTTAAGTGTCATACTTCGTAATTCTAACTTATTAAAAAGATATCATCATTACATCTTTCACATCAACCTTTACCTCCATTTTCTCTCCTTACCCTCTATGAAAACATCATCATTACATTTTTATTCACTAACTTTTCAAAATGGAATATACTTTCAGGGGCAAAATGGAAAATTCATCAACTTTTATCTACTAACTTTACAAAATGGACACTTATTAAGGGATAACCCAAAATGGAATACTGGACTCTAAAAAAGGGACGGAGGGAGTACCATATTCGTTTTAGGATTTGGATTTATAGGTAATAAGGGTAGAGAGAAATAGAGTAATGAGTGAAAATAGGGTAATGATTGGAGAGAGATAGGAAAAAAATGAGAGTAATGATTGGAGAGAAATAGAATAATGATTAGAATCTAAAATTCAAAACTCTTAAGCGAACGGAGTCTAACTTTGGCTCTGTTTGTTTGGGAGGTAAAATTCCTATTTTTTGGTGTTTGGTTGTATAAAAAATGAGATAAAATATTTTTCATTAATTGGATGAAAATAACTTATACTTAAATCTTCCGTAAGTTATTTTCTGAAACGAACCCGCTGCTTTCTACTTCAATTCTCACTGCTCAATTTCCTCGATTGTAAATTCTAACCCACGTTCAATTCCCTTCCTCCCTCTCTCTCTCTCCTGAATTGTATTCCACCGTTAAGCTCTTTCTCTCTACACTATTTTATCGATTTCTGAAAATACTGAATTGTATTCCACCATTAAGCCCTCTCTCTATACACTATTTTATCGATTTATGAAAATACTGGAGTACTATTTTTCATGTGTCAACCTAAAATCTTTTACGAGAGAGAACATTTTACTCCAATATTGTGCATCCAAACACCAGAAATCGGGAAATTATCTTTGCCAAAAATATTTTCGGAAAAGCTACGCCCACCGCATGCCGCCGGGCCCACTCCGGCCACTGCACGGCCGATCCGAGCCGTCCAAAAATTCTAAAAAAAAAAACCGAGTGGGCCTATGCGGGAATCAACGGCATCTGATGTGTGTAGGTGCTCGATCCGGCGTAGCTTTGTGAACGGCTTGGATCATCTTTTTTTGGAAGTTCGGATCGAGCACCTACACACGTCGGATGCTGTTGATTCCAGTATCAGCCCACTCGGTTTTTTTTATAGAATTTTTGGACGGCTCGGATCGGCCGTCCGGTGGCCGGAGTAGGCCCGGCGGCGTGCGGTGGCTGTGCGGTGCCCACCCCATGCAGTGGGCGTAGCTTTGCTCAAATATTTTACTCCGGAGCCTAGATTCCCACCAGAAATGATGACGACACAAGACCGAACTTTTCCAGATCGAGTAATTTTTCAGTGCCGAGCGGGTATTGCCCACGTGGCACCCGCTCGGCGATTCCGAGCCGTCCGATACACTTTTGGACGGCTCGAATTAAAATCCCCTCTCTCCTTTCATCCAAACACTTTCTCTCTCCTTTTCTCTCTCCAAATATGAGCCGCTCAAAAATGAAATGGACAGCTCGAATGTGCGAACAGACACCACGTGATACCCGCTTCCAGACCGTTCACTGTTGGTCAAATTTCTCTAGATCCAAAACATCAACACCTCTGACTATGAAGAACAAGGACACCCCTCCCTCCCCCTCTCTCTCAATTGCGTCCACGGGAGAGACCAGAGTATCATAAATCCACCATGACCACCGTCACCTCCACAATTCCAAATCACAAACCCACCTCCAAACTCACCTACCCCATTCCCCTCCACACCTCCTTCCTCCTCCTCCTCCTCTTCTCTCTCCTCTCTCTCCCACCTTCTCTCTCCAAAACCCCACCCCCACTCCCACTCCTCCCCATCCCCAGCTCCCACCAACTCCAATGGCAACTCTCCGACACCGCCCTCTTCCTCCACTTCGGCCCCAACACCTTCACCGACTCCGAGTGGGGCTCCGGCCGCGCCCCGCCCTCCGTCTTCAACCCCTCCGCCCTAAACGCCGCCCAATGGGTCAAAATCGCCAAAGACAACGGCTTTTCCCGCGTGATTCTAACCGCGAAACACCACGACGGGTTCTGCCTGTGGCCCTCGGATTACACGAACTACTCTGTCAAGTCTAGCCCTTGGAGAAACGGGGGCGGGGACGTTGTGGGGGAATTGGCTGCGGCTGCTGAAAGGGAAGGGGTTCAGTTGGGGATTTATCTGTCGCCGTGGGATCGGCACGAGTCGACGTATGGGAAGACGCTTAAGTACAATGAGTATTATTTGGGGCAGATGAGTGAGTTGCTCACGAGGTATGAAGATGGTTGATTTTGGGTTTGTCACTTTGTTGTGGTGTTGTTTGGTGTATGTGAAATGGGTATGTTTTGTTTCTGTGTGTCACTTGAGCTCTGATTTGTTTGTTCAGTTCTGATTTGTCTATTGGCCCATTGGGGTTGTTTGAATTTTGTGAGCAATTTGTAGCATTTTTGGTGTGGATGATTTTGAGGTTTTTGGGTATTTAATTTCTTTATGCGAATTGGGTTTGAAATGTTTACGAGTAAGTTTTGAAGCTCGGGTTAGTTTGTTGAGTACTGGTTTGTGTAGTTTATGATTGATAAGCTATTTTCTCAATGGGTTTTTCTATCATGTGAGAAAGTGTGGAAATTTCTTGAGGTGTTTATAAAGTTACTGGTTTTGGTTAACTTGTGTTGATCCAAGCTGATTGATTGTGTTTTCAAAAGAAAAAGCTCTTCCTTCCATGGTTTACTTGAATTGTCTCATTTGGACTTCTGGATGATTTTTGTACACAACTCTTTACAAATGGGACAGACACAACAGCTACTATTCAAAAACATCTGAAACCTAAGAGCATATTTTGAACTACTTAAACCTAAGAGAAAAATGTTAATGAAGTTGTAAAGTCAATTGAATCGCGGTGTAATTGCAGCTATACCCCCAATTCTCAGCATTGGTCTCGGTGTAAGTGATGGATTCATACCTGGTAATGCCATATAAATGGTACAATGGAATGGACCATTGAGTTTTCTTGAGATAGTCGTATGCATCCTAACCAATTTTCATTCCTAGATGGATATGACCTATCTGTGATAGGTCATTTCATTCATAGTTACTAGAATTGCCTTACTTCTTTTCATGCATAAATTTCCTTAGGAACAAAAGTAGTCAATAAAGGTAAGTTGTTTTTTAAGGTTTATTTCTGTGTTTGGAAACCGGAACAGATATGGCGTGATAAGAGAGGTATGGTTGGATGGTGCGAAAGGGGAGGGAGAGAAGGACATGGAGTATTTCTTTGATGATTGGTTTAGTTTCATTCATCAACTCCAGCCACAGGCAGTCATTTTCTCTGATGCTGGTCCAGATGTCAGGTGGGTCGGAGATGAGTCCGGTACAGCCGCAACCACTTGCTGGTCCATTTTCAACATGAGTGCTGCTAAAATTGGCGACACCGATGCCAAGTGAGTACTCTTTTTTATTTTTAGGACAAAAGATGATGTGTATAACTGTATATTCAGTTCTAGTACTCAGAAAGCTTAGTTTGATGGATAAATAACTAACCTTTTATCTCCTACCCAAAAGATACAAATTCTGTTTCTTGTAGTCCGGTGTACGCATCATTGCTGCCTAAACTTCCATCCCTTTCGGAAAATTATGCCAAGTATAGCACCCCTTTTCAGGCTACAACACCATTATCCTGGTTTTGGGCATTTCCGTTCCCTTAGTGTAGTTTGAATTTCAAACTCCAAGTCAACCAATCGCTTGATCAATTATGTTAACAATACATCAGCTTATGTATTATGTATCCTCATTCTTTTTATTGGTAGGTAAAATATTCTATTGAGAAGAAACAAGATATGTATAAACAAAAGGGGTAAGCCCTAAACCACCCTAACAAGAAGCCTTGCATCCACAACAAGTGCAATTAGCTGAGTAGCTACATCAAAAGAGCTGACTCTAGCTCTAACATCTTCTGCAATCAGCTTGAGTATGATTTGCACATCATATTTCTTGCAATCACCACCATGATTAATGATCTCAGCAATGCTTTTAGAGGCTTTCCCAGATTTCGTACTTTCTTTCTCAAAAGTCTTGTACATTAGGGCCTATAGTATTCCAGTTATCAATCCAAGTTTCATCGCAGTCATCCATTTTGTATTTAGTCAGAGGTTGCCCAACCAATCTTAGCTTCAGTAGTTTTCTAATAGTCCAATAGCACTCTGCTGGAACATTTAGGGAATCTGCTGGAACATTCATTTCCCTAAATTCCGGTTTTATCATGTACGTATGACCCATTTAGAGCTTAAAGGTTCTTAACAGAGTGAATTTGTTCCACGCCTCCCTTTGCTATTTGTGGTGTATTTTGGAGGGAAATAATTTGTAGAGGGGAAAGAATGCTCCATTGCCGTGCTGAAAGGAAGGACATTTCTTCCTCCCACCACCACCACCAATCTTTTTTGGCTTAAAAGAGGAAGGATTTCCTCTTTTCTTTGGCCTCTTCTGAGTGTTTGGGGTAATTGAATATCCATGTAGATATCCAAGGGATTGGTATACTTATGTTTCATGTGGGACTCTGAAAAACCACTTATGTTCAACAAAACACTAATGTTTCTCCACGTTGAACACCAATGTTCCATCTGTTTCCCGAAAGAATTAAGAAAATTGAAGAACAAAGTGTTTCGAACCCAAATCCTTATTATCCATCTTTTCCTCTCTGATTATGCATTCTGGGTACTCGACAGTGGAATAAGGCCCTCACCTTGCCACCATTTATATATACCACAGGTATTCACAAGGAGGAGATCCATTTGGCCACGACTGGGTCCCTGCTGAGTGTGATGTCTCCATCAGACCCGGTTGGTTTTGGCACCCATCAGAAGTTCCGAAATCAGCGGTAACTCTCCTCGACATATACTACAAATCAGTTGGCAGAAACTGCCTTTTCTTACTAAACGTACCACCGAATTCTTCTGGTCTCATATCAGACGAAGATGTAAAAGTACTTCAAGAGTTCAACAAACTTCGGACATCCATCTTTTCCAATAACTTAGCCAAGAATTCCTCCATTTCAGCAAGCAGTACAAGGCAAGGGATAATTGATTATCAATTCGACTCCATGAATGTTCTTGAAGAAGGAATCTACTCTTACTGGGCTCCAAAGGAAAATCGAACTCGTTGGATTTTGTATTTGGATTTTCAGGAGTCAGTCACTTTCAATGTTTTGCAAATTCAAGAGCCCATTCAAATGGGACAAAGGGTTTTCCGGTTTCACCTTGATGCTTTGAATGAGAAAGGAATATGGAAGAAAGTGATTAATGGCACGACGGTGGGGTATAGGAGACTGTTGCTATTTCCGCCTGTGGTTTCCGACCGATTGAGGTTTGTTGTCGATGGGTCTCGGGCGGACCCGCTTATTTCTTATTTGGGAATCCATTTGGATTCAGTCTCCGGTTTGAATTTATCTGGGAATAGCACCGCGTCATACTTCAATGGAAGTCAAGTTCTACGGCAAATTACAACCAACCATTCTCGAATTGGTTCAATGTAGTTAGTTCTTCAATACACCCTACATTTTTTGTTTTTACAAAAAATTTAATCAACCTACGTTTATAAGCATGGTCTTTGGACTAGCTCCCTCCCCATTTTTTGGGAGCATGTTGTATGTAATCGTTAATTCTCTTATTTTCATGACTTGACACCTTTCCGGGCCTCCGGATTCATTATTCATGAACTTTTTTTCCTCGGGTGTCTGACCATGCTCAACAAGCACAACTGAAGATGTTTTTTTTTTTATCCGCATGAAGATCTTACATGTTGTAGATTATCATTGGGTAGTCTATTTTCCCTATGACGCATGTAAAGGACCAGTTAACTATGAAATTCAGCCACAGCATTATTAGCATCTTCTGCGAGGGGACAAGCATTTTTTATTTATTTTTTGGTTGGGATAAAAGGCAAACATCTAGATAGGGGAGGTCTCTAATAATGTTCCTCCATCTTAGTACTTGCAGATGAAAAAAATATAAACAGAAAGATTGTGTGTCTCAACACAAAATGGGAGTCCTGAGATACCAAAGATTTTGGATAGACAAACTCCGAAGTCGTAGAATCCTATTCATAAAGTAGTAGCATACCCATATGAGAAAGATGACAGAGCCAGCAATAAGCAAAAAATATCCAAAACCTGAAATAACTAAGTTATCCTGACGTCTTTTTTTTGATCGGTAGTTATCCTGACATCTTGAAGAAGCCTCGCGGCCATAGAGCCAAACCTCCTTGCTTCCCATTCACTGAGCTTCCCGTTGTGAGTGCTTGGGGCTACCACACCATCTTCCTTGGCTTTGTTGTCACCAAAATCATCCAATTCATCCGGGTCATTATTTTTATCAGCATCGTCATTCTCTTCTTGCATAGTGCCCGTGGTTCCGATCTCATCAATTTGCTGATCCAGTCCATTGCTCATGGTTTCTGCACTTCCTTCTGAAGGCTTCAAGCCCATGATGAAAAGTTGGATGCTTGGATGCTGGTACTTGCTGTCCATCTACACAAGAAGTTTCAAAATCAGATTCTGGATGAGTTGCTAAGCATGTCAATTTTAGAGACGTTCAAGTAATGTACCCATAGATAATGCACATTTTTCTAACCATCTATCATACAGGGGTGTGGTGCATCTACAATCATACACGGCCTACCGCCCACTCTTTGTTTGGATATTGGATTGAAAAGGAAAGGAACATGAGAAAAACTCTTTTTTTGTCAACTCCACACATACATGGTCAAAGCAGAGGATGAAAACCAGGTATTACTTGTTCACCGTAAAGATTTGCTTTGCACTCCTATAGTTTGCCGGCAAACAATACGGATTTTCTGTTGACAGTTACAAAAGCCAAACTGAGAGAACTAAGGTTGGACTTGCTTTGGAAGCCAAGACTGCACTGGTGTGAGCAATGGAGCCTTCAGTTCTCAACTTCTCATGTACGCTACGTTAATAGAGGTCTCTAGTTCTCAAGTAAAAGTTATACCTTTGCCTTTGGAACATTTTTCACTTGGAAGTTTCTCTTCCACAGGTGAAGCATTTGTTCATGGACATTTGTAGAACGCATCTCGTACCCCAACTGCATGAAAATTTGACTAAACAGATCAGTTCATCCAATAAATGGTTTTGAAAGAGAATGGAGACAAATTGATATTCGGAAGGCATGTTACCAGGATAGTGGTTTTTGGTCCTGATAATGCAAGCATCGTCTGCAAAAGTGGTTCCAAGAGATGCTCTGCATAAACCTGGTATAGACTTCGAAATTCTTTGGCTTAGTTGAAATATTATTAAACAGTGTTATATACCAAACATCTTGCTTCATCTATGCGGCATTAAGAAATTACTGTTGAAGATAACATTTGGCATCTGGACAGGACAAAGCAAATTGAGTTCAAACATTTTGAAAGTGAATCCATTAACTAAGTTGCTAACAGTGATGCAACAGGGGATCAAAACAGTCAGCAAATAATAATGAAAGAGGATTGCATTGGCACAAACATTCTATAAAGGCGTTTTATTTTGACTACTACATACACAGGATTGATGTTGGCTGATATAATAATGCCTACATTAAGAGAGTAACTTGCTTTCTGCATTAATGGGTCCTGTTCCATGGAACTTACAACATCGGTGCCGATGATATAGTCAAATGGTGGACCAACAGCCTTTATGTGATCAACATTACCCCAGTTCAGCTCTGCAACCTCGATGGAGCCAAAGGGATCTACAAAAAAAAAAATCCACGTAAGAGAATGGTACTTTCGTCTATTCTCTCCCTAAGTAGTCAACCAAGCTGCAATATTCCCAAACCTGTAAACTTCTTTTTGGTGATATCACTAGAACTCCAATTGTGTTCGATGATCAAAAGTGCACGTGTAAGAGTAATTTATACTAAATCCATTGTCATAATTGAAGTATTAAAGTGGAGACAGCGATTAAGGAAACAAAGTAAAAACTATTTTCCAGAAACTTATAAGACACCTGAACCAGGATCTGCTTGCACGATTCTTGATGCGTTACGCTCAACATTTCTCATTAGCAAAGGCAAAACCTCAGTTTGGTCTGTTGAAACTACATCACATCCCAACAATGCCATGCCTGAAAAGACACAACCAACACTATCAGTTGCCTGAAGAACAAATCACAATAAGCAAGAGCCCTCTCTAGAAAACACTTATGTCATTAATCCCCCAATGCCAGAAGAGACTGACCTAAACCAGCCACTCCACATCCTGCCCCAAGTTCAATAGCACGTTTTCCTTTCAGTTTAGAAGGGGAAAATCTTCCCTTTCTGCAATTCTTTTCCTGAGAACCAAAGACATTAAGAGAAACAGTGAACGACTGAACATCAAGAAGTACATGTGCTACCCCTCTCAAGCAGCATAATCCTTCAGAGGAATTGGCTAGAAGAGCAGGCAATAGTTCCATTATTCGAACTTCAATGTCTACTTGGTAATAAAGTACAGCCCCTTGTTCGACCCGAATACCGATTATGGAGGAGAATATACAAAATAAAGCTGCACTGCTCTTTAACAGCTTTAAGCTTTGACTAATAAATTGTTGGTCGACGCTCAACAGTGCTACAATGAGTTCAAGAAATGCAAAGTGCAAGGTCTTTACATGGCATTAAGTTCTATCTCAATCAGAATATAACAAATTGTGAGCTACAAAAGCTGTTGTGAGTTGCCATCCTAGAGATGACTACTGTCTTCCTCTAGCCCTTCCCCGTTCACTCTCCTTCACCCAGAAAGAATAGACACAGAGCATTAAAGAAATAAAACAAATTGTAAAGAAGAGAGTACTGAATGTTCAATCAGAAACTACTTCTAAAGATGTATATAGATGTGGATTAAAAAAAGAAGCTACTTCCTGTATAACAAGGAAATTCCAACAGATTACTAAATTCTGATGCCAAAGACTGATTGAGGGATGACAAAATACCAGAAATTTGGCAAACACCATTGATGCATCCCAAACTGTGGTCCCCAAGTGCTTAGAATTGGGATCCTAAACAATTGCAACAGAATTCCATTTGTTAAGATATAGGTAAGAGAATAGGTACCATAATGGTTACATTGGATTCTCTGTATCATGCAATGGAGAAAAATGACCGAAAACCATATTACAAAGTACCATTTCATAAGTCTACCTCAAAAAAGGGGAAAGCACAGAATGTAGAGAAACACCATACAAAAAGTACCTGAGAAAACTGTAGTTGATGCCCCAAAAGTTCAAACAAAATGGCCGAAGTGTCAGGAGAATTTAACCTGGAAATTGAAATTTTGGACACTGTAAGAAACAAGTTTCTCCAATCTTAAAGTAGTGAAAATTTTACTCTACAACTGCCTATATTGAATACTGCAGCTTGAGGTGACATGAAAACTATGAAAACAATTGCAAACTTTTCATAATCAGCTTATAGAAGTTGGTTTTTTCCGTGTAATTACCCTTAGAATTTAGTAACTAAGGCACTCGTACTGATACAACAAACTGATGAAAATGCCATAACACTACAACTGAAAGAAACAGAACAAAAGCTGTTCTGTAGAAACGAGAAGCGAGGATTAAAGTGGGATTAGGTCTTGGGACATTTTATCCACTCCAGGGGGTTGTCATTGTTGCGCTGGTGCTGCCATACATGGGGGGAAAAGGTCGGGGCTAATACGGGTACAATCAATCAAACTGACCAGCTCTAGTATGTTATACGATTATACGAGCGATCACGATCATAATCATGAAAGAGTGTCCCTACTTCAAGAGAAGAGGAGCATACCTTTCAGGCTCCATAGACTGCTACAATGAGGGGAAGTAAAGCTTTTCCACCAATTCTCCCACTACTAAATTAAACAAAAGAGCAAGGTTATTACCCTAAACAGTGAAATAAAAAGGAACTTGAATGCATCCAGACAAAACCCACAAAAAACTAAGCTTCTTGTTCCAATTCCAATGATCAGAAATAATATCTTCTTGACAATACACGATACAGGAACAGGGTAAATAAAAGAAAATACGTTAAAATGTGCAATCAAAATGAATTTTAAGCTTATCATCTCTTACACCAATGCAACATGCACGACGAATTCGGAAGTGAAACTGCAATTCAATCTGAAGAAAAATAGTACACATTGATAAAAGAAATTAAGAGCTTGACGACGTAATCTCAAATATTGCCACGAAAAGAGAGAGAGAGTAAACAAATGACATGGCTTTGGCTTGTTTCACTATCTTGGGGACTGGACAATTCGAACACCGAAGTGATAGAAGATGAAACTTAAAGATTTCGAAGCTTTTGAGTCAAATCTTACCGATTATTGCAGAAGCCCCAAAACAAAATTAAACTATCGAATCGTATGAATCACACCCAACTCACTTAAACGGAGGAGATGCAGTGGGTTATATGTGATTTAGCCACACATAAACGTAAACTTTCTCACAGTACAAGATGAGCACCCCTGCCAGAAGAGGGTTTGTTCTCTCTATGGTCTATACACTCGTATATAAGAGAAAACCTTATTTACTTTACGGCACTCGATTGTGACCGTTTTTTTGATGGTCCGGATGTTAATGATTTTTTTTCAGAGGAGAGTTAAAACTTGTTTTTGAAAAAGATTCATTAAAATCCAGATTGTTCAAAATATTTTTGGACGGTTGCGATTTGTTGGTGCTGCAAACAAGTTGTTTACAGCACCTCCGTAAATAAGTATTTCTCCGTATATAAAGAGAAATATATTTACGGAGCCGCGGTATAGCGGTTCTTTATAGAGATGAGCATTAAAAATAGGGACTTGATATTTGCAGCCACTTATTTCTTAAATGTAGCCTGTATATACTATGGTACACACTTGTTTATAATATGGTACACAGACTACGTTCAGAAAATTTGTGGCTGCAAATAGCAAGCCCCTAAAAATAATCTTTTAACGGTAATAGTAATAGATTATTTTTAATCCGGATCGTCCAAAATACTATTTGACGACTGATATTGAGCTCCGTAAACACTTGTTTATAGCTGTTTTGTAAACAAAATTTTCTCGTATATAAAACCTATTTTTAGGGAACTCAATAAAAAAATAGAAAAAAAGGAAAAAGGAAAAAAAATAGTATTTGGAATTCAAAAAGGCTTCAAAGTTTTAAAAGAAGGATCATATTTTTTTTATAAAAATCTAAAAATAATAATAAAAAGGACTATCAAAAAATTATGAAATTCATTCTAGTTTTATTAATAAAAAAAAACTCTTCCTATTATTGTTTAGAGATAGATTTATTAGATTCACTATTTAGAGATAGAGATAGATTTATTGTTTAGAGATTAATTGATAAAATATATAAAATATGTGAAAGTAAAAACGAAAACGATTGTATAAACTTCCATGAGATAATTCTTGCATCAGCGTTGTCCTAGTTCCATCCATGAAACAACATAATTTTTTTTAGACGGTGAAAAACACAAAAATAGACTTCGACATTATTTCCGTCGTCCCGTGCATCGTGCGCTAGAATTGTGTCCATTCAGTAAATGGGACAACAAAAAATGCATCAAAGTGAACATTTTTTTGTCATCCCGATCGAACAGACACAATGCCACCATCGATGTCTGGGACCACGAAGAAAATGTCAAAGTCAGTTTTTGTGTTGTCCACCATTAAAAAAAGATAAAAAAAAAAAAAAACCATTAAAAAAAGATTTTTGCGTTGCCCTATGCATCATACAGCTAGAGCTGCTCTCCAACAACTCGTGGTTGATCCGTTAAGGCTCTAATCAAGCCAAGTTAGAGTTTGAGTTTTAAGCTTATTTAGGCCTCATTCTTCTAAACTTATTAGAGAATAAGTTTATTTTGTCCTTATTTGATTTTTTTTTTGCATTTGGTAGTTTTGCGACAAACTTTTGTGAATTATTGATTCGTTTCGACGAGAAGAATCGGAAAAGTAAATTTTTTTTACTTTTATCCAAATATTTTGAGAAATAACCACTTTTTAGCAAAATAAATTGACTCGAAACTAACAAATGACCAACCAATTGCTCTGCCAAAAACCTTGGCAGCGTCAGCCCTACATACCACTGAAATACTATTAAAAAGTAAAACTTACTATAACAAAAACAAATATACCATGGTGATTCAACCCAAATCCAATACCAGTTCACAGCATTATTCAAAATTAAATATCAATTCCAAAAAGTTCAAAGATCTTTTGAAACAGAAACCTTCATTACTACCTAAAAAAAAAACTGATGAAATAGATGAATATCAAAATTACAACGAAAACGATCCAAAAAAAATACGTTGACAAAAAATAGAGTAATGATTGGTAGTTTAGTTTGGTTGGTAGTAGTTTAGTTTAGTTTAGTTTTGATCTTTGTTTGGTTGGTAGTTTAGTTTAGTTTTGATAGTGGATAGAGAGAGAAATAGAGTAATGATTGGAGAGAGATAGAGAGAGAAATGAAATTGATAATTGGAGATATATGGTAATGATTGGAGAAATATATAGGGTAATGATTGGAAAACAAAACAAAAACAAACCTAAAAGGGGAACCAAACATTCATCCATCCAACCAAAAGCACTCCGTTTTAAAAAATGATGAACCAAATTATGTTTTTAAAAAAAAAAAATTGACTCAAAACTAACAAATTTTAAAAAAATTAATAGAGATAAAAAATAATCTGGCTTATTTTTAAGGGGTTTCACTAAAAAAGATGATGTTGAAAAGTCAGTAACGTAGGAAGGACAAATAAGTAATTCTATGAGGAGCTAAAATCAATGTTTTGGAAAGAACACTTGTAGTTTTGGTATGAACAATATTGGTTTTGGCATTATCTTTTTTTAAAATAATTTTGACATTATCAATTCCTTATTTTAAATAAGTTTATGAGAACTCATTAGTAAAGAAGTCAAAGCTCGAATACTACAAGCTTGGCTCGTGCACCCCTCCAGTACCGACCCGAAAATATAACGGGTCGGGAAAAACCTGCCCCATCCGCCGGGTTCTCCCTGCAGGGACGGCCATCTTTTTGTTCTTCCAAGGGGAACTCTGGAGACCCTACAAACCAAAGCAATAAACCCTTGAAGCGATTCATATGGAAGGTGATAAGCCTTTGACGCTAACGTGTACCGTAGTGGCCGTCGACCACACCCACCTCTGTTACAGAGTCTGCTCTCTTTGCGAGAAGACTTTGCCCGAAACCGACAAAAACAACAACACTTCTTCTTCTTCGTCGTCGTCGTCTTCTGCCTGCAAATACTGCAATGCCTTCAACCCTGTTTCCTCCAATCCCAAACGCCTCTTTCGCGTTCTCGTAAGCATTACTACTAGGAATGACTCCACCGTTTGTTTCCACACAAAACTGGGTTTCTTGCATGCTTGATTTCTGGGTCAAAATGTTCTTGATGTATATCAATACAATGCTTTTCATGTTAATTATTTTCTTGATAACTCAGGTGTCCGGGCCAGCTTACGCGCGCCTCGGTTAATCTTGGGGCCCAATCCCACCGCTCACTTGCGGTGCGGGAAACCCAATTAAAGGTATGGACCGGCCCCCAAGGAGTTGGTAGCACGTGAGAGGTCGGAGCAAATCCCTAAGTCCCGAGCCTTAACCACTAGACTGACCCCTTTGGGTGAATGATAATTATGGGTGCCAAACCTTTATAATAACTTGAAATTGTCTGTCAACAAAGGATTTAGACAAGTTCTGGGGAGGCTATTGACTAATTTGTGAATGGTAATAATGGGACTATTGTGGATATGAAAGGCTCATTTTTGGGTTTATGGTTGTGTTGTGTTTTTACTGGCAGATGTCTATAGCATCAGACACCAAAGTGTTTGTGGTGGTGATGTTTGATAGAGCTGCTAGGGTTCTCTTTGGTTGCTCTGCTGATGAATTCTTTGACTTTGCCAAGCTTCACCCCTTTTCTGGTACCTTAACCTTTTCCTCATTAACTCCTGATCTTCTTTCTCTGCGTAATTAGTTTTCTTGGAATGCAAATCCAATTGGCGTGTCGTTGTACGGAGCTTTGGTATGTAACATGAATAAGACTCATCTTGCTCTTCTCATTTACTCTTGATGTTCTTTCTTTGCTTATCAGTTTTTGGGAGAATGCAAATCCAATTTGCGTGTCTTCATATGGGGCTTCGCCATGAAACAGAATAAGAATCATTTTGTTCAGTTACATGTTCCATTATTATGTTGTATCTTTTACTATGAAAAATATAAAATCACTTTCATACATGCAAGTTGCTACCTGCCTGATTGAGAAATTTGAATTCCTTTGCTCCTAATCACTTTCGTAAAAGGTTAAATTTCTTCTTTTCTTCTTTAGTTATTTTCCATGCGTTTCTTTCCTTGTTCATGAAGGAAATTTGGTTCTCTCTAGTCTCTATAAGACTATAACTCGAATGTTTCCCTCCTACATTTTCCGTTACATTGCTGTTTTTCAACACCAATAAGCTTTAGAAGGTAAAATGCCTTGTCTTTTTATTTTTATTTTTATTTTTGTGTCTATCTCTTCATTCACCCCTAGGATTCAAGTTACAGAGTGAGCATAGGAGTTTCATTACGGCTACATTATCCATGCCGGCCAATGACTTTAACTGTTCCAAATTAGAAAATGGCAGTAATTATGGTTCTGATTGATTGGGGATATTGCTTGTGTTTAGCTGAGACTGCTGCTAAAGCTTTGGAGGGAGAAATGCTGAGAGTGACCCTATCAAAACCAAAGAATGGTAACGCGCAACATCAGCGAGTGGTGTCTGTTGTTCCTTTACGTTCTGGTTTTCGACCTGCCATTGAGAACTTGAGAGAATTGTATGGGTAAGAGTTGGTTCATAACCCTTGTTATTCATCTTGTATGCTTTGTTGAAGTTGGATCAGAATTTTGCCAAGGGTTAATACCCCTGCAGTGATAGTTGAGCCTAAAAACTTGTACTCCGTATCATGTCCAAATTTTTGTGTAGAGTGGTGGCAATGTGATTTTGATTTTCAGGTACTTCAATTTGATTGCTTTTAGTACAGTGCATGTAATGTTTCCGTTCAATCTGTTTGGGATCCGTTGAGACAAGATCATCAGTTTTTTGGGTACTTAATCGGCTATCGAAAATGATGAGAACCCAAGACAGAGATGTGAATGTTGATGTCAAAAAGAGATGGTTGCCAAAAAGGAACAAGATTATTTGAATGTATGTCCCTATTAATTTTTTGCTTTCATTTATCATACATTTGAACAGTCTATTAGGAATGGCTTGTTACATGGGGCAATTACATGGTGCCAAGCTGTCCCGTAGACTTGATCACAGAGAGCCTTGTGTCCACCTCCTCAGCATTTCCAGCGCAGCTTTGGGTTGATCCATTGGAACCAGGTGACCAGCATCATGTACCTACGTTCAAACAAGCAAATTAACTGAAGTTGAGTTTGAGTTTGAGAGAGAGAGAGAGAGAGAGAGAGAGAGAGAGAGAGAGACCTTGAGGAAGGTTAGAGGCCCGTAGCTTTTCATTACACCTTTTTCTGCACCCTCAACTACAAAGGAAACATTGGAAGCAGCTGTGAAGTCTTTCTGCCCAGACCATGCCATAGCATGAACCCAGTTTGAATTCCCTGTCCAAAACCAAACGCACCATGATTTCCATGAAGCCAAAGAAGTCAAGAAATAACTATGCTGCCTAATGCTTGTCCCGTGAAGGGCATCACGGAGGGTTAGTATACCATGAAGCAGCTTCTTGTGTTCCGGCTTAGTATACACCACCGCTCACCAACGGGTTCTCCATGTCTGCTTATGGGCTAACATGCTCGATTGCCAGACATACATTGAAGACGTTACCTAATACTATCAGTAACTTGATTTTAAGCATTTGGGATCGCACTTTATTCATTTTATTGGGCCAGTAAGAGACTTGGTTGATGTAGACATTTTTTTTTCCTGTCGATTGTGTTTTGTTATTGGATTTGTGAAAAGCAAAAAAATAAAGAGATTCTCTTTTCTTTTCCTTTGGCAAATTGGATGTCCAAACAAAATCTCAACCTACAAGCGAAGAAACCGGAAAGTCTGAAGCGAATGAAAGAAGCTTACCAAGCCAGTTGCAAATGAGATCATACTCCCCAGCATAAGCAAGCATCTTGATTCCATCTTCAAGAAGTGCAGGAATTCCGACTTCAAGATTCCTCATCCAGTCTGTGATCATGGCATCGTACACGGCCGAGCTACACGAAACATACTCGATGTCTCCAACTCCTAAAGCATCCCTAACCGATTGCTCGTCAAGTAAATTCTCCATGTTGGAGAAGTCGTAGCACAGCTGCCCCACGCATTGCTTTCTGATATCGTAGTACTGCAGACAAAAATCCCCAACGAATTCTTATCAAAATACGAAAGACGTTTATGTGCCGGATTAGGAGTAACAATGTCGACTCAAATCCAAACCCATTAAATAGCGATCATTATAACACTTCTTACGTTAATATCACCCGCGATGGACAATATTCGACTGAATATGGAATTGCAAACTTCGTATGCATTCGTGCAAGAATCTCCTCCATTAGCACCTAATGCCGAAATTTCAAGAATTAAACAAGAAAAGAAGCTAGTAAGAGGTTATATACAAACAGGAGATGTGTATCACAGACAAAGTGTAATGAAAAGTATAAGAAATTACCACAAAGTGATGCGGCCTGTGTGCAAGGGGGAACCAACTCGCTCTCGATATTGTCGTAATCAGATTGTTGAATCAAGTTCATGTCCAAAGCAAAGTCAGGATATGCTGGGTACTGGATTATAGGATCGGTGAGCCCATTACCGATAGCAAATCCCTGGTCATACATTTTCGCCGACAAAATTAACCAGGTTGAATCAATTGGTTAACTAACGCAAGAAATTAGAGAAAATTTTAATCGATCCCAGAGACGTATATACGTACGTACCTTGAGATTTATAAAAATCCCTTCCTTGGCTTTGTTTCCCTGGTGAACCCTAGAAGCGAAAGCAGGGATGTAATGCCCGGCGTATGATTCTCCAGTTATGTAAAAATCGTTGTTTACGTATTGGGGATGTAGCTTGAAGAACCCCTATTAGAGTATTATAGGAAGCGTTTTAGTTAATTACGCATGAGCTTTTAGATAACAGACGTTTTACGGCCATAAGAAGTCCAAAGTTTGAGTCGGATTTGCCGTTTTATATATACAGGAAATTAGAAGCTAGTGAAATTGTAATCCTGGCCGTGAAGAAGAAGATATATAAGGAGAGAGAATCGATCAAACCTGCAAGAAGTTATACAGGTCATTGCTAACACCATTCTCATCGTGTCGAGTATCATTTGCACTGGAGCTGTAACTAAAGCCAGTTCCAGTTGGTTGATCAACGTAAATAAGGTTCGACGCCTGCCAAAAAGAAAAGAATGAAAATCGTGTTAGGCGGGATATATACGAGGATATGAAGCAAGGATGCTTCAACAAGCATCTCGTACTTGTACAATGTCTATTTTCAGCTGAGAGAGAGAGAGAGAGAGAGAGAGAGAGAGAGAGTATTAATTAAGGGTTACCTGATCCCAACCAAACTCATTCCATAGAAGAGACAAGTTGTTGGCGATATGGAAAGGGCCATTTTCGTAAAACAAAGCGAGTTCGCTGCCACAGCCAGGGCCTCCAGTGAGCCATATAACAACAGGGTCGTCAGTGTTATTGTTCCGGGATTCAAAGAAGAAGTAGAACATCCTGAAACAATCATTACCAACAAGGGAAACAATTATGGCCAATGAAACCGTGGTACATTTGTGGGTGGATACTGTTCTATATATATATTTGACGAAATTATTCAATGCTCCTAGAGTCTAGCTACCACACGACATCACACATTTGTGTGGCGTCCACAAAAAATACTTATCACATAAATGTGTTGTGTGAATAGTTTTGGATCGAGAGATTGGCCTGACAGTAGTGGATAATGTCTCATTCGCTCTCAAAGTGGTGGTATCTAATTCCTAATGTTTATTTCAATACCACTATTTATAACACTTCTGCAAGAATTGTTATCGCTTTCATTTTCTATACAGCTCTTTGAACATTGATTCCTTTTTTTTTTTTTGAACGGCGAAAAATATTTTTCATTAATCTTTTGAAGTGATGAACATTGATTCCATTTTGACTCAAAACACAACTTGATATATAATTGTACAGTGCGAATTCAAAATATATAATTGTACAGTGCGAATTCAAAATTACTCCCATCGTTAAACGTTCATAAGTTCTACTTTTCGAAACTTCTCTCGTTAGGCACTTTTCTAGGATGCAGATTATCTTTTATTTTCTTATCGGCGAAAGTCAAGGTTTTTTTTTTTGAAGATGTACATTACTAATGCGAACCCAGTATTACGTACGTACCTTGCATCTACGGTATTTGGGAGCCGATAATAACCGGCATGGTGACCCAAGTCTTGAATACTGTTATTCCCTGCAGGGTCCCCAAGCACAGGCAATCTCAAAGGCTTCTCCACCATCATCGGAGACTCGTCCATCACGTGGCCGACGTCCCCGTTGTTGATGTCATGTTTGGGGGACAAGTTGAAACTTTTGATAAGCTTTTGGGCTTGTGTTTTCGGGAAGCTCCGTAGAGGCGAAGATTTGGAAGGTTTGGCCATGACATGATTCCTGATTGCCGAGGAAAGTGGAGAGAGGAGGAGAAGGAGGAGGAGAGAGGAGAGAAAGACGTGAGAGAGACTAGCTTTTGCCATTGCTGCTGGGTTTAGTAATGTCGGGATTAGCTGGGATGAAGAATTGTGGTTTGGTGAATTGAATTTATAAAGGGTACTGGGATTCGAAGTAGAACCGATTTTTAATGGGAGCACCGAATTTGAAAATATCAAGGAAGAACGTACGTACGTTTAACAAACATTCATTGGAGCTGTTCAAAAATCAAACATTCTTTGGAAAAGGAGGATGAAAATGACGGATGTGGTACTCTTTTGTTACGAGGTTGATGCGGAGAACGTGGCTAGCTAGCTATAGTCGAAATGTCGATGTTGGTGTGTCAAAGTGTCCCCATCCAGTCCGTCCAATTTTGGCAATGGACGGTCCGGATTAGACAACACTCATGTTGTTTCCTAAGGGACACCCCCGAGTTCGTCATATCTACATGATTCATTAACTTAGTCAAAATGCATGTAATTAATATCTCCTTCCTAAAATAAAAGGAATCCACTTACCTGGTCAAGGCACTAATTATGTTTGAATTAGGGAATGATCAGAAAATAGAAGCGAGAAATCTTTTGCCATCTATGGAAAAATATTAACCATACTACTTTAATGAAAAACTTGATTAGCAATTGAATTTTGAATGACACAAAAAGAAACGATCGAATTCCCCCATGTGAAATCACTAAAATTATGCTCTTTCCGAAAACGCACGTACTGTACCCACCAACCAATAAAATTTAGCGGGCTTAACTTACGGTCTAGCGAAACTAAAACAAAAGTGATCTTACATACGAAAGTACGTAATACAGATTTTGTGGTGTTTGCGATAGCTTTGTCTTACATTTTAGATTGTTGATTCTAGCTTCGTTTTTGTGTGTGTGTGTGTGTCAATCAGCAAATACTTTGATCCAAAAAAAAAATAAAAAAAAATCAGCAAATACTTTATTCATCAGTGAATCTGAGAAAAGTCTAAAGAATCTTTCCTACGAATCCAGCTAGCTTCGTATTTTAGTGAAGCTACGAACATTATTTGCTATAGTTGTACAAACTAAAAAATAAACTTTTTGCTATGACTTAGTCTATTTTGTTCTTGTAACAAGGGGTGATTGTCATAATGCCAAGGAATATTACCTAGCTATGACGTTTTCGTTGTTCTCTTTAGTAACAAAACAGACAAATGTGGAAGTAGGGATTGGAAGTTCAATTTCTGGAGTAGAAGAATGCTTTCTCAGTTACTTCCACCCTCGTACGTCGTGAGTGTTTTTTTTTTAATCAGACATTTTAGCAACCATAGCCAATGAATGTATAAAAACTAGAAATTGCCCGTGCCTGAAGGCACGGAGCAACAGATTCTGAGCGCAACCTAAATGACTACCATTCTCTATTATTAACCACCTCTACCATTAATGAACCCGACTTCTTCGAAAAAATAAACTAAGACCGATTTTTCCTACCGGACTAAGGCCGAATTTTCCCTTGTAGCCCCGTGGGGAAACTGATCTTGATACTTGTGGTGGCTGGCTTTCTCCGGTTAGACCTTGTGGCTTGGATGGTTGAGACTTAGATGTAGACGGACTAGACCTGCACACGAAACGACCGCGTTAGTGCCCAAACCCGGAGCGTGGTGTCCGGGGCAGGCACTCCGACGCTCTAGTCAGTAAACAGGATAGGAGATATTGAGATGTAGTTTAGGTTTTTGAGAGTAATACCAACGTACCTTATTAAGGAGGTGAATACCTCCTTATATACCCAAAGGGAATGCAGAGTCCAAATCCCATTAGGATACTTATTCGTTGCATGATGAGCCCGCCTATCTCGGATCCAGATAGACATCTCAATCCTGAACCTATCCAATCTCCTATACCCTGCTCCTGAATATAAGGGATTGGATAAGACGTGAGGTTGCCTTCCCCTGCCCAACTCTCCATAACTTTCTCTCCAAGTTAGGGGACAGGGGGCTCGGCGAGCGTAGGTCCTGCCGGACCGTTTGGTACGGCAGTGATGACTTCAACAGGGCAATCCCCAACCCGTTCGGCGGGGAACTGCCGAACCAGATCATATCGATTAATACAAACGCCGAACCAGACTGTTCTCTTCCGTGGATCGACACTTCGGTTATCTTTATCCAGGTTCGGCCGGACTCGGATCAGCTACCGACCCAGACCGCCGACCCATGGGTAGTAGATTCACTGCCCCAGCTAATTGGTGCAACGTGGCCACCGTCCTGGTCCCTCCGCCGGACCACGCCCTCCACAATAGCCCCTCAACCTCTTCCTCCTTTGCAAAAGGTGGGAGGGGTTGACCACATAAGGAAGAGTTGCTACCGAGGGCGTCCTGAGGCAAACGTGCCGAGCGTATACCGCCGGTCCAGCATGGACTAGTGAAAAGAGCTTTCTCGAAACTTGGGGTAATGATGCATCCGCAGCAACCGAGGGCTGATGGGACCGCTGGGGGTCAGAGATCGAACGGTCCATCAGGAAATTCAAACGGCGTGGGGTGCCACGTGGCGGAAGGGGAAACGACGCCGGTACGAAACGGTGCAGGCTTTCCACGTGGCATGAAGAGAGTGGGTGGAGCGGCGACGCTTCGGTTCTCGCGTTCGACGCTTAGGGTTCCACCCAGCCTTCCCATCCGCTATATAAGAGGGGAGGCGAGACAGAAGAACACTTTTGCTCTCGCCTCTTTCGCTCTGCAACTCCAATTTCTGCTGCCATTTCAAGCGCCTCCGTTGCTCCGCCATCCGCCGCCATCCAACACCAGCATCCTCAGGTAACTCCGCTACCCCTTTTGATCCTTTCTGAACATTTCAAAGTACAACAAACCATACACAGCCCCATATTTGCACAAAAAACACTTTTGGTTTGAACAGTGTCGATCCCCCATGGCCGCCTACGGCCGTGGGACGCCGTCTGGACCGTTTACAACGGCGGTCCTCCACCGAGCCAATTTTAGCACTTGATAAGAAACCATGGCTTTTGCCGAGGAGGATCCTAAAAGGCCCCCCTCGGCAGGGATCTAGATGCACATGGGTAGCCATGCTGAAGTAGAAATTCTCATCACCCCTTCTATTTCTTCTTCTGTTTAGGTCTTCAGCATGGTGGATCCTAACTCATACCTGCCGAGCATCGATCCTGCAGCGTACCCAGACCTCCAAGAGACCATCCAGGCGCTCGGCAGAGGATACAGGAGCTTCAATGAAAGCTCCAGCAACTTTGCTCAGCGGTCCGGTGGCCCAATCATCCCTGGCATCCACATCCCCCTCCAAATTGACGACAGGTCCTCCAGGGACATCCTCTACGGGAGGAGTGACTCCCCCGGCGAATCTGCCGAGGGAGACACACACGGCTCCGTCCCGGAAGAGGCCAATAGGGAACGTACAGCCACCGGGGCCCAAGCCAGCACGTCGACCTCGGCTGATGCACCACCGAGCACCTCTGATACAGCAGGAGGTGCCGAACCACCCTCGCCGAGGGACGTCGATCTCATTCCCCCGCTTCCAACGGGTCTTGGACCCATGCCGTATAGTCACTTCTACGGCGATGGGCCGGGCGGCTTCACACAAGCCTTCCGGACCAAATACTCCATTCCAGATGATGTCCTCGTCGAAAGGGTTACCTCCGAAAGGATTCCCTTCGGCGAAGACTTCATTGTCCTACCCTTGTATGCAATCACCGAGGGAGGGGTAAGGTTCCCCATGAAACCCTTCCTCCGCTCCTTCTTGGCGGATTATAACCTTGCACCGATCCAGGTTCCAGTCAACAGCTGGCGCATCCTGAGCTCGGCGGCAAGGTTGGCAGAGATCAACAACCTGCCATTCACCCTTGGGGACCTGATGCTAATGTACGTGGTATCAAGGATCCCCAAGTATGACAAGTACTACCTCACCACCCGCCAATACTTTGACCACCTAGTGGATCGCCTCTACGACACTGAAAAGTGGTGGATGGTGCTGGTCAAGGTATCCGGCAACTTCGAGTGGGGTCCCATTGACCCCTTACTTGACTACCCCTTTCCAACTAGGAGAGGTTCGGAGATCAACAGGCCTCACAAAATCCCTCGAGTGCGAGGGTTCCCCGGCCAAGGGGACAAGCCCGGTATATATCTCTCTCTATGTATTGTCTTGTATACTGATTTTGTATCCATTCATACTGATCTTCTTTTACTTGCAGATTGCTCGGCACCGAACAAGGGACTCCTCATCACTGGTAAGTGGACGAACCTGATCGCCCTGCTTCGGTGCCCCAACCGAGACGCGCCGACCCTCCTCGACTACAAGCCATTCTACCACGGGTACGTCGGCAGAAAAAATAAAGAAAATATGGTGAGGAAGAAGGTCGATCTCGGTTCTTACGCCGGGGAGGCACTGAAGCTGCAGTACCTTGCCCAAGACCTCTCTACCTCCGGGCTGCCAAAAAGGGAGGAGAAGGTGCAAGCTCCCACCAGCAAGCCGGAGCCCCAGAGTAAACCCACCGAAGCTGCTGCTGTGGTACCACCACGTTCCTCTCGCCGAAGAGAGAAAGGCTCAACCGCCGAGGGGAAGGGCCCCCATATTGCCAAGAAGGCCAGAGTCTCAAAAGAGGACGTGCAGGTCTTCAGCCCCGGCCATCCTGAAGGTGCAACCCCGGAGCCCTTCGTTCCGAGCCTGGTCTGTCCTGACGGGCACGTGATCTCGACCGGCGACAACTTGGGGGAGATCCCTCATCTGGCCATGACCCTTTTAAAGGGCCTGGCCCTCCCCAAGGACATGGAAAAGTTGCCATCAGGCAAGGCTGATAACATGGCCGAACTGTGCCTGTACCTTGCCAAGGTATGGATTCCCAACCTGTCCATTTTGAAAGTTTGAATGTTCCTTAAATCTTACTGCCCTTTTCTGATGCCAACTCTTTCTTTTCTTTTCGCAGGCCGGGCAGTGCGCCAGCAAAGCCTTCAACGACATGGAGGTCCTCCTTGCTGCTAGGAAGACCCAGAAGGGGGACCTACAGGCAGTGAGGAAGCAGGTGCAGGAAGCCAACGACCAGATCGAGGCGTTGGAGGCTCAAGTTGCCGAGGCCAAGGCTGGCCTGGAAGAGAGGGACCGCTTGGCGCTGAAGCTCAAGGAGATTGAAGCCGAGCGGGACCAACTCAAGGCGGGGATGAAGCGAATGGAGGACGAGCTGCCGGCCCAGCTGGAGGAGGCCGGCGATGCAGGTTACAATGAGGCCGGTGAAGACTACAAGGAGCAGGTGGAAGTCCTTGTTACCAAGGCTTTCAAGGAAGGAGAGCGGAAGGGTTTCGAAGACGCCCATGCCTCCTCTTTCCTCCGCGGATTCCATGTCGGCCTTAACTACGCCGAGGTCCCCGAGGATGACCACCGAAGGGAGAACCCAACGGTGCCACCTGTGGATCTGCCGAGGCACCTGCTTCTAGCCGAAGAGGCCGATCCATCTACCGTCGTGCCACCAAGCCCCGTCGAGCAGCCCAATCCAACTGCTGACAAGCCATTGAGTCCAGCCGAGGCGCCCAATCCAGCCACTGTTGAGCCGGCGCAGCCTGCTGATGAACCCATCGTAGAGTAGAATTTAATTTCTTGTATGTCGTAGATTCTAGGGTCGGCAATAGGTATCTTTGTTCAGCCGAACCCCAGTTTTTGATTTGTAACGGACCAACCTTTGGTATAATGAAGGTTTCAAGTTTTCTGTTTATGTTTCATACTTCTTGCACTTCATGCATGTTAAGACTCATGTATCGCACTTCATGCACATGGTTTAACAAAAAATCTCTCTAATAAGTATCCGTCCCAGCTTGCCGTACCCAGCCCCTGAACCGGAGGAAACCTACCACCGCGGTTGGTTCTGCCGGATCAAAAGGAACGGCCGAAGCTGGGAATGCCCCCTTCAGGATATGGCATGCAAAAGTCCTTGCCGAACAGAATCTGATAAAGCGTGCCTCGGCAAACTGAGCATAAAAATACCACCGAGGCTAACAAAAATACATTAAAAAATAGAAACAACCAACCTTTATTGAAAACAATTCTTAAAAAACTGAAGGCTGAAACAAATAGCCGAGGCGAAAAGCCAAAAGAAAATTTAAGCGTAAAATTTCCGAAGCAGCTGTGCGTTCCAATGGTTCGGTATCGCCGTACCATCCATCTCGGTGAGTTCATATGAGCCATAGCCAACCTTCTTAACCACCCGGAATGGTCCTTCCCACTTCGGCATGAATTTTTTCAAATGTTTCTGCTGGACTATCTGCCGAAGGACAAGATCATCCACATTGAAGGGGCGGCTCCGCACATTCTTGTTATAACTCCGAGCCAACTGCTGCTGATAAGCTGCATACTTGATGTGGGCATTGTCTCGAAGCTCATCTGCTCGGTCTGCTTCGGCGGCTAGCATTGCATCGTTTGTTGGAACGTCAAATGTTGCAGTTCGAGACGTGGGCCGAGTAACAGCTACAGGGAGCACGGCCTCGACGCCGAACGCCATGGAGTAAGGAGTACGACCAGTGCCGCGCCGTGGAGTGGTTCGGTAGCCCCATAAAACATCAGGCAATTCTTCCGCCCATTTGCCGCGCTTGTTTCTGAGTCGGCGCTTCAGGCCGGCAGAGATAGCTTTGTTGGCAGCCTCGGCCTGTCCGTTTCCCTGAGGATAGGAGACAGAAGCTGTCTTCATCTGTATGCCGCGCCTTCTGTATATGGCCTTAATTGCGTCGGCGACAAACTGGGTACCGTTGTCTGACACAATGGCGTATGGTACGCCGAACCTGGTAAAAATATGTTTCCAAAGGAAACTTTCCACATCGGCGGCGGTAATTGTTATGAGTGCTTTGGCCTCTACCCACTTGGTATAATAATCCGTAGCAGTGATGATGTGGGTAAAGCCACCAGTAGCCTTCGGCAGCTTGCCGATGATATCCACCCCCCATTGAGCAAAAGGCCATGGACTAGAAACTGGTTGCAACGGTAGGGTCGGCTGGTTTATAAGAGGAGAATGCTTTTGACAAGACTTGCATTGCTTGGCAAACTCTGTAGCCGTATGTACCATCCTCTTCCACCAATAACCCTGGGAAAGGGCACGGTCGGCTAAGGACCGGCCGCTGGTGTGACAACCAGCACTTCCTCCATGCAACTCTTCAAGAATGCCGGGTACCTCCTGCTCATGCACCACGCGGAGATCTGGACCAGTATATGATCGGCGGTACAATGTGCCGGAGGGATCGAGAAAATAGGAGGCAGATTGACAACGGATCTTATGGGCTTCCTTCCGGTCGGCCGGAAGCACGGCGTGCTTTAAATAGGAGACGAGGGGATCCATCCAACTTGGCGCCTGATGGATGTCCATTACCTCAAGTGGCTCTGGCTCGAAGCTCGGTGATGGGACTTCGCCGAGGACGATCGTTCTCTCCCCTCCCTGATCGGCACATACGGCTCCCAGTCCGGCAAGAGCATCGGCATGAGAATTGAGGTCACGACCCACATGGTCAAAAAATATATTTTTGAATGAACCAGCCAAGGCAACAACTTGGCTTACGTACTTGTTCATGCGTGCATCCTTAGCCTCGTAATCATCATTGAGCTGGTTAACAACGAGCTGTGAATCGCTGTAAACCTGAACTTCTTCAGCACCCATATGCCGGGCTAACTTGAGTCCGGCAATGAGGGCCTCATACTCTGCTTCGTTATTGGTTGCTGGAAACCCAATGCTTAATGAATGCTCATGCAAGGTTCCGCTCGGTGACACCAGAACAATCCCAGCACCAGCCCCTCGGTTATTAGATGCTCCGTCTACATGGAGTCTCCAAGCGTGCCCGGTGAATAAGCTCGCTCGGCGCGAAGGGATGGGCCGCTTCGTGATATATTCTTCGTGAGCTGGATGGCTTGACCGAGGTCCAGGGGCAGGCCCGGTGGACTCTCTGGCCAAGGCCTCTCCACTGCCTCTGCCGTTTTCCACTCCAGGGGAGAACTCGGCGACAAAATCGGCCAACACCTGACCTTTGATTGCCGTTCTAGCCTGATAACGGATATCAAAGTTTGCCAACTCCAGGGACCATTTGCACAATCTGTTGGAGAGATCTGCCTTTCGTAATACCGCTCTTAAGGGGTACTCGGTAACAACCACAATGGTGAAGCTCTGGAAGTATGGCAGAAGCTTCCTCTTTGCCATTACCAGTGCCAAAGCCAGCTTTTCTATTGGGAGGTAGCGAGTCTCGGCGGGGAGAAGCGCCTTGCTTATGTAATAGACTGGCTTCTGGTCCGTGCCCGTCACATTCTTTGAGGTTTCCTGCCGAACCAAGACAGCACTAACAACATGCTCGGAAACTGCAAGGTAGAGGTGAAGCTCGTCCCCCTCCTTGGGCACAACCAGCAAAGGAGCCTGGGATAGACATCTCTTCAGCTCGGTGAGAGCTTCATCGCAGTCCGGCGTCCATACGAAACTCCTTCGGCTGTTGCCTTTAATCGATTGAAAGAACGGTCGGCAGATATCCGAAGACCTGCTGATAAAGCGATTAAGTGCGGCGGCCATGCCAGCGAGGCGCTGAACCTCCCTCACCGTGGCCGGAGCCCTGATTTCCTGTATGGCCTTGATCTGACTTGGGTCGGCCTCAATTCCTTGGCGAGTAACCAAATGTCCAAGGAATTTGCCAGAGCCAACGCCGAATGCACATTTTTCAGCATTCAGCTTCAAGCCGAACCTCTTTAGAACATCAAAAATTTCACCGAGGTGGAGAAGATGATCGGCTGCTTCCTTACTTTTGGCTACCATATCGTCGATGTATGCCTCCATTATTCTGCCGAGGATCCCTTTGAACAACAAGGCTACCATACGCTGGAACGTAGCCCCGGCGTTTTTTAAACCGAAGGGCATCACCAAGTAACAGTAAGTGCCACTGGGAGTGATGAACGCTGTCTTCTCCTGATCCTCCTCATCCATGGCAACTTGATGGTACCCTCTGTAAGCGTCCATAAAGCTTAGCCGAGCATATCCAGCGGTAGCATCCACCAATTGATTGATCCAAGGGCAAGGGAAACAGTCCTTTGGGCATGCGTCGTTCAGATCGGTGAAGTCGACACAGACGCGCCACTTGCCGTTCTTCTTCCGGACCACCACTGGATTTGCTAGCCATGTTGGATATTGGACTTCTCGAATAGCCCCGGCGTCAAGGAGGCGTTCTACCTCTTCGTTAACTGCATCGGCATGTAGGGCCGAGGATCGCCGAGGCTTCTGCACCACGGGCCTCCGAGCCGGATCAACATTCAATGAATGTTTTATCACATCGGGACTAACGCCCGGCATTTCATATGGAGTCCAAGCAAAGACTTCTATGTTTTCTTTGAGGAACTCGACCATCTGCGTTTTCTCGACCTCATCAAGAGCCGAGCCAACGAGAAAAGAACGGGTCCCATCTTCATTGACCGCAATTCGGATCAAGTCTTCCACGGCCCTGTCGCTCGCCGGTCTTCCAACCTCTTCTGGCCCTTGCAGCGCCTCTCTCGTTTTCTCTTCGGTGGTGGCCTCATCTAGCAACTCAGGTACCTCTATACTCTGTACCTCCTTTGCTCGGCCTTTTCCGCGGACGGAGTTGACGAAGCACTTCTTTGAGGCCACCTGGTCCCCTTTGATGGTCTCCTGCCTCCCAGATTCTCCAATGAATCTAACACATTGGTGAAGCGTGGATGCCACAGCCCTCATGCTGTGCAACCAATTCCTTCCCAGGATTGCGTTGTATGGGCTCGGCGAACTAACCACGATGAATTCCATATCCAACTTCACCGAACCAGCATATACTGGGAGTACGATCTTGCCGAGCGGGTAGACCGGAATTCCAGTAAAACCAATCAAAGGGGCTTCCACCGGGGCCAATTGCTCTTTTGAGAGACCTAAAGCTTTGAACGCTGAGTAGAATAGGATCTCCGCCGAGCTTCCCTGATCGACCAATACCCTCCGGACAAGTTTCCGCTGGAATTGTAGAGAGAGGACCAAGGCATCATTGTGGGGAAGAGATAACCCCTCCAAATCTTGCTCGGTGAACCTGATCTCCCACGTGCTACGAGCATCCATCTTCCGTTTCGACGAATTTTGAACCATCATCACCCCAGGCGGGGTAGGGCTGTATAGTTTTTCGTGGAGCTCGTTGGCCTGGGCCTTGTTCATTGGCCCATGAATGCAATGCACCACGCCGTCGAGATCTTGGGCTCTCGGCGGAATCCCTGCGTTTGGTGACTTGGTTCGGTCGATCCACCGATCCATCTTTCCCTGCTGGACTAACTCCTCGAGGTAGATCTTGTAAGGCTGGCATGCCGTCGTATAGTGCCCTTGCTCGTCGTGGAATGAGCAGTATACCCTCGGGTTTGGTTCCTGGCCATCGGCGGTTCCCATTTTCTCCGCCGCCCCTGTTGGCCATTGGAAACCAGGAAGCCGTCCACATTCTCGGAGCATACGGAAGATTGGCTCCTTAAAATAGGTCGTGATGGCAAGGTGGTCTCGCCCATCGCTCGGCGGGCGGTCCCACGTCTTTCCACTTCCTTTGTTTCCGCCGAACCCTGCGCCATCCTTCTTGGACACTATGTTAACCTGCTTCTTTACTTCCTTGGCCGCCGTCTTACCCAGCTCGGCGACCGGAGCTACTTCGGATCCACCGATGTATTCCTCAAGCTCTATATACCGAGCAACGGTATGCATGAGCTCTGTCATATTGTTCGGCGGCCGAAGCATCAATTCCTTAGACAGGTCAGAGTTCCTATCCAGCCCACGTTTGAATGACGTAGCCGCAGTCTTTTGGTCACAGCTTTCAACCATGTTATATACGTTATAGAAGCGCTCGGAATAATCTTTCAAGGACTCGCCGGTCTTCCGCCGAAGGTCCGTTAAGGCTTCTATTGTTTTTGGCCTCCGGTTACTCGCCACAAACCGTGCCGTAAACGAACGCTCCAGTTCGCCGAAGCTGCTTATTGAACCTGGCTTTAGCTGTGTATACCAAAGCATGGCAGTGTCCGGGAGGCTCAGGGAGAACGTTCGGCACATCATTGCCTCGCTCAATCCGCAGAGCGCAGCCATGGACTTAAACTGCTGCACATGGGTCGGTGCGTCCGACTTCGCGTTGTATATAGTGAATTTGGGGACCTTGAAGTGGGGAGGAAGAGGCTCATCTGCTATAGCCTTGGAAAAGGGGGAGACACCTTTCGCCGAGGTCGCTGTAACCCCTTCCTTTGGCGGGACTACTGCCGAAGGGGCGGGACTCTTCTCTCGAGCATCAGCCCTTGTCCTTTTATTGATTGGTGGTGTCCGAGCCCTTCGGCCGCTTATACTTGGCTCTGGGGTTCGGCGCTTCGACCCCGAAGCTCTCCTGTTTCCCACCGCCGGGGGTTCTTCCTGATGCTGGACGGGCCGGTAAGTGGTTCTCTCGCCAGTGCGAGTATTTACCACTGTTAAAGCCCTGCCACCGGCGCTGATCTCGCACCTCTCCTCCGGAAGCAGCCCCTGGCTGTTCTCCTCCTGAAGCCTGGATTGTCCGGCAGACTGTCCCGGCGACCGTCGGTGGTGACCATGATCACACTGCCTTGCTCGGCGACTGGTAGAATGGGCCGGTGACCTCTGCTGGATCCGGGTGCTTGTTCCCCTTTCCTGTTCTTCATATCGCCGCCCCTCAGATCTGTCCGTCCTCTGGTTATCCTGGTGGCCTCTCGATCCAACAGGGTGATCAAGAGGTTCTCCTGCGTTACCTCTTGTGTTGCCGAACCGAGGAAGTCCTTGAGTCTGGTCCGGCCTTCCCCTTGACCTTGAGCGAGCGCTTGATGCCGTGGCGCTTGTTGTTGGAAATAATGCTCGGCGAACATTATCGTTTCCGGACGCATCGGTTCGGTGTCCGGGTTCCGGGTGGATAACGCCATTAGCATCAATGCGACACAGTGGGCCGAGCCTTGCAAAGGCAGAGGCCCTAACAGTGTCAGCCGTTTGGTTCAGTCGGGCAATACTCCTCCTATGTCGCCGTTCCCGTGATCTGGAAACGGGTGGGACGCTGTGGAGCGCCTGGATCTCTTGCACTTGTGTTCTTAGTCGCATTAACTCCTCCGCCATGCTCACCGGGAGTATTGCCGGGGGGGGAGGAGGAACCGTGAGGCTTGTTGCAGAGCGGTGCACCCCATCTATGTGGAATGCCGCTGCTCCTAAATCCTGGTTGCTAGGATCAGGGATGTTTGAACCCACCACTCTGGGGTCGCCGGGACCCCCAATGATGATGCCATCCCGCCCTACCACCGTCCGCTGAGAGGAGTGGTGGCCCAGGTTTTGACCGAAGTTATCAAGACCGAGAGGTCGTCCGTCCGGGGTTGTCATTCTGAACTGGGAAAAAGAAAGAACGGGAAGAAAGCTGCACCACAAGATGTGTTTGTTAATCTTTTTCCCCAGCAGAGTCGCCAATTGTGGTGGCTGGCTTTCTCCGGTTAGACCTTGTGGCTTGGATGGTTGAGACTTAGATGTAGACGGACTAGACCTGCACACGAAACGACCGCGTTAGTGCCCAAACCCGGAGCGTGGTGTCCGGGGCAGGCACTCCGACGCTCTAGTCAGTAAACAGGATAGGAGATATTGAGATGTAGTTTAGGTTTTTGAGAGTAATACCAACGTACCTTATTAAGGAGGTGAATACCTCCTTATATACCCAAAGGGAATGCAGAGTCCAAATCCCATTAGGATACTTATTCGTTGCATGATGAGCCCGCCTATCTCGGATCCAGATAGACATCTCAATCCTGAACCTATCCAATCTCCTATACCCTGCTCCTGAATATAAGGGATTGGATAAGACGTGAGGTTGCCTTCCCCTGCCCAACTCTCCATAACTTTCTCTCCAAGTTAGGGGACAGGGGGCTCGGCGAGCGTAGGTCCTGCCGGACCGTTTGGTACGGCAGTGATGACTTCAACAGGGCAATCCCCAACTCGTTCGGCGGGGAACTGCCGAACCAGATCATATCGATTAATACAAACGCCGAACCAGACCGTTCTCTTCCGTGGATCGACACTTCGGTTATCTTTATCCAGGTTCGGCCGGACTCGGATCAGCTACCGACCCAGACCGCCGACCCATGGGTAGTAGATTCACTGCCCCAGCTAATTGGTGCAACGTGGCCACCGTCCTGGTCCCTCCGCCGGACCACGCCCTCCACAATACTATTTAATTAAGATAAAATAGTCCTTCATGAAACAAATAAAAAATACCACCAAATAATCAATTAATCAATTAAGCAGTCGCCCAACAATCAAAAATAAGGAGAAAAAAGACAACTCGACCACATATTAGAAAATAAAATACATAAGTTAATATCATTAGGCTGGCTAGGTTATTATGACGGTTGAGGTTTATCAATTGCTTTGGTCACTTGGGATTTTTTCTTTTAAGAGTACGTCAATTGAGATTTGGGACTCAAATCATATGTAAGATGACCATTGGATTGAGGATTTTATACATCATCATCCATTAATTAAAATGATTGACCAGTCCTTCGAAAAGCCCAAAAGAAAAAAAAATAAAGACAACCAGTTTGGTGTATTCCTTTTTATGAAGCCCTGTCATTCTTTTTTCTTTTCAAATTTGACCACATTAAGAAAAGTTTTTCCCAATTAAAAGTTTGAATCTTCATTAAATCCTAAGGGCATACACAGAAATATCACAAAACTAAAACCGTCGTTCAATTTTCCCCACTTGAAAACTACCTGCCCTCTTATCTCTTTGAACACTTCCTTCTCGAAATAAAATCCGGGAATAAATGCAATTGTTTGCTATCAAAATAAAGGAATTTTGCATTAGACAAGGCGAAGAAAGACAACGTGTATATACTTTCTGGTGCAATTCTTATTCTTCTTTACAGCCAAAGAATTCAAGCCAAAAGAAAAAAAAAAGGATAAATCACTGGGCTCCAATGCCAAATAACAGGAAGTTGCAAGGGTAAAATGGTATTTTGCAGGTCGAAATGAAAGGACGAAAGCAAATGAATGGTAAATTAATGAGAGATGCTACATACACTACCATCCATCCACTACATCATCCACTCCATTTTTTGTGGGGCTCACCCCAGGTCCCAAAAAAATACAGAAAAATGTCCATAAATTTTAGAATAATATATTATGTGGCCCTGTAAAAAATCAGCTCCAACGGATATTGGTAGGTATTATTTTTTTGATTTGTTGGGGCGAAACTGCTCAACTGCACAGTTTCGCCCCTACGAATTAAGAAATAATACTTACCGATATTTGTTGGAGCTGGTTTTTTACAGGGCCCCATAATATATTATTTTAAAATTTATGAACATTTTTCTGTATTTTTTTGGGACCTGGGGTGGGCCATACAAAATATGTAGTGGATGGTGTAGTGGTTGGATATAGTGTACCTAGACTTATTGTAAATTAATACCCCAATCCTTACTCGATGCCTTTCCGGATTCTAAAAAAAAAAACTTTTAGAAAAAAAAGGTAATTTCAAGGTCAAAAATTATGTGTTTACGTAAATAATTTTTCTATCAATATGGATCTTGTTTGATAGATCTCATTGAAATCTTTTAAACGGTGCAAAAAAAATAAAAAAATTATTTTTCATTTTTGTTATATTTGAGTTTGAAATTACCTTCTTTTTGAAAAAGAAGGTTTAGAAAGAAAGCGGAAACGGTATCTCGACAGACGACATTTAAAGATTGCATAAATGATTTGGTGCTATAGATAGATAGATTTGATGTGGAAACGGTATCTCGACGGACGACATTTAAAGATTGCAGCATGTTATGGATACGTGGGGTTTGACTTGACAAGGCTTTCCGAAAATTTAAAATTTTGGAATCTCGTAACGTTCTTGCCGTAATAAAAAATTTAAATGCAAATTATTGCAATTTTCGTTAGCTCATTAAAAATTATGATGATTTGGTCTAGGATTGTGCTTTTCAAAATGACCATGATTTATTCAAGAGATATGGTTCTAAATTTATAAGACTTATTGGACCATTCAAACATGAAAACTTCCTTTCAAACTTTGCATCTTTATCCATCACTTGGTCTGCCAATGACTCATTTCGCCACGAGAAACTTTTTACTAATACAATGATTACTACCTAGGATGAAACCTATATATATATATATATATGCTTACTCTATATGAGTAAGCTTCTAATGCGGACCTCCGTATCCAAGCAAAGTGCGGACCACCCCATTTCTCCCCTTTCCAGATTGAATTTTTATGATCCGAGCCGTTCAATGTGTTCATAACGTGATTTTAAGTATACCCGCGAGAAATCAGCAAAAAAAATGACTGGGAAGGGCTTGATTTGAGCAGTTTTTATTTGAACCGTTCAATAAAAAATAAACAAAAACTGCTCGGATGAAGCCTTTCCCGGTCTTTTTTTTTTGCTGATTTCTCGCGGGTACCCTTAAAATCACGTTATGAACACATTGAGCGGCTCGGATCATCAAAATTCAATCGGGAAAGGGGAGGTCCGCACTTTGCTTGGATGCGGAGGTCCGCATTAGAAGCTTACTCTCTCTCTCTCTCTCTCTCTCTATATATATATATATATATAGGGAAATGATTTTGTTACTCCCTTTTCAGTTAACGCCACTCCCCTGCAAGTGTATTTTTGTACAAAAAATACACTTGCAGGGGAGTGGCGTTAACTGAAAATGGAGTGGCAAAATCAGCAGCCTAATTTTTTGCTCTGGTAGTTTTTTTCGATATTATTTACTTTTTGTATTATTTGTTTAACTCTTCGTCGTGATTTTTGAGATTAATCATTCGTTTCAACGAAAAAAATCATTAAGTATACTAATGTGGACTGAAGTTGAAAAAAATGACACTTACGATACCTTTTTGTCTTTAATGATTGATTTTTTTGCTTTTGGTCATAATATTTTTTACTTTCTAAACTTCTCTCGTCGAGATGAGTGACAAATTCAAAAAGTTTAAGGTGAATGGAACAAAAATTTAGAGAAAAAACAAAATTAATACCAAAACAAAAATTTAGGAAGGTCAGGTTATATATTTTGGGACAGTATACTTTGACTGTGGTCCACTCCAGAGTAGCTTGAGCTACTGTTCTATTATACCTCCAACTTGGAAGTACGAATTGCCCAAAACTCAATGCCCAAACTTCGAACTCAAACTCACGTCCAATGGGGACAAATTAGGGCTGTTCGCGGTCCGGATTGGACCGGATTGCTATGAATCAAATTCTAATCCGCGAGTCACGGTTTTAAGAAAATAAAATCTTTGTCCGGACCAAAAATCTCACGTTCGGTTCCGGTTTTATCCACGGATTACATTCCATAAACACTAAATTGCAAATCCAACAAAAAAAAAATCAAATTCTTGCCACAAAAAAAATAAGCATTACAATCTGCCATTACATCCAGCAAGGTAGCAACCAAATGAAGTAAAACACACCAGTATTATCCGGAGTTCTAGATTAGATACATTAAGGCAGCAACCACATGACTCCACCAACACAACATGCAAATTCTAGTCAAGTATTGTCCAAGCATTATCTACTTATTACATTCCATAAAACCTAACAAAAACTAGCCAATTAGTTTCACAAAACAAACAAATAGCATCACATCAAGATAAAATTGCTGAAAAAAATAAAATCAATTGGTAAAGCTTATAATTATTTACTAAATATTACACACACACATATATATATTTTATTTGTTATTTTTAAATATTTCACGGTCTGATTCGGTTTATCCATAGTTTTATAATGAAAATCCGTGGACCGAACCGTATCTCACGGTTTTTCAATTTTCAAATCCGTGTCCGGACCATTAATCCACGGATCCAATCCAAAAGTCATAGATCGGTTTGGTCCGATCCGGTTTTACGGTTCTCGATTTTTCTTGAACAGCCCTAGCAACAACAGTACCAAACACATGTGATTTAGGTTCTATGGAGTTTATCTAACAATTATCAACACAAATCAAGAACTAGTCAATGATTTCCAAATTAGCTTCTTGATATACTTTTAGGGAAATGATAATGACAAAACTGTTTTTGTTAGTGTCAAAATTCTAGTGCACAAAAAGGCTTGTACAATGTGCAGTGTACAAGACTTTTATGCACTGAGTTAGCACCAACAAAAACAGTTTTGCAACACTTAAAATCTTCATTGATGACTGCCTAATTAAGGTCTCAATCCTTCAAATTACTTCAACATCTAGTACACAAATTACCATATGGATGATCTTCACTAAGGAGTATTTTGGGCTACTTTGCTTTGTTTTGTTTAATCGGCCCAATTGTTAAGGTAAGCCCAAGTCTATGTTTATGTAAGGCTATCCCTAATATTTAAAGGAGAATATCTTCTTCCCGGAGCTTTCAGTGAATAATTGTTTTTTTTTTTTTGCCACACGGTGTAGTTAGTGGGGGTTAGCAGAGTGTGTTAATTAGGTTAGCATAGGGATGCAGGGACTATCTATAGCCCTGACCCCAAACCACCCACGGAGGGGCTCGAACCTCCGCCTCCTAAAGGAGGGGAGTGGTAGGCAACCAACTGCACTAGGCAGTGGTTCCTTTTTTGTGAATAATTATTTACAGAGGTGAATCTCATGCGTACAAAGTGTTTTGGAATGTCTGGATTTGTAAACAAACTTAACTCTTCCCTCGATAACTCTCTCCGGAAAAAAGTTCATTAAAATCCGGACCGTTGATTGCAGAGACGGACGGATGAGATTGTCTGCCTCCGTAAAAGCCGCTGTTCCGTGAATAAGCCAACCTCTATTTAAAGACTAGTTGAATGAAAGCAGGGTAAGTCAGGCAGCCCCTATTCCCCTGTTTATTCCCCGTTTCTGTTGCCGCTTTGTGCAGGCCTCAGTTTACCTCATTCCCTTAATCCTCTTCTACTAAAATCAAAGTGTAGATTAGGGTATAGCCAACAGATTGGCCAAATTTACAAAAGCGCATAATATTTCCCTTCAATTTGTTTGGTGACACGGTACGTAATATGTATCCCAAAGATTTCTACTTTTATTACTCGTTTGAAACAGAGTTGTTCATGAATCTCTGTGTACTGAATTGGGGACAGTAGCGTTTGATCCATTGGAACCATAATTATTTTGTATCTGTTGCTTTCATTAATCAATCACTTCTTTGAGCTTTGAAGAATCTTCTATAAGAAATAAGGTTGTGAATAATGTGTTCGTTTGATTGGGGGCAATTACATGGGGACAATCCGAAATTTTGACTGTGTCGTCACGGAAAGTTTGCCTTGTGTCCACCTCCTCAGCATCTCCAGTGCAGCTTTGGGTTGATCCATTGGAACCATGTGACCAGCATCATGTACCTATTTCATGTTCGAAAACAAGCAAATTTAGGTCAAGTTTGAGTTTGCAAACCCCGATGCCAAGAGGCATTTGGCCCAACAATATCACGAGTGCACTTAAGTGCTAAGAGAAAGAATGTCAGGAGAGAGAGAGAGACCTTGAGGAAGGTAAGAGGCCCATGGCTTTTCATCACACCTTTTTCTGCGCCATCGACTACGAATGAAACATTGGGAGCAGCTGTGAATTCTTTCTGCCCAGACCATACCATAGCATTAACCCATCTCGAATTCCCTGCTCAAATCCAAACACACCATGATTTCTAATGAAAGCTAAAGAAATTGATGGGAGGTGAGGCGTAACTATGGTATTGATTGAAGTTTTGAAGACAAGTTGGATGCTCTGTAGTTAAAATTTACTGAACTAGCATGCAACTTGGGGGTTGCAAAACACTGGTTCTATGGAGGGCGTCGTGCCGGTTTGATAGGGTAGAGGCTCCGGAGAGAGGCATGGAGTCCCGCGTTAGTATATCATATGCTGTTAATGGTTTTCTGCTTATCTTCTTGGGGTCTTCCTCGGGTTGTGTTTTTGTTCTTTTGTGAACAGGAAAAGAAGACGATGGATTCTTTTTCTTTTCCTTTCACAAAACGGATGCCCAAACCCGGTCTTGATCCAAGAACGAATGAACCGAAAATTCCAATGTGAGTTAAAGAAGATTACCAAGCCAGTTGCAAATGAGATCATACTCCCCAGCATACACAAGCATCTTGATTCCATCTTCAAGAAGTGTGGGAATCCTAACTTCAAGATTCCTCATCCAGTCTGTCAACATGGCCTCGTACACTGTTGAGCTACACGAAACAAACTCAATGCGTCCAACTCCTAAAGCATCCCTGACTGTTTGCTTGTTCAGCAAATTCTCCATGTTGGAGAAGTCGTAGCACAGCTGCCCCACGCATTTCTTTCTGATATCATAGTACTGCATACGACAAACGCAACAAAGCGTCATCCAAAATACGAAAAATCTATTCGGGCCGGTTTAGGGGTGGTGTAACATTGACCCAAGCCAACTCGACATACGTATAAATGAGCGAAAACCAAATCCATCTGAATAACAACAGTTTGAACACTTCTTACATTAATATTACCCGCGATACCAATGATCTCATTGAATACGGAATTGCAATTTTCATATGCGTATGTGCAAGAATCTCCTCCATCATCACCTAAAGTAGAAATTTCACGCATTAAACAAGAAAAGAAGCTAACAGATTGTAAAAATAGGATATAAATTGTGCTAAAATAGATTACCGAAAATAAATAATACTGTACAAGAAATTACCACAAAGTGTTGCTGCCTGTTCACAAGAGGGAACCAACTCGGTTACAATCTTGGTGTAATCAGACTGGTTAATCAATTTCATGTCCAGAGCAAAATCAGGGTACGCTTTGTATTGGATTTCCGGATCAGTGAGCCCGTTACCTATAGCAAATCCCTATTAACCCACAAATAAAATGAATCAGGCTGAATCAATTAATCAACTAAATAGTATATCAGATAAAACCATAGAATTTACTGTAATTTGGAGATGTACCTTGAGGTTTATATAAATCCCTTCCTTGGCTTTGTTCCCCTGGTGAACTCTAGCAGCGAAAGCAGGGATGTAGTGTCCGGCGTAAGATTCTCCGGTTATGTAAAATTCGTTCTTTGCATACTGGGGATGTAGCTTGAAGAACCCCTGAAGTTAAGACATTTACAACAAGTGAGAGGTGAATTTTACAACAAGCTAAGATATACTTGTCCTTATGGTATGGAAATGAGAGGTGAATTTTTCATTCTGAAAACCAATACAATACAAGGAGAGAGAATCAGACCTGCAAGAAGTCATATAGATCATTGCTGACACCATTTTCGTCGTGTCGAGTATCGTTTTCGTTGGAACTATAACTAAAACCAGTTCCAGTTGGCTGATCAACATATATAAGGTTTGATGCCTGGAAAAAAGACATATTCGGCAAGCGTCTAACAATGAAGCATGAATATCAAAAAAAAAAAGTCGTACGCGACAATATCAAACAATGTTTTGTACCTTACTTTTGTGATTAATGTTCAGTTCTGTATGTTTGATCTTAATCACTGAAGGTATCTAAGAGGGCGTTTCCACTAAGTAATAAGTTGTGCACAGTAATTTTTTGGATTTGTCTTTATTCAAATCTTTTTGCGTATGTTAGTTTTACGCCAAAACTTTTATGTATTATGGGTTCGTCTCGACGAGAGGAATCAGAAAAGTGAAAAATTATGACTTTTACACAAGTACTTTGGAAAATATCAAAGAAAAAACCAAAAAAAGTCAGGATTCAAGTACCTTGTTGTTTCTTGTTTTTTTGCACTGACAAAGCTGTATGAGAAAGAATGATTGTACGTATTCAATTACCTGGTCCCAACCGAAGTCATTCCATAGTAGAGACAAGTTCTTGGCAATGTGGAATGGGCCATTCTCGTAAAACAGAGCTAGTTCACTGCTACAGCCAGGGCCTCCAGTGAGCCATATAACCACAGGGTCACTAGTACTCTTGTTTTTTCGGGATTCAAAGAAAAAGTAGAACATCCTGCAACAACAAAACACCCAGTGAACCTAAAGAAATCATTCCGGGTCGATGTGGTTCGTTATTCCGAGTTAATTGCAAACATCATAACAATGGCTTCGGAGAGCATTTCCGAAAACGAATTATTCGAGAATAAATTGTAGTAATATGCAGAAAAAAATTCACTAATTTGTGCTGATTTTTTTTACTAATTTTGATTTAGCAAGCTATAATTTCCCCGGATAATTCAGGAGTTTTGAAAAAATGCGGGAAACAGAAATTAAAAATGCAGGAAATTGGAACATGAGAAGAGATTTTGAGCCCTACTGTTCCAATGAGCAGTGGCAGGACGTTTGTCCACAGAATCTTTACTCTTATCTAACCCAAAGCGTCTCTCTAAAAATTTCTAGCCGTCTCTGTTTCTTCCCCTCCCTCCTCCTAGAGTTTCACCACCCATGTGCGGCGATGGGCCGGAGTGGAGATGGGTGCTTCCTTCCTCCATAGTGATGGTTTTTCTCGCTTTCAAAAGCCCCTACTTTTCAGTGAGGGCTCTCTATCTATCCTTAATCTGCGACTTTTTTTTTTTGTATTATCCGTTCTTTTCTTTTCTCTCAACTTCCCCTCCATCGAGCACTAAGGTGCCGGTTCAGATTCCGATAGTGGCAGTGGCAATGGCAATGGTTTTAATAATGAATAAGATCGATTGGCTTGACAGTCTTGCTGTACAAGTGTTAGGATGTTTAATCAGTGTGAGTTTTTGTGTGTGTGTGTGTGCATACGAGAGCGAATGGGATGGCCCATTCTTTGACTAGGAGAGATTGTAGTGGCTCTGGTGCCTATACCTGGTAAGACTGCCATCCTTTGTGGCTTTCTAGTCCTTCAATTAAAGACGAATGCTGTTTCTAGGTGATTATGCCAGGGAAACAAAAGGTGTAGATTATGCTAGACAAATGCATGGGCCAATTAAATAAATCAAGATCCATAAAATCTGGCCGAATATTTGAAACTTGATTAGTTAATTAAGGCAAATAAGCATTAATTGCGACAAGTTGAATTGATTAGGTCAATAATGTTTTGCAATTTTTACCCTTTAAAGCTTAGAAACATTAATGATGAGCAATAAACAAGCTTAGCTGTAATCTTATTGGCACTAGTATTTTTTGAAACAAGATAGTAATTAGTTTTTGCCCATTTAAACTCAAGGTACACTACTATTGTTAACCAACCACAATTTCTTCATTACTTTCCTATTATTAGGCTGTGTAATTAATCTATGTCAAGAACATTTTAACATTAAAATCGTTATTTTCCGCTGTCCTATATTTGCGGAAAAAAAAATCAACGGCTCTGTGCATTGCTCCACACGCAGGACTGCTCATAAAAAAAAATGCATATAGAACTCACACAAATACAGTACATTTTGAAGCAATGTCTAATGGAACAAGATAGTGCCTCGTTTGCTGCATACGTATTCCATTTCCAAATAAATGTTTCCAATACTCTTATTTAAAACATTGCTACAAAATTATTTTGTCTTGTACTTTATGCGCCCTCTTCTACCGAAGATTCCACATTTACTCAAAAAAGGATTTTACTTGAAGTGAGTTGTATGGTGCAAATCAAAGTATCAAACTTTCCACTTCCTATATATCGGATTCATAAATTCCATTTTCACAAACACAACTTCAGACGCAATTATGTTCGGAATTATTGGATGTGGGTAAACCCACATGCATCTAATAGTTCTGGACACAGTTGTGTTTGAAATTTTGTTTTACAGCTATGAATTCAAATATTACCTTGCATCTTTGGTGTTTGGGAGCCGATAATAACCCGCGTGGTGACCCAAGTCTTTAATGGTATTCCCAGCATCCCCTAGCACAGGCAATCTCAACGGCTTCTCCACCATCATGGGACCATCCACCGGAGACTCGGCCGCCGTGTGGCCACTACCGGGGCCGGTGTTGATGTCATGTTTGGGAGATAAGTTGAGGCCTCTGATGAGCTTTTGGGCCTGTGTTTTCGGGAAATTCAGTTGTGGTGAAGATTGGGAAGGATTGGCGTCGTGAATCCCAGTTGCTGAAGAGAGTGGAGACAGGAGGGGGAGGAGGAGGAGAAGGAGGAGAGAGAAAGTTGGTGCCATTTCTCTGTGGGTTTTGTTATGTGGAGACTTAATTGGGAGTGATAGAGATTTGTGGTATTTGGTTAATAATTGGGTTTATAAAGGGTGTGATTATTAGAAGTAGATCCCACTTAATTAATTAAGAGTAGAATTTGCTGCTAAGGAATACAAGGAGGTGGATTGAAATGTTGTTTTGTCTATGTACTCCATGTTAGAGATCTAGAGAGAGAGAGAGAGAGAGAGAGAGAGTCTGGGTTAACGGTTATCCGGGTCATACTGGTTGGTTGGAGTTAGATGTACTTTTTTTTGTCTTTGTCAGTATTTATATCATATATAGATTGATAGAAAGAGGAAGCAACAAGAAAAAAGAGATCGAGAAACCAAATAATGTGTTTCTTTCGTTTCACACCTAGTGAACATAATATGCATGTTTTAAGGGAGTGTTTGGGGTGGTTTTTTTAATTTATGGTCCATTGCTAGCCCTTTTCCTTTTCCTTAATTTGCACATTTTTTTGGTTTTTGGCAAAAAAAAATCCTTATTATTGAAAAGCTTTACTAGTATTTTGTAATTTTTGACTTTTTATAGTATTAACATGAGAATCTGTACTTAAATACGTGAACGGTAACGAACACTCGCTTATCACTACGTGGTTGACCTCACCCGTCACTAGCTAGCAGCGGAAAATTTGTGGCTTGCATTAATTGACTTGAGAAACTTTTATGTATACCGGGGATACCAACCCCTTTGGTATCCCCTCCGATCCATTTCGTATTTTCTGTCATTTTTTCATCATATTTGGATGGTCGGTTCCGTTCATTTTGTAGAGTTCGGCGAATACCTTAATCATACCAAATATCGTGTTCATCGAACTTTAATAGGTATATGATCGGCACACGTGAAAATTGAATAAAACCAAAACTGGGTCCAAAAGCACACTGAATCGGAACCCAGGCCAGTTTTGGTTTATTTACCATTTTCACTTGTGCCGATTATGTATCAAATAAAGTCCGATGAATATGATTTTTGGTATGATTATGATTCTCATCAAACTCGACAAAATGAACGGAACTGATCATCAAAATGTGATAAAAAAAAAAAAAGCTGAAAAATGAGAAATGAACTGGAAGGGAATACCAAGGAATTGGTATCCCCAGGATATATAAAAGTTTCTCGAATTTGACTATAGGACCACGAATACGCCTGGAAAAAAGATCGAAACTGCTCCTACCCAAAAGAAAATTAAAGGGCTAACTTTTCAAACGGCGCAGTTACATTGAGCACCAAACTTGAAAGTAATCACAAATTGACATCGATCCGTAGAAAGAAAGATCGAGGCAGCTAGAAAGTGATGGATTAGGTGCTCTACTTTTTTGGCTCCAAGGCTGATGAGGAGATTAATCTATAGTCCTAAATTATATTATACTCCATATGAGTCATAATTAAAGCCATAGAGCATCGATGTTTAATTTGTTGCCTAATAGTCATCATGGTCCACTATTATTGAATCACAACCATTAATTAGATGCATATATATACATTTATGTAAAATTATTAAATTTGATATGGAGTTAATTGGATATTAAGAGCATCCGCAATGGGTGTGTTATATTTATATATCAAAATGTTTGTTAAGGTATGTGTTAGGATAAAAAATGGGTCCCACAAGTGTGTGTTAACTTAGGAGTGTGTTAAGATATATATGAGTACCTCAATGGGTTAGTTAGGAGTGTGTTAACTCTTTAAAATAATGTCAAAACAATGGCTATAATAATAAAAAAAGTAGTGTGAGTATTTATGTTTTATGGTTGAAATTTGGATTTATAGAGATAGGGCCCACTTATTGTTTGTTAGCTTGGTTGCCAAACTTAATAACCATGCTAACACACTACTAGATTTAGCACACTCTAGCACACTCTAACACACATACATTGTGGCACAAAAAACACATTTTTGTTTGCTAAGTCTTAGCACACACAATTAACACACTAGTTAGCACACCCATTGTGGATGCTCTAATGAGTGTCTTGTGACCAAGTCAAATTGGGATAGAGAAAAATAGACAATTTATTAATTGTAAAAGGAAATGACTTCTCTCTAACGGTCCCTTTATTGGACCGTAGATGTGCAGCTGGGATGCGTGGGGTCTGCTTTAGGCTCCACTACATGAGTCAAACTATTGATTTTACATATCTTATGTGGAATTTATTCCAACAAAAACCAAATTAACCAGATATTGTAGTACAGTATATTTTTTGTTTCAAAAGAATGTGTTTTGAGTAACTTCCGATAAGTACATAAATATGGATTTTTATAAGGAGGCCCTCTACCAAAATCATTTAGCACAAGGTTTCACTTGCAAGGAGGGTGATATCTAAAAGATTTTTCCTATTAACAAAATTTTTCCAAAATCATTGTACTCCCTACGTTCCTTTTTAAGTGTCCTGCTTCGTAACTCCAACTTATTAAAAAGACATCATCATTATATCTTTCACATCAACTTTTTCCTCCACTTTCCCTATTTACCTATTATCATTACACTTTTACTCACTAACTTTTCAAAATGGAATCTACCTTTAGGGACAAAATAGACAATTCACCAACTTTTATTCACTAACTTTACAAAATGGACACTTATTAAGGGACAACCCAAAATAGAATACTGGACTATAATAAAGGGACGGAGGGAGTACCGTTTTGCTCAAAATAGAATACAAAAGAAAGAAAACAGAAAGAAATTAAAATGTTTGTCAGTTTGTTGCCTCACAACTCTTTTTTGTAACTTAAATCCAACCACTACAATGTACGTTAAGGAGACTAGGCCTTGGTCCAAATTAACATCTATAGTGGATCTTAGACTAATTTTTTATACTACTTATGCCAAGGGCTAAGAAAATTAATATAAATATACTAATGTCTTCTGATCTTTTTCGAGACCATGTTAATTGATTCAAGTGTTAGAGAAAACCTGATTTTTTTATCAGAAAATAGTTTAAGAGATACCGATTATTGGGACTCGAAACCACGACCAGGGGTGCTCCTATGGGGTGCAAGCGGGGGCCCTAACCCCTGCACACCTCATAATTATCTCATTATTTTTATTATATTTTAAGTTTTGTTTCTAAAAGTTATGAAGAAATGTCCCCTCAAAAAATTGTACTATTACTATTTTACATATATATGAACAATATTTGGTTGTTAATTTACGAGTACATGTGATTTGCTCCCAACATCATACTAAGAATCCTGCATCCGCCGCTGACCACGACGTATCGGTACAATTTTTTTTTTTTAGGGGCAACTAGATAACTGTTTACTTCACTCTCAAAATATAATAAGACAAATTAATTTGAGTTGTTATATATATAAGGTGAGGAGGAATTGGCAGTGCTAATATTTCTTGGTTAATTACTAGTAGTGCTTCAAAGTTCAAATAGTCCAAGGTGGTTGGAGAAAAGAAATACCAGGCCGAGACATAGAAGAGTAAAATTTTAATATCTTGCTTGTAAGGAATCATCAATACCTTCAAAAATTCTCTTACGCAAACTATGTGATCCAAGCAAAGCAATATATATATATATATATATATATATATATATATATATATATATATATATATATATATAATATTTCTGTGAAGAAAATAATATGAGAATTGACACATTCACGTCATTCCTTAAATCTGAGTAGTGTTATGATTTCAATCGTTTGACGGATGCTACCGGCTACATAAGAGTTTTGGTAAGGATATATCTTGGATACATTATGAAAAAACGAAAAACAATTCGGTACGTAGTTTATCACTTTATTTGTTTTTTATTTATTTATTTATATATATATATATATACACTCCCTCCACTAATCTAGAGAATTTGCAAGTAAGGCTGCAAACGAGCCAAGCCAAGCCGAGTTTTGTCAAGCTTGAGTTTGTGTACTAAACGAGCCAAAAACTTGAGCCCGAGCTCGGTTCGAGCTTTTAATGAGCCGAGCTTAGTCATTTACTAAACGAGCCTCTTTATAAATCGAGCTAAGCCCCTCCCTAAACGCGCGAGTCGAGCTTTTTTTGAACGAGCCTAGCTCCACTCGGCTTGTTTAGTAAACGAGCCGAAAACTCGAGCTCAAGCTCGGCTCATTTACTAAAGAGCCGAGCCAAGCCGAGCTCGCGAGCTGCTCGATTCATTTGCAGCTCTACTTACAAGCTAACCCAGTTAGTTGGGTGCTTGTTCCAAGTTCACAGGGGTATCGAGTTCGAGACTTAACCGTCGACTAACTTATCAACCTTCTAACCTACCATTGTATTAGTTTCTTGTCATTCATCAAAATTATGGTTGTGGAATTAGAGCATGTAATCTTACTAGTTTTGTTTCCAAAACTAGTAATTTTTAAGTTTTTATATCCACACTTCCTTTTTTATTTTTTCGTGTCGAAAATGTGTGTATTTTTTGTTCAAAGACAAAAAAATAGAGTACGAATATATATATATTTATATATATATATATAAGAAAGTGTGAAAATCATTTTCCATTTTTAAGAGCAAAATTGTACTACGTGGAAAAAAAACCAAGCAGACATGGCGTCAACTGTTGACTTTTGAAGCCTTCCGTTTATTGAATCGTTTTAGAAACATGGAACAGAAATAAAGAGGGCTACCCCTTTTTAAAAGGCTAATTATTGGGTACTCTGAGGAGTACCATGTCCATATAGTATTGCCATATGATACTTCTCGCAAATAAAATATTTAAATTATAGAACGTTGGTCACTTCTTGTCTCTCAATTACCAAACAAAAGTGACTGATAATATCCCTATAAGTTAATTTGCCGCTATGTAAATGGTTGGATAGCCACGTAATACTCTGGAAGCACTGAATAATTACTCGATAGAGAGTGGCTATACAATATACTTACATGAATAAAAGATATAAAATGTACTTTCTTTTTTTTTTTTTTTGATCCGGATATAAAATGTACTCAAAAAGAGAAAAATAAAGATAGACACGTGCACATGTTGGTAAGGAAGTTGCAACAAAAAGCCTTTAACCAGAGACCTTTTTTTGAAGAGATTACATATTCTCTGTTTATAGGTATGTGTGAATATATACATATATATATATATATAAGTATTCGTGAATTATGATGCAATTCGGTTACGTTTATGGTTTGGTTCGATTTTCGGCATGCAGTTAGCACATGAAAACCAAAACAAAAACCAAACCAGCCAGTTTTTCAAAATCAAAAACCAAAATCACTGTTAAAAAATCGGTTAAAAATCGCACCAATCAATTTGATATGGTTCGGATAACCAACGGCTACGGCGACATTGTCATCCCTACCTGGAGCATTGAAAAATCTTTCCATCCAACAGGTTCGGGTCTCGTAAATTGTCCCCTCTGTAACAGTTATGTGCAAAGATCACTTTCTACTTGTATTTTTGACAAACCTTTTGTTTAAGCAAGAGGTTACGTGTGACTTTTGCTGTTGATGTCACAATTAAAACCAAGGATGGGACCAGAGGACCTAGTGACGGCGACCGCCACGACAAGAATCTTAGAAAATGCAATTATTATATGTAAAAAAAAAAATTATGCCCAACTTATATAGTCTCGCCACCACTAATTTTTTTTAGTATACATTTCGCCACTATTAGGATAAAATCCTGGTTCCGTCCTTATTAAAACAAAGCTTGGATGGGTCCCTAACCCTAAAATGGGACCTCGAGTTTGTTTCTGAAGCAATCATTCTGTCTCAATTAATATCATAATAAATAACTTCGAAATGAAGACAATGATCGATTGATTTCCATTTCCTAAACATGAATATGATTATCTACGTACACACAGCTAAACGATCATTCGGATACGCAATCTTAAAATATTTTTCTAAAAGTCCTTTTAAAAAATCACTTTAATTGGGTATCGGTGAGGGCTTAATCGATTCTTTGCTCAATTTCTTGATAGCAAATCGGGCGTAGAATCGATCAGACGCATAGAATCGAGCCTTTACCAATTACCGATATCCAACCAATTACCGATATCCAACGGAACTGAATTTTTACACAGACCCTTAGAAAAATATATTTAAAATATTGAGCGGCTCCGATCATTAGTATGAGATCCCGAAATGGATCCCACAGAACCACCAAATGGTGTACCCATAGCAGGACTCATTTATTTAACGTGCACGTGTGAGATATTATCGAACAACATCCAATATACATTTTCCCAACAAAAAAAAGAAAAAGGATCCAATATCCCACTAAAAAACAAAAGCACTTGGACAATAATTTCTTGAAAAAGTAGACTGACCAAATTTACATTTGGAGAACAAAAATGATATCCACACAGATAAATAATCTGTGCCAGCACGCACAAATCCCTTTGAATCCGTTTCGGGATCCAAAAAAATAATCGGAACCGTTCATTTTGTTTAAAATACTTTGTTTATGGTCCCTACCAAAAATCCATTGAATTGGATATCGTTAAAGGCGTAAACGAAATATTCAACTTTGTCCCAGAATTTAACGGATTTTTGGTAGAGACCATAAACAAAATATTCTAAACAAAATGAGCGGCTCCGATAATTTTTTGGGAACCCAAAACGGGTCCAAAAAGGATTTGTGCGTGCTAGCACAGATTTCTTATCCGTGTCCATGGCACTGCCGTTGTGCGAAGATGAAAAGGATTCCACTATATAAGAACGATCATTCATCAGTGGCCTTTCCCACAAAAAGAAAAAGAAACTGAATGATGAAAATTGAAACATTCATACGACAGCGCATGCGCGCCGGATATATAATATCTGAACAGAGTTTCTCTGCAGTAGGCAAAACCCAGTCGATCGAGGATCCGGGGATCCTGTAGGGTGGGTTGCCCAACAGGTTGTAGTGCATCACGCCAACCGTCTATCTCAACAATCAACGGTTCAAATTTAAAACAAACTCTTCTAGAAGAGTCCGGGCCGTTGAAAACACTTTTGGACGCTTGGATGATGCCCTACGGCCCCTGTAGTGTAGGGTTTCCGAATCCGTCGATTGTCCAGTCTGCCTATTTGTGGGCTCATCCCGGGTAGATCTTCCATGCAGCAATTATACGTAAATGGAAATCAGTAGCCATGTGATCTTCCATGCAGCAATTATACGTAATTGGAAATCAGTAGCCATGTGATTGATACACGTTTGTCTTACAGAAAATGGAAGGTTTTAAGACTCAACTGTCAATTTTCGTGGGGCAAGGGGATTTACTTGGCTACCAATATCTGATCACATCCGTGTTTTTTTCACAAATGATCTACTCAGCGGGCCATACAAATGCTCGGATCAATCAACGTAGGACTGGATTGAACCCACCAACATGCGGACTCAACAGTACGACGGGAGAGAGACCAGATCCTAAGTGTCTAAAGAGATTACACAAACTGCAATTCCATCTCATATTTATCGCACAAACAACCACCAAGCGTGTCATCTAAAAGCTCCTCCTGATCTTGGTATATAATTATATAACATGGATGCTTTCTTTCATCTCTTTCTCAAGAGGTAAACTAGGTTTTACCTGCTGCAACCCGAAACCGAGATGAAATTCTATGCCAAATGAAGGGAGTAGAACGCTCGACTATGACCTAACTCTGGCAAGTCGCGCCCGTATTTCTTCAAGTTCTTCCTCATCGTCAGCACCCTCAGCTATCGCCTCATCCTACAAAATCGCATGCATAATTTACATTGTTTATAATTCTCCCAAATCAAATGATCGGCAAGAATGAAAATGCATCGGCAGATTATATAGTTGCATATACCTTCACCTCAGCTCCTGCAACTCTGGCTGGTTGCTTTAGTTTCTCCTTCCTGACTGCTTCAGGAAGCTGAGCTGCAGTCTCACCGGCAAGTGCAGTCAAGACCTTCTCAACTTCTTCTTCAATCTCCTCTTCTATATCTTCTGAATCTAACGCTGAGTCAACGGCTTCATTTACAGTCTCCTCAATTATCCCCGCCTATAAATCACGCATGACCGAGATTAGTTTGCATTCTTCAAAATTAAAACCGGCCCAATTACCGTCAGTGTTCCATAACGATAGAAGATCGCAGAGTTTGCCAACCATCTTTGGAGCGTGTGATGCATGAAGTTCTATGTGATTACCCTTGTAAAATGAGATTTAGGTGGTAATAACAGATCTTCTAGGCAGAGACATAACTATAAAACAATTTTACACTATCAGTTGAAGCAATATAACCAAAAAGGACAACGGAAATTTTCTCTTATCGGTCCACATGTAAAATAATGAGTTTATATTTTTACGAAACACGAAGCAGAGGAAAATCCCAGTTTCTCTCCCAGTTGAATATATTTTTGATAATATCATTTGTGAGAAACCAAAAAATACCTTCATCATTTCCTTACTGAACTCTTGCATTGTGATAGCAACTTCTGGAGCCTTCATGAGGTTATTGACAAGCTTCATGACCTCAGCACTCTTTGATAAATGCCCCACCGTGCGGGCAATTGCTGCAAGGTCAACCAGAGATAAACATAGAAATTTTTACTAGACTGCATAATTAGAAAATAAATTTCCTATTTCAATTCAAATAATCAAAGCTGCTTCCTGTTAGTTATGAAATCACATGAGAATAGGCCAATTATATTTAAGGTTACAAAGCTTGCAACATTTCCAAGAGACTGAAACCATGCTTTCACACTTCAGTCCAAATTACTTAACAGGATTAAGCTTCGGTCTTTCTAAATCTTTCAAAGCTTAGATGTACTACTTGCAAGAAGACAATACACCATAGTTCGAGTTTGTGAAGACGGGTTTAAGCCTGACATTCTTTGAAGTATCAGAAATGTATGTATCAAAATGTGAAAAGGATTTGGTTGACAAGTTACAGAGTAAAGGGCCTTGGAAAGATGCCATGAGAAGTATATCGAACTCGACAGAAACAATACCCCGTCTTGAATTGTGTAGGGGCCTGGACTAGTCATTTTAGGCTGCTACATTCATGTCCAAAAGGGTTCCGATAAAAGGGACACCCCAGTGATTTCCCTCCAAACAAAACAACCTGATCCACTTTTCGTTTTCGCCATTTCTTCTGCTTTTGAGGTTGTGTATGCCAGAAGCCAGGAACTCACAGCACGCTCGACCCACACAACACAAGAAAACTCCAGCATTGAATGTATCTATTTTATTTATGGTGGGATTTGCCCTCCCTATTGGTTGTGATTGCATGGAGCCATCTTTTCGCAAGACTATCTAACCAATGGCCCACATGGGGCACATCTATTATGCAAATTTAGAACATGAGGTAGAATTGGAGGAATTTATGCTCTGTTCGATGCATAAGACCTTGCAACCACATGTCATGCTGTTCTACCTTTCTGGACAGTGGAACAGACACTATTGTCAAGATATTGCTTTATTGGGTATTGACCCTTCCTGAGAAAATGCTGGGAAGAAACCACAACAGCAGTACCTCATACAAAATATATTCCTATCTAAAACAATCGTTCAAACAAAGTCAATAATCGATACATTGACCGTTGCCATTGCTTCGAAGGACATCTGAGCAAATTGAAAATGATTGTGAGTGAGGTACAAAATCTTGTATTAGAGTACTGATAGGCAAGGTTGCGGAGGAGAAATCTGAATGGATATGAATTACCTAAGATGCCGAACACTGGTAATTTGGAGGGAACAAGACTCACACCATCATCATTGCTATTACCAGTGGGATGAAGGAAATTAGAGGTCACACAAAACTATGCACGGTGAAGGAATGTCTTAACGGTGGGGTTCAAAGATCTCATTATCATTTTTGCAATTGATCACATGAATGGCAAAAGAACAGGATATGAGTGCTTCTTTACACCACATAATAATAGGATGCAGAAGGATTTATACCATTTATTTGAGGAGAACAAAGACTTGTATCAATGAGCAAAGATTACTTTCACAGAACCCGAAACTGTTCATTGTTGTTCCAAAATAATAGCTTATATTTCCCTAAATTTGATCTGCCCAATTTTATCAAAAGCACGAATGCTTCGAATTTTATTCTCATTGGAGAATGGACACTTTTACCAATTACTTTGGCCTATCAAAGCGAGCAGGTCCAACTGCATCATGAGAAAGCAAAATATGTTCATCTCTAACTTTGATTCACGCCTATCAAAAAAAACTTTGATTCACACATAGCTCGCTTCTTTTTCTATCCAAATTTTTTTAAGAAGTTGAAAACAGTCTATTGTGACAAAATAATCGAGAAAGTAAAGCAATATACCAACACTCTCCCCAAGGTGCATTGATATTGAATTTAGTTGTGCCTTGTTTTCGTAAAGACGGTTCACACATCGTCTAGACATCACAATCTCCTTAGCAAGTGCCTGAAACAAACATACACAGGCTTATGTAAGTAAAGAGAAGCCGATAAATAAATTACCATAACGAGAAAAGAACAAGACTTCCTAACGATTACAAACACATATCAATATTTTTTTGCTGGTTATGTAGTTCACCAAAGGGTCAAAAAAGAAAAACCAAAAAACAGGTTTATTGCCGGAAACCCACTTGGGAACTCAGACAATCACGCTGGTTTCAGTGAGACCTATTCCATGTTTCCTTTGGTACTCTACTGGTTTAGTTGTAAGTATTTTCCTATTTGTAGTCTTAAGAGTTAGATTATTCTGGAGATCTCATGTCTTGCAGAATGTGTTGTAGCAGAAGATCATGAACTTATTTCTGTGAGTAGATATTTTTTCTTCGAAATTTTTAGCATTTTGGTGGAGGATATTGACGGGTCTAGGCAACAATTACCAAACCAAGTTCCTAATAGCAGACCCATACTGCTATTTGGTAAGGATTGCAAAACACTAATGCTCCAATGTGCTAACTAAAAGGAATTTCTTTACATTAGAAAGATTCATCAATTAACCCATTTGTTCTCACATCAACACTAGTGACAATTCCCAATCACGATTATGAGCTCATCATCCATCCCTAACTGTTCACACTTCACTCAATATTCATCAAGCACTAGCTAACATGGCATCGTTTTTTCAGCCTTCCACTCCATGGATCCTCTATTTCTTGTGTCATGACTCATGGCAAACTTTTCTTCTCTCTTTTGCAGTAATCTTCTTGAAGGGTTGTTTCCAGCACATTGACAGGTATTTAGTTGCTTCTAAACTTCCCAAAGGACCAAACTTTCCCATAGTTTTTTTTTTTTTTTTGGTTTGCCATGCTTAATTTCCTTTTCCATGGTAACCTCTATCATGTCAACATGGACGATAGTATTACTCTATGCCAGTGGCTGCATCAACAGCAAAAGTGCATTAGGTTAGTGAAGTTCTCCTTTTAGTTAGGTGAGGTAGCATTCTCCATATTTACTAGGATGAAGAGAGGCTAATCACCATAATGCTACGGTCCAGATACACCTCCTTTCTCTTTCAAATAATAATTATTCTTTTGAACATCTCTCCGAGTACCCCAGGCTGTACCCGAACTTTTTCCTCCCGATGTTTTTGGGGTTCATTCTTATCTGAAGCGCAATGGTCAACTAAACCCTGCATTCTTTTTACTAACTTGGACGTAAGTAGGCATCACACTGACTAACCCCTTGAGCTTTGGACTATGATTCTTACATGGTAGTTGTTAAAGCATCCAACTCAAAACCAATTTGCAATGAGTGGAGAGGCTGCCCAAGCTCATATACTAACCAATGTGGGACAAGTTCGGTAGTCATAGTCCCTGCTGGCCCACTTAAGCATGGTATTGAACCAAATATTTTCTTAAGAAATCCTGACAAGAGCCAAAAATCAAGTTACTTCCAAAATGATATCCTCATCCCTCTTAATACAACTTCTAACATAACTTATTAGAAGCCAATGTCTCTTAATCACTGCCACAGTTCATGCAGCAAGAATTGCCTAAAGTCGAAAGTTACTAAAAAGATCTACTGCAGATTCAACAAGAACCGATATTTACCACCAAAATGAAATGGGCTTCATGTAGAATTGCAAAAGAAACAGGAAGATGAGAGTGAGGGTTTACCTTGGCGGAGCCCATGTCGTTTCGCTTGGCAGCTTCCCTAATTGCTTTCTGTACACTTTTCTCTTCTCTCTGTATATCTATTCACAAACAATCGAGAACCGCTAATGAAATTATTTTTTCAAGAATTTCCAAGAAATATGAAACAAAAAAGCGAGAAAGAAAGAAAATAGAAAAGTGGGAATAGGGTGGTGCCTCGAATTTGGCGTTCGATGTTGCGAGACTCTTGGCGGAGACGTCGCTGCCAGTCCCTCAACTGTTGTTGCGGGTTTGCTTTCGGCATCAACATATTTATCATTTTCTCCATCTCCTCTCCCTCTCTCTCTCTTTCTCTCTAGACCTCCAAACAGACGAAATACAAAATCAAGGAGAGGAATATAAATCGGAGTAACCGAATCTTTCTATTGCGTTGTTTTTCTTCCTCGGTAGTTGATGATGATCGTGGATAAACCGATTGTAAGGAAATTTCGGAGTTCTCCTTTTCTTTTGTTTTTTTGTCTACGGGAAATATTCCGAGAGGAGAGAGAGAGAGAGACTGAGAGAGAGGGCGTGAGTGGGTTGGGCTTTAGGTCCACCAACTCCCGCGTCTCTCCCGACGTGGGCTTTTTTGAAGTTTCCTCCGATTCGAGTTTGGGTTTAGAGAGAAACTTATTATTCACGACTTCGCACAATCTTATTCCTTTGTTATAGCAATCAACGGTCCGGATTTAAAAACTATTCGTGTGAAGAGTTAAACTCTTCTAGTGAATAATTTTTTCAAAATCCGGACCGTCCAAAACACATTTGAACGCGCGCGATTGAGCGTCATAAATTATTTTCACGGCTTTGCCGTTAAAAAGTTTTTCTCTTGGGTTTATGGTTTCCTATTGCATTTTGTCGTGTTATTCTCGTTTTGTGTTAGTATATACTAGTGCCCGGGGCTCACACGATGCTTGTGCAAATGAAAAGCTGAGGGTAATTTTAAAAATTGAAAATGTGAGCCAGTTTCGTAACTGGCAACTGCTGTCCAAACAGAAACGTTGCTCTCCCTTTACAAAATAGCATAAATTTTAGCAGTAGAGAGAAATGCAGGCGATACCAAACTACAATCTCTAGGAACAGAGAACTAGGAGATGCAAGTCCCTGGTTAGGATTTGAACTGGACAAAGAAGTTAATTAAAATCTCATGTAGTTCCACATACTCGGATTAATAATTCAAATGCCCGTCGATTTTTGTTTTGTCATTCGTTAATCCTAATCTATACTAACTTAGAGGACTTGGGGGAGAAGGAGGGAGCTTACGAGGATCGACTAAGAGTATGTAAGGGAGATCAACTACACTCCACTCGATTTCTGCAGGCCGGCTAACTATAATGGGAAGCATAAACACTTGTGACACCAAACTACATATATTAAACTAGACAAAGAAGTTAAGTTACCTATCATGAAGACAAACTCTTTCATTCAAGGATCAAAATAAATCTCACTCTTGACCCCAAAAAAATAAATCTCACTGATGAGTTCAAACACCTTCAAATTGTAGAGACAAACGCACCTTGAACCTCTGAGGAACGAATACCCGTTAAGATTGAGGTCTGCAAGGTTGGGTTTTGGAACAGAAGTGAAGAAAACTGAAGAGATAGAGAGTACGAGGTGCGGGACTTACGGAAAGGAAACTGTTAAATTGCTCTGTTTGAACTTGTGGAAAGGAAGAGAAAATAATTAAGAGAGGAAGTAGAGGGAAAGTTGGAGAAAAAATAGGAAAAAATTAAGACGAATACATTTGTTATTAGCCAATCCAAACAAGAGAGCAGGAAAAATTTAAAAAATTCCAAAAAATAAATGACGGTTCAGGACGTGTTTTGATAATTAATACCCACCAAGAACATGCTGAGAACATTTGTTAATACTGAAAATGTTCTTAGCAGGTATTAATTATCAAAAACACGTCGTTGGCCGGCATTTTCCCAAAAAATAAAGCAAACGAGAGGCGAAATGGGCCCGAAAGCTATTACACTACTACAGCCCAAAAGGGTCAACACTTTTTTCCAGCCCGAAAGCTGAATGACCAAACGCCAAACGGGCTTTTTCAGACTTGTAGGCTTCTCAGAGACTCCATCGGCCCATTAATTTTTATACTTGAGGTTAATTTTTTTATTTTCCTGTTTCTTTTTCTAAGCTACGCAAAGGGGCTTCAACTCGGATCGTCTGTCCCAATTGCCCTGTCCGCATCCCTGTCCCCATATCCAAAAGCCAACAAGGGTCCATCACTATAGAAAGCCAATAGACTAGACTACACCCAATTCCTCCCGTGGTGTGAAACTTGTTGCCAACTACGGACTAAAATCTGTGTTTTCCTCTTTTCCACCGCTTCACTTTTCTCCCCCTCAAATAGGTTATTAGACAACCACTGCCTAGTGCAGTTGGTATGTTATCCGTCCCCTGAGGGGGAGATTCTGGGTTCGACCCCTTGCTGGGGCAATACCCTTGGGTTCCAAGCTATAGATAGCTTCTGGACTCCGTGCTAACTCTAACACCCCTCATCTAACCCCCGCTGATGTATGACGATTGAAAAAAAGAAAGAAAGGTTATTATTACATTAACAAATAGGTTATCTTGGATAGAATCAGCAAAATTAGAAGAAAAATTAAAAATAGAATACCAGACTCTAAAAAATGGCCGGAAGGAGTAAATCTTTGCAAAAAATGGACGTAAGCATGGCCAATTAATCATGGTTCAAAAACTACTAGTATTATTCTCTTTTAAATATTGAGATTGGATTGCGAAACACAAGGGGTGTGTAGATCAAGCCAGGGATTAGCCAAAACCACAAGAAACACAATGACGCCATAATTCTGAATGGATTATCATGTTGGTTTTTGATGTTATAAGAGCATGCACGTCAGTGGACAATGACAATTTCCTAACGGATTTTTACAAATCCTATATAGTACTCCATTTATTGGCGAGGGAAACGATAATTAATTATGGTTTTTGTTAGATTTTTTGGAGGGTTACAATCTAAAATCAATTGGCAATTAATAGGCGGAGTAGCCTCTAGAATATATTAACCAAATTTAGGTGGCTTAAATGAGCGATGTGGGACAAAATCTAACACTCTCCCTCACGTGCAGCCCGGATGCACGTGAATGTGCGAATTGAGCTGACCAGGAGATTTGCTTCAGGGCGACAGAGACTAAAATTAACTTGTGGAACTACACGTGATGTGTTAAAAAAGTTGAAACATTTTAAACTGGCTTTACACCGGACCATGAACTGTTTTCGTTGCTGCACTACAGGTACTCCGAGTCCGGGATAGGCACATCCTACCCAGTGCATGTATTCATAACGGTATGCATTCGCTTTAAAGAATTCATTGGTTTTTTTCTATACGTATGTCATGCGCAATCACTCAATATCGTTTGCATCTCTTCAAACTAATATTCAACTATAGTAATATTTAAGAGGAGTTTGGTCAAGTCGATTGGCTGCTAAAACTAGTAAGTGATTATTCTCCATGAGGTCACATCTTCGAATACCACGGAGGTCAAGCATTTCAAACATTGAGGCCAATGGATGATAATTCACCCGGTCATTAATTTCGAGGTCCCGAAATCAATCGACGTTCGCACAAGCTGGTCCTGACATCCAGTTATCGAAAGGGGAAAAAAGAAGAAGGAATTAACAAACTGATACCCGGCGGCGGAGAGTTATCCTATGTCGATAAGCTCCTCGATCAGACTTCATTCTAATCTTAATCTAATGCCACCCAAGATACATACGGAAATGCTAACCTCTTTAGCACTGTTTTTGATCATCATAGACGACGTTGTTGTTGTTGTTATCTTAGTGTTTCTTTAGATTATGACGATGATGAAGATGATAGTTATTGGTTGGAGTATCACGTAACTTAAATACACACACATGTAAGTCCTTAATTTTATCACGCAACTTACAGAGAGTGATTGAAAAATACAGGAAATGGTTTTAATTGGTTCAAATATATATATATATATATATATATATATATGAATATATAGGAGTACAAGTTGTCATGGATGAATTTTCCATTGTTTTCTTATCCAGTCTCCAAGAATATTGCCGGCTAAATTCTTGACTAGGAAAACGGGTGGATTTGGAGAATCGGATCGATGGATATATCTGATGTGCTTGGTGATAGAGTTGATGAGTCACTTCCAAAAGCACTCGAAATGACTCTTCGAACTTTATACATAACATGCAACTTTAATGATCCATGTGCGTGGATGTGGTTTGTGAAGTGTGTACATAATATCTAATTCTGCCTATTTTAACAGAGGTATCTCCACGCCTCTTGAATCTAGCCAAAATCTAATCCGCGCCGTTCGTAATGTATTAATCATAGAATTGAGCATCTCTGAATTAACTCGATCAGATATCAATAACTCAATAATCTAATTCTTGTTAAAATTAATGAGTAAATTTAAATTTGAAATTTTAATTCATAATAAATTTGATTCGACCATGAGGTTTTTATTTGTTGATCGATTTGAACTTTGGTATAGATGCAGTACTCTTCAAACTCTACAATATCAACGGATCAGATCTAATTTTTAGTAGAGGGAAAGGATTGGTTAGATTCAAGAAAGAAGAAAAATGAAGGGAGAAGATGAGGACATATTAGATTTTTAATAGGCTTCCATCACAATTGACGTTATTATGGACGGAATTGGGTGTTATGTGCACACTTCACATATCATAGGGGTGTTATGCGCACAATTTTAAATCATAAGGGGTGTATCCGCACATGACTCAAATTACATGTGATTAAAGTCGACTTTGCCCTTTATTATACTACCCACTAAAACAATTTAACTCCTCTCGTTGGACAAAAAGAAGAACTCATGTAAAATGAGTCCATATGGGACTTTGCCCGGATTTCAATAATAAGTCATCGCCGCTCAGAATCGTCCTTCAAGAATTAGTTGATGGGTGTTTAAACTGGTCTGGACACCATGATTATATTTATGAAAAAATAAGAAGTAGTACTAATGGAGAAAAAGGGGGGTAAGAGCATCCACATCTCCCTCTCTACTCCTTCCCTTAGGTTAAAATAGAGAGGAAAGCCTCCATTTTTGAGCTGCATCAGGCTCGTTTGTTGGTGGCTTCAAAATAAAATTGTTATCAATCGGCTTTTTGAAGAAGAGCAGGCTAAGCGAATCTTGGGCATTCCGTTGTCTTGTACGGATGCTCCGGACTCTCGAGTTTGGCACTTTTCGAATTCGGGAACTTATAATGTCAGATCTGGGTATACAATGGCTACGGATCTTCGTGCTCAAGGGTTAGGGCACAATGGGGGTGGAAGCACCAGTTATGAGGATGATGATGAGAGGCGTTGGCGTCATATGTGAAAGTGTTTCCATGAGATTTTACCCACTAGGTGGGAACTAATGAGGAAAAAGGTAACGGTGGAGGCGAGTTGCCCTGTGTGTGGGATGGAGGGAGAGACAATTATCCATTTATTTGTTTCATGTCCGTTTGCACAACAGGTTTGGTCTTAGTCTCTTCTACTCTTGGATTATAGGAATAACCAGTTCAGTTCTTTTATTGCGTTTTGGGAAGATTTGGATCTCGGTGGCAGATGGGAGTTAATAGAGATGAATGCTTTGCATTGGCTGCTATGATTATGTGGCTTATTTGGAAAGGTCGGAATGGAGCACTCTTCAATGGTAAAGTTGTCCTTCCCAGAGTGGTGTTTATTAGAGCGGTGGGTTACCTGCATGAATTTCAATGTGCAACTAGCTCCTTTGCTGCTGCTATGGGCATGCGAATTGGAAAAGCTAGGGGTGGATGGAAGAAGTCGTGTGGAGGATTTCTCAAAATTAATGTGGATGGAGCATGGAAAAAGGGTTCTGGGCTGGGTGCTTTTGGGGTAATAATAAGGAAAGAGAATATGAGATTGGTGTTTTTAGAGTTTCTGCAAATGGAAGACTGGATTGGTGTTCAAGCCCCATGGTTGCAGATAGGGCTGCTCGCGGTTCGGTTCGATTCGGATTTCTAAGAATCCGAGAACCAAACCGCTAGTCACGGTTTTTACAAAATGAAATTCGTGTTCGGACCAAAAGTTCTACGGTTCGGTTCCAATCCGATCCGTGACTCGCGGATCGGTTACGGTTTTGTTCACGAATTTTAGCAAAAATAAAGCTCAAGCGTATATCTCACACTAAAAGGGAAGCATGTAACATTCAGAATTGAGTTTAACACCACCAAAAAGTACTTGTTACATAAACTACCAAAAGCCTACTTCAAAAATCAGATTCAAAAGAATCTAAACACTAGTAGGATTGTATCATTATAGTACATAACATAAAAGATCCGGAAAAGAAACGAACTAGTGAAACTCAACTAAGGTTATCCGTTATTTATACGAAAAAATTACGATTTACTTCCTATATTTTATGTACATCTATACTATATCCCATTATTAAGATAAAATACTAAAATTGGTAGAAAAAAGTGTTAACATTACTAACAATTTATTATATAAATACACATATATATTTATATATATATTTTATATAAAATAAATATCTCATGGTCTGGTTCGGTTAATCCACGGTTTTGTAATGAAAATCCGTGGACTGAATCGCGAGTCACGGTTTTCTAATTTTTTAATCCGTGTCCAGACCATTAATTCATGGACAAAATCCAAAAGGTACGGATCAGTTCGGTTCGGACCGATTTCACGGTTCTCCGGATTTTTTGAGCAGCCCTAGTTGCAGAGGCATTAGCTGTTCGAATGGGGTCCAACTGGGCCAAAATCTAGGCTTGAGGAATGTGCTTATAGAAGGTGACTCACAAGCGGTTATCAATATGATTAGCGATCTGGCAATGGTGAACCAAGAAGTCAAGATTATTATTGACGATATTAAGGTTTTGAGTAGATGTTTAGCTTCTTGTATTTTCTCTTATAGCCATAGAACCGCTGATTCAGTTGCGCATTTGTTGGCTAGTAAAGGGTTTAATTGGGGTGGGGTATAGTCGTTGGACTGAGTCCCTCCCGTTAGGCTTCTTGATCCCTTGTCTAGGGATGAAATTTCCTCTTAATGTATTGGTTTTAAAGTAATAATATCACCAGTTATGTTTTGACAAAAAAAAAACAGTCAAGACAAACGAGCCACTGTTCAATCGCTTCTGATTTTTATATTATTTCCCAATCGTCACGCCAGTGCTATCTCCGGCTAAGAAGCAGCGGTTGGGGTCTGCGTATTGGGTCAAGGGAAGGCGATCGTCGGCGTCGAGAAATTTCAAAACCATCGTCGTGGAAGTCATTGTAGGGTTTTGTGTTGACAGAGAAGAAAGCAAATCCGCCGCCGTGGAAGAAAACGATGATGGGGAGCTTGGTGTCACTGTCAACAGGCGGAAGCGGAGAGGGGCGGTAATAATGTAGGAGCAGTACCAGAGATTACGAGAGGGGTCGACAGTGATATCAGAGGAAGGGACGCCGTCGATGGGTTATGGGTGGCCTTCCTCATCCAATTGGGGGCAAATCAATTGGGGTGGGTTTTGTTTCTGCCTGTTGTTTGTTTTCGTTTTTTTTTAAATAAAGAAATAATATTTTTAATGGAAGAACTTTAATATAGAGAGTCTGATGCAGTTGACATTTTAAATATGAATAGCTAAAATAACAAAATAGATTTTTAAGGTGTAATTTGGTCCAAAATTTAGAGAGACTGATGAGGGCCACCGGACGGCCGATCCGAGCCGTCCAAAAATTCTAAAAATTAAAACCAAGGGGGCCAATGCGGGAATCAACGTCATCCGAGGTGTGAAGGATGCTTGATCCGAGCACCATTTTTCGTGTATATATGACAATACACGAAAAATGGGTGCTCGGATCAAGCATCCTTCACACCTCGGATGACGTTGATTCCCGCATTGGCCCCCTTGGTTTTAATTTTTAGAATTTTTGGACGGCTCGGATCGGCCGTCCGGTGGCCGGAGACGGCCACGCGCGGCCGCCGGACCGATTTCTCTTCCGCCGGCCATACTACCTAAGGGTTTTTGAAAAATAAGTGCTTATTTTCTGGAACAGGGCTTCTTTTTCAACAAAAAATAAGTTCTTTTTGGTTTTGTGGAACACAGCCTAAACCTCCCTCTCTTTCAATTTATTGGTGGTCTGTTGCATTTATAAGGTGCTATGAGTGAAGAAAATATGGCTTACCCAATTGAAAATCTGTCGGATTCTTTTTTATGATTGTTGAATGTTAGGATGTGGAGATCTTTGTCCAACGATCTATTTTCCTTGACGTTGCCCTTTTTATGCTCTTGCAAGATATAAAATAGATAGTAATTATTGTAGTGTACTAAAATAAGTTCATAAAATTGAGATAAATCCACAAACGTCAACGTAGATAGAAGAAACGAATCCATCATGTCTACAAAAATCAATTCTGCCGACAAATTAATATATCTTCAGTTAAAAAGAAAATGCGATCGAAAGCAACAAACTAAAAATGATACTACTCCATTTCATAAGCTAATTATTAAGTGCACACATCGTCTTGGTTCCAATACAGACTTATCTGAGAAGCCGCATAGGATAAGTTCCCACACACATCGTAAGTGTTTGTGTGTCTGTATGTAGTGGTAGGCTGGTAGTCTGGTACATAGCATTGTTGTTTGTTAAAAATTTTCTCACAAGTAAATTTTCTAATTCCTCTTTTTAAGCTTTTGCCATACGAAATGGGTTAAAACTGTGGATTGCTCCAAAGTGTCCTAAGGTGCTTATTGAATCAGACGCGGAGGCGATTGTGAGGAGATGCAGTGATGATCAAGACCCTCCCTCCTACATAGCAGTAGTTATTCATGATTTTTTAGTCTTGAAGAAATCTTTCAGTTCTTGTGGTTTTGGTTTTGTTAAACATGAATGTAATAGGGCTACGCACTGTTGTGCTCAAAAAGCCCTTTCCAATGGCATGTCCGGCCTGTGGACGTCCATTTTTCCCCATGGGATTCTCATCTCTTTGATGTTTAGGCTGTGCCTATCAGATGAATAAAAATTTTCTCACCTTTTGCCAAAAAAATAAGAAGCTTTGAGTACATTAGTGAGACCTAGGGATGCTGCCAAGCACCCCGGTGCCAAGCGGCATCCAACCATTCATTTCTGCACGAACAGCTCGGATTAAACCTGAGCGCATACAAATCTGAACTGTCTATTGCTCGGTCAAGATTTGAACTATCGATTGCCGAGATGAACGGCCAGATCGACCGCTCGGCACCACTGCCAAGCACTTGCTTGGCAGCATTCTCCTGAGTTATGTTATGTCTCCATCATTATTCTTCGTATTTGGGGCTTAATTTACGGCATATGAAGTAGTTTTTTTTTGCCAAAAGTTCATAAATTTCATTGATAACCAAGAGAGTACATCAATCGAGGTACAATACCTCATACTAAACTCACACCACCAACATCAAAGAAAGAAAAACACACTACACCCAAAAGGGTTAAGAAGACCCCCGAAGGGGAGAAACATCCACAAGTAGGACATCATAGCAGAAAACTAGAAAGAAAAAAGAAAACCATCGGTGGTGCTGGATCAGACAACCCAACCTTCCCTTCTCCAAATCAACTCCAGATCGGACCCTGTTCTCTAACCTCTTGACTCCGGACTCTACCACCCAACCCCCTGGTCGCCAGAACATTTATAGCGCGGCGTCGCGACTGGATCTGGATGGGTCCCAGCTACGGACGGCTTCGAGCCAGTCGAGGCGATCTCAGAGCTTCGGGATGCTGGGGAAGAAGTCGCGCACAAGAATCTATTCAATGGCGGCGATGGAGGTGGCCAGAGGGAAGCGAGACGGAGAGGAGGCGATGAAAGAGGACGGCGAAGGAGATCGACAGAGATGTAAAAGGGGAGGCGGAGGAAATATATGTGCAAAAACATATGTGTGAGAATCATTACTGGTTCACGAAAACCCAAACTATAAATTAATTTTTCATTAAACCTAATTTTTCGCTAACCACTTCAAATGTTCTGATTGAGTTTTGTTTTCCGTCGCACGCGAGTACCGAACAAAGCCTATCGCTATTTTTCACAGTATAATATGCAGTAATTTAGGGTTATTTTCTGGGCACATTGTAGGTTAATTTCTGGACATGATTGGCTTAAGCTTCCACACGTTTCGTTAGAGTACGCAATTAAACTTTCCAACAATTTGGAAAAACAAAAATTTGTTTTGTTTTCCAAATGTGGAGTACTACGTAAACATCCTTAGAGCTTCTGAATATTGTCGGTCGATGAGGCCACATACGCCATATGGCCCATATCCATTGCATTCAACCGCATTATATGTCAACATTTGAACTTAACAGTACTATTTATGTCTCAATTCCATAATCTTGACTAATGATGAGCCTAGATCTTCAAGGTATGCAAGAAGATTCTTTTAAAAACCAACCGCAACGGGTTTGGCCAGCTGGACATGAGATAGAAAATAAGTATTTGTCTTTCGTGAGGTCTTTTTGCTTGGCAAACGAAACTTTTATGAACTCTAAAAGGATACATCGAGGGTAGGCCTGTCAATGGATCGGATCCGGATCTGGATCCGATCCGAATCCGATAATGTCGGTCCGATAAGCCGAATTCGATAACCGGATTCGGATCGGATAAAATCCGTTATCAATCCGAATCCGAACTTTAATATTTTTTTTACTTTTTATAAAAATTTAAAAAAAAATAGTAAATTTTTTATTTTGAAAAAAAAAGTTTAAGTTGTTTTTTTATTTTTAATTTTTTTTTGGAAAATAATTTTGTTTTTGCTAAAATTTTTGAAGTAAAAAAGTTTTCGGATCGGATCCAATTTTTTCGGATCAGATCCGGATTACCACTATCGGATCCGAGTCTTATCGGATTCGGATTGGATCCAAGTCTTATCGGATCCGGATCGGATCCGGCCCGTTGACAGGCCTAATCGAGGGGACATAAAGGAAGAAAACAAAACAATAACAAGACCATCCAACAAAAAGTTGGACGTACAAAACCCAAATATGAGATTGCATGCTCGAATTTCACGGAACCCAAACATTCTAAACCTTAGGACCACTAGAGGGTTCTCCCGGTCGTCAACTACAGGGCTCCAAAATTAGCCGAAGTATGTGCAAGATAGCCCAGACATCCCCGGTTATTAAAATAAACGATTCTTTTAAAAACCAATAGATATTGGGAAATGATATTGGCACTCCAAAAATTGATGGAGGCACTCCAAAAGACAAAGGAAAGTGGCTTTGAAATTACATTGATTTTGGAGTGCCTGCATCAATTTTTGGAGTGCCAATATCATTTTCCTAGATATTTTATCGTTAGGTACCTTTGATAGTTATGGAGATAGTTATTGCCCACCCAATAATCAATGATTTAATTAATCTCCAAATCAAATAAATCGATCCCATCAGCAAAGATGGTATGTCGTACAATATTTATGCTAATTATCAATGTAGCAGCGTCACTCTAAGATTTTGCCCCTTTTGGAAGCAATCGTATTGCTTCTCAGAATCATTGATATCTTTTGTAAAATATGATAGAATTAAGACGTTGGAAAACCCAGAGTAACAAGCAATGAAACAAGAATCTTGTCGGCATGGACCTTAATTTAACTTAATTGATGTTAATTAAACTGTTTTAACGACCTTAATTACACTGAGATAACGGGAAATTTGTACTCTCAAAATTAAAGCAGAGATCTTGCAAAAATTCTCCATTCAAATTAAAGGCAATGACCCCAATTTTCTGGGTTGCCCCCAAATTCGCGCATTTCCGTCTTTAATTTGGACTTCTTTTACATCCTTTACTAAAATGGGTCTTCGGATAATAATACACAAATAATTTATAAAAAAAAATTGGATATCAATATGTATCTCAGAAATATTGATACACTTTCACAAACATAAATACACTTTTTGCGGATTTAATGCACTTTTTACCTATTATCCTCCACCTTGAGGGCGGATCGAAGTTAGTGTATTTTCCTAGTTTTTACAATCCTTTTTTTTTTTTTTTGGTAATGCAGAGTGTCCTAGGCTAGCTTGCGTGCACCTCGGACTAATCCCTACAGCTCCTCTCACAGCTATTTCACATGCTTACACGTGGGAGTGAGATGGCCTTAAGAGTTGTTGGCAAGGAGAATTGAACCTGAGACCTTATGATGAAGCAAAACACACTTAAGTCCCAAGCCAAGACCACTAGACCAATCATTGGGGTTAAAAAAAAAGAGGTCATTATGCATTTGCAACTCCTTCACTGTTCAAGTAGATGGAAATTTCTGTGTTTTTGACGACTCTGTGCATTTTGACAAATTTTTGAGAGAACAATCCTATCGTCCACAAACGGAGAGATTGTTTAAAGCCGAGCATAGTCTTGCATATATAAACTGGTCACATAAAAATTGATATCACCTAAAAAGTCTTTGAAAACCTTAATTATTGTCCTTTCTAACCATCAATATGGAGTTGGCCTCCAAATTTTTCTAACTCAATACTTTCCCCACCTAAAAAGTCTTTGAAAACCTTAATTATCTTGAGGAGATTTTCGGTATAAAACCATCTCTCTCTAACAGCTTAATTTTATACCTGAGTTATGATTAATGATCTATTATGTTGATGGATCGAGCAAACAATAGATTTTATGTGTTCGATCTAACATTTCCCGTCTACCTGATCACTAAAATATATACATTCATCTATTTAACGGATGTAAACAGTAATTATGAGTTGTCCGGGATGTATGTCAAGCACAACTTACTCTTGCAATAATATTAGAAATTCTATTGCAAGAGTACACGCTGGTCCAAACGGGGCTTTGTCTTGGTTTTAATAGCCCCTTCCTCCCCCCGCTAGTGGACAGTGAGAACGGTCGATCACCAGTGATCAGTCGAGTCGAGGTGTACGCATAAAAACTCTTGTGTCATTTCATTCATTTTCGGATAGACAAACGAGGATGTGATCCTGACCCAACCTGAAGAACCGCTCCAAGCGGCCTGAATCTGGAACCATAATAGATTGAAGACAACATCTGGTTTACTACCGACAATTACGCATATCTGCAACAAAAGCAACTGAAAATAAAATTGGTGAATTTGACTGCTAGAAAACAACATATGGTGCAGGTCGTTTTGAGTTCTGGCCCATGTCTCAACCTAAATGTATATTTGGCAATAGACAAAATTAATGGATTCACCAACGGATGTGGGATTTTGTACATGGACCTACATCAACCGGCCGGCCAGTAGGATGGATAGGTAGACCTAATATTAACTACTTGACTTTTTTGTTGCTATGGTACAATGGTTGTGAGATTTTTGTTTTTTCAATAGTTATATGATAGTTACGAGTCGGAGGTGACTGCAACGGGAGTCGAGCGCCTCATATACTATTACCTGAAGTTAATTGTGGCCGGAGAGTTTGAAACGGAGATCGAATGAGTAGATTCAATAGTAAAATATCCAACCTAAATAGTTATGAAGCATGGTCTTTTATCATAAAAAACAAATTAATATACGAACGCATCAATTAATTTGTACGATATTCCACACGTACGGCATTTTAATGTGACACCTTGGATCTTCTTGGTGATCGATGGAAAAATATTGACGGAGGGGAGCTTAGAGATTTTTTATTATTTTTTTTAATTTGAACAGCCAGCTGAGAGAATCATTCCTATTATGAGAGATTTTTTTTTTTTTGCCATTCCTAGGGGACTCGGGGAAGGTGATGAGTGCTTACGGAAATCGAACCATGTCAATTCCACGCCACCTGCTCCTATATATTATGAGAGATTGAGAGTAAATAAAAGTAAACTTTCTTTAACGGGTACCTTATGCATATATAATGGCTAGTAGTAACTCATCAGGTTATTCATATTAACATACCGATACATTTACAACTACAACTTTGTTTTCGTCAACAAGGAATTCACTATTTTTTATAATTGTAGTGCCTCGACGAGCTTTTACTAAGATCTCATCATCATGATCTGTACATCATGCATGTAGATTACGTCATCCAAAAAAAAAAACTTAAATCGATGAGACATACTCCGTATATGATTAGCCTCTAAGTTAGAAAACATGTGTTTAATTTTTTTGATAGGCTAGACAACATGTACATGTTATAGAAACATGGATGGCCAATATAAATCCAAAATGAATTGTACGACAAATCTTTCACGATCATGCAGTTGTCAATTAATGTCAGATTAACTTCATCTTTCATATGAACATACAATTCACTGAGTGCTACAAACTGAATAGTTCAGATCACGATGATGGAATCTCGATGAAGCCCATCGAATCGCACTACCACCCTTCCTGTTGTGCAATAATGCACCACCAGAATCCTTTCTCCATTAAATGTAACCCAATATAAGCATACTAGTGCTTGTCCGTGCCTACGACACTACGTACCCCGGTTGGAATTGCTCGTGCCTAAGGCACTTGCTAACTAGTGGCTCAAATACTAAATCGATTCATTCGTGTGTAATATGTGATCCTCTTCGTAGTGGCACGAAAGAGATTTACTCATGCTTACGGCATTCCCTAACTAAACTTTTAAGCTAGCTACAAAGAACTATCAATTTGCGTATAGAGTTTTGGAATTGGAAGATCAGTGACATTTGTGCAATTACTACAATGAATGTGGGCATTTACATTACATTTGCAAAGTTCCTTTGTGCAATTACTACAAAGAATGTGGACACTTACATTACATTTGCAAAGTTCATTGTTAACCATTGGATCAAATGAATCTCAGCCCTTCTTTCAACTTGTATTTGTGTGGTCCCCACACCCTTGTGTTTTATTAGGTAGACTAGTGTTTACCCGTGCCTACAGTACTACGCCAGAAGCCGAGAAGTGGGTAAAAAGAACTGATGACATTTTTGTGGGTGTTTTCTTAAAAGAGTTGGATAGCACACATCAGCCCTTGAATCAAATGAATCTCAGCTCTTCTTTCAATTTGTGTTTGTGTGATCCCCACACCCTTATGTGTTTTATTAGATAGATATATACTCCTAAGAGCATCCACAGTGGTATAATCAAAACAAAAAGGTTTATAAAGTTAGCAACATTTGCTCAAAAAGAGCTCACATTGGAATAACCAAATTTAGAAACATCTTAGCAACTCATCAAATTTTAGCCCTTGGATAATCAAAACTATAAACATTTTGCCAATAATCAAATTTAATTGTTTTCACATTTCCTCAATCAAGTATACCATCATTACACAAAAACTTTCTTTCTTCTATTTTCAACATGTTTAACAAAAATACTTTTAAAAACAGTTTTTATTTTTTTTGAAAAAACAGTTTTTTTACACTTTTTTTTATTAAAACTGTTTTTCCCCTTTTTTTTTAAAACAGTTTTATTTCAAAACAAGTTTTTTATTAAAACTTTTTTTCAAAAACTGTTCTTTTGAAAGAAAAACTTTTTCTATTAAAAAACTGTTTCTTTTAACTTTTTCCCGAAAATTGTTTTTTTTTTAAATCAAAGTTTTCAAAAAACTTTTTTCACTTTTTCTAATAACCTATTTTTATTAGTTTGAAAACTATTTTAAAAAAATTGTTTTCTATATCACAATTTCTAGATTTTTATAAGTTAAAAAGGTGATATGGTAAGTTTTGGTTATTCAATTTTGATTGTACCACTGTGGACCTCTACATTGCTAACCTTAACAACCCCTTAAATGGATAACCAAAAGATGATGTGGCACCTTTTGATTATCCACTTTTGATTATTCCACTGTGGATGCTCTAAGTCCTGACTTCGCATTAACTGTTTAGTTTAGCTGAGAGTGCTGCCTCCCCCCCCCCCGGCCCCACCTCCTTTTCCCGGACTACCCCCGCCTCCCCCTTTCTCTCTCTCTCTCTCTCTCTCCCTTTTCTTTCTTAATTTCTTTCTTTCTTCAGTTTGCTTCTTTCTTTTCTTTTTTTCCTTTTCTTTTCAGTTTACTTTTTTTTTCTTTTTTTCTCTTTATTTCTTCTTCTTTCTTTTCAATTTGAATTTTTTTTTCTTTTTTTAATTTTCAATTATTTTCTTTATTTGTTTCTTTTCCCATTTACCTCCCTTCTGTTTTTTTTTGAGTTAACTCAATCCGGATATTACAAAAAAAAAAGAAGAAGTGGTCAGTGGTCTAGGCAACCGAATAATTTTTCCTCCTAGGTTCCGCAAAAAAAAAAAAATTTCTTGCTGATAAAAAAAAAATCTCTCAAAAAAATTTCAATGCAACGGCTATTTATAATACATATCTCACAAAATGTGAGGATCATATTGGACAGCGTTACAAATAACTATTGCATTGAAATTTTTTTCCGATAGAGACAGACTAAGAACTCCTCGTAAACAAACAAAAGGGCAACTACTAGTAGAGTGTATGTTTCCGTAGAACTTCAAATTTCTCTTTCTGATTTTTTCAAGTTCATATCAAATAAGACTTCAAAGTTTGGAAGAACGACCAACTCAAATCACCATCTTCTTTGATCAAAAAAAAAAATCACCATTTTCTTTGCAAATTAATAATATCATTTGTTTGTATTCGGATAAATGTCTTTATCAGAGTAAAGTATCACTTCATCTACTGCGCAACCAAAACCTCGGGGAGCTAGCGTAAAATTTGTATGAGTGGAAAACAGATAAACAAGAGTGTGAGAGAAATTAGCCATATGAATCGTTATAATCTGGATTTCGAAATGAGTTTTGTTTTTCTCTTGGGTTCACGCGTCTTCTCCGTTCAAGACTGATCAAAGATGAAAAAATTTCAAACTGAAAAGAAAGAAAAAGAAATAAAGAGAAAAAAAAAAAAGATTTCAAACTGGATAGAAATAAAAGGAAATAAAGTGGGAAAAAAAAAACAAACTGGAAAGAAAGAAAGAAAAGGGGGGGAAAGGCAAATTGGAAAACACTTTCTTTTTCTCTCGAAACTAAAGAGGTTGGAAAATTGAAAAAACTATATATTTTTGTGGTAGTTTAAACGGTATAAAGAGGTTGGAAAATTAAGTGTTCCAAAATTCAATCCGTTTGAACAGGTGGAAAAATTTTAGTTTTCTGATCATTTTATTCTAAATGGTCATAATTAAATTTTGACTGTAGGGCTCTCGTTGATTAACCCTAAGAAAGTCGTAGAATCTCTTAGGGTTAATCAACGAGAGCCCTACAGTCAAAATTTAATTATGACCATTTAGAATAAAATGATCAGAAAACTAAAATCTTTCCACCCGTTCAAACGGATTGAATTTTGGAATGCTTAATTTTCCAACCTCTTTATACAGTTTAAACTACCACAAAAATATATAGTTTTTCCATTTTCCATTATTTCACCATCAATATTAGGCTCGTTTGATAGGTTTCGTTGAGTAGATTTCAAAAATATAAAATTTATTTTAAAACAATACGTCAAGAAAAAAGTTATTACCATTTAAAATTTTATAACAAATAAATAAAATGAGAGAGAGAGGGGGCTGGGGGTAATGTGGGAAAACTGGGGTGGGGCCGGGTGGATTAGCAATTTACTTTCGCTGATCAGTTTCTCTTTTTTCCACACTTATTACTAATGAATTTCAATTGAGAGATTATTAGTGCGCTAACTTTTTTTTGATTGCAAAATTTTCCTATTTATGGGCTCTCATTTTTAGATGCGGGGGCATTGAATTTATTATTGTATAAATGACTGCCTATTTAGTATATAATATATATATATATATATATATATATATCAGTGCATTTCTAATGCGGACCTCCGCATCCAAGTAAAGTGCGGACCTCCCCTTTTCCGATCGAATTTCAATGATCCAAACCGCTCAATATGTTCAGAACGTGATTTTAAGAATACTTGCGAGAAATCAGCAAAAAAAAAGACTGGGAAGGGCTTCATCCGAGTAGTTTTTGTTTATTTTTTATTGAATGGTTCAAATAGAAACTGCTCAAATCAAGCCCTTCCCGGTCATTTTTTTTGCCGATTTCTTGCGGGTACCCTTAAAATCACGTTCTGAACACATTGAATGGCTCGGATCATCAAAATTCAATCGGTAAATGGGAGAAATGGGGTGGTCCGCACTTTGCTTGGATACGGAGGTCCGCATTAGAAGTGCACTGTATATATATATATACACACACAAAACTTCAGGTAAGGGCACCCTTAACTTGTTAAGTTAACGACGTCCTCTTTCCCGATCAATATGCAATGATCCGAGCCGCTCAATATGTTCAGAACGTGATTTTAAGGGTACAACGTGAGAAATCAGCTAAAAAAAGATCAAGAAGGTTTGATTCGAGCAGTTTTTGTTTGTTTTTTATTGAACGGTTCAAATAAAAACTGCTCAAATCAACCCCTTCCCGGTCAGGTTTTTTTTGCTGATTTCACGTGAATACCCTTAAAATCACGTTCTGAACACATTGAGCGGCTCGGATCATCAAAATTTGATCAGGAAAGATGAGAAAAGGGAAAATCTGCATTTTATTTAAAATGAGAACGCCCTTACCTGAAGGGGGTTCTCTCTCTCAATATAATTCACATACCGTAATAAACATAAATTTTCTTATTTGGGATAACAAAAAGCGATACTGGGGAATGAGGTTCTCATCAAAGACTAGTCCCATATAAGAAATGGGCAGAAACTAACTGCCCAAATTTCTGGCCATGCAATCGAGTGGTCTTGGCCTGAGACTTAGGTATTTGCTCTATTCTAAGGTCTAGGTTCAATTATTCTTATCAATAATTTTTGGAGTCGCATCACTCTCATGCGTAAGCATGTGAAATGGGTGTGGGAGAGGCTATAGAAATTAGTCCAAAATGCGCACAAACTGACCCGTGAGACCCTGTATTACCACACACACACACAAAAAAAAAAACTAACTGCCCATGCAAGTTCCCAAGCAATTAACAACCGCTAACGCTCTTTATCATCGCTTTTCAACTTCTCCTTTGCTTTCTCTAGCATGAAACCCTAACTAACAAGTTTCCCTCATGAAAGCAACTTTTTCTCACAACAACGCAAAAAAATAAATAAATAAATGAAACAACAAACAAAAATTAATTGAAACAATAAGCCTGCAAGGCTGGGATGGGATCTCTTTGTCTAAACGGACTAAACGTGTTAAAGTCCACAAAAATGTAAATTACGGGATAAATTATTCTTCTCACATACATCAATTAAAGAAAATAACTTGTTGAAAGTTCTTAGATAATTTTTTTTTTTTTTTGGAAAACCCACAGAATCATTTTCTTTGAATTACGTGAGTAATATAACATATTCTTTCCTATTTTGTCTCTATGTATAAATCCTTCCCTCCCCTTAACTTCCCTTATCACCTTACTTGTACTGTGGGGCCCCTCCTGGGCCTCCTCTGCTTATTTATACCAACTGCAAGATTTGCCACATGCACTCCTCCATACACAAGCCTATAACCTTTCATTTCCTCTCTCTCTCTCTCTCTCTCTCTCTCTCTCTCTCTCTCTCTCTCTTCATTACTTTCCTTAACTTAAACCACATTCTTCAATACACCAACAGTTTCTTTTCCCTCTCTCTGTATCTCTCTCTCTCCTCTCTTTCTCTCTCTTCTCCTCAGACATTTATTCATGGCTCTCTTTCTCTGTCTTCTTCTCATTTTCATATTCCCTTCAAGCAAAGCTCAGGGGCCACCTTCACCAGGCTACTGGCCTAGTTCGAGAGTTGGTTCGATAGGGTTTGACCAAGGCTTCAAAAATCTTTGGGGTCCGGAGCACCAAAATGTTGACCAGGGCTCAGTTACAATTTGGCTTGATAAAAACTCAGGTCTTATATATTCATCGATGTGTTCATAGTTAGCATTTTCTTTCACCACTCTTTTTTGGAAAAATGATATTCTCATAGAATTGGGGTACTAATTTTCAACTTTGTACAGACACACTAAACTAACAATTTTAACCAATGAACTCTTGTCCAGTTGGTAACTCTTGTCCTCCCCATGTGGGAGGCTAGAGTTTGAGCTTCATTGTAGACGTTTAGGATTCAGGGGTATGGATAGTCTATGAAATCTTCTGTAGACTAACCTACTAATTAACAACCCGCTGATTTATACAATATTGGCAAAAAAAAAAAAAGTAACAATTTTAACTAAGGTAGATTTGTATGTGAAAGTATTCATTTCATTTGGTACTAAAGCATATTAGAATTTGCATAAACGACAAGTTAGTTTTGTAACTTTAGATAATAACAACCAAGGAACAAAAAATAGTTTATCAAGAAATGGTAGGGCAAAAATTAACTTTTTGGTTTTCCACACAAAAATTCTTTGATAAAAAATGACGTGACAAAGACATTTCAAAAACTATAAACTACTTTAATGGGCATTTTTTGCTTTAAAATGACAAAATCAGACAATCAGAGCTTTCTAGCTAGTTGCCATGTCATTCTACAGTACTGCTAGATTTTTATTTTTATTTTTGTACACAAGTTAGTACTCTTATTTTATTTTATTTTCATTCGGATGTACAAATTAATATAAATATATATATAATATTATTTTTCCCGTACCTCTATTATCAAATGTAGGAAGTGGGTTCAAATCATATGATCCCTATCAATCTGGATACTTTGGTGCTGCTGTCAAGCTTCATCCTGGCTACACTGCTGGAGTGATCACATGCTTATATGTGAGTCTCTCTCTCTCTCTCTCTCTCTCCACTTATTTTAGGTTATTAATAGTTGGTTTAAAATGCTGATCATAACAATGGCAGCTCTCAAACAATGAAGCCTACCCGGGACACCACGACGAAGTTGATATCGAGTTTCTGGGAACGACGCCGGACAAGCCATACGTTTTGCAGACAAACGTGTATATTCAAGGAAGCGGAGACGGACATCTCATAGGGAGAGAGATGAAGTTCCATCTCTGGTTTGATCCGACGCAAGGCTTCCACAACTATGCCATTCTTTGGAATCCCAGTGAGATCATGTTAGTCTATACCATTTTCATACATTGTTATATCATTCTTCAAACAAATCTACCGTGCGCTATCAAAAGGGTTTTCATACATTATATATATATAACTTTTAACGTAATGCTAGCGATGGAAAATCCGTGCAAGCGGACTTGGTGCGCAGATATATTTCAAACAACACACATTAGATTTGTCTGGTATCATATCCAATGCACGCACGCAAGCTCCCCGAAATATGGAATAAGGGCTCCATGTGCATTAATTGGACAATTACAAACTCATGCATGTGTATACGGATCTACATATGTACACAAAGTTACATTCATAGCATTGCTCGGTGTGAAAGCAACCTGAATTGACCAAAGCAACTTCCTCTTGGATCCTTTTTGAGAAAAATACTACTGATCCCCACCCGTAAAACAAGAGCGTGATGTCAACTATTTCGACTGAAGATTTTCTTTTCAGTCGCAATTTTTGGTTGGCGTACTACATGACACTCGAGGGTAAATAAAGTATCTAATTTGACCGACAGATACAATCAATTTGTGTATTTAATTATTTTCCATTGCGTCAATGCATGGGGTCAAGCACATTAATTAGTCCATCAATCAATTTTATTTGATTTAAAAGTGTCTTGTAGGTGTTATATCACTCAAAGGTTAGTGGGTCACGGAAAAAGAAGTTATACCGAACAACGTTGTACACATATAGAGAGAAGAAGGGTTGTTTTGGTCTTTGTCTTTATTTAATTTTTAGTTTTGCATAAAAAATTCTGGTTGATTATCAATTTGTCTTCTCGAGGGGAATGGAAAAAGTGATAAATTATGATTGAAACTCATAAATTTTAATAAATAAAAAATTATAAGCCAAAAAGGCAGATTTTTTTGCTTTTTTTTTTCTTTATTCAAATTTTTTTTGAGTTAGAATCATAATTTTTACTTTTTCGAACGTCGAGACAAATCAATAATTCATAAAAATTTGATGCAAAACTAACAAATTCGTATTTTTTTGGAATAAAAGACAACAAAAAAAAAAAAAAAGCATTTTTGCCAAAACATCCCTGAATATATTGCTTCTACGACAACATTGGGAACACTTACCAGAAAATAAGATTTTTTTGTATAGTATTAATTATGCATGTTAGTTAATGATTGAGCATTACAAATCACGGGTGGCAACATGTCAAAGTCGGTGGATTAGATATTGGTCACATTCAGATAAATAAATACAAAAAAGATATTGGCCACATTAATCGTCATTGAAATGTTATGGTATATATTTATGGCATCCCATGCAATAACATGTACTCCCTCCGTCCCATTTTGTTTGTTCATTTTTTTTTGAGCCGTCCTAAATTCTTTGCAAATTTTCAAATTTAGAAACCACCAAAAGACTAAAGTTCCAATTCCACCCATTTAGTTTTGAGGTGAAGGAAATACTAAGTTCAACGCAAAACCAAGCAAAAGAGTATTTGAACCCAAAAACTTTTTACTAGTTATTAAACCAATCGGGGGACGGAGAGAGTATAATTTTATTCAATAAAGTTGGTTTCAGGTACATGACATGACCACAGTATAAGCCAAGTTGGTTGTTTATTTTCCTCTTGTGGAAATTAATTGATGTGCCCTTTTGATGTGTTGTTTGATTTCCAGATTCTATGTGGACGATGTCCCAATTAGGAGGTATCCAAGGAAAAGCGATGCCACATTTCCACTAAGGCCCATGTGGGTCTATGGCTCGATATGGGATGCCTCGTCCTGGGCCACCGAGGGTGGAAAGTACAAGGCCGACTACGAGTACCAACCGTTTATCGGTCGGTACAGGGACTTCAAGCTCGGCGGGTGCAAAGCGTCGTCCGGGTCGGTCTCGTGCAGCCCGCCGTGGAGTCAACCGTCAGGCCCCCGCGGTCTTAGCTCGCAGCAGTACGCGGCCATGGATTGGGTACAGAGGAACTACAAGGTGTACGATTATTGCAGCGATCCAAGCAGAGACCATACCCTCATTCCTGAGTGCTAGGGCTTGGTCTCGAGAGACTCGCGAAATTCATGTGTGAAAAAATAATATTTGGATTGGCATTCGACGCGATTCTGGGTGAATTGTTACGAGCTACCGATTGGTTAATGTTGTAGGGGGTATTGAGACGGGACCCTCTTGTCGAAAAATAGATGCAAGAATGGTTTAGAGTCCAAGCCTCCAAGATGTGTGTTTATTGTTTCTTAGTGTAATAGTTAGTACTAATTAATATGTATGGGTTTAGAGTCCAAGCCTCCAAGATGTGGAAGATTGATATAATTATGTTTTTTATTTTTCTGAAAAATAGTTAGAAAATATGTATGGTGCCATGCACTATAAATATGGGAGAGAAAAGGAAAATGGAAAGATGGGAAAGAGAATGGGGTCTTGAGTGTTTGGTCAGAACACTGATAGATGAGAGTTGTAAGTGTATCTCCTTTTCTTGGCTGTCAATATTGTTTATTAAAGAATAAAAGGGAAATTAGCCACCCTAAAGCATACTACTATATATATATTATACTCTTGTCAGTCTTGTGAAAGTTATTGCACTTCTATTTGCTTTTGCTCATTACCAGGATCATTGATTCTTATGCTATCATAAGTTTACTGGGCTTTTATTAAGTTATAAACAAAACGACATAAAAATACAAACTCTGATACGTTTTTCTATACACTTTTCAGTTTTGACATATTTTATGCTGTGTTTGCTTCTCTTTTTGAAAAGTATTTTTCAAAAGATTCTCTTTAGATTCTTCCTGCTTCCAATCATTTCTCTCTTTATCTCTCTCCACTTATTACCCCTACTACTCTTTCAAAAAAAATTTCAAAAAGTGTTCCAAACACAACATTAATGTATATTTTCAACCCCTTAACAAAAGCCCACTGGAATCTTTTAGCATTTTCCTAAAATATATTCGGTGATTTAGCTATGGCACTGTCACATGACGTAAATTCCCTTTACAATTACACGTTTATGTACAGACCACAACTAACTTTATGTACTTTACGCGAATGTGTAGTTATTGAGGGCGTTGGTGCATCACATGATTGTGCCACATTATTACGGAATTATTTGTTGTTACACATACTGTGAATCGTGAATAAGCAGAAGGTCAATCTCAATCAAACAAACCCTTCTCTTCCGAATTTATTGTGAAATTAAAACCCACATTTCAATGCTTGCGAGCTACTAGCTAGTGATCAGAAGAACAGAGAATTGTCCCATTCCTTCTTGTCTCGCCCATTACTGATCGATCATCTCAGATCTATTACTACTACCACCTTTTGTCATTTTGAGTTTTCTTCTTTTTCTATTAATACTTATACAACCCCCACATTTAATCTAAAAGCCATTCATTCGGAAATCTAATCTAAAAATCATCGGTTCGGTTCGGATCGTATTGGTTCGGTTGCCCATCTGCGATAACTGATAGCAAGACCAGCCTGGGCTTACATGAGGCCCACTCTATGATAGAGCATGACATTCACGCGACTATTCCAATTGGCGCCACCTTTGCGAAGTACGTCATCCATCTGGGCTTCTACATTTCAGCCCACAAATTCCGAGCTATAAAAAAAAAACTGGGCCGCATTGTTGAAAGAGAAAGGGCCATCAACGGCCCAACACTAGCTATCTGGTATGCTTCTGTTCAAATTTTTGTTAGGGTTCTTCCAGGCCGGCCCTCTTTTGTCTCTGAGTAGTACCCGTCCAACCCCACACAATGTCAAACCCAACCCACATAAGTCCTGTTTTAAGTGATTGCCCAAAATACCCCATTTTGTAGAGGGCTTTACAATTATGGTTCGAGAGGACTGACGGAAACGAGCTTCAAGGCGTGATCGGCGAAGGGGAGGCGAATACGGTGGGGGTTGAGGAGGAGGGCGACGCGGCGTGGCGGCGGTAGTGGGAGGCGACGAGGTCAGGGTCGGCGGTGGCGTGGCGGGGGAGTTGGATGACGGAGTACCAGTCGAGCTGTTGGTCGTGGTTGAGCCGCTTCTCACCGGCGATGGCGAGGATCTGGTGGAATCGAGGCGGGTCGGGATCTGAATCTCCTAGCAACTTTTCAACAGAAGTCGGATGATTTTTGTGCTCCTGCACCGATCTGAGTTGAACGAATAACAGAGAGGAGATTTCGCGGATCAAAGAGGAAACAGATTATATTGAACTGAGGTTGAAAAGTTAAAAAAGCATGGGTACAAGTACAACACCACACCTATTTTGGCTGACTTTCTATTTGAACGGATTATATATACTAGAGGCTAGGGGGTGCAAGTTGGATTTTCACAACATTTGTAAAAATTTGATCAAACAATAAGTGAAAAGCATTTTTATAAAAACGTTGTAAAAATCCGACTTACACACGCATCGCGTGTGCCCTAACCTCTAGTATATTATATTAAGACCCAACAACTATGCAGTATATCTGACCTCGGACTTACCATTCAGTCATGTTTCTAACAAATTACATGGGCATAGAGTCACGTATAGAAGCAGTAAATATACATTAAATAATAGCAAAACTACATGCATTTGAGAATCAATTCGATTTCACTCAAACTTCTGCATCACTTACCGCAGATGTAAATTAGGATTATTTTCGTCAAACTACATGCATTTGAGAATCAATTCGATTTCACTCAAACTTCTGCATCACTTACCGCAGATGTAAATTAGGATTATTTTCGTCACAGAGTTCTTCCTTAATATTGAAAGAATATGTAACTGCTTACACATAAGCATCAATGAGCACTAAAGTACGTATTTGACATCCCGACCCCAATTGTCATTGCCAACACCACCACTCATCCACCATGGCACACCCTTTTCCACAATACCATCTTCACTACCATCACTCCATCACCGCACCATCATCACCACAACTCCACCTCCGCCAACACCAACACGATAACGAACACCACCCCTCCAAAACAATCACCACATCTCTGCCACTACTGAACACCACCAAGATTTCAGTGCCACAATTAACGTAAGAAAAGAAAAGAGAACATGAAATAATCAAAGACCTCGATTATGTACTGAGCTTCAGCAGGGCGAACGGAGAGAGCGGCCCATTGCAAGGCGTAGTAGCCCTGCCCATCGGGCTTGGACACGGAGCAGCCCTCGCACTCCACCAATCTCCGCAGCTTCTCCAAATCCCCTAACCCCGCCGCCGTGCACGCGTCGTTCCTCAGGCTGTCGACCCCTTCTCCCCCGATCGCCGCCTCTCCGCCGCCCGTCGAAGCCGACGCCGATTCCTGATCCCTCGATTCTACCTCCTCTACAACATCAATCTCTGGTTATGGAATCCAATACCAAAGCGAGGGTGGAGATGTGGAAGAAATCGGGGTCCTGATAAGAAGGCTTGCAGGTGTTGATGTGAACAATTGCTGTTCTAGAATGAATGCGAGGGAGAGTTCTATTGTAAGCAGTTGCAAAATGGGAGCAGTTATCACAACGGGAGCATGATAAAAAAAAAATCACAATGGGAGCAGTTATCACAACGTGGAGTTCAATTTGGGAAGTAAATTTTCTTTTTTACCCTTACAATTAAGAAGTATTTGGCTGGCGAATTATTTAGGTTTGGGAGGGTGTTTTGGGAAATGAAAAAGCATGACAAAAAAGGGAGACACCAAACTGGTGCTCTCCCTTTATATATTAGAATAGATTTTTATTTCTTATTTATATAGGAGGTTCTCCTTGTTTTGTTAAATAAAGGGAATTGTGTTGTAGAATTAGCATTGGTGCATGTGTGCAGATTTTGTACTTTTTGGGTGTGAATTCTGCAGATGGGGTATAAATTTAGCGAAGGGTTGTGAATTAAGAGGGGTATGAATTCGGGAGTGTGAATTTGTAGATCGTTCTATTTTGGGGTGTGAATTCTACAAAGAAGTGTGAATTCTGTGAGGTGTGAATTATGCAAAGGGGTGTGAATTCTTGAGGTGTAAATTTTGTGGGGTGTAAATTCTGGAGGGTGTGAATTCTTCAAAGATGTATGAATTTTGGGGGTGGAAAAAGTAACAAGGGTAAAATAATAAAAGTATCTTTAAAAATGGTCTTGAGAGGATAGTGTAAGGACCAAATTCCAGGATCTTAATTGTTTTGGCAATTTCGTACAACGAAACACATATTCTATATCGAGTTGTAATTTTATTATTTTTTAATAAGCTAGTGAGTCTGTATAGAATTAGAGTGAAAGAAATCATTATTATTTGTAATCGAGAGTAAGCGTATTCGATAAAAGGAGATTGGCTACAACAAGTTGAATTTTGGCGAAGACGGATCGATCCCTCCATCAATCTTGTTATCATCCACATCAGTTTTCCGTAAAAAAACAGGTGGGCCCAATCAAGAGGTCTATTGATAGACTTGTAATTTTCCTCATAGGGTTTGACTACTGCTAATCTGCTATATAGTAAAGAGTAAGTCTATTGGTATAGCAATTATGTACAGATTTTACGTACATATTTTTTGTGAGGCCTACTACAGGTTCCACACAAATAATCCGAGCCGTTCATTAAATGTAAAACAGTTTTTCAAGGGAACCCGCAAAAAATCAGTTCAATTTGATACTTATAGATACTTGATCCAATCATCTAACTTTTGATTTAGATTCCCGGATAATAAAACATTATATGAATGGATTGAGCATCTATAAGTATCGGATTGAACTGATTTTTCGCGGGGGCCCTTGAAAAACTGTTTTACATTTAATGAACGGCTCGGATCATTTGTGTCGGACCCGTAGTGGACCCCACAAAAAAATTGTACGCAAAATCTGTACATAATTGTTGTATCAGTAAACTTACTGTATAGTAAAACGAAAAGGGGCAGCCAAAGTAGGTCTCTCCAAGCCATATACTACGTACATATGTGGCAGCAGTAGAGAGAAAAAAAAAAAGGGAGGCAACTGGTTTTCGAGAGCTATTTTCTAAGGGAGACTTTGGTTAGGTTTTTTGGAAGGCTTGTGGACTCAAGACAGTTAGCGATCAAGATCACTGGATGCGGTGTATGTGTGACTTGACATGTAGTACTTAGAACGTTGTGAGGATTTACTTTGTTTGGATAGATATATCTGTAACTGCACAATGATTATAGTGACTTGATTCATTCCTGTGGTTTTTATCCATTCAGGGATTTTCCACGTATATCTGTGTTTGAGCGATTGATTGCTTGCGTTGTTTTTGCTAATTATTTTACTTAGTGATTCGCATCCATACTGTTAGGGTTTTTTTAAGAATTATTAGGGAACCCTGTTTTTTCAATTGGTATCAGAGCGAGCTGATCCTTCCGTTAGAATTTATCTTTCTAGAGCAGATCCATCATGAGTATGACCATGAATCACATGTCTAGAAATTTTTTTATACTTGATATTGATAATTTTTGTAAGGTTGAGACTAATCAATCTAATGATTCCAACAGTGATGATACATATGATATAAAAGCGATGGGTTTGATTTTGAAAAAATTTAAACCTTCTTTGAAGAAAAATAATAATTTAGAATTAACCACCAAGTTTAAACAATGTGAGAAAGAGAACCGATTCACTACATGAACTTGACTTGCTTAAATGCAACAATATGAATCTTGAAAATGATATGCATAATCTTTTTGAGACTAACAAGCTTCTTGAATCAAAAGTAGCAAAATTGCAAATTGAACTTGATAAGGCCAATGCTATTTTTAAGAAATTAAATGCAGGTTCACAAGTGTTAGATGAAATTTTGTCTTCTCAAAAGGTGTCATCGAATAAAGATGGACTTGGATATAAAGTAAAAGAATTTTCAAAGTCAAAGACATGAGAAAAAATATTATTTGTCAAGCCGAATAACAGCGTATCCACTCCTTCGATGGCCAATCAAGCCAGGTCGCACATTAAAGAAAACAATGTCAAACATGCTCGCACAAAGCCTCCTAAGGCAAAGATGCGAAGTGCAACGGTTCCAAAAACCAATACCAAGCGTGGTGAGAACATGATCAATTCTCCTATGGCAAAGAAGCAAAGGACAACGGTGGTAAACGGACATTCCAAACGCAAGGAGGTAAAATCTAAGGTCATTAATAATGGTAAGTCTTAGTAAATTTTTACTGCTGTTGTTAAATTTGTTCCTACTTGTCATTATTGTGGTGTGGCTGGCCATATTAGACCGCATTGTAGGAAGATGCATGAGTCATACACTTTCACATGCACATGTAGCTCGTTCTTATAGTCATAATAATTTTGTGCCCACTTGCCATCATTGTGGACTAAGAGGCCATATTCGTCCATACTGCTTTGCCCTTCATGGCTATCATAGGACACCTCCCCGCTACGATAACATGAATAATCATAGGGAATATTTTCAAGGGCCTAAACGTAGGATGCATTCACATGCTAGTTTTACAAAGGTAAATTCAAAGCTCATGACCAATAAAAAGACTCATATTGGAAAGGCCAAAACGAGACAGATTTGAGTTCGTAAAATTGATTTGGTTTCGGATGTTGATAATGACCTTAACTCTCTAGATGACTATAGTTCATCCGGAGAGATGGACCTTGCCTTTTGAGGCTGGGTCGTTGTTCCATAATCTAGGTTTAATTGTTCATACATATCTCATTGCCTAGAGTTATGAAGTTTCATAGTTTTGTGTTTCTTTTGTTTCGTATTTGTTTTTGAGTTATTAAATAAAAATTTAAAAAAATGATATTTGTTTTGTTTTGTTTTGTGAGTTGGTGTGTGGATTGAACATGATAGTTTTTGGTGCGTAATTGAATATCATTAGATTTTATGAATATGTTCATCCATATTTTTATTGCGCTTCCTTCATGGTATTCTCACTGCAAATATGTTCGAATGTTAATAAATTATTAGTATTCGACATTCTGTACACTCATCCATGGCTATTGGTCAGTTTCTCGGTTGGGGACCACCCTTCTCACATGCTTAGTTGCATCTTGTGTCTTCCCAGAGCCGTGACCATCTTTGCTTGTTTTTCGTTGATAGAGCCCTTGTTTATTTGGGAAAAAAATAAAAAAAACATATTGGTTTTTGCTTATCCGGGCGTTCATCGAGTAACCAGGCAATTGGGGTGAGGTATTCTCCCTCTGAGCGTTTGCGTCAAAAAATGGATAGATCTTGTGAAGGCACCCGTGTTGGACCATTTTCTTAGTAACCGGGTATTGGGTATAAGGTATTCTTTCTCTCAATATTCGTGTCAAATAGCGGTGGGGTAAAAGTAAAAATACGGTTATGAATTTCTATTGATCACTTAATAAACAACCGCATGTTGTTAAGGAGGAGCTTGTGATTAATTATCTGTGACTTGTATGCCGAACCTAGAGAGGTGTACCTTATTGAGGAGGAGTCACTAGATAAACCTAAGCACTTGAGCATCTTGGCCCTGTTTTGAATTGCTGAATTTTTTGGTCATGGATGCACACATACACTTTCCTCTCATGTCGATGATCATGGTGTATTTTCCTTCTGCCTTGCATGGTGTTATATCATTAAGTTGTGCTTTAAAATTTGGATGTCTTTTTCATCTTATCTCATGCTCGTGTCTTCAGATTTCTCGTTCTTTTTTTAGCATTTAATTTAATTTTGTTTTATTGAGTTTTGCGTGCCTGAATTTAGCTGACATGTTATTTATGCTATTTTTTGCGCTTCGCTTAAATTTCTTGTTTTGTCTGCTTCTATTGGTCTCTGTTTGCTTAATTGTTGATGAGCTACCAAGATTGTATAATCTTGGTGCTCAAAATACTCTAATTCGTAACGCTCAAGTCTCTTATAATTCGTTTTTATCCCATTTTGCATGTAAGGTTGTGCTTTGATAGTTTCAGGTTATACGTGGAATAACGGTACCTTTGTGATAGGCGCGCGATATCATAGATATGAGTACCTAAGTAGGGCGAATTAGCGCGTTAGAGGCGCGTTTTCTTCCATTTTCCACTTGATGCGTGTTTTCCCTTTGTTTTGTGTTTGTGTTATTTTCTCAAGTAATAAGGCGGATTTAGCGCCAAGATTGGAATGAGTTGCCTTGAGGCCGGTTTGAACATTGCCGGGATGCCAAAGCGGAAGCGTGAATGTCGGGTGACGTCGTTCTCATATCGGGTGGTCAAAACCCATGCAAGGATTGGAAGCTGGCCATTATGCTGGGCCGCTGCCACGGTCGGTATCGATACATGGCTCACCTGTATCGATACAAAGTATTGCAAAACCATCCAAAGGCTTAACAGAGAAATGGGTATCGATACTTACCTCACCTGTATCGATACCGAGTTCCACAACGGGATATTTTTGGTTTCGTCGTTTTTTATTGTTTTCTGAATATTCGGGGACTTGTATAAATACCCCTCCGTACTTCGTTTTTAGGGTTCGAACTTTTACGTAGCAGCTTTCTTTTGACGTTCTTTTCTTTCCAGAGCTATTTCCTTTGAAGTTTTCAAGTTTTGTTCAAGAACACATCTTTCGGTAACTCGTTTCAATTTTTGTTCTTCATTAAAGTTATTCGTTGGTATTCGTACAGTTGATATTCATAATTTATTTTTCTTTTTCCAGTAATTTAAGCATGATTCAAGTTAGGATTTCTTCTGTTTCTTGCGCAATGATTAGTGAGTAGTCGTATTGGTAGGGTCGCGGGTGATTAGCACACCGTGGCCAGTTCGGACACTGCTCATATTTACAAACAATGAAAAAGCAATTTTAGGTTATTTGAGAACATTCGTGAGACGAACCCGGGCATCGACGGAGCCCATGTGAACGGGGGAATGGGGGACCAAAACTCGTTCTCCGCTGCGCATGGGTATACGGCGACCATAGGGTCTCGCATCTTGCGGGGTATCTTTTGCAATCTTAAAATTAACGTTTTTAAGAACTCTAACAGAGCAGGTTACTCCGGACTGGTTACGAGTATTATGAACCCTACGACCGTACCTCCTTTTAATTATTTAAAAAGTCAAATAATTTCGTAAGTTTAGTTAATCTCAATCAAATCGACAAGGGGTGGCTACCTAAGAACCGTTTTAAATTCTACAACCCGATGTTCCACAGCACACACTTCACCATCCTTAGTGGATTCGACTCCGGTCTTACCGGATATTGTGCTATATCGGTCTCCGCCCTACGCTTGGGGCAACCTTTTAATTTAGGACTAGGAAATCGTGCAAGCACTTTGAATGCCAAGGATTGCTTTTGGAAGTATCCATCATCCGAGGCCGCGTGATATCCATCATTCCTAGGCCATCGGGTGAATATTGAAGTGGCGAGGGAGCGTTGGGGCATCGCCTAGCTGTTCAAATTAAGTTTTCCCTAAATGAAGTTTTCTGTCATCCTTGAACCGGTACTGGGGGTTGCCCAGTACATGCTGATCAGAATTTTGATTTTGGCAGATTTTTGAAGACCTTGTACCGGTACTGGGAGTTGGCCAGTACCGGTTCATGTAGCAGAATCTGTGCACGTTTTGTTACTTTTTAGTTTTTCCAGCTTTCTACTTTTGGGATATTTTTCCTTTTCTAGCAACTTTTAGGATATTTTTGGATATTTTGTGAGAGAGTTGGCCACCTTGTATAAGTAGGGCTTCCCTCTCTCCTCTTTAATCTCTCTGGTCTTTCCCACTTTAAGTCTTTTAAGTTTTTGGCTTTCCTCCATTAGAGCTCCAAGCTTCCTAGCTTTAAATCTCCAAGTTCACTAGTAAGTTGTACTCGTTTAATGTTTGTCGTTCATTAATGTTGTAGCTACGGTTAAGTTTGTTATTAATATCAAGTTTGTTTTCGATTCTATCGGTTAAAAGTTATGTCTCGTTTTTATGCCTTAGCTTATGCTTTAGCTATGTGTGAGTAGTCTTTTGGCTAAGTTTCGGGATAATCTTTTCCGAGGACTTAGGCGGTTATTTGGTTCTCGAGCCATCAAGCTTAAAGCATGATCTTCGGAATAGGGCTTAACTTGCATTTTGGTCTAAGCAAAGAGGTGTTAACCCCTCGGCATGGTATTTAGTCAAGCGGTCTTGGCAAATAGCATACCGAGGCCTCGTGGCCTCCTATGTGTTCGATAAATATTAAAAACAAGTTGGTTCGCCTTCTGAAAATCACATCTTTTGTTAAACATAGTCTTTTAAAGTGAAATCCTCCGGGCGTGAGTACGCGGTCGTGACTCTCGCCTGAGTTATAATCGAGAACCTGTAACGGCCTTTGTCAAGGGTTAGAAGATCCTTAGACTTGCCTCTTTAAGTTAATCAAGCGCAATTCTAGTTTTTATTTTAGTCGTTCCGTTTAAAGCAAAACCATAGTTGGCGGGCTTAAACGCCGAAATCCTACCATAAAACCTACAATCCATTTCAAGCTATATTCGATTCTCTGAGGGAATGATTCCGGACTTCCGGATATTATGCGAGCAATAACCTAGCCCTACGCTTCGGGTTTCTATCAACCTTATATTTGAAGGCAAGGTTGTGGCGTAAGCAATTGTCTTTTATTCAAATTTATTGCTCTATTGTTTATCCTATTCACCCTTTGTCACTTCAAGTCAAAAAGGGGGAGAATAATGAAAAGGGGAGTAGGTTGCCTATTGTTCTAATATGTTTGGATGTTTAGTTTTGCTTGCAACTCCTCTACAACTCGATCTTAGTTCGTTAGTTTTTTAATGTGATGTGTTTTGTTATGGAAGTACCAAAGGGGGAGCTTGTAAGAACCAAATTCCGGGGTCTTAATTGTATTAGCAATTCGGTACAACGAAACACATATTTTATATCGAATTGTAATTTTATTATTTTTTAATAAGCTAGTGAGTCTGTATAGAATTAGAGTAGAAGAAATCATTATTACTTATAATCGAGAGTGAGCGTATTGGATAAAAGAAGGTCGGCTAAAGCAAGTTGAATTTTGTCGAAGACGGATTGATCCCTCCATCAATCTTTGCTATCATCCACATCTGTTTTCCGTAAAAAAAAACAGGTGGGCCCAATCAAGAGGTCTAATTATAGATTTGTTATTTTCCTCATAGGGTTTGACTACTGCTATATAATAAAACGAAAAGGGGCAGCCAAAGTAGGTCTCTCCAAAGAAAAAAAGATGGGAGGCAACTGGTTTTCGAGAGCTATTTTCCAAGGGAAACTTTGGTTAGGTTTTTTGGAAGACCCGTGGACTCAAGGCCGTTGGCAATCAAGATCATTGGGTGCGGTGTACTTATGACTCGACAGGTAGTACTTAGAACGTTGTGAGGATTTACTTCGTTTGAATAGACATATCTGTAACTGCACAATGATTATAGTGACTTGATTCTTCCCGTGGTTTTTATCCATTCAGGGGTTTTCCACGTATATCTCTGTGTTTGTGCGATTGATTGCTTGCGTTGTTTTTGCTAATCGTTTTACTTAGTGATTCGCATCCATACTGTTAAGGTTTTTTAAGAATTATTAGGGAATCTTGTTTTTTCAGATAGCATGACAAAAAAAGGGTTGGCATGGAACCCCAATCAAAAAATGGGACCAACTTATCATTTCCCGATTTTTGTTTTTCTGTTGACTGGCAAGAAAAAACAGAATGGGACTCGTTCTTTTTCCAATATCGTTTTCCTTTTCCTTCACGGGATCATAGGTTCCCCACTCACGTCTATTTCCAACCTTTCAAGAATATTTTTTCCTAACGGTACCTTGTACTAAGATTTCATCAGCAGCGCTTGCAGAACAACACTGTCACATGTGTCGTAAGTTCTTGCACCCGCTAATTTCGAACTCATACATTAATTCCTTAAAAATTCCACATCAATGTGTGAGACTGATGATGATGAACTTGTTGCAGTGCTTTCGTAGCACTAACCAATTTTTTTCGATATTACTAGATAGTATTAGAAAGGCAGTGCTTTCGTTGCACTAAACAATTTGATAAGATCACTAATAGAGAAAGGAGAAGAAGGTTTCGGGTAATAGCTCTGCATCTTCAACTGCTTTTCCCTTTCTTCTTCATTTCCTATGGTGCCCTTCCTCTTCCTCTTCAACTGCTTTTCCCTTCTTTTGTGTGTCATCCATCTCCCCGCCAGTACCCTCTTCCCCTCCCTCTCTAAACTTCTTGTATATATCCCCCTTGTAAAATTCCCTGGTTCTCGCAACCAAGATCATTGAAGCAAGAGCCCCCAGAAAAGTAACCCCTGCCAGAATCACAAAAGCAAGCCTGTAACAGTGAACACCGATGCAAGTCAATTCCTTAACCGAAGATCGATTCATTCCTCTCTTTTCAAGATCCTTCAACGCCTCCATATCGTAAAGGGGCCCTGTAACCTTCACGTTTAGTATGTAGGAGCCGAGGGGACTAACCAGTTGGCCACAGTTGAACAACGTGGAGTAGTACTTTAGTCCAAAGAGCTCGGAGATGATGGCGAAAATCAGAGGCAATTGCGCGCCGAATGAGAATCCAATGATCACGGATGCGATGTAGACCGAACCGGGGATTGGGAAGGCGATGAGGAGGAGGCCGATGCAGGACAAGAAAAGGACCAGAGTCATCATAAGCGTCCGAGGGAATTTGTATTTAGAAAGGAGGGTTTCGGAAACGAATCCGGAGAAAATTCTCCCGAAATAATTCCATATGCTCAGTAGGGATACAAAGGTCTTGATAGTTTTTGTTGGGTATCCAAGCGATTCTCCAATCTGGCCTAAGTTGTCTACAGCAGTCAAGCTCGAGCCAAGCCCACAAAAGGTTGCAAAAAGCAGAATTAGCATGTCAGTGCTCAGAAGTGCTTGTAATATGGTGTAGTCCTCCCCCCTCTCAGGCTTATTGATGAAAATGTCTTGAAAACAAGTTGTTTTGGGCTTCTCTTCTAGCAGTGGTTTTGGTTTTGGTGTTGGCTCCAATATATGTGAACTGGGACTAATGGGTTTTGCACCTTTTGGGTATTGGTTCCAGAGGACTAATTCTTCTCTAATGGCTATAAAAAGGGGAACAAAAAGCAAGGCACAGACCACAGTGACACTAAGAGCATAGCCTGCTTGTGGAAAAGTCACCAATTTCTGGCATATCGTCATAACCATGAGAAACAAAGCCAGCACAATCGACACATACAAGAACTGGTAAAATATCCTCAGCTCGTTCGGTTGCCGAACCACCTTCATAGGCCGGATTGTGTACACAAAAACCACCGATATCGCCGCGGGAAGCCACCCAATCAGAAGAATCAAGGACTTGGAATCGTTTCCGTAGATAGCCTGATACACTTGGGTCATTATGGCTCCGCTTAATCCCGTGAAACCCTTTAACAGGCCCAGCATGATTCCCCTGCTTTCAGGGAAGTTTCTGACCGAAGTTACCAAAGCTCCGGTGTTGGCGAAGTTCTGCGAATTCGCTCCGATGCAGATGTACATACACATCTGCCAAACCTGTTGGAGGCAAGGATTATTCGACAAACTTGTAAATTACACTAGAATTTTACATTCCTCATACTTCAAAACACTAATTACTTAGGAATAACAATTAAAATGTAACTCGTCGGTAATCCTGATTATAATTCATGCATTACACCCATGATCTCCATCCAAATTTTTGTTAGAGATTTTTTAACTAACTCAACTCTGAGTGATTATACAGTGCTCCGTTGCCTATATGGTACTCCAATCATCTACGGTCGACAAATAATAAGTAACCCACAATGTGTGGTGATGAAATTTTATTTTCAGGGAGTAACATATGTCAATGCCACATACTATTCCGGGAGTACCCGCCACTATCACAAAACAACTCACACTAACAATTATGAAAGGCATAACCAAACAATAACTCTCCAAATCGACACACACGCACACGATTTACGAGTATAAGAACAGTAAAGAAATCAACATAGCAATATACGTGGTTCCCTAAAGAAATCAAAATTAGTTCCACTCCGCTCCGGCATCTGGCCTTCTTTCTGAAACTTCTTCGTATCTCTTCAAATTAAACATATGAGCCACAATTCTAACAAATACCTTTGGCTTGGGAATTCTCCCGGTGACGGAGAGGAATATCATGAAGTAGCCGAAGAAGTTCATGGCCGAGCCGATTAAGAGCACGACCCAGGTTGGTGTTACCTCAGCGATGAGGCCGGATAGGACGCCAACGTTGGCGCCGAGGTCTTTGAAGAAACCGAGGAGGTTGAGGGTGGTTTGGTCGTATCCGAGGGAGGATTTTATCTCTTTGGAGTAGACTCCGAAGAGGTAGGTTGCCCCTGCTCCCGCCATGATTAGGAAGGATGCGAAGAGAGAGAACCACCGGCCGCGGACGACTTGGACGGCGAAATGGAGCGACTGGTGGCCGCTGGCGGCGGCGGGGGTCATTGGTAATTCAGTAACCATATTTGGCGCTCCTAGTTTGCGAGGTGAAAGTTGAGAGAAGAAAGGGATAGAGAGAGAGAGAGAGAGAGAGAGAGAGAGAGAGGGTGTCTATTGATGGACTCCAATGATGTGTTAAAGACAAGATCCAATAATACTCGTGACCACTCTCACTCACACACAAAAACACACATTCATGCTTACATGAGTGATAGATCCCACGTACCCGAAACACGTATTCACACTCACAGGAGTGGTGGGTCCCACATACACTGTCAGATCCAATTAATACTCATAACCACGTCCACTTACGCACCAAAACACACACTGATGCGATGCAGAGGAATACCATTTAAAGAATCGAGTGGCATAATCGTAAATAAGTGGCAACACAACAGTGGAATTAGGAGTCGGGCCTACCTAGGTTCGAACCGAAATGGCCCAACAGTCAGGACACATTAACTTTAGTTATGTGGTGTGTGTTTTTTAGCCGTTTTCGGCTGTTTAGGGCTCCGAAAGGTCAAATTTGTCGTTTTAGGAAATAATCTTTTTGCTTATAACTTTTGGTATGAAAGTCCAATAACGTCTATTCTTGTTGGAGGAGTCTTATTTTTTTCTTATATTTTCAGAATATGTAATAATTTCGAAACTTTCCGAAATTGGTATTTTTTCCTTTTCCTAGTAGGGTTTGAGTTTGTTTTTTATTTAAGGAGTTGTAAACCTTAAGGCTGAACAGTTTTTTATTATTATTGATTGACAAAGTGTTTAGAGAGTGTTTCTTTAAATCTATCCCGTTTGTGATTGTCATTATTGCACGTTTGTTCTTCGATTCATAATTCTGCCATGCATCACACACCCACACTCACATGAGTGATGAGTCCCGCACACACTGGCAAATCTAATTAATACTCATAACCACACCCACTTACACACTGAAACACACACTCACACTCACATGAGTAGTAGATTCCGAACACACTGGCCACCACACCCACTTAGAGTGTGCGGGATTCACCACTCATGTGAGCGTAGGTGTGTGTTTAGGTGTGTAAATGGGTGTAGTGCTACAATTATTGGATAATGGGAAGAGAGTGACATGGTGGAGGGTTTGGTAAGACCGTGAGAGGATGGGGTACTTTAAATTATGGAAACGGCTTGTCTGCCGTTTGGGTGTGTACTGCACCCGTCCAGTCCGGCCAATTCCGATCATGTTTTGAATTCCTTTCGATGATCCAATTCGTTCACGTTGCATAGCTTGTTGAGTACTATAACTACGTATGTATGTCGAATTTATTTATTGAGTACTATAACGTGATCTTCGTTGAATGATTTAATGACTGTAGTAAACAAGTTTTATAATGTGAATGAATCTAATCGTCAAAATGAATGCAAAACAAGGTCGGAGTTGGTTTGACTGCACGGGGTGCAATCTACACTCCAACGACAGACAAGCTTCTCCAAATCCGGAGGTTCCATCATGTGTTTTTGCACACCAAGCATTTGTTGTGATTCCCATCACTATGCATGTGTGAGGTGTGTACTAATACTCGGCGCAGTAAACTATGATAGACGTATGTCGAATTTATTTATTTTTATCATGTGAAATTTTTATTGAAGAATGAAATGCTACACTCACAAAATGATTTTACAGAAAATTTGGAATGATTTCTTTGTTTTTCAATATTTGCTGATTATAGGTAAAATAGTGAATAGGTTCGACGTCTATCCATACAAATTTGGAAGGATTTCTTTGTTTTTCAATATTTCTTGTTACAGAGAAATTTAGTAAATCAACACGTACCATCAAAGGGAATTTGATGTGTATGATTCCATAGAATCCAACCGCTAGCCCTCTCTTTGGAAGCCCAAGATACAATCATCTGGTTGACGATAGCCATACCTTTGGAAGGAATTCAAACCACTATAAAATCGGGCCAACTCTTTTTCTTTTTTTTTTTAATCCGTAAATCGGGCCAGCTCTGAAAAGCTCTACAGGCGTTCAAGTGAGAGTTATGATCATTATCTCTTGTAGAATAAAAATCAATCCTTATCCAAGTGGAGTACGATCGATATAGTGCTTGGGTAGGGCTGCTCATCTCATCCACTCAATGTACAGTTGCTAGCTACCATGCATAACATTGGTTTGGTCTCCCAGAACATCGGATTTGTTTGGTTGCAAACTCAGGATATATATGAGGGTTTATTTTTGACATTAGGACATTTGTTACATACGATCATCGTATTTATGTAACAAATAAAAATGCGTTACATTCCTTAACTTTCATTTGGACCAAACGCTTGAATAGGAACTTATCCTTTTTTTCCCTTTATATATAACATTCTCAATCTGAAGCAAACACTTCAATAGGATTATCCATGTATCACATTATTGGGAATTCCCTTAATTCTCATGAATAGGATACTTATTCTTGATCTTTGATTTCTACCCTCCAAACGGAGCCTCATTGTTATCCCGTACCTATTAAAATTGGGGATATCATGAAACTTGATGTGTCCAGTCTTGAAAATCCTTACCCTTGTTCTCAATTTTGCAAATTATACGTACATTGTCACAAGCTCTCTTCAATACTCCTGGTACTGTTGCACCATGTGGTGGCCCAAACCAGTACTCTAGCGGCAAAAGCATTGAATAATTACTTCCAATATTGCCATTGAAGAGTCACGAGCGTCAGCATCTTGATCTACCACTAGCTAGCTATGCCAATCATGTTTGGTCGTCTTCTTTTTTTTGGTCCAGTCCAGGAAGCAATAGTAGTAATTGCTAGCAGAGATCCTTCGCTCAGTTTATGCCAGGGGTGAGCACCTAATTTTCTTTATCACCTTGCGTTATTGTCGTGTAATTTCGGTTTCGTGTTATAATTCTCTCACTCATAAACCGCCTTTTTTTTCCCCTGTTTATCGTGTCGATTTTGAAGATAGATATATCGATGTTTCTCCTTTTTTTCCCTTTTTTTTTTAGATAATATATACTATATTTAATTAAGGTGTTTGGACCACCTAATGCACATCTCTATCAATCCTTGAGGACTAATTTTGTTGTTCACTTAATGGAGGGCTCAATGACACTATACCCATGAGGTTTGGACTCTCACCGCTCCTGATCTTCTTGTTCCTTTGTACAAATATGGCACCAAAAAGATAATAATGTGGTCCAAATAATTAAGTGAGAACAACGTGAGTGGCCAATATTTCAGAAGAGCATAGATTTCGGTTCAAGAATAAAAAACATCGTCCATTAATTCTTGTAGTGGTGGGTTCCCATTCTTGTGGCTACATAGAAAACTAGGGCAAGAGCATGAATTAAAGCATACTTTCTTTTATAATTCAGGTGTCTAGGGTTAGTTTATGCGCACCTCGATTAATTCTGGGCTCAATCTCGCCGTTTACTTGTGAGGATTCCAATTAATGCCGGAGCACAACACTTGAAGGCATATCTCACTTGAGAGATTATTTATTGCTATACATCTGCATTTTTCAACACATATATGTTCTTTCAGCCATAGATGTGGAAGGCATAAATTTGGTAGTGGATTGCACAGATTACAGATACAATGAGTCTAGGTACACTATATTCAATCACTATACCATCCACTACATGTTTTGTAGGGCCCACTCCGGGTCCCAAAAAAAATACAGAAAAATGTTCATAAATTTTAAAGTAATATATTATGGGGCTCTGTAAAAAATCAGCTCAAACAAATATCGGTAAGTATTATTTCTTGATTCGTAGGGGCGAAATTGTGCAGTTGAGTAGTTTCACCCCTACAAATCAAGAAATAATACTTACCGATATCCGTTAGAGCTGATTTTTTACAGGGCCACATAAAATATTATTCTAAAATTTATGCGACATTTTTTTTGTATTTTTTTGGGACCCTGGGTGAGTCTCACAAAAAATATAGTGGATGGATGGTGGTAGTGTATGTAGCATCTCTCTTACAGATATGTGACTACACCTAGAAGAGGACTAGCAACACTATAATAATTGACTCATTGTGCCATTAAAACAAAAAAAGAGAGAGCACCATTTTTCAACATTTGGTAGGCCATATGGGTTGTGGTCGTGCATTACTACAGTAGTATTTATGATGTCAAATTCAACAAACGTGAGAAACTGATAAATAAATAAAAATAAAATGAGAAAGCATCTCCAATCTTGGCTTTAAAAAATGGGGATGTCAATTTTTTTGAGGCTTATGTGGCAATTTGACATATTTACAATGTCCACTCCAACCAATATGCCTAATTATTTATTTAAGGATAATTATTACAGTAAGTTTTGGGGAGTAAAAAAACTAAAGAAAAAATTTGACATGATATGTCAAATTTGACATGAGAGAAGAGGTGTCAAATGACACCTAACCATTTGATACTTTGGTCGGACTTACTTCACATGTCAATTCTTCCACTTGACATGTCATGTCAGATTTGACATCTTGGGTGAACAACAAAACAAATTAAACAACGATGTACCAGCATACCAAAGAGCACGCTCTCGCTAGTTTTATGGGCTCAGCTCAAATGCATCTTGATAAGCTTGCAATGGTAGAAGAAAAAGTAACCTAGTTGAGCACTGACTTGTCATAAACTCGATTAAAATTTGTTTGAAATCAGTTTAAATAAACAAATTAAACTTGAATCGTCCCCAATCAGCTCAACCTGGGTTTTTTTTTTATAGATTCAAAATCATTGCCATTGTCGTCAAAAGTAGATCCAAAGAATTACATAATTAGTTAATTAAAGAGATAAGGGAATCAAGAACAGGGGAAATAAACTCCCCAAAACAAGCACTGGATCTCTTGAAAATAATCATTGACTACTGTGAGCAAATAACGCACAAATAATGGCAACAACAGCTTGCCTATGAATCAATGCCATCCACGAGTCGTTAAGAAGACGTTGCCATATCAATGCTATCCCCATAATAAAACGAACCCGTGTTCATAATATACAATCTTATTTGGTAAAACAGACTTATCCCATTGCCCACAGAGCACAGACAAGTTTTTCCAATTCATCTTATTTACTCCAATTTTTAATTGCCATAATGGGCATCGTCTCACATTGCTTGGTCAAATAATAAGAAGGGAACATGTGCTATTAAATTATTATTTTTTTTTGGTAAGTTAAAATTTTATTAAACCAACCCGGAATACAGGTGCCAAGGGGCATATACTCCAGAAAATCAAAAGCACGAAACAACCCTATTACAAGGCAGACATACAAAGAAACTCTAAGAGAAGAAACAAAAGGAACCAAGCACAGCTAAGTCCTAGGATCAAGGGAGAAGTTTTTCATGCTGGGTGGGCACGGGCCACGTGGTGCCGAGCACCATCTCGGCCGTCCAAACGTGTTTTGGACAGCCCAGATCTTTTTGGGTAATTTTTTTAGTGTGAAATTATTAAAACACCCCCTCAAGCCCAAACAGATCTGGGCCGTGTTTGGACGGCCGAGATGCGTGCTCGGCACCGCGTGACCCGTGCCCACCCAGCACTGAAAAATTTCTCGGATCAAGGACTTTGTTACTAATAGACCAATTGCAGCAAATTAGCCTATTAGCATCCGTCTTCTTAATAGACCTCCAAGTACCAATCAAAGCTCAAAGCTCGACTATCTCTTTCAATCTTGGACACAAAGCTGGCTAGCAATCAAGGTCCAGACCACAGTATCTTTGCTCTGTACATTAAGGAGAAAGGCTAGGTAGCAGGAGTATGATCAATGATTTCCCTTACCAATTGGGTTCCTGCCCCTGGCGCGCGGCCCACCTCCATCCCATGTTAAACAGAACTCCATCCCCATATCTAAGGTTGAATGGGCCTGAGGGGTGCCAATTATCCACCAATAGAAAGGTCTTCGTCCCATTGCCAACTATATATCTAATCCAAGATTGCACCAAAGGCCTTAGCTTCATAATTTTCCGGATAGACCAAGAAACATTGGGAGGACACTTCATTGCCCAAAAGCTATGTTCTTTGATGACATACTTGTGAACCCAACGAACCCACAAAATATCTTGGAAATAGCCCAATTCGTATTTGACCATAGCACATTGTTCCATTCTGTAAGCTTTCTAATCCCAGCCCACCCTCATACTTAGGCAGGCATACATCTTCCCATTTTACAAATCTCCCAAAATGGGTTTGAAAATATGTCCACATCAGCATGTGTCAACGTCAACAAGATGGTTAATATATTATCCACGCGCGCCAACGCGCACAAAGGGCCTATACAGAAATGGTGAGACAAAGAAGGATTGGAACAAGATATGCCCCCAAAAGTGGGGGCGGCCAGTAATTTCCAGAACATTTTATGTTGCTTGATGGGCCTAGTTTAGTTCCAAATATTGGGCCTTGGCCATGTTATAATATGTGGCTCTACTCGAAATAATCGTCTTTTCTTTTCTTTTTTTTCAGAAATGACAAATTTTTTGAATTTGGATGAAAAAATTAAGAATTTTTTATTATTTATTTATTCCATTAATAATATAAGACACTCTTTCTTAATTCTATAACATGTTTAGTTGAATAGTTGTTGGTTGGGTGTTGGTGATACCAACATTGAAACCACAGGAGAATTTATAGTCATTTCTCATACGTGAAGATGGTATCTGTCATTAAGACGTACCTTATGGATCGGAGTGTCAGTGAAATTTACCCTATTATAGCTCTACTCTATTATGATAACCTTCTTTTATCTTCTCTTTTTGTGAGTGTGTGTATGTGCCGCGTGGGGGTGAAACATCTAAGGAAAGAGTTCTAACTTGCATCACTACATGTGTTGTTGAAGGGCATATTTGTCCTAATTGCTATCATTTCAAAGGGGAGATTCGTAAGAACGGCCAAGGTCAGCGACCAAGAGAAATGGAATCGCGATACGCACCGTTGTTCATAGAATAATGCCTCAATCAATTAATTAAAAATGGAACACTCCATAGGTTTACCGAGTCCATATATCGTAGATGCTTAAAATGACCCTTGGAATATTAGGCAGATAATATTCAAGCAATAACAAACAAACAAGAAAAAAGAAGAAGAAGAAAAAAAAGCCGACTTCTCATCCCCAGAAAAGGAGTCTTGAAAAGTCCAATGGCATCCTTATTCTGTCTTTCTAGGAGGACTTTGTTGCTCAAAATGGTCCAATCGATTTTCCCTTTGCAAACTGTTGGTTGGAAAGTTTGTTCGGTTTCACCAGCTCCCTTTCCTGACTAATTGTAATGACAAGGGAGAGAGAGAATTGAAAGGATGGCGGAGTCTACATATATACATACATATATATATATATATATTATATGTGTGTGTGTCAGTGTGTGTGTCTTTGTAACAAAATGCATGCTAGGGACACTCGGGTTTACATCAATTCTTACGTTTCTCTCACATGGTGGTGAGTCCCGCATTCATTCGTGAGAGAAGATATGAAAATGGATGTAAACTTGAATGTGTCCCGAGCATCGCTGCATGTGTTTGCATATATATGTGGTTTCCACACCTTAGACTTTGATGAGAATGAAGTGCACATGCAAGCGTGTTTTTTAGTCAACATAGTGCCATGACATGAGATTGCAGTGATGATTATTATGTTTCTTTTTCAGTTGAATTTTCTGCATTGGTAGAACACTAATAAGGAAAAAGTACTGAAATATGCACAGCTCACACGCTTTAAGACCCGATTTTAGGGATTCGCAATTTCACATCATGTGAATAATGATTCTGATAATGCAAATTGAGGGGTTAATTATAGTATATGTTTAAAGTGAAGAAGAAAAAAAGAAGCCAAACAATCATTTAGGAGGAGATGAAAGGAAAGTTGATTAAATAATTTGGCCAAAATTTGTGCCACTGATTTTTTTTATTTTATCATCTCCATTTTTGTTAGGTTCGCATCAATTTTTGACATTAACCAATAACCACTCAACACGAGCAGATTATTAAAGATAAAAAAAAATTATGACCAAAATCAAAAAAAATCTAATATATATGAAAGAAGTTCGGGAAAAAAATGTTTATGTTTATATCGTCTGAATTTTTTTTAACTTCAGTCATTTTCATTAATTATATAACTGTTTTGATTCATCGCGTTCACGAATGATTAATTTCATAAGCTTTGACAAAAACTAAAACTAATTCCCTAAACACCAATAAACCACGGTAAGACCACTTGCCTTAACTTGATGAAGGAATCGAATACTTAATTCGTCGAACAAAACTTCTAAGCAGAACACAGAATTCTTGGAAGTAATGTTTTAGGGGGTGTTTAGTCATTGCAGATGCAATTCGAAACAAAATTGCTCCCGAATTCGGAAGCGGAATGCACAAAGAACCTACTCCCTCGAGTCCCTCCGTCCCATAATGTTTGTTCAGTCTGCAAAACGAGAACGTAAAGATCATACAATTTTTGCAAGAAATGCATTATTTTTGGGATAAATTACAGACCAGTCCAAAAACTACCCCTTAATTCCCGGTAAGGAGTATGGCCCATTTATAAAGTGTGGGCCTCTTCTTCTTGATGGTACATTTTTAGATTGGGCTAAAGTTCTTGGAAATATGGGCCAATTATCTGGATTGACCCGTAATTTATCCTTATTTTTTAGTCCACGTTTTGCGGACCGGACAAACATTATAGATGGAGGGATTAGGACTGCAAACGAGCCGATGATGAGCACCCAATATTATAGATATTTGGTGCAACTAGTCCCGTTTTATATTGTTTTAACTTACGTTTATTTAGGTTTTATAGCGATATTGCACGTAAGATAGGTTTTTGTGTGTTTCAGGTAATTCGTATAAATAAGGCGTGTTTGAACGTCAAGGAATGCTCCAGGTGCAACCAAGTGCTCAAAGCCATGTGCCACCACGTTGTGGTGCCCAAAGAGTCATGAAGAGATGGTTTGGAGGTTGCTCGGGTCGCCCAATGGTCAAAGGAATTGAAGGAAAAGTGAGGATTTTACCAAAGCTACTCATCTTCCGACTAGCTGAGGGTAGAATCATCATATCTTTTGATGTACAAATTACTTTTGATCCAAATCACCTGGGTTAGAAAGTAGACTCGATAAGCTTTCCAACGGTCCAAAGAACACCCAAATCCGAGTTCGGGAGTGTCCAAAGTGAGCCCGCGAAGTTTACCCAAAAATCTGTCAAGCGGGTACCGGTACTGGACAACTCCCAGTACCGATACTGGGTGTCCAGAGATCAATTTTTGAAGCCCGTTGAAGCCTTGTACCGGTACTGAGACATTTCCAGTACCGGTACTGCATGGAAAAATCTGCAGATTTTTGTTAACTTTTTCAACCTTCCATTTATAGAAAGTTTCCACTTATGGAATATTTTTGGGATATTTTGGAGACTTTTTGGTCATTTGTAACTTAACTTTAGAACCATATAAATAGGCTTGTATGCCCTTTATGTATAGGATGACCATTTCTAGTCTTTTTTAGGCCAAAGTCTTTCTTGCTTTCTAGGACCTCCATTAAAGCTCTTAAGCTTTTTTAGCTAATTTCTTGAAGAACACTAGTAAGTCTTTCTCGTTTGTTGTTTTCCCGTTTATAAATGTTGTAGCTACGCTTTAGATCTTTGCATAAATCAATTTTATTTCCGTTTCTATCGGTCAATCATGTTTACCTTTCATAGCATAATTTCTAGTCTTTTAGCTATGTGTGAGTAGTCGTTTAGGCTTGACATCGGGGTGAATAACGCCTCGTGATTTTGGTTAATCTTGTCTTTCTCAACTCAAGACTTGAGGTTCGGTATGGAAAATGAGAAGGGTTTGCCTTTTATGTAACAAAACTTGCCGATGTTAATCTCCGGTGATCATGTGCTTGCTCACATGATTCCGGAGCGATGTCTCGGTTCGTGTTTGCCAAAAGAACGAAAGAGCTCACTTGCTCTCCATACTACATTTCTAGTCTTTTAATGGTTTCATAGCTAAATCTTCCGGTTGATAGCCTATGCCGTGCGATTCAACCGTGTTTTCGTTGAGAATGGTTAGATGACTGAAGTTATGGGCGTTAGTAACTCCAACGCCTTGCCACATTTAATTCTTAGCTCAAACTCATTTTCTAGTCTTTTTCATAAGGGTATTTCTCACATTTCAAAAGAAAACCAAAAGTTGGCCGTCTAAACGCCACAAACCCTTCCATCTACAATCCGAATTAGGTATAGAGATTATCTCTGTGAGTACGATCCCGGACTTTCCGGTATTTATGCTGACAACGACCCAGCCCTACGCTCGGGGTATTTCAACTCATTTCAGCGGTTAGGTTGTGGCGAAGCAACCGAGCCAAGCCAAGCTTTACCGTGTTCAAGCTTGTTTGTTAAGTTTTTAACGAACCCGAGCTCGAGCTCAGTGAAAACTTAACGAATCGAACTCGAGCCGAGCAGGCCTTGGCTTGACTCGAGCTCGAGCTTGTTCACGAGCCTCAACGGACCAACGAAAAATGTATATATATCCTTGCATAGGCCTAATACAACCAAAAATATTTTGATTGTGAAGGTATATATCTTTCATTTTCCTATGGAGCGGGGGTGTACTAGTGTGCGTGTGCTCTCGCCTCCCTTGGTTGACTGGAAAGTAAAAACGGAAAGAACAAATTATGAAATAACAATAAAAACCCTAAACTTAAGTATATATACCCCGGCTCGCGAGCCGACTCGAGCCGAGCTTATCCTAGCTCGAGCTCGTTCGTTTAACTTCCGAGCCGAGCTTGAACGAGCTACTAACGAGTCGAGCTACTAACGAGCCGTAGGAGGGAGTACCTAATTCCCCTTTAAAGTTATTTTACATGCCTGCATACTGTATCTAATTAGACTAAAAACAATAATTCCACTTTAAAATGGTCTAAAATGGTGCCAGCATTCCTTTTCGGCCAAAATGTGGAAAGAAGTGACAACAAATGCTATAATGGGAAGGAAGAAAAAAAAATGCCAGTTCAGTATTACGACTAAATGAGCAGCCCACGTGATAGATTTAAAATAAGTACATACGTTTTTTCCCCCACCAAAATGTAAGGTTGTGTAGAAAATTGTTACCAGTATTTCCCAAAATTATATTGCAGGGAATATGGGCACCAGATGTTGTCTTGTCCACTTTAATCTGAGTAAAGGGTTTAAGGGTCCAATGATTTGGATTGGATGAGGCAGTTCATGTATTCACTGTCTAATTGTATAATCAATGATTTAGAGTTGTTCGAAAACTATTCAATGAAAGAGTTAATTTTTCTATGAAAAAAAGTTTCAACAAATCTCCATAATTCATTACAGAAATAGACGGTCGATACATGGACGGTCTCGTCCAATCCAAACCTGCATAGCATTTCCTGGGTTTAAATAGAAGACACTCGTTTCTGAAACTAATTCCATCAACTAATTACAGTATAAAACACCGAAGGGTTCGTTAAGTGAGATTATGTTAGCGAATAAAGGAATTTTATTTTGAAGCTCCCACGTTTGGTTTCCATCACCAATGAAAAACTCTTCGGCCACAATAGATATGTCCAATGAATCGTAGAACAAGTCGAGGACGCGCAAGTTATATATATATATCAGTGTACGTATACTGGTATAGTGTATAGAAGTCTTAGCAGAGTTGTCTTTACTCCCGCGTTTGGCGCTGATTTTTGCAAACTGGTACCGCCAAGTATGTGCATAGAGCCATCGACCGTCTACTAAAGGAAAGAGGCATAGGATTTCATGGGGTCCCTGCCCAGTATAGGCTCTTGACCGTTTGTGCCTTTTTCCAACCCCGCTATTAGAAAAAAAGGGAGAAAAGCAAGAAAAAAACAGAAAAGGCTAAAGTGCTACCCTCCTACTACTGCTACTACTAATAAAAAACAGTGGATTAATTATTATAACTAGTACTAGTCATTATAAAGGGTGCTGAACCACCACAATTAACTTAATAAGTAGCACCCACATCTCTCTCTCTCTCTCTCCCCATTCGTTGCTGAAGCAATGGATAATCAACGCAGTCCTCTTCTCACTTGGGCTTACTACTGCCAGGGGAAGGTAATTAAAGAGTAAAGACCCTTCTTTTTAAGGATATAACTCTCACATATAGTAGTAGCTGTTATTGAGTCCTCAACTCTGCATTCGACCCCAAATGGGATTTACTTCCTTTTTTTGACTTAGAATTACCAAATGGGTTCCATTTCTTTCCAAAATCGAGACCTAATCTTTCGTGGGTTTTGCTCAAAACGAGCCAAGGCAATCTCTGTTCCTATGGTCATTTCTTACATTGTTTTCCTTGGAAATACAAAAATTTGTTTCATTTCTTTGCACTTTGGGAGCTAATTCTCGTGATGTTTTCAGAGCATGGATGAGCTGAGGCAATCTCTTCTGTTCACCACTCTGGAGCTGGAAACAACAAGGCTGAAAGCGGAGGAGGAACTCAAAATCCGAGACGCCCAATTCACCCATCTCAAAAACCTCCTCTCCGAAGCCATCAGAGAGAGAGACGAAGCGCAAGACAAGTGCCACAGGCTCCTCTTCGAAAAACTCTTCCTCCAACAACAACAGCAGCAGCAGCAGCAACCAGCTCCGCTCTCCGGCGTATCGAGCATAGAAGACTTGGACGAACCCAGACGAGGCCTCGACTCCAACAACGGATTCTCCTCTTCCGATTGCGAAGAAAGCATCGTTTCATCGCCACCCCAATTGCCGCCGCCACTGCCGCAGCCACCGTCAGTTGAAGAGCCTCCTATCCTTCCACTGGTGAGCGACAAACCCTTGCCGGAAAAAGGGAAGCTTTTGCAAGCGGTGATGAAAGCAGGGCCACTGCTTCAGACCCTGCTCCTGGCTGGTCCACTGCCTCAGTGGCGACACCCGCCGCCGCCAATTGACTCCTACCAGATCCCCCCGCCGCCGGTGGCCATTCCGCCACCGCCGCAACTCCTCCACCAAGACTCCTTACTCAGCATTGGTACTTCTTGCAACAACATGGACAATTCTGTTAGCGTTAATAATAGGAAGAGAGCCTTTTGTGAACAAGGGTCCGATTCTCCGACAGAGGCCAAGTACCATAGACTTGTTCTGCAATGACGACTACCACTATTGAAGGGTGATCTAGTAAATTTACATCGTTGGAGGGTAATTTCTTAGCATTTTGCAGTAGTTAAAGTCTAGTGAGCAAGATTTATTAACTGGGTTCAGATCCATTTTGGTTTTTAATGATTAGTTTGATCGAATTTTCGTGTGTGGTGAGTAGTTGTACAGAGGTTTATTTCAGATTTTTCGGCTCCTTTTTTTGCTTTCACATTCGAGTTTTGCCTGTGTGTGATGTGAAGGGGGGCTTAATTTCTATGACAACTGTGGGAACGCTATAGTCATGTAGAGTGTGTAGAGTGTATATGTGTGTGTGAATGTGGGAAAGACAGAAATTTTATTTGGTGGTTCTTAAACACCGCCACGTGGTGCCCAATGGATTTGGGGACCCTCTCAAATGCTAGGGTGCACTTAAGGGATGTACTGCAGTATCCCTTCTGTCAAAAAGTGTTATCAATGGTTCGGATTTGGAAAAAAAAAAAAACATCTTTGCGGGGAAAAAAACTACTCCCTCTGTTCCAAAATAAATGTTCGGTCTTCAAAACAAGAACTTAAAAATGATGCGAATTTTTCAAGCAAAATTCAAACTGTTTTCAACAATTTACTAGATATTGAATTTATGAAAAAAGTTATAAATTTTTTCTTGTAGAAAATATATTATTTTTAAGTTCTCGTTTTGCGAACTGAAAATTTATTTTTGAAACGGAGGTAATCTTTTTCAAATCTGAACCATTGATTATTTAAAAAGACTGCTGAGATATTACACTACAGAATCTCCAGGTCTAGTGCCCAGCACCCCTTAACATACATAGACGTGACGGAGCCCTAATAATCTCTCAAAAGGGCTGTGAAAGAGAGAGATAGAGCGCGAGCAAATTACTAGAGTAGTTTTCTAAGATGATGGGTGATAGGTGTGGACTGTGGACTGTGGAGTGGTTAAAGAAGATTGGAAAGTAGGGTATGGCCAACAACCAGAAGGTATTGGATCCTGCTTGTCGGTTTGAGTGGATCCCACGAATCCGTATCAGGATCGGCTCCAATTGCGACGTCTAATTATTGATTACTTTGATCTATGATAGGTTGAACCTAGCAGCTCGTGAGCTCGGTTTGACTCGACTCATTAACGTTTGGTTCGGCTCGTTGACTAAACAAGCGGAGTTCAATCCCGAGTTCTTGACTCGTTTAATAAACAAGCCTAGCTCCGCTCCGCTCGTTCGACAAAAACTCAGCACTTTAAGGGAGGCTTAGCTCGATTAAAGAGGCTCATTTAATAAATGACTAAACTCGACTCGTTAAGTGCTCGGCTTGTTAAGGCTCGAGATGAGCTCGAGCTCAAGTTTTTGACTCGTTTAGTGGACGAACTGAGCTCGAGATCAATAAAGTTTGGCTCGTTTACAACCCTAAAATTGCTAGGAGTACTGGCCTTGTTCGTTTAGCATATTTACTTTGTTTTAACTTTATTTTTCAATCATCACCCTATATCTTTCTCCAATTATTACCATATTTCTCCAATTATTAATTTCATTTATCTCTCTATCTCTCTCCACTCATTATCCTTTTCTCCAATCATTACCCTATTTCTCTTCCACCCACTATCAAAACTAAAATACCCAAATGTGCTAAACGAACAAGGCCAGTACTATCTCTCAAAGGATTTCCCGCATTTTTTTTTTCAGAATTACGCATCTGCCCCCACTCAACATTTCTTTATTTGCAACTTTTCTTTCCGACCCACAAAAACTAACAAAGATTGGTTGTCCGTAAATCGGATTACTACATATGAAGATTTTAAGCAAACACAAGTGGACCCGACCCGTGTTCATACAAATCAACTATATATGTGAAACCACAGTAGATATATGCTTGCTTTTGAGGCCATTAACACTAGTACAGGGGAATCTCAATTGGGAAAACCTTTATAAACTGATTTATACGCGTAGATGCGGATACGGATGTATCGCATAGACCTCAAAAAAATAACGATTTGTCCATGTCAAAATACCGTTGTCTTTTCAAATTTTGTCAGTATTCAGTAATTGAAAATTTAATCTGCAGCGACAGACCCAGATACGTGATGTCTTGAGGAGTTTCTCATTTTCATCCAAAAATAAATAAAAGGTGACTTACTTCAAGTATAGCTAAGGCCAGGGTGTTTGAGAAGTCTATTAGTCAATTGTCACTCCGCATTATAGATTCATTCTATCGCTTTTTTTTAATTTTTTGGTGACGATCCTATCACTATTACCTCCATGAGATTACATATCCTCTAAAATTATACTATAATTTTTCACTATTAGTAGCACGATAAGTTTGGTGCCATTTTAGAGGGAAAGGAATGGATTTGAGTAGGATTACATTCAGTTACTATTTGTTTGTCGTATATGTCCCATGAGAAGTTCCATTCCCTTTTCGAAAATGCCTGATGGGTCTGCTCAGCAAACGTACAAAGTGGAGCTGCCTGCTGTTTGGCTAACCCTCTTCTTACCATTCGGGTTGGGTTGACCTAGAAGTAGTGTAAGAAGGAATGGAACTACTGGAGAGTAGTCTCCAGTTCACATGCACTTGGGCAAAGACGACTGACTTTGGAAGTGGAACCAAACAAATGAACGCTTAAAGTATGAAGAAGTTACAAGAAATCTAATTGGTTAAAGAATCAATGATTGCAATCCGTGTTATTGGCGCGGAAGGATTTTGGCCTTGCTTGCCACTTTTCTTTTACTTGGATGGGTCATCCACTCTGTCTTTTGGTTTTGGGCGAGACTTTTGAGTACAAGATTTTTTGGGACGGTAGCTATGGCTCAAACCGGACATTCTATTGGCGGGGAGGGAACCCTTATGGTCACGCCCAAAGGGATTGCTACGCTGGTTGCCCTCTCCACCCTTTTTGGTTATAAAAAGAAAAAAAGATAGAAACTCAGCAAACAATCTATGGGATACTCAATTTTTGAGATGCTTCCTAATGATATTTTTTGATCATATGCTTAACTCTAATGATGATGACAGAAAAAGGGAAGGAAAAAAAAAAAAGGGTTCGTTTTAAACATTATATACATTGACTATGCCAACAAGTAAGATTATATCGATAAAAGCACAAGGACACTTACATAACAGAGTTCATTACAAATATCTGGGACAAAGCCAATCTAATCATCTAATTTATTCGTAACAAAGTTCATTACACATTGTTTATGCAAGGATTTTTGTAAAAACTTTCTTTCCTAATAATTGAGATTATGGTTACCTAGTTGGAATTGAAAATTATGCAGGGCACTCCTCAGTAGTGCACCCTGTAGGGCAAATCCGGACCGTTCATCTCGGCAGTCAATGGTTCAGATATGTTTGTTATCTTCTACCGGACAAAGTCAATTATTACCGATAAAAGATAACAAACACATTTGAACCATTGATTGTCGAGATGAACAATCCGGATCTGTCTTGCAGGTACATGGAGTGCCCTGCAGAATCCCCGTATACGAGTTAGCTTCTTATGCGTCTCGCATTAATTGAAATGATTTGGGTTTTTGTTTAATCATACCTATGAAATCAAATCATGTTGAATTCAATTGGAAAAAAATTTCTTAACCGAACCCACACGAGAATTCGTATTCAAGCTGGCTAAAGTTCCTTCATGAAAACGTCCAACCCTGTTTCTACCTGCTTGCTTGGTCACAGGTGAACGTCAAACTCAGCCTCTCTGGTTCAAAATAGGGGTATACCCTTTTTCACGCGCAATGGTTTTGTGACTTGGAAACTAGACACACTGATGACTGACCCATCCTTTCAGCAAACCTGCCCACACGGCTGGATGCCTGGATGTTTAGCCATTCATAGGATCCTTCCAATGCCTGAATCACGTTCTTTTGGAGTGAAGCCTACCCACCATCAATCAAGATCAAATTTGGCATTACGTACCTTCCGATCGGCGCGGGGTTCTGAACTTAAGATCCAACTACCGATTAGGACCATCCCAGCAAAATACTTCAAATTTTATTGTCCTGTACTTCTCTACCTCGTTTCATAATTTTGAAAAATGAGATTCTATAATGCACTCCAACAGACTCTTCAAAGTTAGTATTATTGAGTACTTTTTTTGAGCTTTGCGATCTTAATTGTTGCTGATCATCAATTGCCATTCGATAAGAAGTTTGGACGCCCTCCTAACCCTTCTTTTCTATCTATATGTATAAGTTTAAGTTTGAAAGTTTACATGCAAGATTACTCAAATAGCAGTTTTATCTTCATGAGATTGCATATTCTATGAAATTATATAATTTCAATTAGTGTCATTGGCACGGAAGGAATTGGCCTTGGCAAAAATAAGAAAGAAAGAAAGGAAGCAATCAATGGGATACTAAAATTTTGGGATGCTCTTTCTATTGACGATGACAGAAAAAGGGAAGAAAAAAGGTGGACATTTCTAAAAAAATTTACACATTAGTCAAGGGTAAAATTTGAAGTATGAATTTTACTTCATACTTGACCAATCGTAAAAAGACCCGGGCACCTAGTTATAAAATAACATTTTACACATTGACTAAGCATGAATTGTACTACTACTACTATTCAAACCCAGGCTCGATCTGATAACCATTAAAGAGATATCAAAAACTTTGCTTTCATGATAATTAAGATTCAAATCACCTAGTTGGCATAATCTCTCATGCATTGAAACGATTTGACCGCTTAATCATGGCTATGAAATCAAATCATGTCTAATTCAATCGGAGAAATTTCCCTCCATCTTTCGTTCACCGAACCCACATGCGCATCAAATTCAAGCTAAATTTCATCATCTATGAAAACATCCAACGTTGTTACTTTCTTGTCACAGCTTGACGTCGAAATCAGTCTCTGGTACGAAAGTTTCTCTTCCACTAAGCAGAGCGAAGATTGAAGCTAAAATACTAGATGGATAAAATAGGGCTTTCAACCTTTTCAAGACCACTGATTGACAATTACCAACTCAAAAAATAACAAGTGACATGAAATAAAATTTCAAAATCTGGGTAAACCCTTTTTCACTGGCAATGATTCAGCGACTTGAAAACTAGAGAAACTCAAGGGGTAAATGCCAGGGACAAAGCGGTAAGCCCATCCTATCTACAAACCATCCCACACAGCTGGATATTAATCTATTCACAGGAATTCCAATGCCTTTTTGAACAGCTACAAATTGCAATGCCTGAAACAGGTTCTTTTGAACTAAAGCCACCAATAGTCAATATATAATTTGGCATACAGGATATGATGTCAAATAAGTGTACATACGAACACCTCATCATTGTGTCATCAAGTTCACTCTGGGAATCAAATGTTCAAGCCCGTAGGCCATTTGCCCGATGTAGTGGTCCAACACCAGGCAGTCCTCTCTGTAGTTGAAGGGCGACCCAACGGTCTTCTGCAAGTCCTCTTGGTAATTCTCACACTGTCTGGACCATGAGAAAATGATGATACCTGAAGAGGGGTAATTAGAGAAATACAATATAAACAAACTGTATAGGTGGGATTCAATCCCTGGTTGCCAAACAACCGAGGCAATCTTACCAAAGCACTAAAATCTCTCCTCAATGAAGGTAGAAGCCGCAGGAAAAATGGTCACCAGTTAAAATACTAAACCAACCCCATCCCAAAGTAAGTACTCAACATCGGATAGTAATAATCTCAAGGATCAGCAATATTTTCAACCAGGTTCTTCAGAATAATCCAGCTAGCAGCCAGAAGTCCATCTAGCTTAGGTTTAGAGCCTTCTTTTTCAAAATTTGAAAATGGCTGAAGATACGGTTCTGATGCAAAGAATTTTGCAGACACCTATGCCGATAAATTTCAGACCCGTACCTGCTTGCATGCACCAGTAAAACTGCTGATCTGTACAAGAAATCACCACTTCATAAGAGTGAGACAAATAAGCTATGAGACCTCAATCATCCTCATTTTCCTCTTGATTATTCCTTTGGTTGTTTTTCTGGGCATTATACATCTCAGCAACCTGAAAAATCATAAACAGTAAGGAAAAAGGAACTAGGGCCAACACGGAGTTAACTACTAGAATGGTGTAAAATCAATCGGATTCCAGAAAGAATGAACTGCTTCTAACCATATCAGATGACGAGGCCTGCTCTGGAGGCTTATCTTCCCGGACACGAAGCAAACGTGGAAATCGGAGAGAAATACCCTTTACCCAAAAAAAAGAAACTAAATGAGCTCGTGAAAAAAAAGATATTATGTCTATACGGAAATCAGCCTACATTGTGTTTTGTGCACAAAATGGGGTGTAGTAACACACAGTCTAGACTGTAGAGATGCTTGATGGAACTAAAAGAAGACAATGACTATAGCCACTAAGACTTGAGGCATTAGTGAGTTCAGCCATGTAAGAAAACAATTAGGCCATCTCTGTGCTAGGAATTACAAACACCTTCAAATATAAAATAAAATCCGTTAAACCTTATCAGAATCCACAATGCCAATGGCAGCACGATGAACGGGACTGATAGTCAAATCTGCAGCTTTCACCTCCCATACCTGGAAGAGAATAAAACCTAATATCTGTCACTGTAAAGGAATAAACAATCTTCCAGCACAATAAAACTGATATGGTCTCTAGTGCAGAAGAAAGGCACAATTTGGCAGTAACATGGTCAAAATAAGAGAATTATATAACTTTTCTAGAGAACAGGATTTTAAATTGTGTGCCAATTAAGTAGAAAATAAAGGTTTTCTAGCCAAGAAAGAAAGTAGCTACAACCAATCGGCAAAGAGCTTCAGTGAGGAAAAAAATTCCTCAAAAGATCAATTTAGCAAGAAAGAAGACAAATGCCCCCGGATTTTTGTTAATGCTTAAGGTATACAGAAAATTTTACGACTCCGTCGATGATTTTCCTAGTAACATGTTCCATGATAAAGAAATCGTGGCTCTGGATTGAAACGATATAACAATACACAAGCAGATTGATACACCAAAATAACATTGAAGAAGAAAGAAGTGAGACAATCATGGACTTAACGAGGTAATAAAAATCCAACCCTCCTTCGGCACTCCAAATCAAAAAATGAAAAATAAATAAGAGTCACAAGATAACAAAAAGGAACCATATTTGGATAAGATTCATAATTTTACCTCAGTGGGTTCAAACCAAACATCTGGATTTATTGAATCTCCATAGCGATAGTATGCCTGAAAATGACACGAATGAGAGAATTTTCATGCTAAATCACAAGTAAAGTCTCAAAATATTCAACATCCCAAAGTTTCCACCAGGATAAAAGAGAAAAGCAACACAACCTTTGGTTTGGGAATAACTTTAGAACGAAGGCTGGCAGAACGCTCCTCAAGCACTGATTCAGAAAATCCAGTGCCTGCCAAAAATAAAATAAAATTTCCAGGCTGTCTAAGCACTTCAAATGATGGCATGTAGAGAAAGTGACAGCAATCAGCATTAAAAAAATTCCCCCAGCATTTTTCATTCCCTTTGTTGTAGGTTTTTTTCTCATTATCTTCTCAGGTTGTGTGCTCCCTTTTCTTTCGTCTGAGGGGAGGGGCAAGATGGAAGTGGTGTTAAGACATTACCATCTGACAAACTGAGCAGTCTTACCAATTTTGCATATGCTTTGAAATTCTTCATTGCTGCTGTCATAGCAAGCAAGCAGAAAGGCTCCATAAACACCTGTGGAAAGCCATATAGCACATCAAAATAGTTCAGTCCCAATTGAGGCAAGAGTTGTGACTAGTGATAATCAGGTCCACAAGGGATAATTGAAGAAGCTATAAAGTGAAGCCAATCTATGCAATCAATTGGTGAGAACCATATACGTAGCACCTATGAGATGATTACCAGTGCGTTTCCCCCGGCCATGGAAAGCAGCAATAGGAACTAAATCTAGGGAGTCACCAATGCTGCAGAGCACAACTGATATTAGTACTCTTTAAAATAGTCAGAAAGAAAAAGAGAAGGGAGCATATGGTACCACTTACCTTTCCATATAGTCTTTCTTCAATTTTAGCCAGTTATGCGACCTTTTTGACGGCTCATACGTAGCATCTTTACTCAATGTTTTGATAATCAAACCCTCAGAACTGAAAAATAAGATGAATCAATGGAAAAGATGACTACAGTATGATAAGACAAACATTAAAAAGCCACTGAAAACATGATCCCATGAGACCATTTCTATAACCAAGCAGAGTGGAATCTACGATTTTAATCAACTTAAACAAAATAAGTCATTTACGAGTTATCAAATTTAACAGAACAACAGGATACCAAGCTATCATAAACTCCGCTGATGCACTCAAACATTAGCTTTCCATGTGATAGTTTGCATTCCTATACAATCTGCTATGCCCAACTGTGATAAATATGCCAACAAGGATCTACGATATATGTGCGATTCATGACTAATCAGTATTCAGTAACGTGAATACTTGCCCTGCAGGTGGTGTGAGATAATTACCAAGTATCAACAGCAGCTTCAAGGAACTTCTGTATTTCTTCGAGATCATTTGATGTTATTGCAGTTGCAAACTGAAAATATCCAGGGTCTTCCCCGAATGACTTGTAAAGATGCTGCACAAACCAAGAAGAGCCCAGATGTATGAACATTACTGTCAACAAAAAAATTCTGAACTTGCCAGAATCATAGATCTGAGAGAAGATGTTTCCATAATATCCAACACAAGTTAGAGACCCTATTCAAGAGAACTTCAGATGTGAGACATTTAAGTTACGTTAAAATAAGACTTCTTTTGAATTCATACGACCCAATTACATAAGACAACCTAGTTAGCATCCTTTGTTCCAGTTTTTGGAAATTTTCCAAGGTGTAGCCAGAGGAAAAGTTCTACCCATCATTAGAGTAAACAAGTTATTGCAGAAAAGAAGGATGATAGATTTATTTCTAGAGCTTATCAACCACTTGTCACAGACTCACAGCAATACCAGACGAGCACTTAAGATTGGCTGTCACAGTAAATTCTGATCTCATAGTCTAAAATCAGTACTTAAAACGGAACACTTCGACAAAATTGTAAAGAAGAAGTTGCAAATTGTTTTCAAGGTTTCAGTGAAACATGACTTCAAAGCTATGGCAGGTGTCAGGGTAAGACCCTCAAGGGTTGGATGTGTTGCAAGCGATACTATTGCCTTTGGAATGACAAGTCAAAGACAGTGAGAGGTGTCACAAGATGGAAATGACATGTTTAGAATGTTCGTTAAAGGCTGCATCCAAGTTTGATTAGCTCTCACCTATTGAGGCTAGCTCAGGAGGCCAAAGTCCTTGTTCCTCACATAAGAAGCACGGTGGCTTGTCTGTATCCAACACACCTCGGACGCTCTCGGACCTCTGATACTCTTTTTTTCGTGTCCATTATTAGAAAATGAAAATCTTAACTCAGACACTGCGACTTGCCCGACACTTGTTTGGCGTCTATGACTACAAAATAAATACATGATCGACACTCCTTGGACACGTGCTAACATGTTACTCAAATAATCGAAATTTGACATATCACTATTAAATAAAAAGTTAAAAAAATATTATTCTTCAAATTTATCATATTCAATTAGATTCAAAATTGTTAAGGATTTCGATATTTTGAGTCTCATGTCAACTAGATTCTTCACAACTTGTATATTATCTATTATATAATTTGCAACGTGCACTTTAGGTGTTATATACACAACAATATATTTTGATATTTACATACTTGAACATATCCTCAACATGTTCGTGTCCTACATTTTAGAAAAATAACGTATCTGTGTGTGTGAGTCTGTGTCGTATGCTTGTCTCGTGTCCACATCCATGCTTCTTAGTTCCTCACTAGGAGGTTGAGGGTTCTAAGCCACTGCCCCATGCTACAGCCTACAATGTACCAAAAAGGAAGTTCGACTCGCTAATAGTGAGTAACGCGTAAAAGTAGAAGAAGAAGGAGATGAAGTACAGATTTACCTCTCTACGAACATTAAGTTGCTCCTGCATAAGTGGTTGGCCATTAAGATACAAGATATCAAAAGCAAAAATGCACACATCAACCTTTATGTCGCTCAACACCACATTTTTCCGAGCCCGTGTACTGAGTATCTGCCATGCCAAAAAACAAAAATAAACAAAAACATCTTATGAAGACGTCTTCTATAAAAGGGATCTATCCATGCACTCATAGAAGATATTCACAGCACGTTCAGGGACTATGTTGTCCATAAAAAATGGAAAGCAATGGATTGTGGACATTGCCCTATAACAAGGAGATAAAACAAGCATGCAACAACTAAACTTGGAAACTCAACAAACCACAAAAGCTAAACAACTTTTAGTGACAGAATGATCAGTGATAATATTTGTTGTGAAAGGAAAAAATTTATAACCCCTAACATGTTGCACAGCCAGTACACTTGACCATCTGAAAGGAATAACTATCCATTCCGGACGGTTATCGAAATATATTCCTACATTGTGTGAGTTGTGCAAAACTAACAAACACCATCATGATCTTAACCACAGCGAGGTCCTATACAATTGATTTGATCCTACATGCACCATCAAGATGTTACATCCAAACATAGTCTTAGCGTGCCTCTTGATCAACTTTTTGAGGATGCACTAACAATCTGCCAGAAATATGAATCCGTGCAAGTATTACCAGTTTAAATACATCAGAAGGAATAAATTTCTTCTTCTATCAGGCTTCAATACGATACTTTCCTTAGTCATAATCTCCAACTAAGCTTGAGAGAAAAGGACTGCAAAAGGAAGAGCTAAGAGGCCAAAGCCATTGAAAAGGAGTCCACAAAACAGGAAACCCTTCGGATATCTTTTTTTTTTTGGCATGGGGAAACTTGCTCCCAAGGAATACATGTGACCAGGGACCAGGATTCAATTTAAGTTCGATAAAAGAATTTCAGGTTGCTTGCACCAGCACTACACCAATTCTTCACAAGCAATACAAAATAACTCACCAGCACTACATCAATTCTACACAAACACTAGAAAATAACTGTATTGGCAAACAAATCACCTGGAAAGGCATGATTCTCTTCTTCTCACGGTCATACGCCACAATTTCACAATCCAGAACAAATGATGTTACAGATGACTTCTTTAATCTGCAACACAACCATAGACATTAGCTGACTATCTTGACACTAAAATTCTGTTATTCTCAATATAGAGTCAAACTATAGTATTAGTGCATATTATGTTCTCACCTGCGTAAATAAAGCACTAAAAGGTTTTCTTCAATGCAGCCAACAATTTTATCGCATATTCAACTAAGAGACTAACATAGCTGCAGCCAGCCATTAGATCCTCTCAAGGGGCAAGGATTTTCCGAGCATGAAACGTATGCTTGCATATTCGTCCATAGGTCAAATCGGATATGTAATTATTGGCACAATCATTGGAGACTTAAATGGTGGATATGCAAACATGATAATTTATAGGTTGTTCTATATCTCCATGAATTTAGGAACTTTTGCTTGCATTGTATTATTTGGTCTACGTTCTGGAACTGATAATTCGAGATTATGCAGGATTATAACGAAAGATCCTTTTTTGACTCTCTCCTGAAGTCATCCTCTTTTATTCTTTCATCCGAGTTCCAAATTAGACAATTCTAGTATAGAAATCAAACTGCATTTAGCAACTGGAACCAAAATATAAACAACTCTAATTAACAAGTCAGGTTATCAATACACACCACTCAATGGGGACCAATGAAAGACAAGATATGAAACAAATTGAAGCAAGTGCCAATGATATGACAACTGCCATGACATGAAGAGTGTCGCTGCCCCACTGCTAATGTTTTGGGAATGATTGTAACTTGACAAAAATTGCAAATACGGCCTTTTTCATTCACCAACACAAAGCACCATCGTAAAAATCTAAATTAAAGGAGGGATGTTTGAATGGGCATGTACTACTACGTCTGTACGGGTTTTCAAGGAAAATGTTCTATCTTGGAATGAATATCAAATTCCATAAGACGCTACCCGGGGCCGCAATCTGAGAATTACCTCTAATGTGGTTTCAACTGTTTCATTGGCTGTCTAAAACAGGCAGCCATTGCAACCCCTCTCCCCCAAGTAAATAAATAAATTCTTGTGGTACTACGTCACTTTGAGCCAGCAACTGCCACCTCAAAATAATAAACAACTCTTAGTCCCATCAAACAACAAATAACTCCTCCCACATTCTCCCTTTTTGCTCACATAAGCAAATATAATTCATAGCATACTGTTAGCAGCCAATACCCATAAAACGCTTCAAGACCTGTGATAAGTTGTAGATTGATAATGAAACAAATCAATGACTTAATAACACAAAGAACTCCAGAAACTATTGCAGATTCAGGTGGAAATAGCCAGGTAAAAATCTATCAGATATATTTAATCATTAAGTTCAAACACATCTAGACTACATTGTGCATATCAAAAAAATGTCAATGGACTCTCGTAGACCACCCTACAATTGAAAGAAGATAAATCATCCATAAAAAAGCAGGACAACCTTGAAACTGCAGCTACAACATCAGGAAACTTTCCAGTATTCCGTTCAGCATTTCGACTGTATATCTCAACTGAACCATTCTCTAGGTAATGTATCTGTGCATGGATTAGAGTTAGGGACAAACAAACATACCACATTCTGCAAATAAGCAAAAGCACCTTTAACCAGATACAATTACCTGAGCGCGTTCTCCGTCATACTTGTATTCACATGTGAACTCCATATCCTGAAATTTATCCAAGATCTCAGACACCCCTTTAGTCGGTTTTGCCAACATAGGTCCGATGGGGATGCCTGGTGTGAAACTACACGTCTTTTGAAGAGTCCATACGCCGCCAGTCAGAAGAGCAGGGACTATTTTATCATACACGGGTATAACAGAATATACTTGCTTAACGATCTTCGCAGCCTAACAGATGCAATCGAAGGATTTACTACATCAGGATATCCAAATGAAATCAACCAAAAGCATCTATTCAGCATCCAAAAATGAAAGTGTCAAGGCAGATAATGGTTAGAACGGTTGTGACAGGGAAGGTGACAGCTGGTGCGAGAACCATATTGGCAGGTAAAAGGACTTGAGCCTGGAACCATTAACCAGGTGACACAACTTGCGTGTGGCACCACTGGCGGCGGCGGGTGTAATGACTTCCATTCTAAAACCATTTGCCGAGTGGAATGAACTAAACCGAGATGGGCTGTGTTGTTTTGTGTCCTATTGTTCTCCAATTTAGGGATTGATCTTAGCAGATGAAATCAGATTTTGAGATCAGAAATCCAAATTTGGATTGAATGAAATTGTGCAACCTAATTGCAAACATCACACCAAGACACCCCAGCAAGCATCCACTCCACAACCCAATGTCCTTGAATCTGAAGTCCAATGATAAGAAATTGATTGAACCATTGCTACAAAGTCGTGCATTCATAATGGGATACATGTATATTTTCCAGTGACCTATAGGCTATAAGCATATAGTGACAAAGCCCAATATTGAAACTAAAGAGTGAACAAACCGTGGGAATTGCTGTAGACTATTCAAAGGACAGCATGACAAAGAACTTGACACCTGCCATAGACTATCTGACATCGCGCTGATGAGCAACATTAGACAAGTGTTTTACAGGATGGCCGGCCAGTAAAGTGAAAAAAAAAAAAAAGTAGAGTGAATCAAAAAAGGGGGGAGGGGGGGGCTTCAATTCCATCAGGATATATTACCAATAATTCATAGCACGGTGTTAAAGGAAATAAATAGATTTTCAAGTTTCAACCACAGGAAAAAAAAAACCCCGCTAACTCACTTCTTCAAGAGGGGAATCAATATGAGCAGGTGGTGAAGAATGTTTTTCAGCATACACAGCAGCTTGCCCCACTGCAGCTAAGAGGGTTTGCTCTGCCAAACCGATCCGCAATTTTGACTGCACAAAGTATCTAAAGCAAGTTAATAATGGGAGAAAGGATCAAACACACAAAGATGATAGCGATACTACTACTAACCTGCAGTAGGCGAATAAGATATTGAGGTTCACAATCAGTAGCTGCAACGACAAGACCCTTTATATGGTTTTTCTTCTTCTCTTGACTATCCTTTCCCGATTCCTAAAAGGATTCGACAAAAAGGAATCAAATAAGTCACAGCATACGTACATAGTTGCTAAATTTTGTGATATTCTCAATGGCCTAGTTTTATCCTCTCAAACATAGGCCCGACCAAAACAATGCAATTAGAAGTAAGAATAGTGGAAATTTGATCAGTTAGTAGCTTTCTTAACATGAATTATATCAATATCAAATGCAACATAAGCTCAAGAAACAATAATTTCAAAATGCAAATTTGAATGCAGTGGCACTTAGAAAAGCCATTTGAGCAATAGAAGTAAATCAGATAGCAATCAGTAAATCTAGTCAACGGTTTTAATTCCAACTTATAATCAAGTTTCAGACACTGTCTGGACTAACGTGATTTTAACATTATGCAAAGAGCATACTGGAAGAAAATTAGATCACCCATTTTGTATTTCAGAGTAAGGATGAGGATAAAGTACCTTAGCAATAAGCCGAAATGTATCAAAAACCTTGGCAACTGTTAATGCTTCCGGTCTTCGCATCAACCCTTGAGACGAACGACTAGCTTTTGCAACGAGGCCCAAGTCTCCTAAGGCCTAATAGTCACAGAGGTTTAGATGTACGTATAACCGTATAAGTATAATGTGCCATTAGAATACTTGCGCAAGGAAAATGCTAACCATTGCCCAATGGGTGGTGGTTAGGGTTCAAAAAATGTAATGAAATATGCAAAAAGAGAATAGGGAAACATGAAATTGTATTGGTAAATGTTGAAAGGGTATTAAAGTTGTAACTTTTTGTAATTATTAACATCTTAAAATAATAACCCCATCCATTAGGCAGTTGCCGCGGTTGTCAGCATAACCATTAAATTAAGACCCATAAGAGAGCAAAAAGCATGTCACATTCTTATTTAAATAACACAATGTTGGGCACAAACACATGTTCTTCCTCATCCTTTTAAACTTCAAATCATAAATGGATCAATGTCCACCAATGCAGGCCGTACTTCTTCCTTAGTTAGGATTGAAACATGTAAGCACTTTGGTACATTGGGTATAAAATATAGGCAACAATCAAGTTTGACAGTAAAAACCAAATGGGCCACCATGTAATGACTGCCACAGTAAGAAAGCAGCAGAAATTCCATTCCTGCCATAGGCTCGTAGCTGATAAGTAGTGGAATTCCAAGACAAACCTGTACTAGAATCCTCAAAGACATTTTCTAGCAGGACACTGGATTAACTTGACACAAACCCATTGTTCATCATGAAGACCCCCAACCGACCAAAAAGTACTATAATCCGAAATGGTTAAAAAATCCTACACTTGAGTTCAAAATTAAGCATAAACTCCACATTCATTCCATTGGGTGGATGGGATTTTTTCTATGTTTTATGATCCTTCAAGCTCCTTGTGGAGTTGTGGTATTTAGGGATTTGACACTAAAGAAAGAAATTTGCAGTTTGAACAATTATGTAACCAAGTGTTTTGTCACTATCATATGGAAAAAAACTCATACATTTTGTCGCAAAGCCAAAGGAGAATATGAAGTCAGTTAAAGACCCAATCGGGGTATAAACCTCAAACAACAAACCAAATCTAGACTAACCCAAAGTCACATGTAGCATTTTCGCAGAAATTCGAAACATCAAAAAAACAGCCTATAATTTCATACTAAAAAACATCTAGATGTGAAGAACAGATGTAATGAACATCAAATCTTTACCTTAAGCTTAGTCTCCGGCTGGATAGATGTCGGTTTCAAAAGAAGGGATTTTCTGTTACCAATCAATGAAAGCGGCTCAAATCCAGATTTGAAAGTTCACCTCACATCGGGCATTGGGAAAATTATTCCATGTCCTTGGGGCACCGCCACATGGTGCCCCAAGCCCTCCACCACAACATATTTGTCCATGACTAATAGTGCGAACCCCACATAACTGTGTGGTGTCGGAGGGGCCTGGGGCACCACGTGGCAGTGCCTTAGGGGCACTAAATAATCTCTAGGGCGTTGGACATTGAGTCGAGCTATATCCTTTTGGATTTGAAATAACTATTTACTAGGAATGAGTTCAAATCCTTCATGTTAATTGTAAAGAATTGTATTTATTGACAGATTCGAATGAAATAACTCTATTCTACCACGACTCAATCTTCCACTCTAGTTTCACAAGTACCTTTATTATGGCTAAACTTCTTATGTTTTTTGTTGAATTTGAACCGCGCATCCTTTCGTATCAAATCTATGCATATCCAAAAAGAGCCATATATAGTTCCGAAGGGTTCATCAAAATTGTAACAATAAATAACAATAAGCCTTGCTTTGATCTACAAACAAATTCGGCACAGCTCATGCAATGACATAAATGAGAAAACCCAAAGTAAAGCCATAGAACAATCAACTACAAAAACCTTATATTTGCTCTTAATTTGCGATTCTTTCGCCCCACAAGCTTCAGCAAGCGCCTTGATAATTGAAGCGTCTCCGATTCCAAGCTCCACCCCTTCATGTGCCGGCGCAACCTTATTCCCCAAAAGATAAACAACCGCAACCAAATCATCCGGAGTAGTCTCAATCACAGTCCTCAACAAATTACACACGATCTCCGTTATCGCAATCCGTCCCGACTCCTTGTCTATCGCGTCGAGCGCCTTGGCGAGAAACAGGAACGGCACCCGCTCGCCGTCCTTCCAAAACGCAGCCGATTTCGGGTCGAAATCTTTGGGCTTCTTCTTCAGAAGAGCAACACTCTCATCAGCAGTAACCAAACCCGGCTTCGAATCACAGTCTGATACACGCGGTTTCTTCACTTCCGATTTCTCCTCACTCGAATTAGGGTTTGGTTGGCCTGATGTGGGACCATTCGAGACCTGGGCCTCTTCCAACGGTTTAGAAACATCGGAGCTTTTCTCGGGACTAGTGTTCAGGGTGTTTTTAGGGTTCGAGTCAGGGGTTTTACGCTTCTTGGGGGAAGAAGATTGGGCTTGGGGTTTCTTCTTGGAGGCGGCGGCTCGTGCGCCGGACATGAGAGCGTCGAAGGCGGAGGGGCGAGAGGACATGGTTGTTCTAGGGTTAGGGTTTGGAGAGAAGGCGGGTTTGAGGAAGGAGAAGGGTTTGGGCGGGAAGAGAGAAGAAATGAGAGGAGGGAGTACTCGTCGAGGAGAGAGAGTGAGGGTGAAGGTGAGACGAGGAGAGAGAAAGGTGTGGGTTACACAGGAGAACATCAATTGAAAGCGATTCCGTGCATGTGTTGAATTTTTGGTGATTTGCAGCGGAGAAAATTGAAATGGCGGGAGAGAGATTTCCAGTGAGGTCTGTACCGGCTACTATGGGGAGTGGGGGGGGGGAGGGCTTCGTAATTTTGTGAATCGCAGAACAAACTCCAGTGCCTTTTGGGTTTAAACTAGCGTTGCGCTTTTGTTTGAGGCACGGGGAAAAAAATTCAAATTGATGGGTTTTTTTGCCCTCAGTCTATCGAATTCTATATGGAGTAGTTTTTTTTTTTTTTCATTCGATGCACGCTAACATTGTTCTCGTTCTATGTACTGAAAAATATTTGTGTAATGAAGAATGAGTTGGGGGCACCGTGGCGGTACTCCAGAGGTTTAGAATAATTTTTCCTCCATATTCACATCCCCTCCCCTCGTCTCTCTCTCTCTCTTTATTTTTGTTAGTGGCGAATTGACGGATTTAGACGGATTAAAATAGGTCATGGATTAAATATGGACGGGTTTGAATGTGGGTCAATAAAAGGCGGGTCGAATTTGGGCGAGTCAAATATGGACCAAGTCATACTCATAAAAAACCCGACTCGACCCATTTTCTTAATCTCTCCCTCTCTCTCTTTTGGGAAAATGACAGCTCAGAACTTGTTTTGATCATTTGTTTGTTGCAAATGTTCTCAGTATGCCCTTGACGGGTATTAATTATCAAAACACGTCATTTGCTGTTATTTTCCCTTTTTTGTTTCCCTTCTTCCCTCGTATGGGTTGAATATGGGTCAACTTTGTTGGGCCACACCACAGCCACAGGCCCATAGGTTCCTAAGAATGACTCACGCCGCGGAAACCGAGATACACATTGTCGCTCCACACGCGTCCGAAACCGAGATACAAAAGGGGGTGTTTGAGAGCTTACTTTTTTACTTTTCATTTTTATTTTTTGGCTTTACTACTTTTTAGATTATGGTCAAAATATATTTTGAATCTGGTGGAGCGTTTGAATAATATGTGCAAAATGTATTTATTTGCAACAAGAATAGTGTTTGGAAGATATGTGATGAAAATGAATTATGGTTTGATTTTTTACCACGTTGCCCCTGGTTATTTATGATGGTATATAATGTGTATAAATAATATTTTAATTATTTTTTTAAAATTATATTGTGAAATTTATTTTCTTCTTCGTTAATTGGAAGTCTCTCTCTCATGGAGTCCGATGCTACCACCGTTCACCAAAATAAACCACTGCTATCGTCATCGGCTCGATTCGGTTGAAGGATATGACTCTCTCATCGATTTGGTTGGAGATGGCGACCAATTTGGTTGAAGGAGATGACTACATCATCGTACGCGGAACAGTACCGGAATACTCCGTCATCTCTGTTACAGCCCCTTTGGCAATGGAGGTGAGAAACGAAAAGAGAGGTGAGTGGTCTCCCTTATTAGTGAGAAAATAGAAGAAAGGGTTGTAGTTTCTCACCCATCCATCCATACAATGTGAGAAATCAAACTCTCTCCACATCTCCGGCGACTTCAACTCCATCTCCGGCGACCTGAAACTCTCTGTTTCTCTCTTCTACGGAGACCAAAACAACATCTCTGGCAACTAGAACTTCATCTCTGGCGACTAGAACCCTATCTCCGACGACTGGTCCGAAATCAAAGTGTTCAAAACTCAATTTTGATCAAAGAATTAGCTTCTCCTTGATGAGACAAAGACAACGATGCAAATATGACGACGATCCGACGAGAGGGTGGACCACACGTGCTGCCGGAAGTTGTGCAAGTGAGATCTACTCTCACCCACGCCCTCACTTGCCTCACTCTCTCCCTTTCTCACGAAATCTCGCCACTTTTGGTGAGAAACGGAATTGGGGTGTGGGGGGTTCCCGTCTCCCTCCTTCTCTCACTCTCTCTCGCCTTCTGGGCCTTCCAAACGAGGGAGAGAATCCCTTCTCCCTCCGTCCCCTTTCTTTTCTCTCGAAAACCCTCGTTCCAAACGAGCTGTTAAGGAAATGGTAACATTTCAAGTTGAATAGGGCACATGCAGACCAGATGAAGGAGATGACTCTGTCCAATGAATCTACCATTTTTATCTCTGTGTTTTTTGCTAATTTATTTTTTTTCGGTAATCTACTGATCACTGTAAAACTTTATCAATTGTGGTGTTGTGTATCTTATCCAACTTACAATGCAGATAAAAGTGCTTCTCGGTTTCGGCCGCGTGAGTAGTCATTCTTAGGTACCTACCTGAACACCTTTTTTTTAATTTTCTTTGGGTATAATTTTAATCTAAGCGGGTCAAAAATGAAAAATATCAGCACGGATTAAGCCTGTTTCTTGAATACTTTCAACTCAGTGTGGTCGTGTGACCACGCTTCTTTCTATGTCCCTCCGCCCGCCACCAAGCCAGCCCAGGAGGTCAATAAACTTCGACCTTGGACACAGATATGCAATTTCCCACCAATTCATACACTCTGACAACATCCTCCATAACATGACGAGCTTCCAATCCACAAATTTGACGAAGTTCTGCATTTTGTTCCTTTAAGAAACGAATCTATAGTTTTTACTCGTGGTTGATAGCTGCCAACGAGCCAAACGAAGTGGACTTTTGGAGGTCATATCAAACACCTACGTCTGCGGATATTTTGTGCTCATATGTATCCAATAAAATAACTCCTCGCTCGTGTATTGTCAAATACTATTATTTTCTTGCCAACAACATTGAAAGGAACAATTATAGTCTTCCTCTTTCTTTAGTAACTCTCAAGGCCTTAGTCAACTTGTCATGTCCCAGTAGTGCACAAAGCACACGTTTAGCCCGTGGAAGGACGTTGCCATGTCTCATTTCAAGAGTTTGAACTGATTTAAAATCTAGTGCACGGGTTGAGGCACGCGTCAACGTTGTTTAAGCGTTTGTGATGCACACCTCCATCACGCGTTGCATGTTTGAGCAAATACTAATACTTAACAACCAATGATCATCTTCAAAAAACAACCAATGATCACCTTTGGTTTACTTGTACACTACTACCTCCGATTTAAAAACTCAAGCATAGAATGTTTACAGGTGCATTACTGTGAACATGGATAACCATAGATTGAGATGCTCAATTACAATCAACATAAAAAATTTGACCTTTTTTTTCATTTTTTTTGTAAGTCAAAACTTGAAATCGATAGATGGCCTACTCTTAAAGTCAGAAGAGAGAGAGAGAGAGAGAGCCCCAATCATAACATTCGAAAATCACTAGTAATATATTCTATTCTCACATAGTTAGATGAGAGGTGATAATGTTAAAATGAACGTTATGATTCTGAATGCAAATAAGCCTTATAACTATATAGGAAATTTCTAGGGGAGTGAGATTTTCGCATTCTCCTTCTTTAACAGCAACCCCATTTTTGTCTTTATTCATGCAAAGTTACAATATTGTCCTTTAGTGATCTCACTTTTTGACACATTTAAGGGGGAGTGCGGTTATAAAGAAATGGAATGCGAAAATCACCCATATCGAGTATTTATATGGCTTTTACTTAACCAATCTGTTTAATCACGAACTCATATAAAAACTCTCATCTAACATGTTTCATTTAGAGTTACGCGTCCAAGTGATCTTGTGCACTGCTGTAATTTCTCCAAAAAAATTCCCCGTTGTGACCATGAAGATAAAAAGTTTGAAATATAATCACGGAAGTCTCTATCTTAAGGAAAAGCCAAATTTATTAATCATCCCCTGCCAACGTATCCGTATATGATTGGTCTCTATTCGCGGCCAGTTATCACGAGCTTAATATTCAATTCACGACCCATCAAAGTCAACTTCTTCCTAGTTCAATGCGAACCTTTTAATGTGATTCCTTTCACATGGAGAATGATGTACGTTTTTACTAGCTACTAGTATATATACGTGTTATATGTATTAGAATACGGTACAATATACGCGTATGTACAATGGAGAGGGATACAAGTGGAAACCAACTTGGGCATATCATGGGTGACTTCAACCCTCTACTGGGACTGATGGATGAAACAAATTTCCTGCAGTTCATTGATATCATTAGAGGAGAAAGTAGCGATCCCATTGCCAAGTTTTGTCCCAACTTTGACTGCGAGCACATCGGTGGCTGTTTGGTGGACAACCAATTCGAGTCGTCAACCCGACTATATCCATTTGATCATTTCCATACTGATCAATCCGTGTCCAACCCTGATTCTGATCTGATCATCGACACAGTACTGCAGCTAGCCACCGATGCTGATGAAGAAGAGAACGACAACCTCGAGGAATCTTCGGCAACCACGACCACAACACCACCAACAAAGAGAAAAGGAGGTGATAGGTCGAGAACTCTGGTCTCAGAGAGGCGGAGGAGAGGCCGGATGAAGGAAAAACTCTACGCGTTGCGTGCATTGGTTCCTAACATAACCAAGGTATGCTTTATATAGGTGTCTCTTCCAGCACGAACATTCTTTTATGACATTGACATGACAAGGTATCATGTGCTATCTGTGCCGTAATCTCTATCTGTTCAAATCTATCGACAGTCGTCTTGTTACATTACTGATTGTGCTATAGACTCGAAAATTTGACAAAAACGTACTTCATCTGGATAGTGCGTGGCAGCGCAACGTTCATTCAGGTGGAGTTTGGGCTCCATTCAACATGAATTTGCACAGTGCCAACCATTGAACATGTTGGAATTTCTTTTGTTAGTCGACACTGTTTTCATAGATAGTTGATTCGTTATACTGTGTCTCCAGATGGATAAAGCATCGATTGTTGGAGATGCCTTGTTGTACTTGCAAGATTTGCAGACGCAGGCTAAGAAGCTAAGATCTGAGATAGCAGGACTCGAATCATCGTTGGGAGGAAGGGAGAAAAACCAACGAGGCATAGTCGGAAACCAAAAGAACACCCAATATACGAATACCAGCCATCCAATTTGCAAGAACATATTCCAGGTTAATAACCGATAGCTAGCTACTGTAATCATTTCCAGCCGATATGTGTGAACAACTTGTGCAATGCTTTCAAAAGTTAGAAATTCGAAATGCTAACCGTAATGCTTTGCAATTTAGCTGGACGTGTTTCAAGTAGAGGAAAGAGGATTTTACGCGAGAGTGGAATGCAATAGAGGCCGAGGAGTGGCACCGTCACTCTACAGGGCTATTGAGTCCCTCACCAGATTGAATGTTCCGAGCTCCAACTTGGGCACTCGAGCTGAGAGATTCATATTGACCTTTAGCTTGAAGGTGAGCTCTCAATTTTTTTTTCCCTTTGCTTTCGGTTACTTATGATTTGAAACTTATGGTAATGTATTATCAGTACTGATTTATTTCATGCCTGAAATTAAACAGGTTAAAGAATGTGAGCCTGACACGAACTTGCAAAAGTTGAAGCTGGGGTTAACTGAGGCCTTGTTGAAACAAGGATTTGTATTTCAGACACAGGCGTCTGCCTAAAATCTTCTCATCAACCATATATATGTGTTTCACATGTATTTCAGACACAGGCGTCTGCCTAGTTTTTTTGTTTTTTTGTTTTGTAAAATCAATAGAAACTCTCAAGTCTCTCACAGTGTCATGTAGCCACAAATTGGATGTACGGAGTATATATGTAAGAAGATGCATACAAGTAAAGTCTCTCACAGTGTGTTCGGGCCGATTCAAATGCAACTCGACTACTGAAGGACCGATCTCGCCGTCCACTAAGCGGCTAAACTAAAAGCCTGAGTTTGTCTCGTGTGAACTGAAGTACAAGAGTGCATAACACCTCGTACTCTGTTAATAGTTAGGGATGGACTAGTAACTGACACAGAATATTTCACTAGAAATAAAATAACTCCAAGATTTAATATGTGATTGCAGATCAGAACAAATTAATCATTTCTTCAGATAATTTAGGCAACAAGTTTTTGCGGATGCTATAATCGCAAATGAACCGAGGATTTTTTTATTCTTTTAGATGTTCCATCCAAATAATGTGATGTCTCGATTAGTGGGAGATGTTGTATTTGCTTATGTTTTTCCACTTCAGTTATAAAAAAACAGAGGTAAAAATCGCGAATCGGACGTAAGGAGAGACAATGATGAGACTGTACATTCTAAATTGGAATGGAAAACGGCCAATGGGTGAATTGGGGCACGGTGCTGTGCACCTCACTGCACAGCACTAACCCGAAGTCCCCAACGGGCAGAGAAATATTTTGTTTTTTGTATCATCCACTCTTTTTTTCCCCTTCTTATACGTATTTTTTAAACTTCTTTTAGCTTCGGATAAAAATTTCATAGGCCGATTCTTTTGAACAAGAGAAATTCACAAAAGTAAAAATTAATTAAAAAACTAACAAATCACTAAAGATGAAAATAAGTCAAAACTTTATTTTTTTGAAACTTATTTATGCTTTTGTTAAACCTATTGAAGAGTTCAAACATTTTTTATCTTTTCTGCCCCATCTCATCCAATCATAAGGTTCTTTTTTCCTTCTAACACTGAAGAAAGTCATTAAAACTAGAAATAACTATGAAAAATATTCCAAGTTCAATATGGAATTATTCATGTTCTGTCTTACACTTTGTTTGGAACCTATGAAAAAAAGTTTGGAAGAGAAAATAGAAAATAATTACAACGAAGTAAAATACAAGAAAAAGATTTGTTATTATTATTAAAATATTACTTTCTTTGCTGTTAAAAAAATACTTCAGTTTTCCTATTTTCTCTTAACCAAACAATGGATCTTCTCTTCGCTTTTTATCACAAGTTTCAAACAAACTCTTACACCCTTCCAAAAAAAATAAAATAAAAACTACACCGTATTTGAATTATTATTTTTTTTTTTTTGGAACACTTTATTAGTAGAGTTAGTTGTTAGTGATTATCACAAAGGCTGACCTCCTCTCCAGGGGACTCAAAGCCACAACCTCTCACTCCCAAAGGGGAGCTACACTACCGCTTGATCGAAGTTTAAATTAAGTTTTTTTTTTATTTTTGGTGCCAAAATGGTACAAATTTTATTGAGGAATAATACTCCATCACAAAGAAATTAATGACATTTATCTCACCGTCAAAGGTCCAATAACCATTCGGAAGGTTTAGCTCCTCTCAAATACGAATACCAGAACCTCTCAATTCAGAAGCAGCTGACGTGTGAGAGCATCTCCAACCAAGCTCTTAAACACAAAAATAGATAATAGATGTGATATATTAAGGGGATATTTTATAATTTATTCCCTCTTTTTGCACTTTATAAGAGAATCTTGGAGAGACCCATGGTACTTTTTAGAGATTTGGTCTCCAAAATGGGAGTAGGGTCTCTATTTTTTGAGACCCAAAAGTAAATTTGGAGACCAAATCTTTAAAAAGTACTATGGATCCCTCTAATATTCTCTCATAAAGTGAAAAAAGAAAGAATAAATTATAAAATCTTCTCTCAATATGTCACATTCATTCTCTATTTTTATACTACTATTTTAGAGGATGGATTGGAAATGCTGTGAGCCACACAATTTTCCGATCTCCGAATAAGCATAAATAATGAAAGAGAGTAGTTTCTAATTTTCCACATCTTTCTCTTCTTTTTCCTACCAAACAAACCCTCCAGTTATTTTCTGGTCTCCCCGAGTTCAAACAAACTGGGCCAGGTCGAAGCAGCCAAGAACTATACTATACCAGTAACTAACATAAACTGTGGAATAGCCAAGAAGCTATCTCTCAAACATTATCCCATCCAAGTAGGTCGAATCCAAGCCGCAATTCCATTTCCAGCCATGGCCACTCCCACTCCCACACTCCTCCTCTCTTCCACCTCATCTCACCTTCTCCTCTCAAACCCTAACAACACACCAACCCATCTCTCCGCTCTAATTCCTTCTCCGGCCTCTCCCTCAAACTCACTCGCAAATCCCCCAAGTCCCTCACCGTCGTCGCCGCCGCCAAGAAGGCCGTCGCCGTCCTCAAGGGCACCTCCTCCGTCGAAGGGATCGTCACCCTCACCCAAGAAGACGATGGTCTGCTCTCTTTTTCGCCCTTCACATAGAATTGTATACAGAATTTACTTGGTTTGTGTTTGATTGATTAGAAATTGAGAATTGTGGAATGGGTTTTGATTTTTTGGTTGATAGGTCCAACGACTGTGAATGTTCGCATTACCGGACTCACTCCGGGGCCTCATGGGTTCCATCTTGTGAGTATTTCTTGATAGAGAACTACTTTTGTTTTATTGCATATAGTTTCATTTGTGAATTTTTTTTTTTTGTGAACGGCGAAGAAATTTTTTATTCATCACGAGGATAAAAAGAATGAAATTAGTACAATAGGAAAAGATAAGCATTGAGGGAGCCTCAAAGAGTGCACAACACTCTCCTATCGCTGCTACTCGCCAAATCATCTAGCTGCATTTGTAGATAACTAGTGAAGTTTTATTGTCCTTAGTACTGCTTACCCAATAGAGTAGTACTACTTCAGGTTTATGGAATCTATTTGCATTTTCAGATAATTAGTGTGAAGTTATATTGTGCTTACTTGTGTTTCTTCTTTTAATGTTTTGTAGCATGAGTACGGAGATACCACAAATGGGTGTATTTCGACAGGTTGGATTTGATTTTATTTGAGGCCTAAACCAGTAGAAGTATTGGTGATTACTGTATTGGATTAATTGTATTTTTAATTTTGTAGTTGTTTGGTTTGTAATTTCATTTTTTCCCCTCCATTGGTTATGTGATAGGAGCACACTTCAATCCTAATAAATTGACACATGGTGCTCCTGAGGATGAAATCCGTCATGCGGGTGACCTGGGAAACATAGTTGCCAATGCTGATGGTAATTACAATTCACAGGTTTTCCTACAAGTTTTGTATGATTTGTGAGACCCAGCAATATTTGTTTGACTGTTTTTGGTTACATGGTTTAATTCAGGGGTGGCAGAGGCAACAATCGTGGATAGCCAGGTATGGATTGTATATGATTTTGTGTGCCCGCACTCAACATATTTTTTAAGGCTCAACTTCTTCCTTGGCTATTGGTCCATTGTTTACTTATATCTATTGGGCTGATATGTGCAGATACCACTTGGTGGACCTAATGCAGTCATCGGCAGAGCCTTGGTGGTTCATGAGCTTGTGGATGACCTTGGAAAAGGTAAATCATGATTTGTTAAACCGATTTCAGTATGTAGTTTTCCTTGAACTTCCTTTTGTTAGCAAAGAAGTTTATACTCACTACAATGCACATAAATGTTTGATTTTTCTTCCGATTATGATTTCTATAGTGTGCAATCTTTAATCTCTTTTGGTTTTTGATTTCCAGGTGGTCACGAGCTAAGCCTTACCACTGGCAATGCAGGTGGACGACTGGCGTGTGGTATGGAAATATACTAACTTCACCTTTCTAGATAATATGAGCTTCTTTTTATTTTAACATCATAGCAAGCGAGTTCCAAGCGTTTAAAGTAAGGGCGATCTGACACATCCCACGCCCTTACTCAAGCACCTATTTTTGGATGCGGGTACTGTGATACATCTAGATAAGTGTATGTAAGATAGGTCTTCTATCATTCCGTTTAGATTCTTGTATAACTTATTATGACAGTTTGGTGAGTCTTGCCAATTTTAGTTCCTAAGAACACTGACCCTGTTCGGTTAGAAGTTCCATGTAAGCTGAGAAATTAGCTATTCTGGGATGTCCCAATTTCTCCCTCTGTCACTTGCATTTACTTGGCTGATATCAAAAGATTATGGGTGCATTAGGCATAGGTTTAAAGTTCTATAATTTCCAGCTCATACAATGCCTGAAAATTGTTGGTCCTCTCACCTATGTCATCTTTTTCTGGAATGCTGACTTCCAAAACCCTAATTCACTTATTGTTTCTCAAAATTTTGTAAAGCCAACCTAATACTTCTTCACTAGTGGTCTATGATTTGTAAAGCACTACTTAATTCACCTTTGGGATTCTGGGAAGCATATCCAGGTTGCAATCTTGACGTTCATATGTTGTTTGAACCTTGAGGAGTTAATGAAGTATTTTCATTCAGCGTGTTAATGTTTCCAGTGAGTGCTTAGCCAATGATAATTCCAACAAGTCTCAGATGCATATTTTGTTAGCTTGAATGAGAAGGCTGATTGGGAATGGCTAACCTCCACATATTGCCTGCAAAAAGACCAAAGAAAGAAAAGGAACTGGCTATAGTTTCCCCACTTTAATCTCAAACTTATCTTACTGGACTACAAATACAAACTCTCAGATGAAACTTTAACAAACTGAAAGGGGAACTTCTGGAAAAATTTCCAATATGTTCCCAAAATCACTTTGGTGAAACTGTATCTATGCTGAGGCAATTTCTGCTCTAGTTTTAGCACGACATTATGAGTTTGTTCGTTTGGGGGTCTCAAAATCCCTGGGCACGGTCTCCAATAAATTTTCTCTTCTCTTCTCTCTCCACTCATTACTCTCAAAAACTTCCCTCAAAACCCAAAACAAACAGGGTCTATCTGTTTTGATTCGAAACTCTTTGAACTTGCATTTTCGAGGTATCGAGTGTTTGATGAAGGAAAGCTAAGTAGAGTACAGTTGAATGGTTGAAAATCATTCAACTGAAGCTCATGGGCTGCTAAACCGCACGGGCACCAAGTTATCCCACACTTACCGCAATGCCAATCAATGTGCCGACCATCTTGCTCACTTGGGAGCCGAATAAAACGACGAGCTGATTGTTGTAGTGACTACCTCCATCTCCCTACGGGAGTTCTTGATTAAAGATAGCCTTCTTCTTAGGCAGGCTTTAGATTAGTGCTCTTTGGACTTATCTCGGGGTATTCTATCCTTTATCTTTGTTATGACTTTGCTGTGGACCTTGCTTTTTTAGTTAATTGAATTTCCGACATACCAAAAAAAAAAGAATGATTGAAAATCTTGTACGAAATAGAGATTATTCATACTTTGGCAAGAGAAAAAAAATCATTTGTAGTATGCTTTTTTATTATTACTCCCATCATGCATGAGACCTTTATGACCGAGTGCATCCACTTCCTGCTGCTTCTTGAGACCTTTGAACCGCATAAAAGCTAGCCTTTTCTTGTCTGAAGATCCATTATTGATTCTCTCACTAGTTCAACTCGCGAAGTAGTGCCATACATAATTTGAAGTAGAACTGGTTCATTTGGGCCGTATACTAAGTTACTAACTATCAATTCAGTTGCTGGTGCAACTTCTACATACTTAAGTATAACCTGTTTCAACGTTTGAGCTTCATTTTTTTCCCTCCTCTGATCACTGCGTCAACATGCTTGCTGGAAATGTCATCTTGCTGCAAGTTTCTCTGGCTTATATGCAAAGATTGGTTTAATTATAATACCTTAAGTTCACCTTTGATAGGATTTTGATTTCTTATTGTGATACCTATGTTTGCAGGTGTGGTTGGTTTGACGCCAGTGTAAGGACCAATCCTTGTTTGGTATCGATCTGCTATGCATTGTCACTTCACTCGCATGTCTCGTATAGAGGTCAGCCTTATTCAAATCCACGTTGTGTACTTTAGGATTTTATGAACGGCGATCGTGGGTAGCAGTGCTTGTGGAGTTAAACGTGTTTTTCTGCATTCACTATTCAAAAAATAATGTGCGGCATGGATATTTGTTAATGTGTTATATAACGTGGTGTTTACATCACAGCTTAGATATGACGCCCTTTCTATGCCTCAATTTGTTATATTTACTCAACTTCGAAGCTGATATTAGTACTTTCATTGAACTTGTTTTTTAGGTCTCAATTACTCGTGCACTCGAGAGAAGTCTTGTAGGTCGATTTGTTGAACTAGGTAGTAATTATGCTGGTATATTAGCGATTCACGGAACTTGATAACTGGTGAATTCTCTTGTTTCAAATGAACCGAAAAACTTGTAATTTTGCTTTCCTGAAAAAAGTGAAATCACACACCTTGCTTGTTGATCTCCTATCATCCAAATCCTTCATCGGGGGACCGCATGTACAGCAGAATCAAACTCAGTTAGGATGGGGGGTTTTTGAGGCAGACAGACACAATCAATTATCCACGTCGCCTAAGGTTGTGTTGGAATATCGGACCTTTTAGAGGGAAAGAAACACTGAAACTAGGGCGGCAAATGAACCGAGCCATTCGTGAACTGTTCAAGACTCGATTCGGTAAAGGCTCGTTCTTGATTCGGGTACTAAATGAACCAAACCCGAGCCTCAATTTTAGGCTCATATAATAAATGAGCCGAACTTGAACCTGGCAGTATTCGGCTCGATTAGGCTCGTGAACAAGTTTGAGTTCATGTACAAAATACAAATTTTATTTACAGTTCCTTGTATGATAGCTCATATATCTAATATTTTTTGACTTGTTAAGGCTCGTGAACAAGTTCGAGTTCGTTTCAAATTTAGGCAAGCTCGGCTCGTCCAATTTTCACTGTGCTCGAGCTCAGCTCAAGTTTGCTTAAGGGGTTTTTACTTTTAGCTCCTGTCTTGGACCCCTTCTTCCCGCGCATTTAAGGGAAAAAACAGAAATGTACTGTTAAGGATTTCTGGAATATTTTTTTTTCAAAATTGCCCCTATAAAAGTGTCTAAACCACTAAAGCCCTATAATAGGAAAGTTAACAAACGACCTGAACATTCTAAAGTTCGGCTCGTTTGCAGCCCTAACTGAAACATAATCCCTTTACAACTTTTTCTATCGACTTCTTCCATAAGTTCAACTTCCAAACACAACCTTAAGCTTAAAGTAGAGTCCTTATTCCAGATTGTGATAGGGCGGCAATACTTGTGTCTGCGTATTTGATTAATAACAAAGTTGTTAGATACTAAGTATTTGGGATTGTAAACTGTATACTAAACATCTGAGTTAATTCAAGTGTGAAGAGTCAGAAATCAAATGATGAGTTGATAGGTGGTCCTTACTTACTTACCACCTAAATGTAGGGTTGGAGTTTGGCATAAAGGAATTTGGGGATGGTGCTGTGTAGCGGTGTGCGCAGCACCATACTGCGCACCTCCGAGCCGTCGGATTGTGCATCCGACGGCTCGGATCTCATCTCGGCAATGAACAGCTCTCGATCGTTGGTTGCCGAGATGAGATCCGAGCCGTCGGATGCACGATCCGACGGCTCGGAGGTGCGCAGCACGGTGCTGTGCAGAGCACCAACCCGAAGTCCGCATAAAGTGGTTGTGATTAAAGGGGAAGTGTGTGATCGATGGGCAACTTAGCTTTCACTCTCCTTTGTAAATGCAATATCGATCAGTTACAACTTCCAAGTGGTTCTCCTACACATCACTCCCACTTCTAAATAGGTACATCACTAAGACACTAACTACCACTTCTACTACTACTATACTCCTACACATACATACAACACTTCTGTGTGTGTGTGTGTGTGTGTGTGAGAGAGAGAGAGAGAGAGAGAGAGAGAGAGTTGAGCTTTTTTCCTTGTTTTTCTTGTTGTTTGTCTTTTGCTTGTAGTTTAGTTTAACTACTTCGAGTCACACTCCATGACTTATAATATAATGATTTGGTTTCACTCCAAGGCACTTATTAGTAGCTATATACAACAAGTAGTTGGTTTACCAGATCCGTTTCGAGTATGGTTCATATACTTGGGCTTAACTTGGATGACGGGAATTTTGAGCAAGAATGAGAATGTGATGTCATATCTTCGTAATTCTTACACCTGGAATAGATTAGAACAGTTATGTGAGTTTATGCTTTATGTAATTTCTTTGGTTGTTAGTAGTGTTGCGGCTATATTTGTCTCTCTTATTTGAACTATTTGTAAGAACTCTTTTATCTACTATCTATGAAGTTCTAATTTTTTCCAAAAAAAGAAATATGGCATATGCAACCACGAATCTCATCCCTCCTTACTAGCAATTTGATTCAAATTATTTTCTCATTTCTCTCTCAGGATTCTGGCTATTTCAAACATAGCCTAGGTTTGAGGGGGAAAAAAACACAAAAAACAAAACTAGGCATGAAGGAGATGCAAATGTGAGTAAATGAGAAAAACATCAATAAACCGAAACGAAACATTCTAAAATTGCATATTAGTCCTTGCTCAACCTCGATCCTTTTTCTTTTTTTTTTTTAAATTTTTAATTATCAAAACCTGGATCCTCATTTAATTGTTCTTTATCACGCAATCTCCGGGTAATTTAAACCGTTGACTAACCCAATTACTCCCTACAAAGCTTCGCATCATTATTCAACAATCAAATACTGTAGATTGATGTCACTAATTAATATCCTCACTCAATTGAACTTGGATCTTTGTTGAAGTGATCATGAGCGTGCTTTACTCCCAGTCTTCCTCTAGTTAAAATAAGTTGTTAACACCCAAAACAAGGAAAAAAGATTCTTTAGAGAAGATATGGAAGTTATTGACCATGTTCGTTTTACACACACAAACATGATCAGTGGCTAGCCTTGATTTTGATCTACAAGTCACGTCACATGTTCCAGAATGTTTAAGCCTTAGGTATTAGCAGTAGCCCACAAGATTTGTTATTTACCCAAGATCATCTATGTAGTCTTCGATGTGGGACGGAGTGTTACAAAAATTACAAAGGAAAACTAGTCCCCTCGTGAAGATGATTAATGATGTAGTAATTCCCAAAACTGCTAAATAGGTCAGAAAAGAAAAAAAGAAGAGAAAATCTTGTTTACAGAGCAGCTGTAAACAAATGTTTACGGAGCTCAATCTCGGCCGTCACGGTCTGGATTTAAAAAAAAAAACTATTCGCGCGAATAGTTTTTTTAAAATCCGGACCATTGATTGCCGAAAAAGACGGCTGAAATTGCACGGCTCTGTAAATAGGCTGTTTGCAACTGCTCCGGAAATAAGTTTCTCTCAAAAAAGAAACATGTGGAGTAGAACTTTAGCCTTCTAAGCTTTTACTACGTCTCTTTTTTTTCCTTTAAACAATTGTACTAGCTAGCCTAGCTATCACAATTTAACAACAGAACGACATAGACGGGCCAACGGCATACGACGGCTGGCGGCTCCACCCAATTTCCGTGAGTCACAAAACTCACGACGATTGCTTTGTTGCGCCAACGAATCTGCCCTAGCTAATCAATCCCTCGTCTTCTTGACTTTAGGCTGTGCAAGCTTTAACAACTCCACTTTTCACTTGGTATATATGCCTTCTATTCCTAGCTAGTTTGATGGATTAAGTTGGATCCAAAATGTGTGTGTACCTGAGAGAGAGAGAGAGAGAGAGAGAGAGAGAGAGAGAGAGAGAGAGAGAGAGAGAGAGAGAGAGAGAGAGAGAGAGAGAGAGAGAGAGAGAGAGAGAGAGAGAGAGAGAGAGAGAGAGAGAGAGAGAGAGAGAGAGAGAGAGAGAGAGAGAGAGAGAGAGAGAGAGAGAGAGAGAGAGAGAGAGAGAGAGAGAGAGAGAGAGAGAGAGAGAGAGAGAGAGAGAGAGAGAGAGAGAGAGAGAGAGAGAGAGAGAGAGAGAGAGAGAGAGAGAGAGAGAGAGAGAGAGAGAGAGAGAGAGAGAGAGAGAGAGAGAGAGAGAGAGAGAGAGAGAGAGAGAGAGAGAGAGAGAGAGAGAGAGAGAGAGAGAGAGAGAGAGAGAGATTTTTAAGAATCATTTATGACATCTTTAGCGTAAGCCGGACAACAATAAAAATGAACATGGTGTGCCGTGCTAATATCTTATACCATATCACTTGAATAATACTACTTCAAAAGTTAGTTACATGAGTCGCAGTCTCACCACCCAATGTGAATGGGTTTTGAGTTTGGTGCTTCTAGTTCTAACGTGATGGAAGGTTTTCAATTTTAAACTCTTGCGTACAGGCGCAGACACACGTTTTAGTGGACCATTCCGTAATACGCTAACATTAACTGATATTAAAAGACCTGGCGATAACAAATGTTACAAGAGCGAGTGTTCATGTCAATCATGTGAACGTAAGTGTGAAAGAAGGTATCGTCACACTAGAAATTAACCAGTCGGCATTGTTGAATTCTTTGAAATACAAATGAATCATCATCATATATGAATACTATTTTGGTTAGGGATAGATGGTAAAACTTGGTCTAATTAATCAATTTTCACGTTTAGGTGTTCACCAGTATTATCTTCTCCCTCAATTCCTTAGCTTGTTTCGTGGGATGCAAGGTTTGACTCCAAATTTCTCAGTTAAAATACATTGGCCAATGGGACGGCCTTTTTTTTTTTAAATAAAAAAAACAAGCATCAAGATCCAGCTACTTGCAAAAGGGCTAGTGTACTAACTAGTAGTTGGGAATATGGTGATCAGCTCCTCCTCATATCTTCCGGCCTTGACTTTTCAAAGGTTTAAAGCAAAAATTAAAAACGAGGCTCTTTTGTTGGACTATTATAAGGGACAAAAAAGTAGAAGGGGCCCCTTGAAACTCAAAAATTTTGGAGGCCTAAAGCGGCCGTAACACAAGCTTTAGTTCTGGGCCGACTCTTATATTGAGGGTTAAAATTGATCCCACAACTATGATCCAAATCGTTCATTTCATAAAACACTTTACCAAGTAATATAATTATGAAAAGATTAATTTGATCAGACATTGAAAGATAAGCGAACACGTTGTCATTCTTGTTGTATAATGGTAGATCATAAATTGATATACTTTAAATTTAAATCGTCCATTAGTTGAAGAACCTTTAAGTGCAGTGGATTGATTGATCAGATAAGTGCGGTGTATCTATTCAGTGCATCTGATTAGTTAAATCAGAGTAACCTTAACCATTTTGAAGGACAACATCAGTACTTATGTTGCTTTTCGAATTTAAAGATTTGAGATGCATGGATGGATTCTGGCATCAGTACTTAGTATTATTTTCTGCCACAATATAAACATCTATATTTGTTTCTTAATCACTCAGGCGTTTGAGTTAGTTTACACTCACCTCAACTAATCACTGGAACTAGGCCTGTCAATTGGTCGGATCCGACAGATCCGAATTCGATCTGAATCCGTTAAGACTCGAATCCGATCCGAAAATCCGAATCTTCAAAAATTTTAGCAAAAATTTTTTTTTTTTTCAAAAAAATACAAAAAAATTTCAAAATAAAAAATTTCCAATAAAAAATAAAAAAACAACTTCTTAAACATTTTTTTTCAAAATAAAATTTTTTACTACTGTTTTTAAAAAAAAATAAAGTTCGGATTCGGATTGATAATGGATTTAATCCGATCCGTATTTGGATTACCGGATTCGGATTATCGGATCGACGTTATCGGATTCGAATCGGATCCGGTCCATTGATAGGCCTAACTGAAACCAGTCTTTCGTCCACTAGCGAAAGGTCTAATTAAAGTCGAGACAAAGCTCGTATGGTTCATCTCTTATAGCTAGATCTCCCCATACATGCATGCATCTCTGTATCTCTCTCCTCTAAATATAGTGCTGGCACTTTTCTTGAAGAGGAGCTGAATTGAATAAGGTGGAGCATGCTTTCAAGTTTCAACGTTCAATCCCTTGCTTTAATGGTGGTTCTTTATTCGTGACTTTCGTCGGGCAAACTACGTACTATGACATGGAAAACGTTACCGTTACTTCCTAACAAAACTCTTTTTGCGCATAGTGGCGTAGCCGGGAATTTTATTCGGTGGGGGCATCATTAGATATGGTCTTAGGAATTTCTTATCTTTTTTTTGATTTCTTTCGATAACCCGATGTTCAGATCAGCTTGTGAGTAAATCGTTTAATTCCGAGGCCATGAAATTAATGACCAAACAGGTTCCTCTAGTGGCCTGCAATAAACAACGATAATATAAAAAATTCTAGCTTGTGGACTCAAGATTTACAATTTCCTATCTTTTACCTACAATAAACAACGATAATAAAAAAAAAATGAAGTTACAACATAAAATTTGCTACCATGCGTATTTTGATAATGCATATGTACAACAAATAAGTTAAAAAAACTTCTTTGAAAACTTGACAAAGATATTAAGGGATGTAAGTGATACAAAAGAAAAATGTTTATAACTTTTTAGATACAAAGGTCATGACCATCGTAAGTTGGGGATAACAGTGAAATTGTTGGAAGTTTTAGTGGGGCCCATGCCCCACTGGTCCTATATGTGTGCACATATGCGGACACGAATATGATCAGAATCGTCCAATGTACATGGACCCCACAAATAATGAGTACATTTTTATCGAATAATTTCAAACACATCTCTATTTATATCTGTGCAGATAAATTTGTGTTTGTAACATCGTTTACACTTCCCATGCCTTCATTTCGTCTATTTGTGCCCAAATTCCCAAGAATTAGGTACTCTTCCACAAACAGTGCACAACATTAATTGTGGCGAAAAGTAATACTAGTACTACATATTCTTCAAATCAATGGGTGGGGGAAAAAAGACCGGAAGGCCATGCTTAAGGTCAGGTAAACGGGTAATTTTACACCGATCTACCCTCTAAGTTAAACTGCCTAATTTTTACTCATTGCGATTATTGTTTATGATACAAACACTTAAACAATACTTACACGTACACTCGTATAGGCATGTGTATTAGTGTTCAATTTGTGGAGTATTTGTTACTGGACTTCTTGTTTCAATTCTATGCCTAACATAAGGTATAAATTTCAAAAGGCGAAAATAACCTGTTGACATAATCGACGTGAGTTAACTCTTAGTCATTTTCACATGTACTTAAATTGGATTGTATCTTCTATACTTTTATTTTAGTTTTTGGCGATGAAAAAGAAGCCATACAACTCTGAACGCCTGCAGTCATCTCGAAGGTCACAAGGATCGAGTAAGTCAAGATAATCTCACACTAGAGAAAGAAAAAATCCAATTTTGACAACATGTCATTCTAGTGATTGGATCATATCTGACCATCAGCTAATAGAACACATTATATGACCCAATCAAAATGCATAGTACTAAATTTGATTAGCTGATATAATTAGTGACTCCACATATTTCAGAACATAAAAATAGAAGAATATTTTAGATCATTACCATTGTACTCCTAGTATTACTTTGTGGGGTGAGTTCAAAACCAGCGGAGGCACCGGACCCATCCAATGTAAAAAACTATTGAGTGTTTTTCGGCACCGCCACATGATATTCAACATCTGTTGGATTATGTTCCTATTTTCGACGGGCACAAACTTATAGCTACGCCCCATGATATTCAACATCTGTTGGATTGTGTTCCCACTTCCGACGGGCACAAACTTATAGCTACGCCACTGGACTAATCTCCGTTCCGCAACTCAAAATATTAAGTACTTATTTTTTAAGAAGACAATTTCAAGCTCAAAAATCATGTGCTTACGCAAATAATTTTCCTATCACTATGGATCTTGTATGATAAATCTCATTGAGATCTTTAATACGGTGCAAAAAAAATTAAAAAAATATTTTTTACTTACATTGTTTTTGAGTTTGAAAATGTGAAATAAGTTACTTATTTTTTAAGAAAGGTTTCTGGACGGGGCCTTAATACACTAGTATCTCATTAAAAGAATTACTCCACTAGTTTGACAATAACATTAAAACTTGTTAGGCATAGTTATTAATGAGTCCAATTAAGATGGGATGCACATTTAAAGCACTTGGAAGATTCAACTATACCACTAGTAACTTGCTACTCCTACGAGTGAAACGCAAAGGAGAGGAGAGTGGTGGCGGACTGTGAGTTTGATTCATTCATTGTAACTGTTCACTAGGGCGGCTTCTCTTGACGAGAAATTTTTGGGTACCGGGTTGGTACCACGTCCACGTGGTGCCCGAGCAGTTTATCTGGGCTGTTCAAAAGTGTGTTGGACTGCTCAGATTGAAATCCTTTCTCCTCTCATCCCACCACTCTCTCTCCTCTATCTCTCTCAAATTTGAGCCGTTCAAAACCGAAATGAACGACCCGAATGCGTCGAGTAGGCACCGCGTGGTACCCATCCGGCACCCAAAAATTTCTCCTCACCCCATTCTTCTCACTATACTTCTTAACCACTCCCTACTATATATACCCATACCCACTCTCATTGCTCTTTCTCACTCCACTTTTTTCACTCCTCAATCCCCAGTTCCCCTCTCTCTCTCTCTCTCTCTCATTTTTGTGTAGGAAAATATATATGGAATCGCCAGAAGAATTCACGGGGTCCAACGATCACTCCCTGATCATGAAACGGAAGCGTACCAAGCGTCAACGGCCTTCCTCCGCCTCTACTTCGTCAACCGCGGCCGCTAACAGCGACGGAGACGGCGTTTATTTTGCGATTCCATCCCCTACGTCGTCCGGCGAGATGTCTATCACCAACACAGAGGAAGACCAAGACATGGCTAAGTGCCTAATTCTCTTGGCTCGAGGCGTTTTCCAAAGCCAACTGGAAGAAGAAGAAGAGGGTAAGGTTGGAGTAAAATTCAATCGCCTCGCTGAAAAATCCGGATTCTGCGTCTACGAGTGTAAGACGTGTAACCGGACTTTCCCTTCGTTCCAAGCCCTCGGCGGCCACCGAGCCAGCCACAAGAAGCCCAAAACCAAACCCGAAGAAAACAGAGCAAAACCAGAACAGGGAGAAAGAATAGAACAGGGGATCAAATTTACCAAGTTGGTTTCACGTACCAGCGACAAGCCCAAAATGCACGAGTGCTCGATATGCGGGTCGGAGTTTTCCTCCGGCCAGGCCTTGGGCGGCCACATGAGGCGGCACAGGGCGGCGCCGACCGCCACGAGCATCGACACGAACACTGCAGAATCGGATGAGGACGGACATGATGATAAGAAGAGGAATGTTCTACCATTGGATCTCAACCTACCAGCGCCGCTAGAGTTGGAGGATGATCATCACGGAGAGATTAACTTTCAATTTGATCTGTCCAAACAGTGCCTTGTGTTCTCCGGCCCTGCTTTGGTGGACTGCCACTACTAGGTGGTTAAGGCCTGAAACTAAGGCGTTTTGATTTTTTGCTAAAATTTGAGGTTTGATACCTCTCGCTGCTATCAACTTTCTTTGAGGCCAGACAAGACGGGGCTTTGCTTTCTGGTTTCAATTGGGTTGTTAGTGGACGGTAGGATGGATCGATTAGGATCAGTCGAGGTATGGATAAGCCCGCCCAGACACTGATGATTATTAGAACAGAGTGGAAAAAAGGGTTGGAGATCGACTTGGATCAAATGTGAATTACATTATTTATTTGACAGTACTCGTTTGAATCTATTGATATTGATAATTACCACAATTCTTTGTATTTTGTTTTTCATGGTTGTGATCTACTTCTTGTTGGAAGTTGAATACTTTGAGTAAGTAAGTGGTTAGTGTTCATGGTTGCCTTTCATTCACGAAAAGTGAGTGATGGGAGGGCATCTTTCCTATTTCTGTTTTCCTCTTTTCAATTCTTCTTTGCTCTTTCTCAGTGGGAGAGCGATGTGTAACACTCAAGAGAGAGAGAGAGGGGGAGCACAAGGGTTACTTCATTTGATTGGTGGGTTTTGCTCTCCACACAATTGATCAGGGTTCGATTTTTATGATCAGGTCGCAAAAACATAATTGTTTGTGAATTTATCAATCCTAGCGTGAATGGTCTGCCTTTAATTGAACCGAGAACTTGAGGTGCGCGTAAACTGATCTGGACACCCCTAACCGTCGAATGTGAGAGAGAGAGAGAGAGGAATTGGCAAGGGTTTGGCAGCACCAGCACCACAACGGAAAGTCGTGGATTAGGTTCCTTCTTGTACTTCGCTACAATAAAGCTAAAAACAAGAAGAACTCTCCTACGAGGAATGGGAGGGGCTGTAGTGCACCCGCTGCATTACACCGTGTAGTGCGATCAATTCGACCGTCCACCTCGGTAGGGACGATTTGAATTTAATTCGAACTCCTACAAATCCCAATCGTCCATTGCCAAGATGAAAGGCCAAATTGACCGCACAAGGGTGCACTACAGCACCCACGAGTCCCTCCTATGGTTTGTTGCATTAAATGACAAAGAAGCAATGGATATGGAAGCTGAGTTGGTAACTGCCTTTCCCATGTGTATATCTATCTGTATCTCCCTTAAAACTAAATTTTCCCCTTTGTTGCTTGTTTTTATGGATGGTTCACCTCACTTCACTCCTTGTAGCTCCCAACTCTCAACCCACCCATTTCACCTAAATGTGTTAAAATATTGACCGATACCTGTTGTACTACTCGATTCGTAATGTTGATCGATATTTAGTAATATATCGATACTATCAACCATACTGGTTGATATTAATTTAGTAATCAACCATAAAGATCTGTATCACGATACCATTATTTAATTATTACAACTAGTCGATCAATTGAGCTCATCGCTTATCAAGTTACTTAACCAAACTGAAGGTCCTACTCTTGTATGTGTACAGATAATGGGTCCATCCTCATCTCGTTGCACAGCATTTTTGTTTTGTCAATTTTTCATCCATATCCATGTCCACTAATGTACCAAAAAATAGGTTGTGTCTATGTCACACAGTTATGAAGTGATATTTAGGTATTAATTAGACCAGAAACTTTTTTATTTATTCAGTGGTGGGCTTATGTATATTTTGGTAGCTTGCTTGCTATGGTGTCAACTAGAATAAGTTCCCATTAAATGTTGCGTGACTTAGCATGCAGATTAAGGGAAGAGAGAGAGAGAGAGAGAGAGAGAGAGAGAGAGAGAGGTGGGTGACTAAATTAAACTCTTGATCAAGTGGTTGTTATGTGCAGGGTTCGGCGACTTTTTTTTGGTAAGCCAAGCATGTGGGTACATTGCGTGTGAGATGTCCAAATGCAATGTGTGGGGGCCAATTAATGGGTACTCCAAGAATACGCATGGTATTGTTAGGTGATACGTACTGTTGCAAATTAAAGATCGAAATCACACAAACCAAACCGAGCCAGTGTCTCAATCAATTGGGATCGGCTACGATCGAAATCACACAATGTGAGTCATTTCTTGTCTTTCAATCAACCGATAAAAGTGAATAATAATGTCGCTATCGCATAATTTGTTTCTACGTAAATGGTTGAAAGTACCACGCGGGCAACGCCACTTGATACTCTGAGAACGCTGAATAAATATATATATATATATATATTTTTTGTCGACATCCGCACATGTAAGTGGGGGTCTACAACATTATGCTATAACCTCTGCATATTCTCTTCCTATTACTGCATCTAATTCTTAAATACTAAGCCCTATTAAATACTACAGTACTACGTAAAAACAAGGTTACCCTCATTGGCCAAGGGATATACAGTATATTTTAGTAGAAAATAAATATGTTGTGAAGGTCAACAAGGTAGATAATTATTGATCTTATTTAAATAACGTCTGAACAACACTTGCTAATACGTTACACATTTGGGTAAAGTCTACTACACATTGAACTAACTATTGTAAAATGTGGCCACAAACAACACCCAAAAGCACTGAATAATTACTCCTACAATTTAGTAGTAAGAATTTGCAGCTCATACCGTGCAATAAATATGGATGACATTTTTGGGTGCATATCGGGTACGGTTGACGTGGTATCCGACGCGCGCATTAAGGCTGTCCAGAAATGCAACTGACAGTCCGGATTGAAACAAACCTTTCCTTTTTCTCTTCTTTTTAAATTCGTTCGGTACTTTCAATCCAGACCGTCGGTTGCATTTTTGGACGGCCCGGATGTGCGCGTCGGGTGCAACCATGAATATCTCATAAACATGACAGCCTGCAAATGGCTACATTACTACGAGTACCTTTCAAAACCGAACATGAGAAAGTGACCGCAAACAACAATGGTCATGGTTTAAAGGGGCAAATCAGTAAATGAAAATTAATGCTTTCCAACTTAACAGTTGGCTGGCTATGAAGATTGCATGCTCTCCATTTGTGACAACAGATATGGGGGGAAAATGCATAAAAGGCTCCTAATTGATTGGTTATATGTATCGGTATCCATTTAAACGAGCACAATTATCACAAGAGAAACTTAAGAGTCGGTGTTTTCTTATGACAATGAGATTCGATCAAACCCCATATGTATCGATGTCTGATTAAATTGATTGTTTGAAGAGAGAAGACCTTCGTCTTTGAGGGAAGGAGAGGAAGGCTTGCGTCTCGGGCCCCCAAATTTTAAAGAGTTTTATATTAGTATAACAAATAATCCCATTATGGCAGCGAAATTACTACTTCTGTCGCTAAAAATGGTAAGAAACGTTATATTTTAGTGATTCTTTTGTATCTTGTAATGATCAATCAATACTTTCAAAAATTTAATCTACCTAATTATGTATTTTTATTTACATTTTTAGATTGATTTAGTTTTTTACTTCGTTTGCTCGTAAAAATGCGCAAAGGGCCCCAACTTTAAGGTTTGTCTCGGGCTCAAAAATGACGGATACGGCCCTGTGAAGAGATGATAAACACATCTAGACAAGATAATGGATTGTCAACTAGTGAGACTGTGGTGGTTCTTAAGTAGCACTACAGGGTCATATGGGAAGATATATATCCTGTGGGCAATATGGCATGGTCTATGCTGATCTTTGTTTAGTGATGATGGAGACAAAGGACTCGAGTTGTTTTTGAAGCTTTCATGTGTGACTTGTGATCATGTTCCCCGATTAACCTAAATTCTACTAATATTAGCATCGTCTATGTCACTTTGCCGGCCATATGATTGGCAGTATGAGTCATAACTAGGAAGTTTTGCCTACCATTTGGCCATGCATTTATGCGTTTGGTTTTTGACTATCGATAGTACTGAGAGAATACCATGAAGTGGAAACTAAGGGCGTCGTAACACCAGTAAATTTCATTACATGTGTAATGCGTTGGTACTTGTTCCACTAAGCTTTTTGGGACTTTTTTTGTTTTGTTCTTATTCAATTTTTATTTGCGTTTGTTAGTTTTATGCCTAACTTTTGTGGACTATTGATTCGTCTCGAAGAGAGGAATCGGAAAAGTAAAAAAAAAAAAAAATTATCTTTACCCAAATGTTTTGGGAAATATCCAAGATAAATCCCAAAAGTCGAATATCTTGGATATTTTCCAAACCATTTGGGTAAAAGTCATAATCTCGAAGAGAGAATCGGAAAAGTAAAAAAAAATATATTTTTATCCAAATGTTTTGAGAAATATCCAAAATAAAGCCCAAAAGCCGAATATCTTGGATATTTTCCAAACCATTTGGGTAAAAGTCATAATAATGCCACAAAAGTTAGGCATAAAACTAACAAACGCGAAAAAAATTTGAATAAGAACAAAACAAAAAAAAGTCCCACAGAGCTTAGTGGAACAAGGCCAATGTGTAAACGAACAAGGAAATGTACTTCATTAGTCTGGTGAGGCTCTTGGGCCTGTGTCAGCTGGGCTGGCTCCCATATCGGGAGTTTGAGTATTGTGTGTGTGTGTTTAAAGGATCCATTATGCCTCTCTCTAGTCAGCAATTACCTAGATAAGTTGGTATATGAAATTATCCTCTTGCCCTCTCCAAAGCAGTTGCTAATTGAAAAGTTAATAAAACAACCCTATGCCTTTCGTGAATTTAAGCATTTTTCCATTGGTCAATGAGTACAGGAATATGTCACAAGACCAAAAAGTCACCAAAACCAGCCACTAGGGGAATGTCACGGCTTGTGACCTAGAGTTGCGTCCCGGAATAATTGGGGGATGGTGCTGTGCAGTGGTGTGCGTAGCACCGTGCTGCGCACTTCTGATACGTCGGATCGTGCATCCGACAGCTCAGATCTTATCTCGGCAACCAACGGCTCTCGATCGTTAGTTGCCGAGATGAGATTCGAGCCGTTGGATGCATGATCCGACGGCTCGGAGGTGTGTAGCAAGGTGCTGTGCACCTCACTGCACAGCACCAACCCGAAGTTCGTGCAAAAGTGGTTGCCCCAAAACTAATGCTAGGTCGTCGGAGGCATAGTAAACTCGGAAGTCCGAGGTCGAATTCACCGAGAAGCAATGGAACTAACAGGAGGTTTGTTTTACGGAGGGGTTTCAGCGTTTGACGATCAACCTTTGGAGTTGCTTTTTGGTGGAATTCTATCTCTCTCTACCCCTACTTGACTAGAAAATGAAGTTTAAGGGCCTATCAGTTACCTAATGATTTAAATTGCCTAATAAGAACTGAATTTGTTCCATCGGTTAGCCAGGAATTATGACTTCTAAAAGATAGATGGAATAAGGCAAAGCCTTAATTATCTTGACACTTGACATTTAGCATATATTGCTGCCAATTAATGGATGCTGTCATTGCATTTTGCTTGATTGATATGTTGCTACTGCTATAATTGGAGGCTTTGATCAACTGTTGCTGCTATACTTGGAGTATGCTGGTATTTTGTACTGTTGTGGCTGATATACATGGAGATTGTAGTGGCCCCGGAAATGGGGCTCGAACCGCTCACCAAACCACAGTGCACCGAGCGAGAACAGGAAGGCCCCCGCTCCACATTCATCATAGGGTCCAGGGACCTCGCGGTGTCCCCTCGGAACGTTGCTCGGAAGAAGAAGTCCGCCCGGGGTCTGTCGCTATCTAAGGGCGCGGAGCATGCCCGACCCCGACATCCCGAGGCCGCTTGAAGAAAGACGGTTACGCTAGGAGGATAATCATTGGGGTGTGATCTAGCCATGTGCTCTGCAACCGCCTTATCCCTTACGTCACATTTGATGTCTCTGTCCATTATTATCTGAATTTTTTCTAGCTTTGGTGGGTGTAAACACTGTTTGGTTGGAACCTTGCCAACTATTCATGGTGTCGATCTTATGGGAATTTAGGGTGGCAAATGATTGTCGAGCGTTTGCCGTTTGGGGTGCCAATATAGTTGGGAAGTCATTCGCCCGTTGTGATGCCCTTTATCCCCTTCCCTCGGCTTGTACTGTTCACTTTGATATTAATAAAATTGCTTTTGCTTTTCAAAAATTTTTTTTTTTATCTTGACACTTGACAACTTGTTAAATCACTAATAAAAAAGAAATCACAAGCTTTGGAACAAAGTCTCTTTTGTTTTGAAGAGTAGGACTCCTCTCCGGCAAGTATCTTGGACAGTATAATATTTATATTCCATGAAGATATTTTCGTGGGATCTACATTTTTGAAATAACTCAATTATTAGTAGAGATTGCCGATGATGTGACCCATAGGATCCAAGTGGAGTAGCTCAAGTGGAGGAGCGCTACTGGTGTACTATGTGACAAGATGGTACCCACAAAATTGAAGCGAAAATTCTATGAACTGCCATCAGACCAGCGATGCTTTACAGGACAAAATGTTGGCCTATTAAGAAATAACAGATGAACAAGATGAGTAGCGGAAATGAGAATGTTGAAGTGGATTTGTGGTAAGACTAGACAAGACAGGATTAGAAATGAAACGATTCGTGAGATGGTATGTGTAGCATCTATAGAAGAGAAGTTGAGGGGAAATAGGCTAAGGTGGTTTGGGCATGTCTACCGTAGATCAAGAGATGCAGTAGTTAAGAGAGCGGATAAGATAGTTTTGGGTAGCAATGCTACGGGGAGAGATAGACCTAAATTGACATTAGATGTTGTGGTACGTAAATATATGAGTATAGTAGGTTTGTGTGAACAAGTGGTCCTTTACAAAGCTCAATGGAGAAAAATGATTCATATAACCGACCCCAAGTGATTGTGACATAAGGCTCGGTTTGGTTCCAGCAACCGTTGGGACTATTACTAGAGAGGATACCCTTTCGTTTTTGGACAGCTTGAAAAATGTAATTAATCATGATTTTCCTCCAAGTAACCTGTTCCTTCAAGTCCACAAAACAGATAACTTGGCAACGTCTTGGATATTTTCCTGGTGGTTTTGGTTTACTCTTTCAAGGTCAAACCAGAACACATACAAGAGAAGCAACAGCAACAACCTAGGGTATCGATTCTACGACATGGAGTTAATTTCCAAGGCTTAACCAGGCTCAAATTTCGCACCCTATCTTTGCTAGAAATGACTTAAAAACGAAACCGAGTGCCAGTGCAAGTAGTAAAACAAGCCTAATTGCATTCAATCCAGAGAAACTGCACATACTACATAACGTGACATGTTACAGTGAAATAAGAAGCTAGTCCAAGGAACAACTATACATTTGTACACTGTCACGATTTTCAACTGAAAGATAATATTCGTCAATACTATATATACAGGTACTGATGCAGATAAACACCAGTCAGCAAGTTCAAATGAGCAAAATCAGAACCTGTTTTGCCTCTCCTGAAGTGCGCACAATTTATCAGTGGCTGTGAAGCACCAGAAAAAAAAAAAAAAAAAAAGACGAAAAAACACAAAAAAAAAACTGGGTGAAAATGTTGATAATCAAACAACATGCATGACTATCAGGCAACTTGGGATTAGGGGGCTTACACCATTAGTTGAGTTCTCATCATTTCTACATTATCTTGTTTTCCACTTTCAAGATTGAATCGCCTCACCAAGTGATGAAGATGTCGTTGGCAAGTGGGAACCATTCAACTGAATCTCCCCATCATAGTGCACTTCAGAAGGTGGCAAAGATGTTCAAATCATACTCACACAGTGACTTCTGGCTTCTGGGTGAAGATTCTCAACTCTGCAATATATTCACTTGTTTCCCAGATCTCGGTTCTCGTGTAGGGAAACAATTCCTTTGTAGACCTTCCTATGCAGAACAGAAAAAAACTATCAAAGTATCAATATAAAAGCCAAATATCACAGAGAAATTAAATACCCCATATGTTACTCATATGGAATAGGATAATATTCATTGTTCAATGCATGAGCCAAAAAACGATATCCGTGAGAATACAGGATCCAATCACACAAAAACAGGACCCAATCACACAGATTAATACATAAAACTAACAAACTATAGCCACACAAACTAACCTAATTAATTGACCCAGCAACCTCCAATATATCAAGCTTATCTCCAACACCTATTAGCTTCGTAGCTTGTACTAGTCATCAGCCATAGATTTGTCATGTGCACTTGAAAGGAACTTTGGAATAACATCACTTAGTAGAAAATCCTTGTATAGAGGAGGATTTTCTTCTGATATCAATTCTTCTATTGGCCCATACGGCTTCAAAGGTACTACGACACCAATGAAAAAGCACACCACCGAAATTCTTGGTCCAGCAAGGTTGGCCACGACTCTATGATCAACACTCTTGAACTTGCCATTGGATATCATCTGAAAACAAAATAAGGTCAAAAAGGATTTTAAAGTTTTTGCATTGCAATAAAGTTCGCAAGAGATATATTTACTAGGAACAAACCTCTAGGAGAACCCCAATGTTAACTACCAAACCTCCAGAAATTGGATGAACATCAACCCACTGAGTTTTATGCATGACTTGGAGGCCTCCAAGTTGGTCTTGCAGCAGGATAGTGAGGAATGTAGGATCCAAGTGCTTGCGAGCTCCCAAAGTTAGCTCTGGTTCTGGGCATGCTGGATAGTAATGGCCAAGAAAGGTGCGGTCTCTACCACATTCGAGAGCATTTAAGTGGTCATGTTTGAGGCCTAGAGCCTCTGATAATAACACAAATAGAGTATTTCCCAGGTTCGTAACATGCTGCATAAACTCAATTGCTGTAGCTCTGCAGATTTAATAGCCGAAGTATGTTATTGGATAAATTCTTGTCAGTGTCGATTGTGATTTGCAACGTGCTATATTCAAAAATCTTCTCTCTTTCCAAAGTGAAAAAGGTTGGAATGGGTGACCAACTTAGTATTAGTAACCCCCTTGGTTGCGACTAGAGGGGTTTGCACATGCCGTGTTCTGAGGTGTTCGACATATATAGTTAATAGCTAAAGGACCACATACCTGCACACACTGGGGATTTCATCAGGGTCAATTTGATCTGAATGAAGCATATAAAGGGTCAAGGTGTCCCTCCTCTGATGCTATTCGGACTTCATTCACAATTTTTGCGCGCTCATCACTTCCTTCAATGGCACTGACATCAATAATTGGAATCTGTAAATCGCTCTTGTGCCTGTCGAACTCCTCAGCAAGTTCATCAGGTGGTCGAATGAATATCTTTGGCACTTTTGCCACCCCAGCATCTATTAGCCCTTTTACACCGGCTTTTGAATCATCAAAAGCCTTCAGCTCTTCTTCCCTGTTGTAGTTCACTTCTATTTCAGCTGAGAATTCTTTGGAGCCTGAGATGTCCATATTTTGATCCATCTATCCCTTGGTTGGTTTTTTGGATTGCGGTAGTATCTAAGTTTCCAAAAAAGGATGTGGGTCAATTACTTGAAGTACTCAACAAGATTTTTGAACACCATTTTTTGTGTCGTTTTTAGTAGTCAGCAGGTTCTTGTATTAACAAAATAGGGTGGATGACAAAAGGTGGGACGACCCTGTTGGAGGCAAGAGCACACACACAAACTCACAATATGAAGAAGAAGATAATATGGGAGAACGTACACTTGTACTATATAGGTGAAAGTGTTGTGACCACGATTGTCATCCTCTCCGGGGCCGGCTTAGGCAGGCGAGGCATGCATCATTGGTGGAGGTATATAGGAGCCGGAGGGGGGCCGGCCCCTCCCGAAATTTAAAATATTAGATATAATTTGAACAGCAATCTCTGAAAATCTAAATAATTTTGATTTGATCTAGTCAAAAATTTGAATTATTTTACATTGTGATGTAAAAAAATTCAATTTCTTTCATATACGAAAATAATCCCACATGTAAATTTCAATTGTCGACAATAAAACAAAAGAATGTCATATACGATATGTTATGTACTACAGAAGCTACACCATATATTCAACATATTTTGCATGAAAATAGTCTCTTAAGTCGGTCCAAAATTCTGACTCTACCTTCGCCACTGCTTTTACAGGTACTATATACAGGAAATCGATTTCTGCACTCTCCTAATTGAAGCAAAATTCTTCGGGGATCTTGTAGTAACGAAGTCACTACAGGAGTACTGTAGTAAGTCCTCTTAGCCGTCTATCTCAGCAATCAATGGTCCGAATTTAAAAAAAAAAACTCTTTTGGATGGCTGAAATAACTCACTACAAGCTATAGTGACTTTGTTATAGGATCCCCTCTTCCATGCAAACACTCTTTTTTTGTCTTGTAGCAGGTGAATTTGCGAAACAGTTTTTGAAATTTGTAAAAAGTGTGCATGTGCGGACTATTTTATAAAGTCACCTGCTAAAATACAAAAAGAAAAAAAAAAGTTTTTGCATCAATGGAGTGTAGAAATCGATGTCCTATATTCAATTGAGGCTGCGTTAATGGGCTAGTGAATGATTCACAGACCCACATCAGGCCCAACATTTCCTGGCCCAATTTCAAATTCCTTTGCCTCCTTGTTAGTGGGTCCAGATAATTTTAACAAAAAAGCTTGTCTACTCTGTATTTTTTTTTTTCAACATTTAACACTGTTAAACTATTAATATTTTTTACTTATCAAAAAAAAAACTATTAATATTTTCTTACATCAGTGCGAAAAAAAATTCAATAATTAATAAAAAAACTTTTACTTTTTAATTAAAAAAGTGACCAAAATTTCAAAAATAAACAGATGATGTGATGGATGGAGTACCTCAATAGAGTTGATGAATAGTGGGTCTAGTCCTTTGACATATGACCACTGGATCAATTTATCGTTTGATATATCATCCATTTTATTTGGTCGTTTATTTGTCTTTATGTGTGCAATTTGTTCTTTTTCATTTGTATTAGTTGCACGCGGTAAGTTGTACTCCCTCCGTCCCATTTTCATTGTCCATTATTTATTTTGTCACTTTTGAGTCTATTGCATATATCTTTCAATTTATAATATTTTTTTATGATTTTGATATCTTTGTATTATAGAACAAATTGAAATCTATCAAATAAGATCCATATTGCATATTTTTGGAGATTCACATCGGAAGAAATAAGCGATTGAAAACTGACACGAACATCAAAAAATGACAATGAAAATGGGACAGAGAGAGTATTATTCAGTCATCATTAATGAATTTCTAACTCTTCCACTAAAAAAAATAGGGTTGATCACCTATCATCGTTTGAATTTTCAGAGGAAAGAAAGGATAATATTCATGTTTCTAGTAGTAATTTGCGAGAAAACGTAGGCGTTTTTAGCATATCGTTCACATAAATAAATAAGTTTTGGCATTTTACCATCTTGTTCACGGTAACTAACAACTTGTTAACAAAATTTTTTTTGTTACAGTAACTCTACTCACAAATCCATCTACAACTTATTCACTATCAGAAATAACTTGACATTTCTCAACAACTTATTCATTATCGAAAACACCTAAAAACTTGATTGCTTCAAAAAAATTCTCACAACGTATTCGCTACCGAATACATCCAGCAACCTTAAGTTAAATATGGCATCTTGACCTTTGTTCATTGCCATAATTAATGGTTCTTTATTTTTTTATTTTTGTCAATACATGAAGGTGTTAGTGGGGGGTGTTAGAGTTAGCACATGAGGATCCAAAGGCTATGGCCCCCAAAGCCTCGCCCCCTATGGGACTTGAACCCTGGTTACCACTGGGGGAGGGAGATAAGCAACCAACTTCACTAGAAGTGGTTCCCATAATTAACAATTCGCTAGCTATTTTATAGTAAGTTATTATTGGAGATGCTTTTCCATTTACTTGGCGAGGAGGTGTTCATGGTCTTAGCTGATATAATGGCCAAGGGTGGCGATAATGCCACTGCCCTTTTTGCTAGGGACACAACAAATTAAGTTTACTGACTACTATAAGCCTTGTTCATTCAAAAAACCACGACAATTCAACTCACTCTCTCTCCCTCTCTCACATCGTTTTTGCACATTGCAAAGCAAACTCAATTTTCCATTCTATCAAGCTCCCCTTCTTTGAAGACGTGAGACCCAACTCACCGCTGTTGATCCCAAAGTAGAGACATATCATGTGGTGAAGGCCTTGTATCATGATCACTCGCAAAATCTGCATCCACATATCCTCTCACCACCAAGTCTGTTCTTCCAAAACACAACGATACATCTGCGGATCCGCAGAGGTACCTCAGTAATCATTTGACAGCTTCCCAATGCTACTTCCTCGGATTGCTTGTAAACCTAGTCACAACTCCCACTGCATGCGCGATGTCCGGCCACGTGCAGACCATTACGTACATCAGACTACCGATGGCCGAGGCATACGGTACCTTGGCCATGTGCTCCTTTTCAGCATTTGTCTTCAGAGACTGCATGTCAGAAAATCTAAACTAACTTCCCAAAGGCACGCCAACTGCCTTGGCGTTCTGCATATTGAACCTTTCCTGAACCCGTTCAATATACTTAGCTTGACTCAACTTCAAGACCCCTTGAGTTCTGTCCCTGCTGATTCTCATCCCAAGTATCTGCTTCGCTGCACCCAGATCTTTCATAACAAACTCTGCTGCCAACTCTTGCTTCAACCTGTTTATGTAGCTCGCTTTACAACGTTTAAGATAGCAACAGTGATCCGCATGGCACCTTGCATAGCCACTGCACTGCATGAAATTGTCAAACTTCTTGTACCACTATCTAGGAGCCTGTTTTAACCCATACAGACTCTTCTTAAGTCTGCACACCATCTCTTCCTTACTCTTCTCAATGAAGCCAACAAGCTGCTTTATGTAGATTTCTTCATCTAAGTCACCATGAAGAAACGCAGTTTTAACATCCAACTGCTCAAGGTAGAGATTTTTTGCAGCTACCAAACTCAATACCACTCTGATAGTGGTCAGCTTCACAACTGGAGAAAAAATCTCTGTGAAATCAACTCCTTCTTTCTATTGGAAGTCCTTCACAACCAATCTGGCCTTAAACCTCTTGCTGTCGTTGCTCTCCTGCTTGACGCGGTATACCCACTTGTTTTGTAGCGCCTTCTTCCCCGCAGGAAGCTTGGCCATCTCCAAAGTCACATTCGAGTGAAGAGAATCCATTTCCTCTTGCATAGCACGTCCCACTTCACAGCGTCACCGACCTGTAAAGCCTCGTCATAGCAAGATGGTTCCTCGCTATCTGTCAAAAGCAAGTAATCCAGCGACGAAAGGTATTTTTTATTAGGTTTGGGTACCCTGGTTGATCTCCTTACCACGGTAGCTGGTGAGCTAGATCCTGTCTCGGGAACTGCCCTAGACTCTGTCTGCAAGACTGCCTTTGTCCGTGGGACTGCCTCATCCGTCCGGTTAGATCCCGACTCATCCCCACTGCTTTTTGGAAGATTCTCCAAGCCAAAGTACTCAGGTCCATCATCTCGCGGGACCACTCCCGCAGGACCCTCTCCCTCGGGACCTTCTTGGCTCTCAACAGAACTCTTACTGCATTGTTTGTTATCCTTGTCATTGTACATCACCGACTCATTGAATATGATATCCTGACTTCTGATTATCTTCCGATTTTTCTCATCCCAGATACGATAACCAAACTCATCGCTGTCGTACCCAATGAACGCGCACTTCAGTGACTTAGCATTTAGCTTGTTTCTGACTTTGTCATTGAGATGGACATAAGCAACACAGCCGAAAACCTTCAAGTATGAGAGATTTACCTATTTATCGCTCCAAATCTCCTCCGGTATCCCAAAGTTCAATGGAACTGATGACCCATAATTGATCAAGTATGCTGTTGAACTGATCGCATCTGCCCAAAACTGCTTGGGCAACCCCGCGTGTATCCGCATGCTCCGCACACGCTCTGTCAGTGTCCTATTCATCCGCTCTGCGATGTCATTTTGTTGCGGAGTTCCTGAAAGATTCTTCTCTAAACGGATCCTGAATAGAGTACTGGCTCTCTTGTACTCTCCCAGTTCATACTCTCCCCCATTATCTGATCTCAGACACTTCACCTTCAAGTTTGTCTCGTTCTCTACTCTGGCTTTCCACTTCATAAAATTTCAGATACCTCTGACTTGTGTTTCATGAAGTAGACCCATACCTTCCTCGAGTGATCATCGATGAAAGTAACAAAGTATCTCGACCCGCCAAGAGAATGCACTGGTGCGGGACCCTATACATTAGTATGAAACAAGCTCCAGCTTACTTAGCTTGGGAGGTCTGTCACTTATCTGGAAATTAACTCGCATCTGCTTGTCGAAGATACAATCTTTGCACATGTCGAAATCCACTGATTCAACTGGCAGCTTTCCGCGTGTCTGCAGAACCTTCATTCCCTTCTTGCTCATGTGTCCCAACCTCTCGTGCCACAGACTTGAACTCACCTGGCTTTTCGGCCATGTGCCTTCCATCGCCGTCCTTCCGCGGGACTACCCCTGCGGAACCATCGTTGTCCCTCCGCGGGACTACCTTTGCGGGACCATCGTTGTCCCCTCGTGGGACCACCGCGAGTCCCTCCGCGATACCAAGTGTATGACTCCCATTTGAAGTCAAATAGAGAGTACCGACCTTCTTTTCGCGTGCTACCACCATGGTACCGTTGGAGACCTTCCATGCGTCTCCTGTGAATATTGAAGTATATCCCGCTGCTCCAGTTGCCCAACTGAAACAAGATTCCTCTTCAGCTGTGGGACGTGTCTGACATCCTTCAAACACCATTTAAACCCTTGTGTTTCAATCTGCACATCACCCATTCCCACTATACTACATGGTTCATCATCGCCTAAGTATACTTGCCCGAAGTCGTCTGCTGCATAGTTCTTTAGAACCCCCTTGCTAGCAGTTGCGTGGAATGAGGTGCTCGAGTCAACCACCCATGACTCCGCGATACTGTCCATCGAATGAATAAGTGCATCCTGCACGATGTGGGCCTCCTGCTCACCATTATTCTTCTTTGGAGCTTTACAAACTGAAGACATGTGACCCGCCTGGCCACAGTTCCAACATTCACCTTTGATTCTGCGGACCTGTGTCTTGCCGTGGGACTTCTTGTTGCGCGACTTTGACTAGCTCTTGTTCTGGTTTTGACCACCCCTGTTATTCTTCTTTGGAGCTTTACAAACTGAAGACATGTGACCCGCCTGGCCACAGTTCCAACATTCACCTTTGATTCTGCGACCTGTGTCTTGCCGTGGGACTTCTTGCTGCGCGACTTTGACTAGCTCTTGTTCTGGTTTTGACCACCCCTGGTCTGGCCTCTACCCCTCTGCTCAAAACTTAGAGCTGAGCCTGACACTCCCTCGAGCGATTTTCTTCTAACTTCCTCAGTCAGAATCAAACTGACTATATCATTCAGTTTGAGTTTCTCCTTCCCAACTGAATTACTGATCGCGGTAACCGTACCCTGCTAGCTCTCTAACAACTGAGATAGGATCAACAAGGCTTCAATCTCGTCGTCGAACTCAATACCAACAGAGACCAACTGGTCCACTATTGTATTGAACTCGCTGAGATGCTTCATAAACGAACAACCTTCAGGCATCTCGAAGTTGAATAACTTCTTCATCAAGTGCACCTTATTTGCCGCAGATGGCTGCTCGTACAGCTCCACGAGTGCGTCCATCAGGTCGAATGCAATTTTTTCTTTCAATATATTGTGCGCGACTAACTTCGAGAGTGATAACCGGATCAGGCCAATCGCCTTTGATAAAGAACCTCCCATTCCACGTCAGTCTCCCCTTCTTTTTTCTTTCCTTCTTCTTTACCCAACAGCGGCCAGTAAAGATCTTTCTGATACAGATAGTCCTCTATCTGCATCTTCCAGAAAGCAAAGTTCGTGCCATCTAACTATTCGATCTTCGATTTTCCATCTTCTAAACCCATAGCTCTTGCGAAAATTCGGACTGCCCAAAAGTTTCAAATGGAAAACTGTTGAGCACCCATACCACAACCTGTGGCTCTAATACAAGTTATTGGGAAATTGAAGCCGCGCACTCAGACTCACAACGAACAAATCACTCAGGATCTTGGAATATTATCGTCACAGAAAACAAAGCAGAGAAAAAGTAAGAGAAAGAGGAACAAAAAAATAGAACACACAGATATACGAGATTCGGCAACTTGCCTACATCATCGGGAGCCACACCAATCCATTATGAACAAAGAAAACTAAATATTACAAGTCTTCTCTTTCTGAAAAAAAATTTCTTTTGCACACACTCTCTCTAGAATTCTCTCTGGCTACACAAACAAATGAATACAACAACTCATATTTATAGGCAACCCCTAAGTGACAGCTGGACCCCTCCAACCAACTTGAGCCGCGGCCCACGGCTCATCCTGGTCGCGAGCCTGCCTGTCGCGCGCTACCTGCAGCAAGCATGACTGCGTGCCTACCTGTCGCGGAACTCTCTGCGCTGGCCGCGGAACCCTCTACGCAGGTCGCGGATCTCTATTGCTGAACTCTGTTGCTGAAAGTTTTCTGCATCCCCAACAAGCACTGGTGCGGGGAATCCAATTAAAGTCGGAGTACGTAATTGCTCTGTATGAACTGGCCCTAAAGGAATTGATAATAGAGCTTTCGAACTTGAGATCTCGGGGGGGAGCAAACCCTTAAGTTTCAGGCCTTGACCATCAGGCCAACCTCTTGGGGTTTCAAAGTTACAAATATACCAACCATGTGCTACCATTGTTTTGACGCTCCTTCAAGATTGGTTTCGTTTTAAAAATATACCAATCGTGAACATTGTTTTGAAGTTCGTTAATTTTTCAAATCAAGCTCAAATAAGTTGCTACTCAACTCGTTTAGCTACATTCAAAAAAAAAACTCGTTTAGCTTGTGTTTTGTATTTAAAAAAATCAAACTACTCATGATTGACTCGATACTTGTCTCATAAACAAGTTGAGCTTAACCATATTTTTGAAACTTGTTATGTTTTCAAAGCAAGCTTGAATCAACTGTTTGACTCGTTCAACTCGTCTATTAGCCTAGACTTCCGGGCAATGTCCAGACAAGTTTGATTCCAACCAGTTCGGTCCAATTTTGGACCATTTGTGGGCTCTTCCCGGGCCCACAACAATGATCGAAACCGTTCACTTTTTAGAGCTCGTTGAGAACATTGATCACGCCAAAATCACATTGATCTTGGGATATCATTTGATTTGATATCGAAATACATTTATCTTTAGATAATTGTATCAAATGAATTGCAATCCAGTATTACACACTTTTTTTTCTAACAAACTTAATACAAACTTAATGCATTTAGAAATCATATTAAACGGTATCTGATCAACGTGATTTTTAGAGTGGTTAATGTTCTCAACGAGCTCTAAAAAGTGAACGATTCCGATCCAAAACTTAACAACTGGTTGGAATCAAACTTGGCTGGACCCTTGCCCTAGACTTCCGGCGATTGTACTATGTGGTAAAGAAATTAATTACCTTCACATAAGTCAACACAAATTACGATCTTTGTAAAGCGATATTTTAGGGAATAAAAAATAAGAAGAACTAACCGTGCACGATAGTGCCCGACTTTATTGATACAAAATAGGACAATTTCTATTATAAAACAGAAGGTGTGGGGATAAATTGTTGGAACGGTTTAGATTCATTTGATCAAAAGGCTGTAATGTATCATTCCACTTCCCGGTTAAGTGCCCATGGTTTTCACATAAATCACACAACTGCCATCCCCTTCCAACTAGGATGCGTAGTGCCGTAGGCACGGGTTAGCACTAGTCATGGATAATATATAGTACTAGTGTTAGCCCGTGCCTACGGCACTACGCATCCCGGTTGGAAAGGGATGGCAGTTTTGTGATTTAGGTGAAAATCATGGGCACTTAACCGGGAGGTGGGAGGATGCACTACAATCTTTGGATCAAATGAATCTAAGCCGTTCCAACAATTTGTCCCCACACCCTTCTGTTTCATAATAGAGATTTTTAAAAGTTTTTGAACTGCAGAATAAAACTTCAATCATGGATTTGGATCCTCTTTATTTCTAGTAGAAATTTGGGTTATAAAATTAAATCAAGTAACTGCGTGCACAGTGTCATATAGTGCCATTGTTAAAAAAAAATTAATTAATTCTCCCTTGAATTCCTGAGTTTGAATATCATATTTATTGTTGTGTCATTTCCATAGCTACGGATCACAAAAATAAATATCCTCATTTTTTTTTTATCATAGATTGCCGACAAAAAAAGAAAAGAAAAGAAATTGACATAGAAATTCCTTACTGTGGCTCTTACACAACTTTTGATCAAGAAGAAATAAAGATCATAATACTTGTACAAAGGAGACAGTTGACGAAAGTCTTTCATCATAGATTGACAATACAATAAGGGCCTTCATTTTTGCCTCAAAATGGAGCGTAACTTTTTCATTATTCTGTATCCAGCTTAAAATACCGATTGATCTAGAGACCAATCACATCGTCCATTTGGTAGGATGAATTGGGGGTATATATTGGCCTAGAAGAAAAATCGATAGCAGTAGTCAAATTCCAGACCAAAGGCTTTCTAACCCCGGGTAACTTAGGTATAGAACAGGTAGCTAGTTAAACGATGCAACCAAATATATATATGAGAAAAATAAGATTAGGTTCTATGATGTATGGTGAGAGCATCATCGATCCTGAGTGGATTTGATGTGTAATTTTTTTTTATAGGCAAAAAGTTTATTGAGAAAAACTTGACATATGACACATCAAGTTGGGTGAGGAGGGGAGATCCAACCACGGGTCGGAGACAAAGCCCAAAAACACATAGGGCAAGCCCGAAATACCTAAATACAATTGAAATTCAACTACAATAAAGCCCAAAACAGCCCAAATCCAAACTGTTAGCCGGTGGAGTCAACACCCAAACACCGTCTTTCAACCTAGCAGACTTATATACGATCAGAAGCTACAGGATTCACAATCAAGTGGGGTCAGACCCAACACCGTCTTTCAACCCGGAAACACAGCCCCTGATCAGGGCCGGCCACCACGAACGGTTCCGAGCAGTGCCCCGAACCGGTGGAATGGAACTAAGTTCAGGGGAAGGATAGAAGTAGGGCTGTAAATGAACTGAGCCGTTCGTGAACTGTTCGAGGCTCGACTCGGTAAAGGCTCGTTCGAATTCGATTCGTCTACTTAACGAACCAAACCTGAACCTCAATTTTAGGCTCGATTAGGCTCGCGAACCTGGAGTATATGTATATCATGGGAATTTTATATAGTTACATATTGAATATTTTAAAACTTGTACAAGTCTAAATGTTTACAATTACTAAAAACTAACTTATGTATACGTTTTTATCAGTTTATATGTATATAAACGTATTTATGTACATACTAAAATTTTTACTTGCAGTTTTAGACTTGTATGAGAGCATAAATATATGATATTATTAGATCGTTAAGGCTCGTGAACAAGCTCGAGTTCGACCCAAACCTAGACAAGCTCGGTTCGAGTTCGGCTCGTCGTACTTTTCATTGAGTTCGGCTCGAGCTCGAGTTCGCTAAAAAACTTAATGAACGAATCTGAACATTCTAATATTCGGCTCGATTCGACTCGTTTACAGCCCTAGATAGAAGCAATGAAAGGAAGCACAATTTTTTTATCTTGTTATTAGGAGCGTGAGAGAGAATAATAATCACTCAAATCATTAAATTAACTTTGAAGCTTATACTAATTTGGGGTTTGATTGCGAATTCGACTCTCATCATAAAAAAATCCTTACAGTTACTAGAGGTTTGTAACCACAGTATTTAATTTCAAGACTTCAGAATTATTAAGCGCAGCTTAAGATGACCCTAACACGCGATTATCAAGAAACAAAACGTGGCTTCCGTAATTGCCAGCATTATATTACTCCCTCCGTCCATTTTTAAGTGTCCTGCTTCGTAACTCCAACTTATTAAAAAGACATCATTATTATACCTTTCACATCAACTTTTTTTCTCCACTTTCCCTACTTACCCATTATCATTACACTTTTACTCACTAACTTTTCAAAATGGAATCTACTTTTAGGGACAAAATAGACAATGCACCAATTTTTACCCACTAACTTTACAAAATGGACACTTATTAAGGAACAGCCCAAAATGGAATACTAGACTATAAAAAAGGGATGGAGGGAGTAGAAAATAATGTAACCTTCTTTATCCTAAAACTTGTGGAAGGTAGGGCCCCAACATAGGTTTGACTAAAATTTAATTTCTTGCTCAATTTATAATTAATAATTAATAATACTGCTTGGTATGACGGGCCTCTTCCAGCAGTCTAGAACCATAACAAAACACCAAGTTGTAGAATGATGTAGTCCAAGTGGGTGACATAGGTTAATTTAAACAACTCAACAAACCGTTTAGGTTAATTTTAGTATATAAAAACTACAGTTGAGGCCATTGTTAATTGTTGATTGTTTAATGACTAGTTGTCACTAAGATATATTGACATTAGTTTACTTTCATTTTTCTAATCCAAAACTAGTTTCTTGATTTACCATGCGCCTATTAAGGAATTAATTCACCATTAAAATAACTTGGTATATGTTAGAAAACATGACACCACAACGATACAAGTTTAATCGATCTCTAGGCCGTTAGTTGTTCGATGGTATATTTCCTTGAATAGGAGTTTGAAATTAAAAGTCTTGACTTCCTCGATCGGCTACTTCATGGACTCGATCCGGCGGAGAATGACGATCAAAATCAGAATCGTTACTCTCTTGCAGGTTCACTAGGGTTTCTTCATAAAGAGCGTAGGCTTGAGCGCTAGATCCATTTATTGACGGAGGCACCCTTTTGATTCGGGTGCCAGGGCCACTCCCATATAGTCACCCTATATTTTATGTAAAATATAAGCACACTCAAATCTCGAATATTTAAAATAAAATAGAATCATAATTAAAGGTAAATAACTTTGGGCCGGGTAGATTTTCACACTCCCTTTTTCCACAATTCGCACTTTCTTTTTTGTCTTTAGGTTATGAGTTTTCGGCACTCACCTTACCTGTAAAACCCAGCTCCGTTCTTGTTAGGTGGAAGGACGGATGCTACTTCTAGTGTAGTGTTGGTTCAAATAGTAAAATAAATCCATTTACTCCGTTCTTACGAAGACTTTTCAGAAAAGAATTGCTAAATTATTTTTTTTAAGGCTTATGGTGATGATCAGCCCGGCCACAATTCTTCAAAACTGGATAGCACCGGCCGTATGGACCGTTAAAAACTGGACGTAGCGAATTCTTCTGATCTACATGAGTTCATACTGGAACTGAATGTTGATCCAAAAAGGAAAAGAAAAAAATAAAATAAAATAATAATAATAATAATAATAATAATAAGGGAAAAAAACCGAAATGGTCCCTATAGTTAAGTGTTTGTATCAACTTGGTCCCTATAGTTGTAATTGGCTCGATTTACACTCTGTACTTTCTATTTTGTTCCAATTTGGTCCAATTGCTAACTGCCGTTAGTCTGCCGTTAAGTTCTTTTAACTAGGGGTGAGCAAAAAATCCGTCAAACCACGAATTCAGTCCAAACCGAAAGATTTGGTTCGGGTTTTAGTAGTATGGTTTGGTCGTGGTTTAAAAAAATTGGAAACCGCGTTATATGATTTGGTTCGTGGATTCATATTCACGGTTATGGTTCCAAACCGATCTGAACCGTATAATACATACACACACATAATTTAATTTAATTATGATTCACCAAATAAATATGAGAGCTGTAATCAACTACTTTTCCAATTTATTGATCCTATTAAATTCACCGCGATATTTAGTTTTTCTTCTCTGCCAAGATAATTTAAATTAAACTTCTACCACTCTTGTTTGAGTTGAGCCATTTTGTAATCCACCTTTATAAGGAGTATATAAGTCACACCAACAAAAAACAAAACAAAAAAAAAAATTACAAATGACCCAATAAAAGTAGATATATGAGAAGTGATCAACTTTGCCCAAGAACCAAAATGAGAGTTTTGTTGCAAAATCAAAGTGATCTCCATTTTGCAAAATAAAAAAAATTACCTACACAACATCAGATCCGTTTTAGCAAAATCAGAGTGATCTCCATTTCGCTAGTCAGCAATTGTGATATATATAGAAGTTTAATTTAAATTATCTTAGCAGAGAAGAAAAATTAAATATCGCTGTGAATTTAATAGGATCAATAAATTGGAAAAGTAGTTGACTAAAACTCTCATATTTATTTGGTGAATCATAATGAAATTAAATTATGTGTATATATATATATATATATATATGTATGTGTGTATTATGCGGTTCGGATCGGTTTGGAACCATAACCGTGAACATGAAACCACGAACCAAACCATATAACGCGGTTTCCAATTTTTTTAAACCATGACCAAACCATACTACTAAAAACCCGAACAAAACCTTTCGGTTTGGACTGGATTCGCTGTTTGACGGATTTTTTGCTCACCCCTAGTTAAAAGGACTTAATGGCAAACTAACGGCAGTTAGCAATTGTACCAAATTGGAACAAAATGGAAAGTACAGAATGTTAATCGAGCCAATTACAATTACAGGGACCAAGTTGACACAAACACTTAACTACAGGAACCATTTCGGTTTTTTTCCCTAATAATAATAATACTCCAGGAACTGATCAGAGCAGCTGAATTAACGCACATGCATGCCGATTGACCTGACCTGACCATTGCCGTTCCTACTCGATCGACGCATGAAGCAAAATTAAGCTGCGTACGTGGTCTCGTGGGTCCACCAAGCCCAGGTGCAAAAGGCCACGCGATGACATGCGCTAGCTAGCTGCATGCCAACATATTCGATCACAGCTACTGTTAAAAGATTTGTTCGAACTAGGATCGATCTCGAGGGTCAGATGGCGGCAACCGGCAACAACTCATGACAGAGAGAGAGAGAGAGGAGAGATTATTAGTGTCTTGGGCACCACCGCGTGTTCTTTCGCATGGGATTCATGCATTTGGGGTCGAATCCTAGCTATATATCAATACGTGGTAGAGAAAGGTCTTGGGACACCACGTGACGGTGGCTTACAGTGGCGCGCACAGAGACACTGAGGGTTCATTTCTGATAAATTAAATAGACTACAGGTTAATGACAATAGTCAAGTTGTTTTCCTTAAATAATATTTTAGTTTATGTATGTGAGGATCGGAGAATGATATATCTAAAAATCCGCGAAAACACATGGACTTTAAATCATTCATTAGTCCGTTTAGTATAGCGAAAATGCACTCTCAATAATTTTCCCTAATGGAAAGAGAAATTCTTCAGTGCCGAGCGGGCACCAGACAGCTGGTGCTGAACACGCATCTTGGCAGTCCAAACGTGTTTTGGACGGTCCAGATCTGTTTGGGCTTGAGGGAGTGTTTTGGTAATTTTACACTTAAAAATTACCCAGACAGATCTGGACCGTCCAAAATACGTTTGGACGGTTTTTGGACGACCGAGATGGTGCTCGGTATCAGCTGTCCGGTGCCCGCTAGGCACTGAAGAATTTCTCCTAATGGAAGGGGTTGTTCCCCTGATGAAAAAAAGGCGGGTTGTTCTCCTGATAAAAAAAATACTATTAGAGGGTTGACTATTTGAACTCATGCGTGAAGATTGGCGAAATAAATCTAATAGATTTTTTAATATGCAGGAGATTATTTAATTGTAGATGGAATAGTACCCAAAATACATATTATACCGCGTCTCTAACGCCAATATTAACTAAGTTTCAGGTTATCAAAAAAATATATTATTAATTTTCATGTCTTGCAAACCTTCTCTCTATGAGTTTTCTACATAAAATTTTGCTTGTAACTATTTTTTATAAACTCCGGGTGTTCAAAGGAATTTCAATGGCGGCTCCAAGATTTTAGTTTAGCGGTGATAAAAACATAAAGATTTTTTTTTATGTATAAAAGGCACAATATGAAATGAATTTTTTTATTATGATTGAACTTTTTTGTATTATCTACATACTCACAAATTTAAGTGAATTTTTTTTTTACTTTGACTACTCATGAACAATTCAGTGCAAAAAATATGAAAAAGTATGAGAAAAAAAAATCAAACTATATGTAAAAAAAATGCAAAAATTTCGTACATTTTTCGAGTCCAGGGGGTTCGCTTGAACTCCCTCAAATGAATGTGGAGCCGCTCATGCTAGTTTTTGTACGCACACCTCAACTAATCATTGGAGGCTCAATCCCATCGTCTACCTGTTGAGAGCCCGATTAAGCAGGGACAAAAGCTCCTCGGATGTGTAAAAGAAAAAGGGTACATTGGGTACACGTTTCTCAAAGACAGATTCAATAAGGTATTTTTATTTAGGGAGTTCTAATGTCATGAATTGAATAAATATTTTGTGGATTTAACTTATTTATTTTTTCAAAAGAAAAGTACAATTTTATTAACTTGAGAGAAATTTACAAGAAGATAATGCGGAGAAAGGCAATAATTACATTTGTATATATGCAGAGGTGGGTGAAAGGTTAATTATTTTGAAATACTGCGGTAAAACTCACGCGGAAGTTAAATACCGTGGTTCGGATAACAAACCACCATGTAAGCATACTGAACCCTATTAATATAGTTCCAACCGGCCAGAGTGTGCCACTAATGGGTTCAGATCTTCTCCAGTCCTATGATTTGGACTGGACGAGACAGTTCAGATCGGAACCGTCTATTAGTATTAGTATAATCAATGGTCCAGATCGGAACAGTCCATTAATTAAGTTTCATGTCTTGCTATCTATATCTATAGTAACTATTTCTTTAAAAAGCTCCGGGTGTTCAGACTAGTTTATGCACAACTCAACTAATAGACTGGGGGTTCAATCCCATCGTCCCCCAGCTGAGAGCCCGATTAAGTCAGAACAAATCCCATATCGACTGGCCCCATAATATATAGTTCATATATAACACTTGGGATTAAAAAGAATTATTACTTATTAAAATCTACAAAATTTGGTTACTGGAATAAACAGTTTAATCCGATCGATTTACCTCAAAAGGATTAAGTTGTAAAATGAAATCAATAAACTGTTGATTTTTGTAGGTCAAATGGTATTTAATTGAATACCTATAATCAAATTGTACTTGGGTGTGAAAAAATGTAAAAGGGTAAAATAGGGTACATGTTTCTCAAAAACAGACTAATATATTTTACTTAGGGAGTTCTATTTTTTTTGACAAAAGGAGAGAAGTGTTATTAATCTGAAAGGCGTAAAAGCCTAAACATCAGACAGTTGGGAACCCCATAGGGGCAAAATGGAAGTCCACAGACCAGACCAACCATTCAAAAGAGCCTTTTGAGCACAACAATGTGCAGCTCGATTACAATCACATTTAACAAAACCAAACTCACAGGAAGAAAATGATTCTTTCAGAGCTAATGTACAATAAAAAATAATAGCCGATATATCAATAGGTGGATCTAGAGAGGTAGAACATTTCCTCACTATCGCCTCCGCATCCGATTCAATAACCACTTTAGAAAGTTTTAGATCAATCCCCAACTTCAAACCATCTCGAATAGCCATAGCCTCAGCAATTCTTGACGAAGTAATACCAGTGTGAATACTCAAGAAGATACCAAGGACCTTGCCATCATGACCTCGAGCTATTGCACCTGTACCAATAGAATTCGAACTCCAAGAGACAGCAGCATCCACATTAATCTTGGTTACATTCATCCCAGGGCGCTGCCACACTGAGGTCCATTACGAGTGGATCTCGACAAAGGTGATGGAACCTTAGAGTTAGCATCCTGAAACTCATAGAAATCTCCTTGCGCTTTACCACTAACCGCTTCCGTAGCCCAACATTTATCATTAAAAATAAATTCATTTCTAGCTCGCCAAATCCACCTACAATAAAGAAGAGTTATACCTAACGAGAAAGGAGGCATATGACTTTGACTGATATGTTCATGAATACAATCCCACCAATCTGTCATGTTTCTGCAATCAAGAAGCTCTTCAGGTCTTAAATGAAACGGAGAATGAATCCAGACTTTGATTGCAACCTCACACCGAAAAACAATACATGCGAGATTGATTCCTCTACCTTGCCACAACGAGAGCATACTGGATCGAATCTGATTTTGCGCGCAACTAGAGCCACATTTGTTGCCACCGCATTATTAAGACACTTCCACATAAATAGTTTCACCTTCGGATGGATTTGTAGTCCCCACAACTTCTTCCAAACAGTAGGAAGGACACCGGAAGAGCTCGTTTGACCCATGTGAATGTTCCCACAAATATCAGTCCCCTCCCTAGCAAGTCGGTAAGCCAACTTGACAGAGAAAGAACCATTGGGTGATGGGTGCCAAATCTTACGGTCCCGTCGATTTGTATAGCTAATCAGAATTGAGAGAATATGGTCGGCATCCTCTTTACTAAAAACCTCACGAACCAAAGCAACCTTCCAAGTTTTAGTGCTAGAATCAATCAAGTCAGCCACTTTCTCTATATCATTCCTCCTCACCGTGTGCCTATCAATTTTGCAATTTGTATGTCTTGGGAGCCAAGGATCTTCCCACACACGAATCTTGTTTCCAGAATGAACTTGCCATCTCCAACCCTTGTCAATTAATTCCCGTGCCCACACAATACTCCTCCATGCATGCCCAAGAAGACTGACTGGTAACTTTTGCATGCCAAAAAGACGTACTGGGAAAGCAGCGTCCTTTAAAGATATGTCGGAACAAAGATGATTCGCCTGCGATAAGTTTCCAACCCTGCTTGGCTAGCAAAGCCTTATTGAAGGATTCCATATCCCTCAAACCCAAGCCGCCATCCCCTTTGCATAAACTCAACTTGTCCCATTTAATCCAATGAATTTTCCACTCACCCTCCTTTGAACCCCACCAAAACCTCGAATCCTTGGAAGAAATCTGCTGCAAAAGAGTTTTTGGCAGACGAAAATAAGACATAGCATAGTTTGGAAGAGGCAATACCACATATTTTAATAAAACTTCACGGCACACATGATTACCCTGGTTGTCTTTCCATCTCCTTAGCCATTTAATAGTATTATCCTTAACATATGAAAGAAGATCACGTTTGGAATTACCATGAAAAACTGGAAGTCCCAGATATCTGGCCCTATTTGCTTCCATTGTGATCCCCACCTTTGCTGCTAAGAGGTTTCTACGTTGAGTTGGAGTATTGGGACTGAAAAAAACTGATGATTTCTCCTTGTTCACTTTCTGACCCGAGGCAGCTTCATACAAGTCAAGAATCCAATAAAGAGCTGCACAATCTTGATCTGTTGCATGACAGAATATAATAGAATCATCCGCGAATAAGAGGTGAGAAATGACAGGACAATGGTTATTAATCCGAAAACCCCGCAAAAACTTTTTACTTAGAAAGTCGTTGAAAAGAGCTGAGAACCCCTCCCCACATAAAATAAAATAAAAAGATACGGGGAGAGAGGGCATCCTTGCCGAATCCCTCGACTTGGTAAGAAAGTTTCACCCGCTTCCCCATTGACAGTGATCAAAAAAGAGACGGTCCTAATGCACTCCATGACCCATCCAATCCATAGGCTTATTTACCTTTTTGGTCCTCAAAGTATTAGCCAACTAACAATTTGATCCTCAATCTAGACATTTGTCCAATTTAGCTTCTGACATTTAAAATGCGAGTCAAAATGGTCCCGGCCCTAACGCTGTTCTTGATATTTAACCATCCAGCCCGTGTTTATTTTGGACATAATTTTTTTTTTAAAATTCCTCTCGTTCAAATGAACGAAATATAATCCAAAGACAAAAATATAATCCAAATCGGCAGTTCGCTTATAATACTTTGGGGACAACTTTATTAACATGAGAAATTTACATTTACAATATAAGTTAATACTGAGAAAGGCAAATTATAATTGCTATTTAACATTTTATATATGTTAAATTTCTTGGAGGGTTCCAACCTAAAACCAATTGGTAATAGGTTGAGTAACCTCTAGATTTTATTAACCTCTGATACCATGTTAAATTTCTTGGATCGAGAGTGAAAGGTTATAGTTCCAATCGGCCAGAGAGTGTCGTTGATAAACTGAGTTATTTTATTTATTTATTTATAGGCAACGTAATTTTAATAGAAATTCAACAAAAAACCTGATTTATTGTTTCTAAATCATGTTTGAAAGTCACAATACACTCCTCTTAAAAGTATGTATCATATACACATATTGTATGATTCATTTATAATATTTTGGTGTGTTTCATAACTTTGGCTTATTTACCTTTTTGGTCCCCAAAGTATTAGCGAGTGGCCAATTTGGTCCCCAATCTATACATTTGTCCAATTTCGTCCCCAACGTTTAAAATGTGTGTCAATTTCGTCCCCACCCTTAACACCATCCCTCCTGTCCGTTAAAATGGAGGGCATCACTGGTATTTCACCCCAAAACACTAAAACAAAAGGAAAAAAAAAAAACTAAAAATGTCAAACAAAACAAAAACAAAAGCATCAGCCTTGCCAATGTCGATCTGATTCGAAGACCCACCCCCACCGAGCCACCACCTGCCTTACCTCCCACAAACTCCACCCGAAAATTCTGCGCTCAAACGGCGTTCTCAGCCGCGGCGGTGGGGGAGACTGACGGTGACAACCTCGATTTCAACCTCACCCCACTCCTCCCACTCCCCTTCTCTCTCCTCCTCCCAATCTCAACCGTAACTCCATCAACCATACCCAAAAAATCCTTCTGAATCCCTAACAGTTGCAGCGGATTCCCCCTCTCTCCTCATCCCCCACCTGGTAATACTTCATCGTTTTATTCTCCCCTCTCGTTTTATTTCACCATCGGTGGTTGGCTTCATCGGCAGGCGGAGCACATTCGTTACTCAGCTAATCAACCGAGTCATCGACGCCATTGTTTTGGGTCGGCTACTTTGGGTAAGGATTTAGGGTTTCAAAAAGGGGATGGCAAATTTGGGGTTCTTCAAGGAATGCTTTTTATTTTCTCTGTAAATTTTTGTTCACTAATTAGTTGCTAAAATTTATTTGCTTGCAGTGGATTAGTGATTTGAATGGGTTAATTCGTTGGTACTCTGTAACAATTAGGACATTCCAATAGTTTGAGGCTTTGAGCTACAACTCGTGTTTGATTTTTCGAGACGACATTTACTGTAAACAAGCTTGTTGAAGTGTCAAAATTTTGCTCGAGTGTGGGGTTTGGATATTCTGAATCTGGCAATGTACAGAGGAATCTCAGAGAGAGAGAGAGACTGTTGAATCAAGATTGAAGAACAATCGTCTTCTTCCCCAAAAACCAAAACTGGAGGATAGGTTTTCTTTAGATTGAGAATGGCAAGGCCACTGATGCTTTTGTTTTATTTTGTTTTTTTGATATTATTAGTTCTTTTTTTCATTTTGTTGTAGTGTTTTTGGGTGAAATACCACTGATGCCTTCCATTTTAACGGACAAGAGGAACGGCGTTAGGGGTGGGGATGAAATTGACACACATTTTAAACGTTGGGGACGAAATTGGACAAATGTTTAGATTGGGGACCAAATTGGCCACTCGCTAATACTTTGGGGACCAAAAAGGTAAATAAGCCCCTCCTAACTTTTGTTCTAAAACTTGTAACCTTTCAGCAAAGCAATAGAATTTGCTACGTTTAGGATTTGTAACATATTCGCTAGGATGATAATATTTTAGTGTGTCTCGTAATTTTTTAACAATAGTGTAAGAGAAATTTCGAACCTGAGACCTTAAAGAGACAGTAAATTCTTGAATCTAAACCCTTAACTACTGAGCCAACTCATACCGTTACGGTTATGATTAAGTACAAATTAAGTCTATCGATACCATGTTTCGTTAATGACGTGTATAATCATTATTATACTACTCTGTTTACTCCTCCCCGTTTAAAATAGGAGGAGAGGGAGATTTGAATAACTAGAGTAGTGTCGACATGTAAGGAAAAAAAAAATACTCCATACTAGTAGACAATTCGTAGAATAAATTGTGGTGTACTGTAATTCGTGAAATCGATCATACAATAGTCCGGAAGTATCGCCACGTGATACTTCGAATCACTTTACAATCACACATTTCTGTGGGGTGTATCACTAAGTATATGAACTACACAAAAACGTATAATTGTAAAGTGATCTGGAGTATCACGTGGCGGTACTCTCGAATTACTGAATAATTACTCCAGTAATTCATATCCAACTTCACAAAACCTCATTCTTTATACTTAAAATATTTGCCTCAAAACCTCATTCTTTATACTTAAAATATTTGTCTAGATTGGTGTGATATGAGGAAGGTCCCAAGTGGGGATGAGTTCAACTTCGGAGTTGACCTAGAAACTCTCTCTCTCTCTCTCTCTCTCTCTCTCTCTCTCTCTCTCTCTCTCTCTCTATGTGTGTGTGTGTCTGTGGTTGGTTATATATGACAACTGATTTCTAGGGCAAGCTTTTCACAAGGAGAGATTCAAAAGCAAATGTAAACAATTTAACAAGCTAGGGAGAGTCTCACCTTGGTGCAGAGAAGTACAAGAACTTTTCCAAGATGATTTCTGGGGCCACTTCTGGTTTCCCTAATGTTTCACAAGGGCTACAGATGTATGATACTAATATCCCCCAAGAAGGGGTAATTCCTTCCTCTCTAGAACAACAAACCTCCACATGGGAAAGCCACTCAAACTCTCTCCTCTACACCCTCTCCCTCCTCAAAGAAAAGGTTCACCAGGTCGAATCACTGGTCACCATCTTCATCTCCCCGAATCAAGCCCAGCCCGCAAAGTCAACCCCCATCGCCATAGCCAGCATGGGCGCCTTGGTCCAAGAAGTTATGGTCACCGCCTCCTCCCTCATGTTCACCTGTCAACAGATGTCCGCGGGTTCAAGTCCTGCTATCAACAACCCAAGTGCTGCTAATGAAGTACTGCACAGAGCTGGCGCCACTTCAAGTCAACCAAACATCGGGGGCCGCGAAGAACGATCGGGACAAGGGTTCTATAATCCAGGCGAGAATACGCTGGATCACTGGTACGCTTGCGATCTGAACAACAATACCAGTGATCAAACTAATATCAACGTCTCCAACAGAAATGAAGCCGGCAGGAGGGAGAAGGAGAGGGAGTCGACTAAAAGCGGTCACGAAAACAATGAAGGATCGCCGAAGAACTACGATATTATAGAGCTCGATGCGGCAGAAATACTGGCGAAGTACACCCACTATTGCCAAGTTTGTGGGAAAGGATTCAAGCGCGATGCCAACCTGAGGATGCACATGAGGGCTCATGGGGATGAGTACAAGTCAAGCGCGGCGTTGAGCAACCCGATGAAGAATATTAACAACAATATCACGGGCGTAGGTTGCGATGACGGAGACAAGGACGGCACGATGATGCTGCCGAGGAAGTACTCGTGCCCGCACGAAGGCTGTAGGTGGAACCGGAAGCACGCCAAGTTCCAACCGCTGAAGTCGATGATCTGCGTGAAGAATCACTACAAGAGGAGCCACTGCCCGAAGATGTACGTGTGCAAGAGGTGCAACCGGAAGCAGTTTTCGGTGCTCTCGGATTTGAGGACTCATGAGAAGCACTGCGGGGATTTGAAGTGGGTGTGTTCGTGCGGGACCACTTTTTCTAGGAAGGATAAGCTTATTGGTCACTGTGCTTTGTTCGTCGGGCACGCTCCGGCGACTCCTCCGGCCTGTGGCACGACAACGACGACGACGAAGGTGATGGGGAAAGTCGAACAACAACAACGCGATCGGGTGCAAATTAGAGTGAATAATAGGTGAAATTTAAAGGATCATCATTTAACTACCCAAAAAAAAAGTTATCATGTGTGAAATAATATCAATCTCCTCTTTTTGTTGTATTTTTTGTGGTTGTGTCGATGACTTTGCATTAGTTAGCTACGATTTTTAGTGAAAATGGGTCAGGAATTAATGTTTTCTGATTTTCTTCTTTGTTATTAAAGGGGTACATGGTAATAATCTTCTCTATGCTATAAATCTCTTTCTTCATGCCAATTATTTAGGAAAGGAAGTTGAGGATTGATGTATTTGAATGTTTCTTCAGCTATAGGTGTGATTGCATGAGGGAACTATAAGCTTCTTGGTGAATTTTACTTCAGGGTGAGTATCCTAAAGTAAGTGGGAGGGACCGTGACTGGTGTGACCGTGCTAGCTCCCAAGAGGTTTGGGTTGTGCAGTCGGATCCATTTAGTGGCCTGGTTGTTGGTTGTTCCTCCGTTACCAAAAAAATCAATGGACATAATCTAATAAACCAATCAAGAACACCTTAATTTCCAGGAGTATAATGTGTTGCCATCATGTGGCTTATACATAGGTGCGAGTCGTGTGACTGTAGACTTATTGTTCTGAAAACAGATTGCTCTAGTAATTGTACTTGTAAAACTATCTTACAAATTTTAAGGGCTCTGTGTGAACCACAGACCTCGATTTTGATTGGTTAATTAATAGTTTCAACTCGCCAGATGTAAATAAATTCCATTGATATACCACTGCTATTCATATGTGTTCAACTTTTATTGATTTTCTTTCGGTCCTAAGAAACATTTTTTGAAGATCTGATTTTTTGTAATGATTTTTTCTGACAGTTTGTTCTAGTAAATGTAGTGGTGCAAGTACTATCTATGCCAGCATCAATGGAGCTACAAGTCCTACCTACTTTGTTTCTTGCTTTGGGTTAGCTATTTTCCTCGTTTCTGGGTTGGCATATGATTGTTCTAATGTTTATGTATCAATTTTGTTGGGATATTTGCTATAGGTTGTTGTCGTTTTATCCATGCTCCCTCGTCTTTGTACTCTCTTTGTTCCTTTATTAGAGTTTAGTATTTCATTTCGGTGTACTCTTAATAAGTGTTTATTTTGTAAAGTTAGTGAAAAAAGTAAGTAAGAGTATTTTTTTTCCTATTTTACCCCTAAAAATATATTCATCTTTGAAAAGTTAGTGGGTAAAGTGTAATAATGATGCCTATAAAAAAAAGTGTAATAATGATGTCTCCATAGAGGGTAATTATGAAAAGTGAATGTAAAAGTTGATATAAAAAGTGTAATCATAATGTCTCTTTAATAAGTTGGAGTTACGAAGCTGAACACATAAAAATAGACGAAGGAAATACTACTTATTCAAAGATTAATAAAATTTCTTTGCCGTTAAAAAAAAAAAAAAAATTAGTTAGCAGCACTCTTGCATTCATCATCATCACATGATGATGATCAACAAGCAAACCCTATGTTTGGTTCTTAGAATTCTCGCTGGCCTTATTGGGTTTCATTCGATCGTAGGATTTAGAAAGTCAACGAATCGAATGAATTTCAATTCTCCTGTTTAGTTTTTTATTTTCCTTAATTTGCAGTGTTTGTTTTGTATTATCCCAAAAGTGTTCTTGTGGTCATCTTGTCAACTCCTGTTTGGGTGAAACTTAGCACATTGGTTACTTCATTGACAATTTAGATGGAATATACATACAGTGTTGGTCTGTAAATATTGATATATGATTTTTCTCCTTCATTCATTTTCACTATGCATGCACAAAAAGAGTATCTAGAATCTTATTCAGAATTAAAATGTCTACAAGAAATTGTTCCATCATTGTACCCATAAAAACTCGCTTCCCCAAATAGAACAAGTAAATTGAGAGGGAGGAATTAAGTAATAGAGAGTAAATTCTATCCACCATAGGTGGAAACTATGGGATTTCCACCACTGCCTGTGGGTCCTACAAGACTTTTTTTGTTACAATCTAAACCGTTCATCTTGTAGGGTACGTAAGGTAGTATATCCATGAAAAAAATCAGTTTGATTGGATATCGATAAGTATATCAAAACTTGAATTTTGGTTTACAAAATGGATGGTTATAGATTTTGAAGTTAAATTATCCATTACTGTCCATTTTTTAAATAGAAATTCGATTTTTAATATATCTTTTAGTGTCTGATCAAGCTCATTTTTTGCAAGCCCTACAAGATGGACAGTTCAGATTATAACAAAAAATACTTGGTTGAGCCCACAAAGGACAGACAGAAAGAATTTTATCTCTAAGTAATAAGTAATAACCTCTGAGTGTCTTAATTTCTCTCTTGCTAGAACAGTTGTGTAAAGTATGAATAGTTCCAAACCATGTTCAATCCTAAGCAGTGCAGACCACCAAGAAATTCAACCTAGTGGGGGCACTCTATTAATCACAAACCTGAAAAATGAGCATTTTCCTAAACAACCACAACAAGCTAATATTGCACTTTGGCCGTATTATTAACAACTATTTATAACAACTATTATAAATATGGTGTTATAAATTTGGCCGTATTTATAACAACTATTACGTATAACTTTGGCCGTATTGGAAGTATGGTGTTATAAATAACAACTATTGATTGGATTGGTTTTTTCCTTTCAATGATGCTTGCCCTTTCTTTCTCAATGTACCCATTATCGAATTTCTAATAATATTTCCTTGCCTATCAAATTTAAAAAAACACCATACTTCCTACAAAAATACCTAAAATCTAGGGTGGGAATTTCTGTGTCATTGGATGGTTATTTTTTTGACACGAATATGAATACGATACAATCCAATGACACAGAAATTGAACCAGACGAAACCGGAATGCACTCACACAATTGGAGGACATGGATAACTGTTTATTTAATTGTGTCGATGTGATAAAATGAGAGGTATATCGATCGTTATTTTCGACACTTATAGTGTAATTTTGTAAAATAATAATTTTTTTTTTACAAAATGAAGAAGATTATATTAATAATAGCCGAGCGGTACATACATAACGAAATTCATTACAAACATCTAGGACAAAACCAAACTAATCATCTAACTATTGTAAACGAGAAAAACAAAAGGTAGTAGATGTCTTTCACTCCGACTCAGACATTGAACCTGATGCAAATAGCAACACTCGCGATCTGCTAAATATACATACCTAGAATCAGTACTCTCAAAAGAGATAAATGCTAACAAAAAATAAAAGACAATAAATACTCAGACGATCAGATGAACTCCAACTAAGTATAAACGCACCAATAAACTTCCAAAAAACTACAGCTCCACTACAACATAAAACATGTTTGGTGATATGAAAAAATGTCACCAAAGGTCCAATTTTAGTTTTGATTTACCTAACTTTTAGGGACACCCCTAAAACCTTTCGGCGACACCCCAAAAATTTGATTGCCTGCCCAAATCAATCTTGACCTGTTGGTAATGGTGCCAGAATTACCTAAAATTGCATATTCGGTGACACCAAATTTGTCGTCAAAGCAAAATTGTTACCGCTGAAAATTGTCCATCTTTATCCCCTAGGATAGAATAGATTAGGTTAACTAACGACAAAAAAAAGGTTGGAATTTCTTGTTGCTATTGGTTACATTTGGTCACAATTAAGCATAGTTTTTGGTCGTCGAAGGGTGTCGCCATTGGAGTTTTTGTTGTTGTAGTGAGATCTTACAAGTCTCCACAAGTTGTCTTGCCAAAAACATTATGTAGGGTAAGAGACTGTTATCATGAATATCATTATGAAGAAACTTCGTCTCTAAAAGAACCTGATCTGTAGACAAATATTCATCTCAAAACTCTCGAGAAAATGAGAGACAAAACTCTTTCAGATCAAACGACTTATCGTTGAGCTGAAAAGATGGAATAAAAACAAAACAAAGAGAAGAAGTTATGTATACGGTACAGAAGAAGTCGGATAAAGAAAAAAGTACAGAAGTTATGCATGGTGAAAAGAAAGGATTAATTTTTGCTCTTTTAGCGAAGGCAATCAAATTATGGATATCATTGTTTTCTTTCCATTCTTTCACTCAATCCTTTTCCTAATTTAGGCTTTCACTCAATCCTTTTCCTAATTTAGGTCAAGTATTATTTCGTCCATCTATTGTTTTTTAGTTGTAGGAAAAGAGAACCATGAGTGGCCTCATAGACAGGGGCGGAGCCAGGATTTTCGATAAGTGGGGTCGAAAATTTAAACTATGTATGATTCACTTTTTCTAGTTGCTAATTGAAAGGAACAATCAAATTAACAAGTTAATCAAAAAGTAGATATATATTAATAACAAAATACAGCTTCGATTCACAATTGACCTCGACGATTTTTCATACTTTGGAAATGATGCATGATAGCCTCGTTTGTAACGATGTTTGGGATCAGAAACTATTTTAATCACTCGGGTTTGGGATCAGAAACTATTTTAATCACTTACGTTTCAAAAAAACAGAAGATAGAGCATTAATCCCAGAAACCAACGAAACCAGGGCAAAATTAGAGATTGATTTGGGGAGAGAGAGAGAGAGTTAGAGATGAAGAAGAAGAAGACAAGTACCTGTTTAGACGATGAAGAAGAGTCGATGCGATGACGTAGAGATCTCTCCAGTCTCCAGAAACGGAGAAAGCTATTCACGTTTTGGGGATTTTTGTGGGTGGAAATTCTACTTTGACTCCTTTTTTCCCAAGTACAAAACCCTTATATATGGATTAGGGCAAAAATGAATTTTAAAAGGGGTCAAATGAGTAAAAATGGGGTGAAAATTATACCAATCTCTAAAAAAAATTGGGAGGCAGTGGGGTCAGCTGCCTCCCCTTGACTCTTAATCCCTCCGCCCCTGCTCATAGAAACAGGCCATGTGGCCCCTAATTGAACGACAAACGTGGAGATATTGGCAATTGACCTATAGAATAATTGCATTGAGTGAGACACAAGATTTGTTTACTATTTTTTGTGAATTAGGAGATTGTGAATGAGAAGACAGATGCTTCCCTAAAAATGAGTTTTTTTTTTTTTCCCGGTTTAGTCACTTCTTAAAAGCACCAATATTGTTACTCCCACCATCACATATTCTTGGTCCTGTTTCACTTTTTGTGTCATTCAAAAACTTGTCTGTTTTTTAATCTATAAGGTTTTTTATGATTTTGAAAAACTTTCTTTATTAAAATTAATTGAGATCTATCAAATAAGATCGATATTTGATATAAAAAATATTATAGATTAAAAGATATAGCCAAATTTTTTTTGAGAGATTCCAAATAAATAAATAGGACCAAGAATATGGGACGAAGAGAGTATTATGATGATTATATTTAGCGATCAAATTTTGAGTCTCATTTGATGTATCAGTAATGCATAACTAAATCTCAGTTATCATGTACTCTACCAATGCATCGGTAACATATCATATAGTTTTTGAAATGTGATCACCAAATATACCAACAAAACCGAATCAGCCGAAAAAACTAGTTAAAAAATTGGTTTGGTTTAGGCTCCGTTTGTTTTGATGTAAAATATTTTTCCATGTAAAATATTTTTTCAAAAAACAAACTTCAAACTTTTAATTTTCGGTATTTGGTTGGCACTTGAAAAATATTTTCAGAAATCAACAAAATAGTGTAGAGAGAGAGAGAGAGAGAGAGAGAGAGAGAGGAGGAGGAGGAGGAGGAGGAGGGCTTAAAAGGTGGAGAGATCTGAGAATATTGGAATTAAATGTGGGTCAGGACTGACGATCGAGAAAATTGAGTAATAAGAATTGCAGTAGAAAACAGCAGGTTCATTTCGGAAAAAAACTTACGGAAGATTTAAGGGTAAGTCATTTTCATCCAATAAATGAAAAATATTTTACATGCAAAATATTTTTCTCATTTTTTACACAACCAAACACCAGAAAATAGGTAAAACATTTTACCGAAAAAAAATTAATTACGTCCAAACAAACGGAGCCTTAGTTTTTCCAAGTTATTGATTCGGTTTGGTTTTCAATTTTGAAAAGAAATTAAAACTGGTTTGGTTTCGGCTTTCGTCAAAGGAAAATTACCGAAAGAAACCGAACCGAACTAAAACATATAGTAAGATTTACGCATGACCCAATAATCCTAGTAAGTCACTACGCACCCATAACATTAGTTCTCACTTACCAAAAAAAATAAAACAATAGTTCTGTCTTTTTCAAATTAGGTTTGATAGATTTTGAATATTAGAAAACAACTTTCTCGGTATTAGTTTTGACTTTCCATGCTACTATGAGTTTCCTAATTATCTTACCGGGCCTTTTTGCAAAAGTAATCCTATTTCCCTAACTAATCCCAACGGTTAACACCTCTCCAAGTACTAATAGCATCCCTCATAGCTAGCGTTCATAGTTTTTGTTTGTTAATCTTTGGGGTGGCTTTTTTTTTTTTTTAGTTTATTGGTTAGAGCACTGTTGGGTCGAGACCCTGACCCCGATCCACACCTCTAAACCAAGCACGAAATAATCCAAGCACAAATGAGAGATATCTGAGGAAAAACTCTACTATGTATAAATCACATATACAAGTATGAAAAAACCTCAACGGGAGAGCCGGCTTCTCCACTCCTCTCTCTCTCACTCCCTCACTTTGGTGGCTCTCTGACAAAGTATCCAAGCATCCCCGAGGAGCACCGCTCATCCCAAAGGAGGAGCCCTTACTCATCTCTCTCAGCTCTCACTCACATCTCTAGCACACACTCACACACTGCCTTCAATTCGGCAGTCAAAAAACAAGAGAGAAAAACCAGGTGTGGTCACTCCCACACTAAGGGTGGACCCAACAAATTAAACGTTGATGTTTGGAAGGCCACATACTACTGCATGCCTGCTACTACTACTACAAGGTTGGTTTATTGTTGGGGTGCGAAATTGGTCAAAAACTCTCATGCTCACCCTACTGGGACAACTCAATTTGTTAGATTCAAGTCGGCGGTTTCGGCGGTTGCTTCCGAGTTAAGGAGGCCTTCTCCTTACTACTTGCCCGGGTTGCTTCTGACAAAGACGAACCTATAATTTGTGCCCATAGAAACAACGGCAATGGCGTGGGTAACGCTTTGGGGGAATCGGATACTTGCAAGGTTGTTGAAATCTTGAACAATTTGAGAAAAGAACCATGCCGCTCCTACTCCCGCACACGAGTTATGTGACTTGGCTACCAAACCTGCTCTCAATCCTTGCTCTCGCGTATTTTAGTAGGTTGAGATGTGTTTCAAAGACTTTCACGCTTGCACTACCGCTCCTGCTCTCCCACGCGCCTTGGCTACCACGTACAGCTTGGTCCTCATAGTTAGAGTTTTGTTTTCTCATTATTTTCTCTTCATTGAACTGATGATTAAGGCTGTAGTAATTTAGGTTTCACACTTGCACACCGTTGTAATTCTGCTGTGTTTGTAGCATAAATTAACCACGTAAAATTTTGATCTTCAGTTTTGTTCATTGTTTGCCATCGGTAATGGTGATGGGAGAATTATAGAACCCTGTGCTTGTTTTTCAAAATCAAATTACTGATAAACCTTGACATCCTATTTTCAGGTCATATACTGCACAAGCTTGAGTTTGAGTGCTGATGGAAGCACTTTATTCAGTGGCTATACTGACGGGATAATCAGTCTTTCTACAAAGCCAAAATCACCTTTTGGATAGGGCTGCAAACGAGCAGAGTCGAGTTTCGCCATGTTCAAACTCTGCTCAAGCCGAAGGTTCGCCATGTTCAAACTCTGCTCAAGCCGAAGGTTGGCAGCTCGTGACGAGCTTGAGCCAATGTAGATGCCTGCAAGCTGAGTTTGAACATGGCGAAGCTCGACAAAATGTTTTATTCAGCTCGAGCTCGGCTAGCTTGAGCTTGAAAAGTTAATTGCTCGAAGCACTATGTAGGTGAAACGGGTGGTCTCCGCTTTTATAATGGAACTTACTTGTCATTTGTTTGGGTAGGTGATGTGGGACTAAGGAGAAGAGTGAGGTTTTGCTTTTCCTTCTGGAAATTTTCTTCCGTCCCACATCGGAAATTTTGTAGTTCAAGAGGCGTCCCCCCTCCATATAAAAGGATCACAGTGACTCTGAGTTCCTCAGTTGGCTAAGATCAAAAGTCTTGGAAAAAATGATACTCATATGGTTTTGCTATATATGCTTAGAAAATATATGCTTAGAAAATAATAAATAATAAACATAATAAAATATTTTGGCTTGCGAGCCAATTCGAGCTAAGCATCAACTGGCTTGTGCTTGGCTCATTAAGGAAACGAGCCACTAAATTGGGCTTGAGCTTGTTTGTTCATGCTCGTTAAGGAAACGAGTCATTGGGCTCGAGCTTGTTTGTTTATGTTACGAGTCGAGTTTGAATGAGCTAGTTACGAGTCAAGTTTGAACAAGCCACTATCGAGTCAAGTTTGAACAAGCTCGATAGTTACGAGTCGAGTTTGAATGAGCCACTATCGAGCGGAGCTTCGAGCCGCTTGCGTACATTAACAAGTCGAGCGGCTACAAGTCGAGCGGCTCGCGTACATAAACGAGTCAAGCGGCTTGCATAAATGAGTCAAGCTTGAACGAGCCACTATCGAGTGGATCGAGAAAAGGTGCGAGCTGCTCGCGAGCAGCTCTGTTCTGTTCGTTTGCAGCCCTAGCCCGACTGTTCGTTTGCAGCCCTAGGACTCTTGGGAGAGTGTTTTTTACAGAATCAGAATTTATATTGCTAGTAGCGTGCAGAAAGTTATCAAATGCAGCAGTCACCGTGTCAACTACATCAGCAGATTTTGCGGAAAGATGATATCATAAAGCCAGTACACTCAACCAAAAACCAATAGCTCGTAAAACAAACGATAATTTCTATTTAATCTGTGCGTCTCAAGGAGGCCAAAACTAGCACATATGCCAAGCCTTTTTGGTATCTTTTTCATCAAAGGAATCCACAGAAATAACAAGCTTCAAACCTTAGTTTACACGGCCACGAAGCCATTTACAAAAGAATGCTCATGCTCGTCAAAAATACGACTATACAGGTGCAACTCTTCAAAATCCCCCCTAGCAACACACTTTTTATGCTAACAAAATTGCTAAATCCAGGGGTTGGTAAGTTAAATGCCTATGTAGGAAAATACATTAACTATTATTTAAAGTCTAGACTAACAAGGGTTGGAAAAAAGGATGACTGATACAATAAGGCAAAACCTGTTTAATCCTCTTTGTTCGTACTATGACGCATATCTGCTGTATTCCGGATTTTCTCAAATCCAGGGGGAGGAGCGCTGGGTCCAACAACAAAACTACCTGTTTCAGTGAGGTTAAGCTTTCTCTTCTTCCGTTGGTTCTGAATAAATGATGCAAGAGTCATGTCATCCCCGTCTTCAACCTCAGAAATATAATTAGAAATAGACTTATTGGTAGTCCTTGACCTTTTATGCCCCTCAATAATCATACAAGACTTTGAAGATGACGAATGACTTACTCCACTGCACTTTTTCAAACTTCGCTTGGTAACCTTTTTCTTCCCCAAACTGGCATCATTGCCCCTTAATGTATCTGCTTCACCAGAATCGCTTATCTCTAAAAGTTCCAGCATAAGTCTGTTATATTTACTCCTCTTTGATCTGGGTTCATGAGAATTCTTATTCCTTGCACCAACATCACTGAAGGCTTCAACCTCATTAACGTCCGTTATCTTTGATAATGTTGAAACTTGACAAAATGATGAATCAACTTGAGTTGAATCAACAGGCTTCTCTGAAATAGCATTATTTTCCTCAAAGCTTGCAATCTTATCTGAATTGATCATCCCTGAGCTTTCATCTAACAGTTGAACACATTTACTCTCTCTTCGACATCGTTCAGATGCCTTTCTATTCTTCGCAGCATGATCACCACCAAGTTCTTTAACCTCTAATATTTTTGAAAACTTTTCACTAGCTGCTAAATGAGCTTTTCTTGGACGAGGGTGTTTATTCCCCTTTGAATACGGCTTCTTTTCTCTTTCCATCCTCGAAATGGCATCATCCATGGAAGCTGCTTCCCGCCTCGCACTGTTAAATAGACCAGAAAACTACAGTAAGTGCAGGAAAGCAGAAGAAACGTCAATTGAAAAGCTGAATATCCTACCTAGATTTCCTTTTTCGCCTCCCAAAAGACCTATTCCTCTTTGTCGTCCCATCAGATGGTCCAACTTGACTGTCCCTTGCACAATCTTGAGTCGGTTCAAGGTTTCTATTCTTCTTTGATCGTCGTGGCTTCATCACTCTCTTCTTTGAAATAGAATCATCACCACCATAGTTCTCAATCCCATTGCCATTGGTTAACAGTGGAACTTCCCCAGGACAGCTTTGAGCTTCCTTCGTAGGTCTCTTGGACCTGCATTTCAGAGCATTGCTGTAAGTAAATACAATAACAACTGACATGGCAACATAAATACCAATTCAGACATACAGCTGGGATTTAAGTAATTGTTTCATCTCACAGACAAGAAAGTTGAAGGTATAAATAATAGCCAATTGGTTTAGAGTTGGATGCCTTAACATGGTATCAGAGCTAGGGTTTTCGAGAATTTGTTCCCCCTTGTTTGTGTCATAAGTGCACCGTTGTTTGTTGTGATCCATGTGTTACAGATCGTTTGTTTAACTCTCCACGTGCGAGTCGGAGGTCGCACGTGTGGGGGAGTGTTGGAGTTTGTCCCACATTCGTTGATTGTCTCCTCCAAAACTAGTTTATGAGCCTGACCTCCACTCATAGCCAATTATTGGTTTTGAGTTGAATGCTTTAACAAAGAACATAGTACTGTAATTGACCTCCTTATTTATGAAACATATGAATCCAAATAAATGCAATCAATGCCACATACTCCACAGTATCTGACCAGCATACCTTGATTTCCTCTTTTGTTTTCCAGAAGGATTTACATTTTCAGATTCCGCAACTGCATTTGTGATTGCTAGCGGAATGAAATCATTTGGTCCAAGGGCAGGTCGTTCGGACTCCCTATCTACGAAGTTTGATATGAGAGCTACGTTTTGTATCTTTCTAGCTGCTTGGAGCCATGACCATTCAACTGGATGCATATCCCTCCACCTCCTAATCATAGCAGAGAGAGCCAGAGAAGAAAACCACCATTAAATACAGGAGTACCAAGGCAGGAGAGTGAAGTTCAGAACAGAATGGTATAATGGAAAAGAATGGAGTAACACCATAGAAATGAGACACGAAGAAGATTTTGGCCCTCTAATGGTAAAAAATTTACCTCTTACACTGATTATCAGTACGGGGAGGCACACACGCAGCAACCTTAGACCAGTAAACCTTAGACCAGCAATCTCTATGTTTTGCAACTGCTGCATCCAACTTTGAATCCTCTTCTTGAGTCCATCCACCAAATCTCAAAGAAGGATCTAAGCTATTGACCCATCTGCCACCAAGTCAACTGTTACAATAAAATCACATAAACTGTGTTGAAGCCAAGATTGGGATTTATTTATATACCTCTCTCTACACTGCACATGAGTTCGACCAGGAACAAATTGAGCTATTTTATTCCAGTTTTTTGGCCCAAAAAGCATCACTGCTACTTTCAGTCGCTTGTCCTCATCCAAAGTCCACCTCCCTACCCTTTGCCTAGCTGGGTGAAGAGATTTTATCCATCTGCATTTATTAAACAGATGTACATAGGTATCATGTTACTGATGTACAGCCACAGTTAAATTCCAATAGAACTTGTCATTGAGATGGCTAACTGACCTATTAGAGCATTGGGTACCTGTCCGTCCTTCCAAAGTAGAAGCCACGAGCTGCCAATTACCCTTGCCAAAAGTTTCTACAGCAGAGCGAAGTTTATCATCATCATCCTCAGTCCACTCCCTCTTCAGTATCGAAGCATTAAGACTTCTTTGATAACGAGCCAGGCACTGAAATGGGGTCCTGTTTGTTCCCAACAAAACGGCAATGTCAATCCAGTCACTGATACCCCTTTCTTGGATAATACGCAGAAGTTCCTTATCCTCCCTTCTAGACCATGAGTGGTGATTGATTAAGGGGTCTTCACAGTTCAACCACCTGCGATAATTTCTGAGTTCATTAGCTAAAGAGGATTGTAATCAAGTCAATCTATGTTGACAACATCACTGTTATTAGAAAGGCATAAAAACATGCAGCATTGCAGAAGTCCAAAACAAATCGAAGTTGCAAGTGCATAAAGCACCATGATTTTGAGAAGAACTCCATTAAGTCATGGTTCCCACCTGATATGCATTGACTTTCTTAATTCAATCCCAACATGGCTATGTCTCGGTCATGGTGGTCACCTAAGAAGATGTCTGAGATGCAACTTGGTGGAAGAACATATAAGCTTCATAAAGTTCAAAAAGCACAAAACCAGTCAAATACTGCGGAAACTGAAACTAGAATGCCACAGATAATGCAAATGGTCTGAAGATATATTACCTTTCTAAGGGAGAAAGCAGAACACAGTGATGTTTTGTTTCAAATGAAAAGGGTGCTGCAGAGCAAGAGGGCTGGCCCATCATCACATTTCCTAGAAGGGAAGAAGGTTTCAAGCTAAATATGGTGACAAGTCTGTACAGGATCATAATAAAGCTCCCTTTACTAGGCTCAAGGATTTCTGCTCTCAAAAATTTTACCCCTCTGGAAGTACTTTAGGTAAGGAGGACACGCATTATCTAGCAGCTGATTCTGATTAACAACTACTTCTAAAGGCTTTGGCACCAGGTGGTACAAGTGATTTTAAACTTCCAAGTTATCTTCCTTGAACAGAAGTGAAGCTTCAATGAATCCAATTGGGGAAACAAAGATCTCATCTTACAATTCTTTTACATTAGCATAGGTCTGAAGCGTCAACCTCAAATTGGAAGAGAGTGATAAAATGATAAATAGTATACAATTGCAAGATGCACGGATCAAAAGAAAGAGTTCTGCACGTCTATAAAGTATAAATAAAATTCTTGATCATAAAACCAGAAATTATTTGGCCTACTAAATAAGAATTTGTTGTGCAACTTGTGCTAACATGCGTGATTCATATTGACCCAGCGCATTATTAACCATCTATGCTTCAATATCTTCATCAAACCCCCAGTAGGTCAAACAATTTCAAAATTGAGCTAGCAGCCTATTAAGTACAATTACATGCAATATTCCCAAGCAAACTTTAGGAATAAATTGTTTTCATGTAGGAAAAACTATCTAAGTTACCTTGCTTCACATTCGGCACCAGAACGACCTGGGACGTACATAGAGGCCAACCGCTCCCAGTTAACCTTGGGCAAAAATGATCTAATAGTCTCAGGGGCGATATCAAGATCCCTAATTGATGCAATCATACTATCAAAGTCATTTGAATCTCCAGAGGATCCCTCTACATCACTGTTAAGCAAAACTTGTCAGTCAATATACAGTTGAGAATAAATACTCCATCAAAGACGTAAATAATAATTTTGGAGAACAATCCACATATATGATGGACAAATATACAATAGAAGATGGTACTCCTATGAGAAAAGAGAAGGGCTCTCCTCAAACATGCTAACCTGAGTTAATATAGTAATTAGCAGCATAATTTTCCCAGAGTTTAACATTGTGAAGTTATAGAAATCATTCCTAATAAAACAAGCAAAGCATTACAAGTACAGAGAAAATTAAGACATAACCTAATAGTATCCATTGTGATGGGAAGTGAACTAAAAAGCCAATGGCTGTGTTCGGTTGCCATTTTTCATTAATTTTAGTTTTGTTTTCCAATCATTACCCTATATTTTTCTCCAATAATTACCCTATATCTCCAATTATTAATTTCATTTATCTCTCTATCTCTCTCCAATTATTACACCTCTCTATAATCATTACCCTATTTCTCTCTCCACCCACAATCAAAACTAAACTAAACTACCAACCAAACAAAGCCATTAGCAAATATCCCTTCCAGACATTGGCAAGCCCATTCTAAAAGAATATGGAAAAACATGAAGTTTAAGGTAATGAACTACACAAACATCAGGAGTTTATCAAGAGAAAGCGTACCTGATTAAATCAACTGACTTTTGAAGCAACAGTTCTTGGAATTGCTGTTTTATTCCCTTGGCGAGATTCTCCCTTTCTTCATGAGACCACTTTTCACGATTCAACGAGATTGGAAATTTCTTCAATACCATTCTATAACTAGTGACATGAGAATTCTCATTAGGGCCATAATATAAAGGAGAGCCATTTTTCCCATTCACCTGCAAGAACCACAAAGTGCTTATTCAAATACTTAATATTTGGACAAGAAAAAATTCAACAGAAGCTCCCAAAATAGAAACGGACTCAACATGAACGGGAGACATGCCTACGAGATCAGCAACTGTAAACCAAAATTCCAAATCAAAGTTGACATAACATTTTGTTCCGGCGGGAATAGTTTCTAGTGTTTGGTGTGGCCGAAAAACAAAAAAGTCAGCGGTTTCTGTTCTCAATAGGAAATGAGTGGGTTTTGGTGGGTTTTCCACTCTTTAAAGGTGAAAAACGTTTTTCTGCACCACCCACCATGGGCCTTATCCCTACCATAACCACCAACACCATCATTTGCAAATTGCAACCTAACACAGGAAACCATGTTCCATCCAAAAAAAATTCTACATTTTCCTCTGAAGCAGAAGTAGCATAAGACCATTAAGTAACTCTTAAAATCTAAACCTACCTGCTCTAAACCAATCAATTGCAAGCATGCTTGACCAAATTCCACCTAGTTCATTGATTGATAATATTGTCGATACAACAAATGGACATAGAACAGGGTATCCTATCAAGTATCAACTTGTTCCTGCCTAAGATAATAAGCACGTGAACTTGGTATTATTCAACCCCGCTCTTCCGATAGAGTTGTAAACATTCTTGGCAAAATTCCAACTACCAATTTGTGATTGGTAATACGGACGTAAAAGGGGCAACCCTCACAACTTGTTCCAGCAAATAATCTCCCTCCCTCCCTCTCACACTCACATATCAAGTAATAATGCTGTGATTAAAGCACACTCCACGGCCCAAAAAAGGCCTTAATAAGGCACAACCAAACTTCATCTGAGGAAGCCAAGCCTCTTCAATCTGCAGTACATGAAATCCTAAGGTGCACACCTCGTCACCTCCTTGTGAGGTCCTTGCTTAAAGAGGTTCATGGTGCGGGCTGCACATTAATACTTTAATTGCTCAATCATACACTAATCATCCTGTTGAAATAAAAAAGCATATCAAAGTCTTATTTGGTGAGTCACTGTGCTTAATTCAAGCATCTTATATATTCTGTAAACTCGGTTCATAGGCTTACCTTTGACAGCTCAAATTTGATATTTGTAACACTCGATCTTCAATATGGATGAGGTTATGATATATGATCAATCGATGTTTTCAAGTTCCGCATTAGGGTTGGTTTTCAATATGAAGGTTTAGGACATCTTGAAAGGGTTGTGATACTACTTGATGGCTTAATAACTCAGAAGTTCCTCAACCAAATAATTCTATTCAGATTTAACCCCTCCGGCTAAAACCAACCCCACAAGGCTTACATAATTACATGCAAAGACTAGTCTTACATATAATAACAATGCCCAACAAATGAAAACATTTTGAAGCTGGTAAGAAATCCAACAAAACTGAAGCAATGACTATATCAAAGGCAAAAAAAGTTGACTAAGAGATTGACCTTGGAATTAGCCCTTGGCTTTATGGCTGAAATCAGCTGGACACGAGCATCCTTCTTCTGGGACAATGCTCGCCCAGTCCTTTTTTTGCAGCTAACCTGAAAATCTCTCAGAAGTTTAACACGCTGCTTCAGTGTTTTGTTCTCTTCAATCCTTGCTTCAATCTGCATCAACTTGCTTCTAAGAAATTTCTGACAGGCCCTGTTCTTCTTGATGGCATCAACAAACATCTGTGCAGACTTTGGGAAGCTAGAACCACTGCATGGCATTATAGCCAAACTATGATCGTCTGGTTGATGCCACTCAACTAAGCCTGATGGACTAACCCCATGAGTAATGTTATTAATTGATTCGGAACTCTGGGAGGTGTTGTAAAAATCTAAAGAATCTGGAAATCCCTCAGAAACATTAGTGCTGTCTACAACTAAGTTATTGGAAGTTTCCTTCTCCAAGGCTATGTTGTTGGAACGGACATGCTCCACTTTACTCAAAAAATTTCCCTTACCATTTTTCTCCCTGTCTGCAAGGAATAAGAAACAGATGCATGAAAAGGGATACAAAAAGATAAGGTGAAATATGAGGAATGGATGCAGATGCAACAAAGAAACCCTAACTGTGGACCCCACATCGGCATGGTTTTAACCTTTCAAGCCATCCTATCTACGTCAAATAATACATCAAACCAATAAGTATTTTTCTTGATATTCCCAAGTAGCAAAAATGACATGTGAGGGGAGAAATTACCTTATACAAAAGTCTATACAACAACTAAAAGGAATTACATTACATGAGCAATTTAACACTGACTTAAAGAATGCCTATTATCTGACATCTAGAGATTGATATCTAGGCTTATGCAAGCAAAACCACAGAAGAAATGCAGACGCATTTGACAACAGCCACCCAAAAGAAACAAATATCTAATTTGAAAACTATGTATTCATTTGGTATAAACCAAATGTGATGAGTTCACAGAGATTTAATTACGACTATTGAGAATTGAGATCAATATATAATAGGTACATGAAATAAGTTTGACAAAATAATCCATCGGGGGAAAAAGAGTTACTCCATCAAAGGAATATATCTTTTTTTTTAAACTCTTATGCAAATGCACCTCTTTGATACAATTTCCAGTACAGTCATATATTCTTGTGTTGGAACGTGATACTTATGAGTAATACTCGGTTGAGTAGGATGTTTCGTGTATTTTTTTTCCCCTATTTTTCCCTTCCCATTCAATGGAGAACATAAAACTTTCGGCTTCTTCTCTTTTGACCAAAACACTTTAGTAAAGTATAACTTCAACAGATTACTGCCCGATTTTCGCTTCAATTATGTGGTTTAATGTTAAGCCACGTGGTCTTCGTTGTGCGAGTGCATCATTATTATCTGAAAACTACTATGAACGTTATCTATTAGGCTTAGTGTTTCCACAATGAAGGGCAAAGGGCATGATAGAATGGGCATGTATCATCTTTGTTTTTGTTGGCACCTCGGTCTACTTCAATTTTATTTCCTATTCATTAAATATGTCTTCGCTGTTTGATTCTGTAGACACTTGCTAACATGTGATTTTAAAACTTGGATTGTTACCAAAAACAAAGATAAACAAACACCAGTCACCAATTCGAAAACTAGAGTAGGTAAGGTAATCACCTTGAACATATCCAGAAAAACGCTTTTGAATGGCACGGAATATCTCGAAATCGTCTTCATCATCATCTTGGTCCGAGAGAGCCGGTGGGAGCGTGCTGAGGGGCTTGAGAAAGAGAGGCGCCTCCGCGTGATTGCACGCCGACAACCTCCTCTGTACCCCGCGAACCAATTCCATGTCGTCGTCGTCGTCGTCCTCGCAATCAGAGGCGGTGGTTTCATTGGCAGGGGGTTGGAGGGAATTGAGGTCGGTTCCCGTGAGAATGCAGGCCCTCTTAGGGCTTCCATGTCCTCGTCCAAGCCCTCGTCGCCCTCACTCCCGGAGAAGTCATCGTCTTCATCTGCGTCAGATACCATGTCGATTGGGGGTTCTGAGTTCTGAGGAAGAGTTAGGGTTTGTATGTATATTGGGCGGGGGCGGGCCTAAACTGGAAGAGAGGAAGGGAGGGCAATTGGCGGTAATATGTATATGTACTGCCAGTACTATGAAGTCTTACGAAGGTTTTAATAAACCAAAACGCCGTCGTTTTGGTTCCGTCTATTCCGAAGCGTAAAAACCCGGTCCCCCCTCCAAATTGAGGATTGTCTGTCTAGGGATTCATCACCGCAACCGCTAATCACAAACCGGTGACTGGTGAACAAAGTAATGAATTGAGCGGCAAGGCTATAAACGAGCCGAGTTTTATCGAGCTCGAGTTCAGCTCGTTTATTAAATAAGTCAAAAATTCAAGCTCAGCTCAAGCCTTAACGAGCTGAGCTCTTATTGAACCGAGTTGAATCATTTACTAAACGAACCTCTTTAATCGAGCCGAGTCACCCTTAACGACCCGAGCTTTTGTCGAACGAACCAAGCCGAGCTCGGCTCGTTTAGCCTCTTTAATCGAGCTAAGCTACCTTTAACGACCCGAGCTTATATCGAACGAGCCGAGCTCGCAAACTGCTCGATTCGCTTACAACCCTTGGGCCCAAATCTGAACTCCATTCACAATTGTCGAGGTAATGACCAGACAAAGTAGCCTACCCCATTGGCTCCGTCATCTATAGCTCTCTTCCGTTGCGTAATATTATAGCCTCGTAGCAGTTTATCCTTGTGGTGTCGCGCAATCCCTTTGCAAGCGTAATATTTCCTGGATCATCCATGCCTGCAAATCGTGCATAGAAGCAGCAACACAACATTTAGGCCTCTTTTAATACTTCACTGTTATTAAATGGTAGGAATGAAAATGTAGTACATAAAATAAAATTAAAAAACCCAAAAATTTAGGCACACCATTTTCGGCTAAAATCATCGTAGGATTTCCGTAATGTTCCTTAATGTAAGCCACAGCTTTGTAGAGCCCCCACGGTACATTGTACAACCAATAAGAGTAAGCCTGCAGGTATTAAAAGATGACGTAGTAAATTAATTGAATATCACTCGCTAATCACAATAGCCCCGTTCTGCTAAGGTTTTCATGTTGGATAATGATAATGTCAAAACTGTTTCTGTTTGTGCTAAAACTCTAATGCATAAAAAACTTGTACATGACACATGGTATAAGCCAAAAGTGCACTAGAGTTTTAGCACCAATAAAAACAATTTTGGCATTATCATTTCCCTTTATGTTTTGAGTATTAATTTTTTGCTTTACAAGACAGTTCATTCTCTCAAAATATATCACATTTAATTCAAAAAATAAGTACGAATTACTTATTTAAAAAATAAGTACTTAATTTAATTAGTGGAACACACCCTATGGCATCTAATTACCTTAATTTGTTAGCTCTAAGCAACTGCATTTGATTTGCAAGCATTTTTAATGCAAGTTTTTTGATGCAAGTTTACTAGTAACACTTTTATTAAATACAGTTTGTGAAAGGAAAATGATTTTAACACCATCTTTTTTACCATTTACACTCCTTTTTTTGTTTTTATCCACATGGATTTAGTATAATATTGTTATTGAATATGTACGAAAGTGTATTGAATAAAAGATAAGATGATAAGATAGAAATAAAAAATAAAAAAAAGGAATGTGAATGATTATAAGGAAAGTGTGAAAATCAATTCGAAAAATTGTGTTTTTGTTGAAATAGGACTACTTTGTGAGTTTATCTTGATTCTCTATCAATTCAAAACCGTTGACTTGGTAAAAATCTGATCTTCGTGGGAGAGATCAATCCGTCTCGGTCTTCACCTGCCTCAATTTCTTGGGTTAGGCTGCATTCTTCTTCGATTCTAATCACAACTGGCGGTGGCGCCATCTCTCTCTCTCTCTCTAACAAAATCAAGTTTGGGGAAGAAAAACAAAAACAATTCTAATTCTTCTGCAGTAATTTGGGGATCTCGAAAAAGTGGTACAGAGCAGAGCCTGAGTAGCCACTGCTTTTCTCTTCTCCACTCACCGTATCCAGGTATGTTTCGCGATCCACACCCATTCCCCACCCCCAATCATATTGCATTCTCTTTTCGGAAAATGCTCTTGTTGTTTTTTATCAATTTGGGTCCTTCTTTTTTTTCTTTTCTGTCTTTTTGCGTATTAATGTATGTACATAGGAATAAGCTTCACCTGTTTTATCATAAAATGGCGCCCAGATCGCTGAGCAAGTTTTGAGGAATTAATGTACTTTACAACTCCACCATGTGATGCTTAGAGTCTTATCAGTCATTTAGCCGGTCCCACCGGATGAAAGAGGCGTGTTGTGCATTAGGTAACGGACAGTCAGCTAGCTAGCACGTAAAAGACCTGTTAGATTCTTATGACATGAATCCAATTATGGAGACAACAAATTCATGGAACCGACTGCTTGATGGAAACTTAAGGCTAGGCTTGGTTTGGTTTGGTTCGCTGTGAATGAAAGTTAGTTTGGATTATAGACCGCTCATTCACTTGGTTCATCTTTTGTTTTTGGTAGATGAAATACACCATTTTGTTTGGGTGGTTCCTCTATCCGGCCCGGGGAAGGCCACATTGGACACACACACCACCTACTTGTAAACTGATAACCAATACATGGCCAACACATTTCGATATATTTATTCATCAGTTGTTTTTCCATGAAACAGGAGCTGTAGCCTGTAGCTAATCTGTAATAATTCCTTGTTTTCCTTTAGTTTGGAGTCTGCATGCTCACTTAGAGGAATCTATGTTTTTGAACGAATTTGTGGTCCTATGGCTTTTCTATTTGTGTTTGTGTAATTAGTAGGGGCAAGAATGATGATTGTCATATTTCTGTAGATGTTGGTCTTTCTGGTTATTCAGAACAGAGGATTTTGTTTATTTACCTTGTTAGTATATGATTTCGGGTTTGCTGTGTTTAATTCTTCTTTTTTATTGAATAAATCAGCATGCTTCTCGAATTTTTCTCCAGGATTAAGGTCCTCTAAAAAATTGCAGACTTCTGAAGGCACAAATTTGCTACTACATTCTCACAATCACTGGTCCAGGGTTTGAAAATTGATGATACCTGAAGTGTTAGAAATCAGGCTCATGGGAAGACAACCACGAAGTTGGACCGAATTTCTATGATTTCGAAAAACAAGTACTAAATAATGTGGTGGACAAACTTACCCAAGCGATATGTGATTGTCTTCTTAACCTTCATCTGCACTTGTGTATGCTACATAGAACGTGTGGGCTTCTCAATCGCATACACCTTTGCTGCCGATGCAGCAAAGGTGAATCAATCAACCAAAGGCACCATACTTTCAGCATTCTACTATGGCTATGCCTGTTCACAAGTCCCAGGTGGATGGGCAGCTCAGAAAATAGGCGGAAGGCGTGTTCTCCTTCTCTCATTTATGTTATGGTCCCTCACTTGTGCTTTAGTACCGGTAGACCCACAGGGAGTCATGGTTTTAGTAATTGCCCGTTTATTAGTAGGGGTGGCACAAGGGTTCATCTTCCCATCGATACACACTGTCCTAGCACAATGGGTGCCACCACATGAACGGTCAAGGTCTGTTTCTCTCACCACATCTGGAATGTATCTAGGTGCAGCTATGGGAATGCTTGTGCTTCCAAGTCTAGTGAAGTTTAAGGGAGCCCAATCTGTATTTCTTGCTGAAGCAGCTTTAGGTGCCATGTGGGCTCTACTTTGGTTCAAATACGCCAGTGATCCACCTCGTGCTGAGCATCCCAAAGCAGCCGCTGCTGGATTTGGGGAATCTACTTTACCAATTGGAGGGATTCAGAAGGTAAAACAAAGTGCCCAAATCCCATGGAAAAGGATAATGCTCAGCTTACCAGTCTGGGCAATTGTGATAAATAATTTCACTTTCCATTACGCTTTGTATGTGCTCATGAACTGGCTTCCCACGTATTTCGAGCTGGGACTCCATGTTAGCCTTCAAAAAATGGGTTCGTCGAAAATGATGCCTTATCTCAACATGTTTGTGTTTTCAAATATTGGTGGAGTTATTGCTGACCACTTGATTACAAGAAGAATCTTGTCTGTGACTAAAACCAGAAAGATGTTAAACACCGTAGGATTTCTAGTTGCTTCTTTTGCATTGATGGCACTTCCTCTCTTTAGAACATCCGGTGGGGCGGTATTCTGTTCTTCTATGGCTCTTGGTTTTTTAGCGTTAGGGAGAGCTGGGTTTGCAGTAAATCACATGGATGTTGCTCCTAGATATGCTGGAATTGTTATGGGAGTTTCTAATACAGCTGGCACATTGGCTGGGATTATTGGGGTTGATCTCACTGGAAGACTTCTTGAAGCTGCTAAAACTGATCATTTGGATCTCTCAAGTCCAGAAAGCTGGAGGGCTGTTTTCTTCATTCCAGGGTTGCTTTGCATCTTTAGTTCTTTCGTGTTTTTGCTGTTTTCAACTGGTGAGAGGATTTTTGACTGAGATGAAGCTTGGTTTTGCATGTTATTCTGGAGCCCTTTGGTGCCTGATCTCCGGCAGTATATTACTAATATTGACGAGGGATATGTGTTCAAGTATAAAGCCCTGAAAGATGAAGTCAACGGGATCGTTGAACACTAATTTGATGTTATAGCCAGATTGCGGACATGTGTTGGCACTTGGCAGAAGCTGACTTATTCATTTTTTGGATTGGTATACCCATATTTTGCACGGACTTTTTTATTTACTGAATACATAAGAATACTTGAGGTCGCCCTTTTTCTGTGAGGTAGGATTTTTCATTCTGAAATTCGGAAATCGGATGATATAAATCTTCTGACTGGTTGATTCAGGCAATTAGTATGAGCTAACTTACCCCACACATTGTATGAGACAACCAACTCTTCCTGATCTAATAGGGAAACTTTCTGTTTTGTCATTCCTATTTCTTTCTTGGTTTAAGCTTCTGAGAACCCTTTTTTGGTGGGTGAATTTCGAGCTTCTAAGCTCCTTGCGTAAATTGTTGTGCAGTTTTACTTTCTCTTTCACAAAATTTTCTTGTTCTCTGGACTGTCATTGACACATGAATGGACTTTTTTGTTATTTTTACATTTCTATGCATGCAGGCTTGCATTTTGCTGTTAGGATTATGACTGAAAATAGTGCTTTTGAGGTTTCTCTTTTCTTTATAGATGGGGGTGGATACAGGCCAAGTATTTTCCTTTTCCCGTGTTCCATCCAAAATTCCCGTTTGGATTTGATTTCTCACGTTATTCTTTTCACCATGACTACTGTTCCATTGTTGAAGCATGGCTGTTAGTTTTGCCAGTCGTTATCTTCAACAGTTTAGTTTGGCTGCTGCATGGATCTATTCTCTAAATCTGAGCATTCTACAAAGGGGGTCGGAATCCCAGTTTCGCAAATATTCAAGCTATTGCAATGAAATCTGCTGTAAAAGATGCCAAACTACAATGGCTTATTGCTTGCATGCTTCAATTACATTGAAATTCTCAACATATCGGCTCAGTTTGGATGCCCGTAATCTTTTGTAGGAATAGGAATTTGATTACCAGGAATCAAATTCCTAATAGTTCGATACCTGGAGTAATTATATTCCAACGTTTGGATTAATTAAGTAATCTTCCCTAGGAATCATTTATTTTGAAAATATCCTAAAGTCCAACGTTTCCTTTTTATATTGATCGAGCCAAGAATCCAAAATTTCCATGGGAGTGGGAGGGATCAGATTCATCTTGTATTCAGGAATGTGATTCCTCCTGGATTAGGAGATCAGTAATCTCATTCTCATTCCCACTCTTCACAAATATATAAATGTAAGAGTTCCGAAATCACATTCTCATTGCCCCCAAGATACTTGTCATCCAAACACAGCCTTAGGGTGAGAAACATGATTTGTCAAGATGGTTGTCTCACCTGCCACCCCAGTGGATGCGTGAGTTTGAGCCCCACGGAGGGCGCGACTGTTGTCTTCATAGCCTCTGGACTCCTTGTGTAGCTGTTTGATGAAACTGAAAGCTGAAAAATTAAGTACTGAAAGTTGAATGCTGAATTTTTTAAGCTGAAAAGCTGTTTTATAAATATATTAAGCACTGATTAAAAAATTATGAATTAATTTTGTTCCAATTCTCTCTTAATTTACTAATAATCACAATATATTTATGGTAATGGTGGAGTGGTGGTGGTGGTGGTGGTGGTGGTGATGTAGTGATGGTAGTGGTGGTGGGTAGAGTGGTGGTGGTGGTGTGGTGGTGGTGTAGTGATGGTACTGGTGGTGGGTAGAGTGGTGGTGGTGGAGTAGTGGTGATGGTGGAGTGGTGGAGCTGGTGGTGGTGGAGTGGTGGAGCTGGTGGTGGTGGAGTGGTGGTGATGGTGGAGGAGTGGTGGAAGTGTTGGTGGGAGTTGTGGTGGTGGTGGAGTAGTGGAGGTGTTGGTAGGAGTAGTTGTGGTGATGGTATAATGGTTAAATGCAAATACACAAAATTCAACCAGAATTAAGTAGCTCAAGCTACTTAATTTTTTTCAACTTTTTAGCTTACATTTTAAGTGACACTTAATTTATTAAGCAATGTCAAATTTGGTTATCAAACCTATTGAATCACTTATTACTTAATTGATTCAGTTTTAAGTGCTAAATTTGGTTATCAAACCTATTGAATCACTTATTACTTAATTGATTCAGTTTTAAGTGCTAATTTTAGGTTATCAAACAACCCCAACATACTAACTACTAACTCTCCCAGAATCCGCTGATGTACAAAGATGACAAAAAAGAAAAAAAAAGCACAGCCTCAGGGTAACTTTTCGAATGTCGCATTTATTCAGAGGGTTTCTCTGATGCATTTATGTTAAGACTGATGACCAGGCCTAGTCCTTTTCATCTACAGTTATCTTCTCCTTTTTTCTCACATTCCACTCCTCAAAACTTTTTCTCAGACAAGTGACAATTTTCAAGCATATGATCTTCCTGTTCTAAACTGAAAAATGAAAGCAACTTTGGCATAGTATAAAGCACAAAAAGTTTCCTTTATGCTATAGCTTCCATCCAACTTTGATAAACAAAACTTCATTTGTCCTAAAAACTGGAGTAGTAGACAACAACACCGCTTTATTTCTTAATTCTCATCCATACGAGTATAGAAAGTTGCCTAGGCGTATAAAACAATCCAATATACAACTTCCAAACTATACAGTAAAACTCATCAAATATTTGTCAATGTTCAAATCGACGGTCTATAATTCCTATAACGACATGTCTTGTGAATGGCAGCCTCAAGCTGGTTTTCTCTATGAAGTTATTCGATTTCCGCATGTACATAGTCAACAAACACAAAATTCTTCTCAAGTTCGTGGAATGCGTAAGCCAAAGCAGCACTTACAATTGCCACTCCACCCAAAATAATTCGCAATTGCATATTCGCAGGGATTCCAGCTGTTGCAGCGAAGACAACAGCAGAACCAATCAAAAGCTTCTGCAATGTCTGGAATGTTGTGTAAGCATTTCTACAAGATGAACACTTCTGGGTGTGCTGCTCATATCTATCCAACATCTGTGATGGCAAAATGCAACTCATTAAGCACAAATTCAGGAAACAAGTACAGAGCGTTAGAGCTATATAACAGGCTTTTACAACAGCCGTAGGCATGCCTCATGAAGTCGTTAATTTCCAACATGAAATGAGTTTGTTGTGTATTATCTCACAGTCATGTTCTTGTAAAGGAAACAAAAATCCAGTATCTCGCAAAACCACAACTAAGACGTGGTTTTGCAATACAATCATAGCAGTAGACCCAAATTGAGCATGGCATTTGGGGACAGCTGCAGTTAATTTCCAAACTGAGCCTGTCCATTTTGCTTCTTGTGGTCCCCTTTAAGTACTCAGTTCAACATTGAGAAGCAAAGATGTAGATACGCATACAATGGGAGACATAAAGATGTTGGAAATCAATGTCTAAAAATCAGAAGACGAGTTAAGGAAACAGTAAGAACAAAAGCATATTTTAATATATTCTGTGAAGATACTTAAAAATTATACTTCCCAGCTTCCCGCGTTATACGTTGGAAATGTAGTGCGAACGAAAAGTCCTCATGTTTGTAGCAAGTGTTTCCCAGAATTAACAAATAAAATAATTACATGAGCTTTTCTTTGTACTTCTTGTATTTTATCATTTTCTCTACCCCTTGTTCTTTTCCTCCTTTGTCGCTCCGCTCGCTTGCTACTTTCAATGTCGAATAGGATTTAAGAGGAGAGAAGCTTGAATTGCTTGATTTGATTTAGTCGTCCCTTGTTTCTATTCAACTTGATATTTTCTTCAATTCTTACCAAGACCCCCAAGGCACGTCTCATATGCATCTAATAACTGAGTTTTTTAATCCCGCTTAAAACAGAAAAGATAACATGAATAAGAGTGTACACTTCTATGCTCATCCGATGTGTCAATGCGTCTGATACATGCTGTTTATCTGACACATGTCAGAAACAAACATGCGACGCTTGAACGCCAGTATAAAACTAGTTTTCAACTCCTTTTTTTTACATTGTTGTTTCAGTGTACATCCCCGTGCATAATGCTACCATGTTCAAAGGGCTTCGGAAGTTAAAAACGTCAAGGTTTAGTTGCAATAGGGATCACCATCAACTGAATCAGATCTGTACCTGACGTTTGGATAGGACTGTTGATGGCAATGGTTGTTGGTCAGTGATGCCAAACCACTCAGGTTGGCTATTGCCATGTCGCCTCAGCCAATTCCGAAATGCCAAGACGAAGCGATCAGCTTGTGTGGGTGTAAATGTAATCTTGGTATACTCCTTGTTGACATCAGCACCACCCTCCTTTGACTTTGATAGGAATACCTTCTCTTGCCCTTGGAGCACAATCATGTCCCCATCATATACCTTGTTTGAAGTCCAATGCTCATGCCATCTAGGAACCACCTGTCAATACCACTAGTTAGATTTAATGACTGAGACTGACCCATTAATTTCAGGAAAGAATGACAACTAAGTTCCAGAATTGACTTCAATGACGCTCCAGTGACAGTATGGAAGGCATCAATATTCACCACAAGTTCACCAGGATGTTTCAGAATACTAATTCGGAGTCAAAAGAAAGAGGAAACATTCATGCATCTTTCCGTGAGCATACATACAAGTTCGTCCTACAACTTTCATGCCCCAAACAAATCCGTAGATGTCAATCAGTAACACCAATTTAATTCCAGGATATAAATATAATAAAATTCACACTCAACGATAAGGTACATAAACTGAACTTCAATTCCCATTGCTCTCCAACTAATGATAACCAGTGTTTCCGCATCCTCACTTCAAAGAGATATTCTTTAGAACCTTGAGCTGCACGCAAGTTGCTGAACTTATGAGGATTTCTATGGTATCCCTATTGACTGTTTGATTGCTTGTTTTTTTTGCCTAAAGGCCTTCAATTCACTTCACTTCCTGCAAATCTTAGAAGTTGTATACTCACATAATCATACACAGAGATAAATAAACACAGGTACTCTCTCTCCCAGAGTCAAATCCGCATATTTCCTTCTGATCTGATGACCATTTGAGTTCAGAATAGAGTAGAGTTCCAACAGGAGAAGCTTTATGTTTATTTTGTAGCACTCTAGCTTGTGTGTGTTTGTGTGTGAGAGAGAGAGAGAGAGGTGTCCTCGCAAATGTCAAGCACTAATGAGCTATAATGGTCCTTAAGATTTGATCTCTAAAACAACAGTCAACTATATACATGACCAAAAAATAAGCCATGTACCTATTAACAACCTCAATCATATCAGAGTGATTTAAGGAACAACTGGACAAAAGTTTCACCTGCCACCACGCTGGGCCTGGCATTGTTAACTGGAAGAAATTTCGAGCACTGCAAACAATTGAACGGGTCTTTCCTGGCGCCATTGGTACATTGAAGGAACAAATCCAAATTACCCATTTTTGATCACCCACAATGGGAAGCTTAGTATCAATCTCTATTCTGAAAAGACAAGAAGAAGTTAGCACATTGACTGAAATATCCAAATTACCCATTCTTGAGGCTACGCATTTTTGCATGCAACCATTCTACTACCATAAATAGATGCTTCTACACAAGCATCTGCATGAACATAAGGACGGCTTCCAGTACAACATACCATATCACAGATGGAAATACTTCATATAATAGATAGTCGAAAGAAGTTACATCCCCTAACAAATAGTAAAACCATGGAACAAGTTTTTATTCCAACTTCCAAGACTCAAAGTACATCAAGAATAAAATACTTGCGTTAGTAACTTTTCCAAGTAAACATTAGATTAGGAAGCTTTGGGTTTACTCTTGTTCTGTGACCAACTTATTTCACTCCTGCGAAGGGGAGAAGACTGGAATCCAGCTCTTCTCTCTTTGATTTGGTGTTTAATACTTTAAAAGCAGGCAGTGGCCCAACTTAGGGCGGGAAAAAAAGCAAGTCTTGTAGGACTTTTGTTTTGGGACAGGGTGGGGTAACCCCTCACTTTAGGACTTTAAGTCATGATAGTAACTTTGCAATAATGAAATTATGTATGGACATTTTCAGCAAATGAATTTTTCACATTGAACTTTTGTCCTTACACCATCTCCTATGCTATCAATAAAGTAGCAAAACTATTGAGAGCCCAGTAAAAGATCTGAAGACTCAGCTCAACTGAATACATGCTCAACTCTGATTTACATGTGGATTCTAAAGGAAAACATATTTCACAAAATCAAGTAGAAGAACATCTGTGTAGGATACATGCTACTTCATTTAAAGCGATGACCTTACTTGTTCATGTAATAACAAGGTGCAATGAATTCGGCACTGATTTTTGGGTTCCCATCATTTGCTCCAGCAAAGCCCCAATGGCCCGTGGACTCCATCTTAAAGGGCAAAGGCTTGGCTCTATCCCTCCTCCCTGTAACCTGTAAAATGGCTTGGCAAAGGCAGTAGCCTTAGCATCTGCTTAAGTAGTATTTAAGCACATGTAACATAAATACAAACAAATAAGCTATACCGAACAAGTTAGCATCCTCCAAACAAGTTCCTATTGACTTTGTTCTTTGTTGGGCAACACATAACGTTTTCCAACAACACCAATGCGCGAGTAACTGAATCTTCCTGAATGGGGGCAAAGGCTTTGATTTTTCCAAGGCAACGAAAAATCAAAGCAAATGGGATTGGTAGGGCAGTTCAAAAAAAAAAAGGGATTGGTAGCAATGGATTGCAATCTATACAATAGCAACATTTTGGCAATAGCTTTCTTCCTTTAAAACAAACACGTGAATGTAGGCATGAGAATATGCAAAACTATCTTCTGTGAAAGTATGAAGAACTTATACATCGGCCCATTCAACAGAGAACCCCCCAAAAAACACTATAGAACAAATCATACCAAAATGGTTCTAATCACCTTCGATTATTGGTGAGGAGACCATCAAAACCCAGCTAATCTCCGCAATTGATTCACAAGGTGATACCGCAAAGTCAGAAATCAACCAGAATTTGGAGTTGGAGATTCATATTGGATTAATAACAGTATTCTAGAGGTCTTGCATACTCCTCAACTTCGAGTGATTATTTCGGACCTAATCACTTATTCATCTTGCTGTGTACCCCTTCAAAGAATAAAGAAGGATTCACACCAATGTGATCAAGCATCACAACTTGTGGCATAAGTAGAGTCCAGCTGACTCCTCTTGGACCCTCGGGAAATTTTTTCAGTTAAGGATGTTGCTCAAAGCGGGATAGAACTTGTGGCATATGCAGATTCCTGCCGATTGAACTTTCCCTTGTCATGATAACTGGCATCCTCTGGGGACATTGTTTAAGCATTATGGAAGAGTGGTTTCAATTTGGGCAGATCTTTAGCTGCTAAGGTATGTTCCATAATTGAAGACGGTGATTGGAAATGGCCAAGGACCAGAAGGTGTGGTAGCAGTAGGTGTAGGACAGCCCTCTCCAGTCAGTTCATCCTAAAGTCCCAATAAATGCAGGTAAAGGGTGTAATTAATCTTAAATATGCATTTTGCCATAAAATCTGAATGGCCTAGAAACGAAACACTACTACTGATCACTAAACCTTTTTCTACTATTGTCAGTATTGCTGACAATAGTAGAAAAGTGAAACTACTCAATACATGTGTCACAACTTTAACTAAACCGCCTAGCACTGGAATGGAATCGCTTTCCTGATTCGGCAACATTACGAATGCAGTACCACTATAGTGGCTCCTTTGTTAGAAAGGAAGCATACTCAAAGCCCAACTTCTTAGATACAAGCGTGTTCACCTTGTGATGCGCAAAATCAATGTGGGAAGGATCAGAGACATTCTCCATGAGGGTATCATATCCATAGAATAAATCACGCTGGATCGTCACAGTTGAATACTCCGGATTCTCAAAGTCATCAGGCAACCTAAACAATTCCCACAAAGAACAGCACATCAATAAAATATTTGAAAGCCCACGTTCCCAATTAACTATATGTCATATTAAATAAACATGCACACAAATAAACAATTAAGTAAAACAACATTTGTTTAACAAAGAATAAATTACATGGGGGGCTTGGTGGCTTGAGCTCTCTCCCAGCCATTCTCATCTGGCCAAACAAAGAGAAGACCCTGAGACACCATAGTCGGAAACCTCGTCGCACACGCTCTAGGAGATCGAACAGCTCGAGCTTCCGGCCCCTCCAGCGAGGCCTGAGGGATCCCAGTACAAGATCCACACCCATCAAAGGACCACCCATGGTACGAACACTGCAAGTGTCCATTTTCATCTATCCTTCCTTCCTGATATCAACCAACAAGAAATCACCAAAATCAGTCCAGAAAAGAAAAACTGAAACAATAGAATTGAGGGCCTCATGTTCGAAACGTCTTTTAGGCGAGTCTATATGGGGTAGGTGCTATCAACTCTTTTAGGCTGAAGTCTATGTGAGGTTTGCACTAGCTTTAATTGGGTCCCACATTGGTGGACGGTCTAGAATAATTCCTTCGTGGGATTGATCCTTAAGATTAGTTAAGGTGGGCGTAAACTAGTCGAGACACGTGAGTTGTCAAAAAAAAACCAAAAGGATTGGGGGGGGGGGGGGGGCTTACAGAAAGAGGAGCAAGACGGTGGGGGCATTTGTCGTCGAAAGCAACCCATTGGGACAGCGATGGATCGAACCAGAGGACTAGGTCGCGGTTGAGGAGCTGGAAAGGGGTTGGGATGCCAGGGTTTAGGTCTTGTATGAGAGAGACTGGGTACCAGTGGTCCCTCCAAGTGAACTTAGAGGGAGAATTCTCTTCGTTGTCTTGGATCTCGACTACTTCTTCTTCTTCTACCCCATCGGATACAGATTGAGATTGTGAATGAGGTTGTTGTGTTGGTGGAGCAGCTACTCGAAGAGGAGAGAGAATCTTGCGTGGTGGCGGAGTGAGGATAGAGGTCTTGGTGGGGAAAAGGAAGAGAGGGTTACGTGATGGTGTGGAAATTGGTGGGGTTGAGAGTAGTACTGAAGCCATGGTTGGTTCAGTTTTTGTGGTGTTGGAATTCAAATGGGAAGAATGTGCGGATTATGGCGGAGCTGTAGTTATAGAGATATAGAGAGAGAGAGAGAGAGAGAGAGAGGGGAGGGGGGGTTGTGGAGAACTTTGCGTGCAAGTTTGCAATGGGCGCTGTGGAAACAACTAAATAGCGACAAAACAGAGAGAGCGAAAGTTGAAGAAGAAGATCCGTGGCAGGAGGGTGCGAATCATTCAGAAAGTCTACTGGTACAGAATTTTCATCTGTACCAGTAGCATCATTCTCATTCAGAAAGTCTACTGAATCATTGGACTCGAACAATGTGGGATGTTCTCTCGGGCCCCACCATTGACCTCCGTCCCAAAATGTTTGTTCAGTTCGCAAAACAAAAATTAAAAAATAATGCATTTCTTTTATAAAAAATCTAAACTTTTTTCATAACTTAAAAAAATTTATCGATATCTAGTAAAAAAATTTCATAACTTAAAAAAATTTATTGATATCTAGTAAATTGTTGAAAACAATTTAAATTTTTCTTGCAAAAACTGTATTATTTTTATGTTATCGTTTTGCGGACCGGACAAACATTATGGGACGAATGGAGTAGATTATTACCACTTGACTAGAGGGCAAGTAACTGGAGTACTACTTTTTTGTTAATCGATTAGAGACTACGGAATACTACATCAATTGTTTGAGCGATATAATTAAGCTCAATAACTAAACTACTATAAACTTCACCCAACTACAAGTCTTCATTAGGGAGAAAAAATCTCAACAGAAGAACACCCACATGCAAATGGAAATACTCGAATTCCTGACCTACTAGTGAGATACAAGAGTTCTAACTGACTGAACTAGCCTCAGTTGGTTACTGACATACTGTACTTACTGTACATCAATAATCAAGAAGTTTCTGTTTCCAACATTGATAAATATTCCATTAAGAGCAGACCTGATTCACAGCTTATAGTGTTGAAACAAAACAAATCTGAAGGCCCAATTGACGATTATACTGTTGAAAATACATTAGAAAACTTTCACTTTGAAGTTTATGCACGTAGAAGAATTTGTTAAGCTTCTAGAGTTTTAGGTATCTTCTACACTCCGAATTAATTATACTTATCGCGTCACAGTTAAACAGCTACAACTGTCAATATAGAGAGAAAGAGATGCATGTACTCTTAATTCATGTTCTATTTTTAAATAGATATCCAAAAGTGATGTAACAACTTTCGGTTATCCAATTTTGGTTGAGTCATTGTGGATGCTCTAAGAACTTCATATGTACGGTAACTTGGAACTTGGAGGGCAGAGGTGGCCTATTTTGTGACGACCCGGATCCACAAGCACCTCTATACTCAACGTGTTGACAATTGACAACAATCTGTCATTAATTTTAAAGGCTTACAAAAAAATAGTGTTTACAGAACTCTGAGAATAAATTAAACAACTACTACAACCTAAACTCCACTCGCCATCCCGATCCGCCACTCTCGCCTCCGCAACCAACCTGCAACACAAACCCCCAGGAAGTACACAATACGACGAGAATGGATATGCTCACAATAAACGAGACCAATCAATTAGCGACACGGAGTCAACAACAAGCCACATAATACGACCTCATATCAGGTCCTCCTCAGTATATAACCAGTGTTCGGCCTCACTTGCCACACCCAACCTATAATGAGGCTTCTCGGGCCGTCAGCACAGTAGGCAAATCCACTCGGTCACATACTAAACAGTTTCACGGCACCCAGCCCCAATAAATATCACAACTCGACTCCAGCAATGAATTCAGATGATTCAATAAATCATATAACGATCGAGCGGAATACAAAGACATGGCAAAGGAATACTCCGGAGAATTTAGAGCATATTATATACTTCCTGGCTTGGGTACCTTAATCTGCCGTAGACCTTCGCCACCGAGCACCGAGATCACATGCAACACCGTAAAAACCTTTCGTTACAATTCCCACTGTTTCCCGGCTCCCTCTCTCTGAAGCCCTTTTTATTTATTTTTTCTTTTGTTCTATTGTCAAGGTCTACTAGCTTATGTATTTACCATATTAACTCACCCCTCACATGCACACATGCACAATAGATTTACCTATTGGTGAAGACGAAAGTGCTAAATCCCACTGTATAAAGCAAGCATATTACTACCGCTATCTTGTGAGAATGCCTAACGCCATTTCCAATCGTGAAGTTAACAATGTGTTATTACATGACACAAAATTATATAAAGTGGGACCCATTTTTCCGTGTGTTTTGCTATGAAAAAATGCATAATAAAGAAAAAAAAATTAATGGTGTATTGTGGATTAATTGGCTCGTGTTAATGTGCTTGTTGGAATTACTCTAGAGTGGGTAATTGTCGGCGTTGTCCCCAAGAGCATTTGTGATGCTTGGTCTCAAGAAAAAAGGTTCTCTTGTAGGAGTATCTATTTAAAGGGAGGTGCGCATGTGTGTTGTGTGGCGTGTGTGAGAAAAAGAAAGAGGATAAAAAGAGAGGATAAGAGCATCCGCAATGGTAATAATCAAAACCAATAATCAAAATGTGTCACGTCAGTATTTGATTATCCATTTAGTCTATAATCAAACTTAACAACCTCTATCTCCACATTGGTTATTTTTGCATTCTTAACCAAAAAAACCCCCCACAATACACAATGCACATTTGTCCAATTACAAACGAGTTTCAATCACGCATCCGACTACACCAAAATATTCGTCTCGATGAGACGATTCCAATGTGGAATGCTTTTGGTTATTGGTAAAAGTTGTTAAGTTTGGTTATGGAATTGGTGGAATTTAGTTATTTGCTAAAAGACTTGTAACTTTGTTTATTACAATGTGGGGTATTTTTTGAGCATTGTTGTTAGATTTGTTTACCCACACTCATTTGCTTATTACAATGAGGATGCTCTAAGAGGGCAGTCTCCCCTTCTGAGGGTTGTCGAGCACCAACTCTGAGGTGAGAGGAGAGTAGATGTGAGGAATATTAGAGATATAGGGGGGAGTTAAAAACATTGTATGAGCCATGGTGTTGGAAGGTCGAGGAAGGTTTTTCATCTCATATTGTAAATTTGTAATCTCATATTTTTTATATAGTGAAATCTCTCTCTTTCGTGGAATAGGCATTTAAGCCGAACCACGTAAATATTGTGTGTTCTTTTTGCGCGCATTTAATTTCGTACGCTTCCATTGCGGGTGAGATGTAATAAAAATTCCAAGGGATTGGGATTGGATTATCAATCCCAAGGGATTGGATTATGGGCCCGTTTGATAAACCTTCAGGGGGTTGGGATTGGATTATCAATCCCAAGGGATTATTAAAACTGTGTTTGGTAACCCAAAATGGGTTAGGATTATTAGTCCTTGGGACTAGCAAGGTGAGTATTGGGGGGGATTGAGAAGGGCCTCTCCCACTTGGTATTAACAATCCAATCCCTTTCTTGCCAATGCACAAATACGAAAATAGCCTTCACCAATCTCATCTCCTTACCAATCCTATCCCATGTGAAGGGCAAAAATGGAAATGTATACTATCAATCCAATCATATCCCAAGTGAAACAAACATGATATTAATAGTCATATCATCTAATCTCATCTCAAACAAATATACTCATCACCAATCTCATCTCCTTACCAATCCCTTCTCATTACCAATCCCAATCATAATCCTAATCTCATCTCATCTCATCTCCTTACGAATCTCAACCATCTATCACTGTTCTTTCAACAGTGTAATTAAAAATTAAGTATTGTTAAAGTATTAGTTTCTGATCTGATCCTAATATTACGTACGTCTATAAACTTTATCAATACCCAAAAATTAAGTATTGATAAAGTTTATAGACATACACCGGTCACACCTTTTCCTCTTTCTTCCTACCCTCCATCTCTCTCTGCCCTCAACCCAAGCTTTTTGCAACAATTTCTCTCCTTTTCTTTTTTTTTAATCTCATTCACCCTCGTTAGTAAAAAAATACTATCACAGCTAATTACTTAGTAGTAGTTCGAAAAAAAGTTAATTACCTAGTTAGTCGATGTTAATTTTAAAGAAAAATGCTAACCTTTTGCCTTAGAGTAAACGATAATAGGTAAATGTATCATTGATATCCGAAAAAATTTATTGATATTTGTAAAGGTATATTAATAACCGTGAAATATGCATTGATATCCAAATTTGTTTAAAATTATTTGTGTATTACCTTTCATCAAATGGGCGAAGGTTAACAAGACCGAATTTTATAATAGACTTAACAACACTATTGAAAGCCCAAACAAATCTATTTTATTATTACCTATTAGTTTCTGATCCTAATATGACCTTTAGATCTGTCATTGGAGATGGCCTCTAGAGCACCAAAATATCTCTTGAAACTCGTGATGAGGTTCACCAATATAGGTCGGGCAATTTGTTGATGAATATTTCATTTAAAAAAAGAAGGCCCAAAGCGATGAAATAAAACAATGTAGATGAAAACTTTAAAAAACCAGCGTTGCACAAGAAAATTGAATAGTTAGCAAATTTTTAAACATGGCAGGTTCGTGTGAGAGACTTTGTTTCTTATGACTTAGCCTCTTTGGTGACTTTTCCACTTGAGTTCGTTCTGCTACACTATACAAGGCGTAGAGAATAGGATTGATTAACTTCTCTACGCCTAAATGGGAAGGAATTGACCATTTGAAAAAAAGGAGGGTACAAGCGGATGATGTACACTTGGTGAACAAGCATAGGGCCTCTGATTGTTTTGAGGTTTTCAATTGTTCCTTCAGGCAAATTTTTAAACATAGTAGGTTTGTGCGAGAGACTTTGTTTCTTGTAATTTAGCGTCTTTGGTGAATTCTTCACCTGAGCCCGTTCTACTACAGACTCTACAAGGTGCAGAGAATAGAATTTATAACTTCTCTATGCCTAAATGGGAAGGAATTGACCATTTGAAAAAAAGGAGGGTACAAGCGGATGATGTACACTTGGTGAGCAAGCATAGGGCCTCTGATTGTTTTGAGGTTTTCAACCCTAGGTTGGTGAGTACAAGTGTGCTTGGGCCATTTAGAGGATAGAGGGACTTGTATACAACATGAATGGATGGCTATTGCTACGAAACCGCCAAAATTTGTTCTTTTTCAACGTGTTAACCAATGAATACATAGAAATACCTGATTTTAGATGACGGGTTCATGTTACAGCATATGCAGCTTTCTCAGGTTCACCAATAGAGGTTTCTACAACGATTATACTATTAGAAGTTTATGAAGATTGGGCAATGCTCTCGACCTATAGTCGTGAAAATAGATGGAGGCTATACCTAATCGAAGAAGAATTTGTTTTAACCGATTTAGGCTATTTGATTCTAATCCGTGGGAGACTATATTGGTTCACCGACAATAGGGTGTTTTGTTGCTCAGAAGGGGCCTCCATTGGATAGTGGACCTTCAGCATTTGTTGGCGGGTTTCGAGTGTTTTTGTTCCTCTTTTGTAGTTTATCAGGGTCAACACTTGTTTTTGGTTACTTTTAGTGATTTTGATGACGTTCAGGTCTTTGCTATAATGGACAGAGGAGATTTTGTAGAAGTAGTTGAGCAAGCGTTGGATGATAACTTAAAAAAATCTCCTCTAACGCTTGCTCAACTATTTCTACAAAATCTCATTTATCCATTATAACAAAGACCCGAACGTTATCAAAATCACTAAGTAACCAAAAACAAGTGTCGACCCTCGTAAACTACAAAAGAGAAACAAAAAAACTCGAAACCCGCCAACAATTGCTAAAGGTCCACTATCCAGTGGAGGCCCCTTCTGAGCAACAAAACACCCTATTGTCGGTGAACCAATATAGTCTCCCACGGATTAGAATCAAAGAGCCTACATCAGTTAAAACAAAGTCTTCTTCGATTAGGTATAGCCTCCATCTATTTTCACGACTATAGGTCGAGAGCATTGCCCAATCTTCATAAACTTCTAATAGTATAATCGTTGTAGAAACCTCTATTGGCGAACCTGAGAAAGCTGCATATGCTGTAACATGAACTCGCCATCTAAATCAGGTATTTCTACTTGTTCATTGGTTAACACATTGAAAAAGAACAAACTTTGGTAGTTTCGTAGCCGTAACCACCCGTCCATGTTGCATCCTATCATCTCAAAGCCCCTCAATCCTCTAAATGGCCCAAACATACTTGTACTCACCAAACTAGGGTTGAAAACCTCTAAACAATTGGAGGCCCTATGCTTGCTCACCAAGCGTACATCGTCCACTTATACCCTCCTTTTTTTCAAACGATCAATTCCTACCCATTTAGGCATAGAGAAGTTATAAATTCTATTCTCTGCACCTTGTAGAGTGTGTAGTAGAACGGGCTCAGGCGAAGAATTCACCAAAGACGCTAAATTACAAGAAACAAAGTCTCTCGCACAAACCTACCATGTTTAAAAATTTGCCTGAAGGAACAATTGAATTTTCCATTAAACAAAGAAACTGCTAGTAAATACACAAGATTTTCTTCATAGCTCCTCATCGAGCAACGCTAACCAAAATCAGACTTCTAGATTGCATGTCTACATGGTGACCAGGTGGATGTAACTATCTCTTCGGATCACAAACATCAAACAGACACTATCTCTCACAAAATACCTATTTCTTCGGGTACGTTTGATGATCAGGTCCAACATCACGGGAACCAGTATTGATGTAAGGGCCACGAAAAGTAGCCTGAGGTGGTAGCGGCTTTGATGAGTCAATCACAGGATTCATCTTTGATGACCTGGACCTGGAAATAATCTATTGTTAAGTTCTGACTCCAGATGTACATATATACATTATATATCCTATCACTTAAATCCAGATTTACTTACGCCATGTAGAAGGGAAATGCTAAGCCGGCAGATGCAAAAGCTACTAAGCCTGCGGCCACAACGGTATTGCGTGTTCGCGACATCAAGAGTGCTGAAGTGAGCTAGCAAAAGAACCGCAAGGCGTACGACCGAGAGAATGACAAAATAGGGTTCTAGTTACTGCAACCAATGACAAAATGTTACGAGCTCAAACACTGTTCCCTACAAAAATACTGGTGGGAATGTAAAACTCCCACACAATGTTAAGGTGATTTTGTTTATCAACACAGATGACAACACAACTGCAAAAGTATTGGAAAAGTTCCAGAGCATTTTCCATTATCAAAGCAGCATGTAAAACAATCAACTGAATTTCTATTTTCAAATAGTGTCTGAAAATCTTCAAATCTCTCATTTTCAAAGTAGCGAGTAAAAAAGTTTTTCAGGCAACAAGAAGACAGGCAGACAACGAAAATAAATGGCAAGGAATTAGAACAAGTGCAATGTCAGGGAAGCTTGCTGGATCAGCACGTAATTTAGACTGGTTTACATTTCCCAAGAAGATGCTAAACGCCATAACCAATCTAAAACTCACCAGAGTAAATATCATGAAAAAGCCATTCAGTGGTTCAGCCACATCACAAGAGACTAGGCATTAAAAAGAGCACCAAAACATAACTTGTTTTTGGAAAAAAACCTAAAACTTAATAACAAAATAACTGAACCAAAAAAAGAGAGAACAGCAAGTCATGGTGTCGCTCAGGAGATAAAGGAGAAAATGGGGGAATCCTTCCATAAAACCCAATGGAAATGCATTAGGAGCAATATATGAATGATAAATTCTAGTGACAAGTTTTGGATATCCTTTATAACAACCATTTAATGACTCAATCTTCATCAATGTTGCTTTCCAGGACAGATGTTGGATAATCCTTCACTATCTCCAATTTCTTAAGAGGGCTTACTGTGGTGATAGCATAAGCTTTATATCATCCTAATTTCTCTTTTGGTAATCAGTGAAAAGATAAGGCAAAGAAGAATTTGCTATTAGAGTTCTATTAGCGGAAAGAAATAAAATATCTCATACCATATAGCTAGGGACTAGGGTTTTAAAAATCAAATACGTGGCGAAGTTCACATCAAGAGTGGTATGTCGCTCGTGTTAAGAGAAAATGTAACTAGAAATACTACAACGGCTAACATTGAGTAGCAACATTTCCTTGGATGACGATGTGACAGTCCAAATACTCAAGCAATTCCTAGATGTGCTTAATCTAGATTTCGTAACCAAAAAGACAAATTGGCAAAGGTCTTTAAGTACACCAACTCAACATCCTAAGCATCAAACTAAACAAAAGTTTTGCAACTTTGGCCTACCTTAGTAACTAGGGGTGTACACGGTCCGGATTGGTCTGGTTCTCTAGAAAACCAGTAACCGGACTATTTCAAACGGTTCTAGAAAATTGGGAACCAAAACCTAACCAATTTATGCATGGAACCTAACCAGAACCAAACCGCAAGACTGGTCCGGTTTTGGTTCGGTTCCAATTCTATCCAATAAGAATCCAAACACTTATTCACAAAATATGAACTCATAAAATTAAAGAAATAGGAAGATAATCTGCTGGAATAGGAAAGGAAGGAAGAAAATAAAAGTTTTCCTAACAAATGAGATTTCATCTCTAAATAAATTTAAGTTTAGCAAGAAAAAGATTAACCTACCAAATTCAAATACATATTTAATTACACACATATGTATTTCTATATTTATCTTAGTTTTAAACGGTCCGGTTCGGTTCTAACCACGGTTCATTAATTGAGAACCAGTAACCGAACAAAAATTAACGATTCTTATTTTTTTGGAAACATAAACTGACCGTAGAACAGCAGAACCGGACCAAATAGGACGGTTCGGTCCGGATCGGACCGGTTTTACGGTCCAGGCGGTTTTCTTGAACACCCCTATTAGTAACCACAACAATGTGATGCCTGCAGAAATATTACCTTATCCAAGAAGAATGCTTAATGATTCCAAAAAAAAAACAATCAAGTAGCAAATAGCATATATATACAACTTACTGCATCCAATACTACACATAAACAGTGTTACTAAAGCTACGTTCTTGACAATTTACTTGCTTAGATAAGAGCTTCTAAACAATTCACTTATCGAAGAGAACCAATAAGTGAAGCAGAAAACCAGACTCAATTGCAATTGCTACAACAAACCAGAACAGCTCCATACAGTGAAGCGAAAAATCAAGGGAGAATTAAGTGATCAAACTTTCTTGAAAATGAAGATCAGCTGCGAGAATTGGCACATGGAAACTCGGAATCTTTACTAACAAATATGGAACAGTATAGAGAGAGAGAGAGAGAGAGAGAGAGAGAGAGAGAGAGTACCTGGTCGATTTGGGGCGAGAGAGAAAGAGAGAGAGAGCGCCTGGTCGATTTGGGTAGTAATTTGGGTATATGTGGCGACGATTACAAAGAAAACCCAGAATTTGATCCTTGTCTCAAATTACTCCCCTTGATTGTTCCTTTTTAAATTCGAAGTCACACACTACTATTTAACAACAATGTCAGCCCTCCATTTATTACTAGTAACTTGTGGAAAAGTTTGAAATTTTCTAGATAAAAACACATCCTTAACTTCAGCCCTCCATTTATTACTAGTAACTTGTGGAAAAGTTTGAAATTTTCTAGATAAAAACACATCCTTAACTTCAGGGCTTATTTGTACGGATGGTCCCCAAAGTATTTTTGAAATGTCAATTTCGTCCCCATTGTACAAAACGCGTCTATTAAGTCCCCAATGTTAACAATCCGCATTTAAAAGGTCCCTGAGCCAAACTCTGTTACCTGTTGCTGTAAAAAATGAGGGCATTATAGTCAAACCCCCTCCAATACTCACTTTCCCTTTCTCTCTGCTATCAATGGCGATTTAAGACTTCTCCCCTTCTCTCCACCTCCACTGTGGTCCCAAAAATCAACCCTAAGAAGAAGAAGATCATACCTGAAGAATATCCTCAATGTTGATAACAACCGCACCCTCCACCGGCTCCACATCCACCTACTTCTCCCCAAACTTCACCTGCAACGCCCCCAACCTCATTCTGCACTAGCACTGTCACCAACCCCAGATCCTTTTTGAATTCCTCCAATTTCTCAGCAATCCACAAAGCATAAAGAATTCCGGTAAAAAAAAAACACCAGATCCAACCAAGATAACCAATATTTTTTTTCTTACCTTGTACACTAGAATGATATACACTAAGGCAGCCAATAAGCGTAGCCATTAATGGTAGTGAGATTGTATACGTTCAGGTACACCGGAACATTTCCCATCTTTGTCTTCCTCGGGTAGTAACATTCTGCACAACATTTTTTTTTCTTCAACAAAGTTTCCTCTCTGCTTTTTTCCTTGGAATCCAAACACAGAGCGGGTGTAATAGGCCGATTCCTGTGATTTTTCGTTGGAGAGTGGAAGAAAAAATCAGAGGAATTGCGGGGATGAATTGGGCATGGGATTTGTTGAGTTCCTGTTCTTTTCTCAATTTCTAGATCCATTAATGTTTTGGGTTTGCTTGTTGAAGAACATTTTTTTTGAACAGCGCTTGTTGAAGAACATGACGGTGGCGAGTGTGCGTCGGATGGTTTGGAGGGGGGCGCCATGGTTGGTGACCTGGAAGATTCCGATGGTGGAGGCGGCACGTTTGCTTTGGTCGGTGAGGGTGGGTTTGGGGGCTTACAGGTTGATGACGGGGACGGTGGGGGAAATGAATTAAGGGGAAAGTGGGGAATTGTGGGGGGTTTGACTATAATGCCCTCGTTTTTTACGGCAATATATAACAGAGTTTGGCCCAAGGACCTTGTAAACGTGGATTGTTAACATTGGGGACTCAATAGACGCGTTTTGTACAATGGGGACGAAATTGACATTTCGAAAATACTTTGGGGACCATCCGTACAAATAAGCCTTAACTTCAGCCCTCCATTTATTACTAGTAACTTGTGGAAAAGTTTGAAATTTTCTAGATAAAAACACATCCTTAACTTCTTATTTTGCGGGCTGGACAATCGTTTTTGAACATTAATAGTATATGAAATCAAACTCAACTACTAACATTTTTTTATAAATAGATATCGATGGCAAACACCACTTGCGAATTATTATCAATATTCCACTTCTCTTTTCTTTTCGAACACAAACACTCTAAAAAATTAATAAAATTGCGGAGTATAAAATCATTACACCTTATTACAATAATAAAAGTTTGTGTTTCAATAATTAGACAACACTTGGCGTTTCGATTCTAGAATCGAGCTAGTGATGGTTTGGTGTTGTGTCCATTAATTTATGATGTAGAACATATCTCCATGAATTTTCTGAAAAGATTTAAAATAGGATCAAATCAAAGAAGAAGTATTGACCAAGATATTTAAGTTATGGGAACTATTAGATTCTAGAATTTTCTTTTTAAATTTATGTCACTTGTTTTGGCAACTTTTATTAGGGAATAATATCAGTAGAAGATTTTATTTAGTGTAGCCTGTTTAGCACAATTCTAGTTTCTTATTTTCTAGTTTTTTTAGAGTTTTTTTTTATTTTCTTATTTTGTTTTGCTTGGTCCTTACTCCAAGTTATATTCTTCGTAACCAAGCATTACCTTATTAGCTAGGCCTACTACTAGTAGTATAAATAAGGGAGCAATAAAAAATCAAAATTCTATCTATTTTCCTTGTGCGCAAGGTGGTTATTCTCTCTTGTGGATTCAAGAGCCGTCTGTTAGAACAATATCTAACACATTCGTCTACTAGAATGATTTTTAGTCTCTCTTCCTCAACAACACCGCGTCAAGTGGTATCGAGAAGCAACAACAACAATCCAAGATAATAGTCAGACTTTAATGACTTGACAAAAGGGACCCTATACATTTTTTATCGATGCCTTGTGGGGTGCACAATCTAGCTCATTCCATATACAGAAGGGACCCTACACATTTTATTTTATTTTATCTAGCAATAGTTCTAATTGGAAGAGTTATTTTTAGGCAACACCATCACCTATATACTTTTCGTGGGGCATGGAGTCCCTATAGTTCAGCGACGTTTACGGGATACAAATTTCTTTCCCCCAAGCATGACCTCTAGGGTAGTGGTCCCTTTAACGCTTACAAAAAGTATTCAAACCTCCCGAACGTACTTCTCATGACCATTCACATGAAAGGGAGGTATGCATATAGATGAACAAAACCAACAACGGATATCAAATGGCGAATTTTGTAGATAAACATTCGACCACAAGTTAAAATAACAACTAAGCATTTTAAATTCTTACAACAAAATCAAGTTGGTCTCACGATGCTAGTATTTTGTTGGAAATTCAAACAAAAGATTCCAAGATTTGAACCAGCCTTTTTTTTGTTCTGCAGTAGCTTCACTGCAATTCATACAACTTCACATCCAATTACGCAAAAATAAACTCCATCTCCAATGGACACCATGCCCCCATTCTTAAAGACATTCCAAACTCTTCTCAATATTATCATTTAACCACAAAATGAATGTCATTGAAGTTTTGACCAATTCAAAAACTCAATTTCCAGACCAAGTAAAGGGCATAGGATAGAATGAAAACAGAGAGAATCATTCAGAGAAAAGGAAGAAACAAAAGCAAAATGAACTGAAACTGCAGAGCACAAAATGGAGCAAACCCACAGAGAAATTACAGCCATTAGAAGTCTACAAACAGTTCAACATGAACTTCTGCAAACAGTAACACCATAATCTACCAACAAAACACTCAACATGAGAGTCTGCAAACTAGATAGAAGTACGAAAAATTGGTACGAATACCGATCTTAACATCCTAAGGCATCACATATAAGGAAATCATTTCTAGCAGAAATGAGGTAGTGATTTCTAGTATATTTCACTTGGAAACCATGTTTTACTGAGCCTGATTCTCCTGCAGCTGTTGATAGTTTAGAGTCCTCCTGAAGAGCATGATGTGTGGCTCTGGTCGATGAACAGCGTAGTGGACCCACCCCCGGCTTTGCTGCACCCCAATTGCGCGCCATTCATTCTGATACACAAATCAGAGATACATACGAAAATCATCAAATCTGATTGGTGGTAGAGAAAAACATGGGAAATAAAGTACCTAAAATCTGGATCACGAATTAAACATAGGATGCCAAAATGAGCATTTTACTTGCACTTTGAAGGAAACAAACTCTCTAGATTCAAGAACAGTTGAGGATGGAATTGTCAGCAGTTTGAGAACCATAACATGACAATCTGATAACCATAACACAGGATCTCGAAGATACACACCGATTTTTTTTTAAATCACAAGCGCATATACACCCGAACACCAGATTACTTGTTTCACCCAATAAGGTCTACTACGTTCACAGTTGTTGAAAGGCACTCTCATCTCATGTAAAAGAAACAACCATCCTTCCACAATAGCCATCTGTGACCTGGATGGCTACGTAAAAGGTAAAATCAGGCTCGACACTTCAAAATGGAAACAATTAAGATAGATTGAGATTTCTATGGCTTCAAGACCAATGATTTGTCCGACGGCTTCAAGAGCCAGCACAATTGAGATTTGAGGGTGAAATTAGACCACAATCACAAACCCTAGGATAGATTTTTCACGAGGCAAAAGAGAGTAAACTATCAATATCCATCTAAATTACACAAGTAAGTCATAGTAACTTGCTTCTTGTTGTACTATTTACTACCCTAGTTTTTTCAAGCAAGCGAAAGGAATACTCCATAATTTTCGAACTAACCAAACAGACAAAAAACAGAAAAGAAAAGAAACTGTTCAAAGGAATAAGAAGTGAAAGACTAATTAGAGAGCCGATTACATACTTCAGAGAGAAGCCGATTCTTCGGGAGCAGTTTCGCCACTTCAGGAGGGAGAACCACGTGCCTGCAAAAACAATGAACAAACAAACAAACAAAATTGATTTCTCATTTAGATGAGCTTTTCAAAAAATACAGAAAACAAAACGAATGCGTGATCAAAAGGGGAAGGGAAATCTGAGGAGAAATCGATCGAGTACCTGTACTCGTAGGTGTCGTCGAAGTACTTCTCGGAGTACTGGATCTGACCCATGCCGACAATGCGAACCTACTTCCTGAGTTCGATTCGGCGCCGCTTGAAGAAGACACTTCTCCGATGCTCGATTCAATCTGCACGTGTAGATAAAATTGTTTTACAGTGAAGCCCTAACTTCGACGGAGAAAATGATAGTAGTAGTAAAATAAAGCGAGGTGTGCATACCCTATCAGTCTATCACAATGAGAGAGAGAGAAAGAGAGAGAGAGAGACACAGAGAATATATATGGTTGATAATATATGAGTTCCTGTTTTTGCCCAAAAAACACTAGTGAAAATAGAGAAAATGGAGGAGAAGTGGATTTGAATTTCAAATTTTGAAAACATTCCCGCTCAACCACAACGGTACATTTCTTTCATAACGTTCGATTTGTCATAGGAGTATTTATCTTGATGGGAAAAAAATTACGTAAAATAGAAAGCATTGTCAAAAACTTAAAAAATGCACTAGATAGAAAAGATAAAAAAATAATTTGAAAAAGCTCATTTTTAAGTCTTATTCTGTGTCTTTTCTTAATTTTTTTACTGTACTTCATGTTATTTACTATCATTTTTGTGATTTTTTTTTTCTTATCAAGTCAAATGCTCAATTCTAAATAGTACTCCCTCCGTCCATTTTTAAGTGTCCTGCTTCGTAATTCCAACTTATTAAAAAGACATCATCATTATACCTTTCACATCAACTTTTTTCTCCACTTTCCTTACTTACTCATCATCATTACACTTTTACTCACTAACTTTTCAAAATGGAATCTACTTTTAGGGGCAAAATGAAAAATTCACCAACTTTTACCCATTAACTTTACAAAATGGACATTTATTAAGGGACAGCCCAAAATGGAATAGCGGGCTCTAAAAAAGGGACGGAGGGAGTAGTAAAAGACTAACCAGCAAAATTTTACTAGGTTAAAATTTAATCAAAATGTAATCCAAATACAGGTTCCCACCAAACTTTTTTATAACTGATTTGAATTTTACAGTAGAGAATTAATTTCTACACTCCCTTTTTTACTATATACACTCCATTTTTTTTTTTTAACTTCGGATTATAGGAATCTTGATGATATGCTTATGATTCCTACTTTTGGACCAAACTGAAATTGATTTTCCCAAATATTGCAATTAAATTACCTCAAGTATTGGTATTGAATTACTAGGTGTTAAATTCCTCCATTCCTATCCAAGATTACATGTATCCAAACAAAATACTATCAAGTGACTTGATGATACGCAATCCAGTTGTATTTTCCCAATACGTGTTCTAAAATGATCAAAAAGTCCCTAATTGGAAAACAGGAGCATCATCGATAGTTCGGAAAACCAACACTGGACCCGTGTTTTTTCATACCTTGCATTATATAGTTTCACTAATTTCTTATAAATGCACTCCAAAACGCAGTTTCCTTTTCCAAAACCACGATAAACACACACAAATGCACAAGCTGGAGGAGAAAGGCTACCATTGCAAAGATCCTTCAAAAACGTACCATTAATAATTACAAAGCCATCAAAATACAGCCCTCGGCGGAAAGTTCCAATTCCAAAAACCATATGAGGTTGCAATTCCATAAGCATACATGGTGACGGAACAAAACCGGAATTATCTTGAACCAAAAACCGAACACCATAAATCCTAAACAAAAATAAGGAGACAATTGTTTTCTCTTTGACCTTGATGATGTATGTATATAATGGAGCATTTCAAAAACTGGGATCAGTTCCTCCAAAATGTACAGCAGCGCCTACTTCTGTATATTCATTCATGCTATCAAAAGCGAATCCTAGAGCTTGCAAGGCGGAGAGGTAAAGCTTCTAACCTGTACATTACCAAAACACCATTTCCGCCTCCTGTACATATTCACCCAAAAAGCATTGGAGCGATTTTGTTTTTTGTTTCGTTTCGTTTCGTTTTTTTTTTTTTTTTTTTCCGCCATAGTTTATTTTTGTGTCTTTCGGCCACAGAGACAGTTGTTTTCTTGATTCTGTGTGATTACCGTTCCAGCATCAGATGATTTCAAGACTGTGCCACCAATTTGTGAAGCATTGATGTCCCTTGAAATACCATCAAGGGATATTCCTTCCTGTATTCCTTCAGCTGCAGGGAAAAAACCGAAAAAAAAGGTAACATGTAAGTGAACAAATTTGTGACAAAAAATGTAAACAACGAAAATGGACAAACCTCATCTTCCGCGATCTTCTTGAAACCAAATTTGTTAGTCCATAAAGACTCTGCTTCATCAGCAGCCGGTAGCACAAAGTTTCTTACGTTCAGAGATCTGAGTAAGTTCTCTATGCATGAGAATAGCACTTGGAAATAGCCCTACACAAATAGCAATTTCTCACAATCAGTAACTTTTTCACCAAATCGAATTGAGGTTAAATTACTCAAGGACATTACATGAGAAATAAGAGATTGTTTTTCTGCACATTATCTAAAAAGAAGTGAAAGTTTCTCATTATTCCAAAAACCGAAAGGAACTAAAAGGTCAAAAATGGAACAAAAAGTACAAAAAAAATTCAGCCTCTGTCACATTATGCTAACCTGTCCTTGACATTCAGTGCTTGTTGCAACCAAAGGAACTTCAGCCACACTCTCTCCGAAAACCCGAATAATGCCCGCAGACACAACATTGGAGCTGCACAATCAGAACTACAGTTACTAACACAAATACATGGAGCAACAGCTACTTAAAGTCCCAAAGGGGAAAAAAAACAGCTACTTAGAGCCCTAAAAAATACTAATACTTACTTGACAGATAAAATTGCACAAAACATTCCCCCAAATTCTTGATCCCTCACGTTCCTTCTACATGAACAGTTAAACAAAGAACCAAAGTTACTGACGTGGAAATTCCATGTGATACATAGCAATACCAACAAACAAGAAAAAATCACTTATAAACAAGAACAAATCAGAAAAAGAATGTCAATGCTCACCCATAAACCATGGCAGGAATAAGATCAGAATGGCGGACATTCGAATCTGCGATCGGGTCAAACCGGTCCTGAAGTCCAAAGATGAGATCACAAACAAATTAAACAACATCGAAGATACTTCTAAGGTTAAGCCAGTAAAAAATGAAATTCATACTCATAGAAAAGCCATAGCTCCCAAAGTCCCAAGATAAAACCAGGGCTTAACAACAAACAAACGAAATTTACATGGGTAATTAGTAGTTCCAGAAAATAACTCCACCTAAAGAAAATGAACCCACTAATACCAATTTTGAACAGACGATGCAAAAACAAACTTACTGGCATGGATAGCCTTCAATATTCAAATAGAGATATTTACTTTTCTGTTTCCCTTGATTCGAATTCTTTCAGGTTGGATAGGAGCGTGCCACCAAAAAGGTAGCAAGTGGAGTCCAGATTGTAAAAATACCAAAATTGACTCCCAGTAAAAACCATCTTCCCGGTGTCACTTAGTTTGGCCTATTATCGAATGGATGATCAACACATTCCTCAGATCCTGATGAAAGCCAAGGCAACTAGGATATCACATTTTCTTAAAAGAATGTACTTTAATTTTGTTTACTTGGAAAATACTGATTTGAATTGTTCATACATAAATAGTTGGACTGGTAACCTCTTTTGTGGCCTTGTTTTATTTGCCATTCCTCAGTTCTTTGTTTCTTCTTCTGTCTCCATTGTCACTCTTACAGAAGAAGGCTTCTGAATAATTTTTCAGACTGTTCTTAAATTTATGGCCTCTAATACCTTCAACATAAGCAAACAAACAAAGATAATACAGTCCCAACATCTAAACATTATCTGATGCCTAAGGGCCCTAAAAGAAAAATAACAAAGAAATATACAACTGAACGCACATCAAAAGATTATGACATTGCACTTTTCAAAAAAAAAAAAAAACCACTGAAGATAGCTTATGAACTAGGGAAAATAGCAATCAAAGATTACTCACGTGAAAGATAGCAACAGCTTTCACAAACAAGGCTTTAGTTTCCACAGAAACCATCTTCCCACTAAGAAGCCTCCATTTTATATCAAGATCCGCACTACTGTCAGAACCTTTCTCTACTAGCTTTTTCTTTATTACATTCAGCAGAGATTCCTGTAGCCTTTCCTCTCCATTAGCTACCAGCGTTTGCAAAGAATGATGAATCCTCTTGCAGTCCATGCAACAGAACCACTTTCCTTCAGGCAATTCCTGTTGTATGTCCGATAGCAACATATATTAGCAACGTTCCATGTGGACGAAATAAATAACACAATGATGGAGTATACAAATAGATATGCCGAAACGGACAAACAAAATGACAATAGATGATCGGCGGACCTTTAGATCCTCCATTTCATGCTCCTTTAAGCAGCCGACATGATATTCCTTCTCACACTAAAAGAAGAGAGGGCAGCACAAAAACAATGGTCTTTAAAATCATGAGCATATTAGAAACTAAACGACATGGAAACTCCAATATGACAAAGCTAAGAAGCAAGGACACATTTACTAAACTCACATTTCTGTGTACACATGGACACATTCTGGAGTTTCCAAACTCAAATATGTGCCCCGCTTTTCTTTATACATTTTTAATCAGACATACGGGGACACACTGGGAGACCCTTATCGACATGTTAGAATCCAGAATGCAATTCTATAAAGGTTTGGGAAGGTAAAAAATACAAGGTCAATTCAGTTCCACGATTTGTGGTTTTTATTCCTAATATGGTAGATATTATTTTTTCCCCTTTTCCATGAATACACTGGAGACACCTGTAGCTGAGAATTTTTCATAATCAATTTTCCTAATTTGTGAAAAATTAGGATGGTTCTGCATGTATACATTCTTCTTAGTGAGAAAGCAAAGACTATCACAGAATAAGATACCTGATCACAAAGTATAACTGTCTGCGGGCCAAATTCTGATTTGCTGAAACCATGACCTCTGTATACGTCATTAAAAGGAACAAATAAACAATAAGCTCGCACGCACCGATCTTTGGAAACATGAATGAAGCAGCAGAAGAGACAAGTTAATTGCAAAATTGGCTTAAATACTGCTAGAGAACGTCATCCTACAGCTTGACAGATTGTACTGAACATTATCACACCACTGCAACATATGATGCTACATGCAACAGAGCCATGGGAGGCACGAATTCTGAGGAACAATATGAAATTGATTGTGTTTTAGCGGAATCACTGTTCGGAAGGCTTCAGTATTTATCAACATTCGATAATTTAACATAATCAGGAAAGGTAGGAAGCTAGTAGAATAGACTATCAAGAGACAGCATAAGCTTGGAGAGAAAGACTATTGTCAAAGCATTAAGGAAAAACCTGCATAGTGTGCATCCACCAATATCAGCATCTGCAGTTTCAACAATGCGGATGCACCGTCGCGTTATCTCTTCCACAGGATCAATTCCCGCAATTCTTCCAGCAGCCACGGCATTTGCATTGCGCTCCACGAATTTTTCTTTCTCGAACATGTTCAGGCAATATTTACAGTACCAAGTATCACCGGGGATGCTAGGCAGAGAAACACACTCTACAATTGGATATAATGACAGAAAGCATAAAGCAAGCTATGTCAGAGAGCTCGTCTTTTACGTACGAATCACATTTCTGAAGAGAAAGCGTAAAAAAAGTCGCTATGAAGGAACAAATATCCTATAGGCAAGAAAATAGCTCAAGAAATGACGAGCACAAGGAAAAGTGAAAACAGAGTGTTTATTTATTTTGAAGAGGGAAAACAGAGTCCCCCCCCCCCCCCCCCCCCCCTCCTCATGGAGTTAAAAAACCAAGAAAGATGTGGCAATACAAAGTTATCAAAGAAAGGTGAACACCTGCATGGAAGGCTCTAGGGCAGCAATCACAACATAAAAGGTCCCCTCCATCTGCACAGATCGAGCACAAATCATCGTTTTCCTCTGTTGACAACTTCCTCAGTTTTGACAGTTGTATTGACAACTCATGAAGAGAGACTCCATTTGATGTATAGATGTGCAGGTAACTGCAAAAGGAAATTGTGGGGGAAATCAAATTCCTCAAACGATGTACTCCGATAAAACAGTCACCCAAAACAAATGCCCACTAAAAATCCCAAAAAAAATCAGAGGAACACTCACGGCTTGCGCCGAGAAGCCCAACCAGCATGTGCTTCAAACTGTGAAGGGCTCACCTGCTCATAAATGGTTCAAAAGTAAACATCTAAACGAGAATAGTGAACCACCAGGCAAATTGAGCAGTAACAACAGTACCTCGCTTTGGCAGCATGAGCAAAATATTCCAAAGCCCTTCTTATAACCTCCCAAGCATTTCTGTGCCATGAAGTCATCCGAAAAGGGAAACTTGTCACGTCAAGTTGGCATAGTTCAATACAAAATGATCTTTGACAAAACAACACAAACATAACTTCTAAATGAAAACCATAAAAGAAATGTTATAATCTTAACAACAACCTTCCCACGAGCAAAATAGCATAATTCGGTTCCATCAGGCAGCACATCATTCTGAAACACTAACTTGTGCATCCGCAGATCTCTAAGGAAATCGCCCAAAAAAATGTCATTAAATAACCAAATTTCACAAACATGCCAAACATGTTGACAAATATACATCAACCACGCAACCCAACTTAACAACGACAAAAGAAATACATCTGTCAGAGAGAGCATACTAACTTCCGAGTTATCCTCCCCTTCCGCGATGCACTACTGGAGCCACTATCAGATGGTTTTGGAATGGATACAGTCCTACTCCGGGATGCACTACTGGAGCCACTATCAGACGGTTTTTGAATGGATACAGTAGTTGGTGACCTAAAATTACGAAGGTCAAATATTAAAATCAGTGCATATATTTCTCGACAAAAGAAGTTATGCTACATGTACTGCATGATAGATGGAAAAAGTATAATCTAAAGCTAGAAAACCACATGCACATGCAAATACAAGTAAACGACCGAAGAGAAACCTAATTAACTAGGAAAAAAGTCCTCGTGCCATGAATTGTGGATTACTGGCTTCGTCATGCCATGAATTGTGGATGACTTGATCTCATTCTTTGTGAACGCTTTAAAAGCCACCATGGGCAAACTCAAATAACTAGTCAAAGACCCACCCAAAGTGATCTGGAACTTATTGTAGAAGAAGAAACTCTAGTGCTCCGATGTTCCAAAGACAATCAGATAGCATAACTACCACTGAAGCATTTGAGCTGGCTTTCCTCTCATTCAAGAATCGAGTTTACACAAGGATAAGAGAAAGACACAGGTATATCAATGTAATCATTGCAGATATAACTCCTAGTGAGAAATAGATATCCAAATCATGAGTTAAAAGATGTATAACCCAATGGTTCCAACAGATCCTTAAAAAGGAAGATGAAATTTACATGTGCAGGAGAAAAACTACAACAATGAATACCTCTCCCTTTTAACACTTGATGGAGCAGGACTAGATCGAGATTCTGTCAAAATCATGCACGAATTACACAGTAGAACTGTTCTACCAGAGCCAGAATTAGAAATAGGGCCTACAAATAATCAAATAAAATGTGTCAAATTCTTTATGCATGCAAGACACAAAATATAAAAGCAGAATAATACAACAGTACCTTTGCAGTTCATACAGGAAGTCGTCTTGTTTTGTACAGAACAACCAATCACATTCTGAATATCTACTTCCAAAGAATCCAAAGGAGCTTCTCTGCATGCCTTCAACACATCACGAAGGGTATTCCCGTTATCCAAGTAAATATACTCCGGTGGACGTTTATTCCCACTACCCGCATGTAACTCAAATTGGTTAGGTGTCACAACCTACATTAACCAAAAGCAAGAATTCATTTACACAACAAGAATGGTGTCGACATGTAAAGACAATTAATGACTATACAAAACTCACTTGAGTTCCACCACACAAATCACAAGAACACAGAATCCCAGCGCCTTTGATTATCCCGCGAAGACCAGTATCTGATGGCCCTCTCGTCTAAACCATTAAAAGCCATAAAAACAAATAAGCACCACAACTAACCACACATACCCACATCTGCAGAGCCTAATGCAACAGATATTCTCAAGGCATAAGAAATATACCTTCATACCACGTAGGTACTTCACCGGCAAACCCTCGAGCAAACCAGTTTCCAGAAGCTCCTTCAACATTGTTGGGTACTTCTTCACCTTTATCCTTTTCGGCGTTTTCTTCTCAAGTTTCCCCAATAAAACAGATTGTGAACGGTCTCCCGTCTTTACTTCTTCCGTATCTGATCTCTTCAAAGTTTCATTCACTACTTTCACCGCTGACCGTGTCACCCGCCTCACAGGCGTTTCATCAAAAGCCCTCTCTATAACTCCATCACCCGGTTCTCTATTTGACTTTTGGGCTGAAATTTCCGTCTTCTCTACAACTCCATCACACGGTTCTGTATTTAACTTCCGGGCTAAAATTTCTGCCCTCTCTACAACTACATCACCCGGTTCTGTGCTTAACATTCGGGCTGAAATTTCTGCCCTCTCTACAACTCCATCACACGGTTCTGTATTTAACTTCCGGGCTGAAATTTCTGCCCTCTCTACAACTCCATCACCTGGTTCTCTATTTAACTCTTGGGCTGAAATTTCTGCCCTCTCAATAACTCCCTCACCCGGTTCTGTGCTTAACATTCGGGCTGAAATTTCTGCCCTCTCTACAACTCCATCACACGGTTCTGTATGTAACTTTTGGGCTGAAATTTCTGTCCTCTCTACAACTCCATCACACGGTTCTGTATTTAACTTTTGGGCTGAAATTTCTGCCCCCTCACACGGCTGCTCCGATACATCCTTCCCTGCATCCTCATTGGCTGCATTGCCCACATCCCGAACCAATTCGATGCCCATTGATACCACCTCTTTGACTGCAGATTCCACAAATACACTCCTCTGCTCATCATCGCTGGTCGAATCAACCACATCGCTCTTGGGCTCGTCCTCACTAACCGAAATCAATCTCTCAACATCACTACCCACATTTTCAGTACTCCCTATTAATTTGTGTTTTTCAACAGACTCCGAGTCTTTATTCGACTCAGAGCTCTTGAATCTCTTGCTGCTCGAGCTATCCTTCGAAGCTTCGTTTCCCAAAGCCCCATTTGGAGTCCTCCTAGCCCGGGTCCGACCCGTGGAACCTGCGCAATCCGCCTGAGACTTCCAGGCGAAGGCAAATTCGCGCTTCAATCCGGGCCGCACGCGGGACACCACCACGTATTCCTCCGCATCAGCGCCGTTCGCCATCGAAACACGAGCAATTAATCCAACAGATCTGCCACACAAAGAAACATCACAAACAACCCACGAAAAATCAATAACGATGGCGTGTTATTCAAGAAGCATACCATTGAGATCAACAAATCCCTTATAAATCAACTTAAATACTTGCGAATCCATAAATAGGCGCAGAAAACGAAAACAAACCCCAGAAAAAGCAATATCGAAGAACCAGATTCAGATTGAAAACCAAACCAAATCCAATACGCTCTGTTTGGTGGGGGGGGGTGCGATATCGGGGACAGGAATTAGAGGGATTTGAAATCGTTACAAAAATCTGAGAGGGTTCATATTCAGCAAATCTTACCGGAGGAAGGGAGAAGTTGTAGATAGCGATTTTGATTCTGATTTTGATTTTGAGGGATAGGGAAGGGAAGATGGATAGGTATACGCGGGACAGAGAGGGGCCGTGGAGTAGGGGGGAGGGGAGGGGGAGGGGGAGGGAGAAGTTATATCTAGACGGGCCCACCTTGATTCTTTCATATGCCTCCAATGCCCTTGCCAGTTGCCAATCGGCCATAATACTTTAAATTTTGGATACATCTCACATTAGCCCTGTGTATTTATTTTCTTCCTATCTACTCCTTCCATCCTCATTCTTTGGTCTTAATTAACACTTTTTCTATCTAAAAAAGATAGTCTCACTTCAAAATTAAATGGGTAATATATAATGGATTTCTTCTTTTACCCTTTCATTTTTTAAATTTGTAGTACAAAAAAATAAGAAAAGGTAATGATTGAAGGGTAAAATGAGAAAAATAAGTTTTTAAAATTGTAATGATTGTGTTCCCTTATATAGTTGGAAGGTGTTCCAGATTGCCTTCTGTTTTTAAAAGTTCTATTTTCGGTCATAAACAGTAGAAGAAAAGAAGGTGAGTTCCACTTTCCCTTAAAAACTTCTTCTTTTTTAAAAAGATTGTTGCCATAGGCCCCGTTCAGTTGCCAGGAAAGTACAGGAAAGGATGGGAAAATCAACTTTCCCATAACTTTCCTAGTGTTCAGTTGGCAGGAAAATTCTTGGACTTACCAATTTAAGTTTTCCTGCAGGAATTACTTTCCTGCAAAAGTGATCCTGCAAAAAACACAGGATTTTGCGTCGCGGGAAAAGGAAAATGAGTGAACACTCACAAAATTTTCCCGAAAGTTTCTTTTTCTTGACAAATGAACAACTAAACCTTAATTTTTCTTGCAAAATTCTTTTGTCAAATGAACACTCACAGGAAAATAATTTTCTTTTTCTTTTACTTCACCTCACTTCACTTTTTCTGGGAACCAATTTCCCACACAACTTTCTCGACAACTGAACGGAGCCATAATGACCATATTGCCCCTTGGACTTATTCAACTTTTCCAGACACCCTGGCATTTTCTCCGCCCTTTTTCTAGACACCTATATTGCCCCTTGGTCTAACATTTTTAAAAAAAAGGAAGGTTCAAAAATCTGGAACAAGCATTCTTTTTGGACCAAAAAAAAGGAACTTTCTCTTAAACTGGAACGGCCCCTTGTAATCCCCAAAAGGGACTAAAGAATGGGGACGGGGGAAGTATATAAAAGTATTGAAGGAGCAGTTGATTGTCGCAGTTTGTCTTGTCTCTCGGAAAACCACTCCAAACGATGCACACGTGCAAACATTAGTCCTTGAGTATTTATTTTCTTCCTATCTATATAAATGTACCGAGGGAGTAGTTGATAGTCGCGTTTGTCCAGTCTCCCTGAAAAAACCACTCCAAATGCATGCACAATTGCACCCATTAATCCCTGTGTATTTCATTTTTTCTTGTTTATATAAAAGTTTGCATTTGTACTATCTCCCGAAAAGCCACTCCAAATGCATCCACGCGTATTTTAGGTCGGCCTTCTTTTGCTTAATTAGCCTTGTTTTAAAAATCGAACCAGTGAGCGAACCGAAAAAAAGTCGGATGGATGAGTCACTAGTTGAACCAGAGTTAAATTGTGATATCATAACTATGTCAAAAATATATTAATAATATAAAAAAACATAATTAGTACTATGTAAAACAATAAAATTGTAAAAGAAGGTAACAATAAAATGAAAGAAGTTGGTTTTCTCCAAAATTTTGCAATGTCTGTTGTTTTTCAAGAATCCCACATCGGAAGATTTACCCTTGGGCTCTTTTTTTTTGAGTCTTTATAACGTTTCTGAAGCCCATAAAGTTGTGCGTACAGCTGGCTTGAGCCAACAGCAGCGCAATTAATGTTGCCGTTGAGATTCTCTCTTAGCATTTAGTAGTTCAAAAACAGGGGCTGGTTCCAAGCGGTTTTAACCATTGAGGCCAGTTTTGTAATAATAATGGTTTCAGGGTTTATCCGGACCGGAGTAAGAGCTGGTCAAACCAGCCAATTCGGTTCGGGTTTCAAAACATTGATGTTATATCTAATCACAACTTACCTTCTACGTGTAATCTAGTGCACATTGTTCTCCCATCTAATAGATATTATCAAATCTTTTATGTGCTTCTAACTTTGTTTGAATTAAAAGCTTGTAATATAAATTCTTAAATATGGTTATCGTAGCATTTGGTGAAAGGAAGTATTTTAATAGAAATTTTTACACAAGTATCGCGCGTGCCCTTTCTCTAGCCTGTAAAAAAAATAGAGAAAGCAGTTGATAGTCATTTTTGTCCTACCTCCATGGAAGCCACTCCAAATGCCCCCAACACGTGCTGTAAAAATTTTGGATATATTTCACATTAGTCCCTGTGTAGACGAGCAAATATGTAGTTTAGCTTATTTTACGACAAGTATATTTCTACTCTCATACCAAAAGAGGTAAAAAGAAGTTCTCTGGTTTTTGTTGAATGGTAACTTGACACAAGCATGCAAGAGGAAGGAGAACGTACAATAGTAAATCAATAAGAAGCAAAAAAAAAAAATAAAAATCATGGACAACCCCGATCATCTTTCATCGTCTTAAGTTCTGATAAGAAAGCTTTCTACCGCCATAAGAACTAAACGTCCGATGAAAATATTTAACAACTCTTGCAGGATGCTCCAGAATCTTGTAACTGTATAAGCATGCAAAAAATAAAAAAGGGGCAAAATTCAAAATATGAGGTATCATTGGGGTTAAATGGCAGAAGGCAGAACTTTAATACCAAATCTCCTATCAACAGAATTATGGAGGAGTTGGTGACAATTGCAGCCATCATTCGAGGGTATTATTGTCAGCTGTGAGATATGAACAGAGCAGCCCAATCGGCGTCTTTCCTTCCCCTATTTTTCTTTCGATTTTTTCTCTTATCGGAAAATTTTGGGAAACGCGCGAAGCGAATCTTCTCGACGCCTTGTACCACGCTGGTGATCGGCGCGGACCAATCGTCTGCTGCCAAGTGTACAACTCCCTTTGAGTTTAAACCTAATTAACATGGCACCCACCCGCGAAAGAGGCGCGTGTGAAATACGTGAACCCCTTCTTGCCATGTTTTGGCCAAATAATAGTAAGCCAGATCGGATCCACAAAAAAAAATAGTAAGCCAGATTATTATTTTGTCCTTATTCAATTTGTTTTCAGCATTTATTAGTTTTACGTCAATTTAGTGTGAATTATTGATTTTGTCTCAACGACAGAAATTTAAAAACTAAAAATTTATGATCCAAGTTCTTAAAAAGTTCACTGAAAACCAAAATAATCCAAACAAGCCGACTTTTTGGATTATTTGTATCTTTATTCAAAAAAAATCTAAGTTTAGTTCACAATTATTTCCTTTTAAGATTCCTCACAACAATACATATCAATAATCCACAAAATTTGACGCTAAACTAATAAATGCATAAAAAATTAAATATGGACAAAAAATAATCTGGTTCAAATTATTTAGTCAAAACACCCCTTTAGTCACATGATCTTTCAAAATGGCCTCGCTCCCACGCTTAGTCCTTGCAGTCATAAATACTACTAGTTGTTTGGTGGAGTTTTAAAAGTCGCTTTCCCGCACCCGCACTATGTGACTTTGGAGACCCATTGATGGCTTCATGTTTATATCCGGACAATGAACTGTTCAAATATAATTTGAGAACCAAATACATTTTGAAAGCATTAGAATTCTGGGTTTTTTTATATTATAAATTGCCGATTTCAAACAAAACTTTTATCAAACTTATTGAGTTAATTTCCGGTTCTTCTCAAAAGAAAACAAAAATCTCAAGTATATTTAACTTCCGAAGAAGAATAAGGTCACATGAGATTGCTTTCATAGGGCCTGATTCCGCTAAATAAACCCTGATCAATAGTGTGGAGAGTAAACCCACCAACTAAGAGTTAAAATCAAACAAGAAGCCTAACGGAGTCCCTTTGCACATTAAAACTATACGTGGGAAGTTTGTCACGCTCGTCCATAGTAGAGTGAGGGAGTAGTTTTGAAGATACCTGTATTTTAAGTTGTAGTGGGGCATTATTCTCGCCTTCTCAGTTCTGAAAGGAGTACGGAGTATATTATTTGGAACTTTCAGTGGAGTCATAGTGGTGAGTTGGTCTATTCAAAATTTCGTAGGGGAGGCGGGAAGCCAAATTGGAGCACCACATTGGCAATCGTAAACGTTCAAATTAGTACTATTCGAATTTTTGACCGAATATTCAAAGGAATCCGTTATTTTTCAACAAAGATGAAATAAACAAAGAAAGGAAGTCATTGTTCGAAAAAAGGCTCATACAAGAGCAATTGAAGGGTTAAATTAGGTCCGTTTGTTTGACCAAAATGAGGATAGTATCGGAAAAGGACGGATTATGTCATCGAGAAAATCGCAGACCTGATGTCTTGTTAAAATTGTGACGGTATTAATTACTATTAGTATGAATAAAGGATCGTCCCATAACTTACCCCCCACCCCAAAAAAAAAAAAAAAGGATCGTCCCACATAATGTAGAATAAGAATGGTGTGGAAGTGTGATGCTATTTATTAGGTGCGTTCTTTCTAAATTTATTTTGATATTTTTTTTCTTCATGGTATTTTGGGACTTATTTTGCCTTTTTGTTAAAGCAAGTCATTCTCCCTAAACTATTTTTGTCGACATGGTAACAAGACTTTTTTGCTAGAAAAAATAATTCCACCTAGCCAATAATTAATCAGGAACAAATGGTATTTTGCTACTCCCAAGAAGACAAAAGTATCAAAATAAATTTAAGGAGAACGAACATAATTCAATCGTTATTAGAGCAGCATCAATGGATGAGCTAAAAAGTAATTTTTGATAAAAAGCAAAACGACCTACTTATGGATTGATGAGACTAGTATTAATTTATTGAGTGGGCCAGTCACTCCAATGGAGTATCTAAATTTTATTATTTGATGAAACACAAAATTATTTGCAAAATAAGAAAGGGTGGTCTATATTCCATTTTGAAGAAGATGAACTAATCCTATTGTGAGACTTAAATTCCACATGAAGCAGCAAACCTACTACTCCTACTATAAAGCAAGGAGTAGCAGTGGAAAAATCCTTCATTTTTTTTTTTAAAAAGAGAGAAAATAAATCAAACCTTTTCTACATTATTGTTGCAAAGGCAACTTTTTGAACATCTAATTTTATCTCATTGTACAACATCTCATTTTTATCCCCAGAAAAATAAAAAAATCAGTTTTATCATCTAAATATTTGTCCCACAAAATTTAATATATATATGTTGGTGACCAAATTTACAGGTTGAGCTATTTAGTGTAGGTTTATGGGTTAATTTATCTAGTCGATTGAAGTTAATTTTTTGCACATTCACTAGCTAAAATTTTAGCAATTCACAATAATGAGTGTTTATAGTGTCCATTTAAGATGCATTTGTTTATTTACTTTTTTGGACAAGATAAATCATAATCGATCTACTAATAATCTAGGGGAAAGAGATGCGGCGGGTGGGGTTTGAACTTTAAACCCTCCTATGGTTGAATGAGTATATGATGCCTATCACTTGGTTGCCACTCCACTTGCACATTTGTTTAGTGTCAGTGGCGTCAAACAAAAAATGGGTATGGGGGTTGGGTTGGATTTGGAATGAGAGAGAGCCTTTCCAAAAATGTGATTCATTTATTGAGTTACTGATATCTGATCGACTTGATTTTTTGAATATTTGTTTAACTCGTCAAGCTTTACATAGTAAACGGTTCAGAATACATTTTGAAATCGGGACATGCCCGTTTTTTGAGCACAGCTTCCCCGCAGTCCGGTTGGATTAGTGTCACACAAATAGGGGGTGTACAGGTTGGGGTGTTCAGGGGTAAAATCATCCTAAGATAATTTTTTGAGAAAATTACCTTTATATCCCTTCAACTTATGTGAAAAGTTCAACTTAGCCCTTCCAGTTTCAATTTCACCCAACTAAACCTTCGATTTGCAATTTTGTTCCAATGTCATCCATCCGTTAGATGCCGTTACTAATTTGAACGGAAAATGGGCATGTGCCTAGCACGTGTGCTCTCCCCAAGGGCACATTTGTCCATTCCCCTCCTCCTCCTCCTTCTTCTCCTCTCTCTCTTTCCATTAAAACCCAGAAAAAAAGAAAAAAGAAAAAAGAAAAGAAAGAAAGAAAAATCCAGGTGAAAGACTTGCCTGGAGGGGGCGAGGAGCCACGACGGCGTGTACGAAACCTGCGACGGCAGGCATGTGTTCTCTCTTTCTCACAAAATACACCCACCTTCCAACAGTCTAAGCAAAATGCCTACTCAAATCCCAAAACTCCTAAAAAAAAATCAAAATCACAAAAAATCCCTTCCCACCGCCACCACCACCGGCAGCAGCCATAACCACCATCTAAATCAAGCCAAAACCACAAATCAGCACTGGAATCATAAACCCACAAACCCACAAATCAATTCAAAAACCCACAAACCCACAAATCAATCGAAAACCCACAAATCCACAAAATCGAAAACCCACAAATCAGAAACCCACCGTCGATTTCACCGTCGCCGTCGAGTTCGATTTCACCGTCGAAAACCCATAAAACCACAGAAATACACCTTGCTGTTGAGTTCAATTCCACTTTCAAATTTCCAGTTCGTGGGTTTTCAGACCCAGCACGTGAGAGAGAGAGAGAGAGAGCTACGAACTATTGAGGTACGGCACTGTTCGTGGTGAGGTACGGCAGTCCGGTGGTGGCGGGTACGGGCCGGAGGTGATGGGTTCGGTAGTGGATGGTCTCGGTGGTGGCGGGTTCAGTGGGGAACCGAAAGGTGGTGGTGCCGTGGAGTTTCGTTGTGGGGATCTCAGTTATGGAGGAGGGGGTGGTACGGGGTGGAGGTGGTGATGGTGGTACGAAGGAGGTGAGCTCCGGTTGGTGGTTATGGGGTGGGTTGTTGGCTGGAAAGTGGCGTGGAGGGAGGAGGGGGATTAGGGTTAGGGGAGGGAGGGGAATGGCAAATATACCCCTGGGGGAGGCTCACGTGACGGGCACATGGCCCTTTTCCGTTCAAATTACTGACGGGAGCCAACGGAAGGATGACATTGAAATTAATTTGCAATTCGAAGGTTTAGTTGGGTGAAATTGAAACTGGAAGGACTAAGTTGAACTTTTCACATAAGTCGAAGGGATATAAAGGTAATTTTCTCTAATTTTTTTTACAATCACGAAAAAGGATGAAGAAAACAAACGTACCCTTCGGGTTTTGATCAATGGTTCTTGAATTTGTGTTTAAACCCAGCCCTATATGCTGTCCACTTCACTTAATTATTGGCCATGTTCGTTTGGGGGGTTTGAGGGAGATTTCTAAGAGTAATGAATTGAAAAAGATAGATATCAAAAATTTATTGGAGACCGTACCCAGGAGTTTTGAGACCCCCAAACAAGTTTGAGTTAGGATTTGGAAAACAAAAAAGAAAAGAAAAAGAAGAGGAACATTTGGGTCGAAATTTGGTCCCGAGATTAGTTAAGGTGCGCGTTGACCCAGACACCTGAGTTATAAAAAGAATAGTGTGTGGTGGTGATTCTAACTGTAAACCTTGACCGGATGCCTCAAGCTATGGGATAGCCTTGCTTCGTCGCCTGATCTACGCAACTAACACCGACCATTAGTGCCTTGATCGGTCGGGGGGACCATCAAGGCACTGTGATGGTTAAGTGAGAAGTTGTAGAAGAAAGGGAAGTACGGAGCGTTTAGGGTAAAGAGAAGTGGCATACCCCTTCAGGGTTTTGGCTTACCCTTTATCTACAAACTCTAAACTTGCCCTCCAACTATACACGTTTTTGGTACGCGAGATAACCGATTCAGCTGACGTCACTTGTGACGCAATAAGAGAGGCGGTTACTGTTCACGTGCATGAGATTGCTTCCGAATATGCACGCGCTCGACACGACTGGTATCCGCTTGGGCTGACGTCAATTATGACCTATATATGGAGCTAGACGATTAGGTGCACGTGGGCGAGCTTCCTCCGTTTGTTAAGCAAACCACACCGGTTGGGATCCGCCGAACCACTTGGGGCACCCGTATGCCTGTACCGGATCCAATAGGTTCCAGGTCAAATCGAACTGGCCCGGCCCGTCGTTTCGGTGAAGCCCAATAGACGTGCGGCTCAGGTGCAGAGGCAATCTGGTCCCCTGAGGGTAAAAAGACGTTCGGCCCACTACGAATAGAAATTTGGATTTTGGATAAAATGAGTACCTATTCCTATTTCTTCGACTCCCCTTCTCAAAAGTACACCACGTTTGGTTATCTTCTAAAAGAAAATTGATTTCTCAGTGTCTTAAATTAATTGATTCTTCATTTTTTTTTTGGGGTCTTTAGTGATTGGGACGAAAAGAGTACATACATACTTTGCGTTTTGGTAACTTTTATATTGATGGTTTTGACTAAGTCTTGTTCCGCTAAGATTCTTATTTTTCAAGTATTTATTTTTTGGTTTACGAGACTGGTAACTATCTCACAATACATCACCTTTAATTCAAAAAAAAATTAAAATAAAAAAATAAGTAATTATTTTAGTTAGTGGAATGGAGGCAAAGTTGGCAATAAATTGATGGGGTAGCAAATTGTTTTATATGATATTATGATCAATTGAGAGATCATTTCCCATGAAAGACTACGATGGTTTATTTCAGTTCCATTTTGAATTTTGTGAGACTCCTCGTATTTTCCCTCATATTCTAGCGGTTATTTCTGTCCCATTTTGATTGTATTCATGTTTTCGGGTTTGGACTATTGGACTTCCCCTCTTAGTTAAGGACTTGGATTATTTGCTGGTCTTATTTACTGAGACGGACAGTCCGTCTCAGTAATCAATGGTCCGGATTAAAATGAAACTTTTTCGGGGGGAGTTTAACTCTTCCCCGGAATTTTTTTTTAAAATCTGGACCATCCAAAAAACTTTTAAATGGATGAGATCGCACATCACCCAACACCGTGCTGTGCACAATACGCCCCCGGTCTCACTTTTGAGATTGGGACTGTTCATTTTTTTAGCCATTGTCGAGATCATAGGTCATATGACTCATATCAAAAATCAAATTAATCGAACATCGTTGGGCAAAATTTTGGGACGGAAAAAAAGGGTTTCGATTCAATGTAGCTTTTTTTTTTTCAAGATAAATGATTTTCATTATCATAGTGGACTCCGAAGTGGCAATGACAGAATTGTCTTGGTCCTTTTGAGGGGCAGAGAGGATTCAAATTCTTCACTTCTTAGGCTCTGTTCTTTTAGACTTAACTTAAATTCGAAAATTGTCCTTATTTAATTTTTTTTTCCGCATTTGTAAGTTTTGCGTCAAACTTTTTTGGGGTATTAATTCGTCTCGATGAGAGGAATTGGAAAAGTAATTTTTTTTTTTTTTACTTTTATCCAAGTATTTTGAGAAATAACCAATTTTTAGCGCAAAAATGTCATTTTTGAACAATATGAACTTAAAACATAAGTACTAGTAATTTGTGATTTTCAAGCTTAAAAATAATAGACTTACTGAAATAATTTGTTTGATAGATCTTGATGAGATCTTTTCAACGGTGCAAAAAAATTTACAAATTATTTTCGAGATCTATCAAACAAATTATTTCAGTAAGTGCATTATTTTTAAGCTTGAAAATTATAAATAAGTATTTACTTTTTAAGAACCTTTAGCGGAACAAGGCTTATTAATTCTTCTACCGTTTGGTAGAAAAGTACTAGCAAATGGTTAGAGGATGCATATAGGGGAGTCTTTGTGGGCCTATTTCAGGCTGACAATAATGATTGTAATTGTTCATTTTGTAGAGCTCATCGAATTTGTCATTCATATAAAAATTAGCTCATAGAGCTCTCATTGTAGGGTAAGAGCATGTACATCAACAATAGCTTAAATACCTAGTAAAAAAGCACCTTTTCTACTTTATATATCCATTATTTTCTATCCCACCACACCAACCTCTCTACTACTCCTCTCTATTCCCATTAAACAGTATAAAAAAAATACTCCACCTATGATAAGGTACTCAGGTAGAGTGGGTGTGGGACAGAGGAGAGAGAGAAAGAACAATATTTTAATCTTTTGCTCATGAATAGTTGCTCGGTAGATGTAGAGAGGATTTTTCAAAAAGGAAAAATAGCTTCCTGTTTGCAGAGATTAATTGCTACAAGCTGTTTTTGTGCCTTTGATTCAGTAAAACAGCTACAAAGATGAGTTTTGCTAGTCTCATGTACATGCTCTAACATTGTATTTCATCATTCCCTCTTTTATAAAAGCAATTTGCCGACAAACAATCACGCAATGTGCATATGCAGCATACATATCACAAGTAGAAGTTTTTCTATGTAATGTAGGGCCCTATCTCGTTGACAAATTTGACGAGCTTTACAAAATGAACAATTGCGATTATTATTATGATCTCAGAAAGAGCCCACAAAGGCCCAAATTGAACAGCGAACTGGACTGTCCAAACTGGACAGGAGCATCCCACAATGTATGTTGATCCCGTGCTCTCGTTGTAGGGTAACATTGTATTAATTGAATTTTATCATGGATTTTGATATTCGTACTCCATTTTTTACTGATGGCGCTCCACTTTATTTATGAAGTTACTAGTAACTTCACGTTAAAAGTTGAACGCCAAAATCAGTTTCCTTTCACCATTCCCTCTTTAATAGTAAGAGCAAACTGCAGACAAACAATCAAGCAATGTGCATATGCAGCATACATATCACAGGTACAAGTTTTTCCATGTACCGGACCCTATCTTGTTGAAAGATCTCATGTCTTTGTAGATTATAGTATTGTCTGTCAAATCAAATACTGATCCATACGGTAAGCAAATAGTATCATGATATACTATTGATATGTAGAAAAAGCCCGTGTCGAGCGCCATCAAATTACAGTTACAGAATGCTCTATTGAATCTTAATTAGGATTATTGTCCAAGAAAATCATGCTGCTTGCAAGTTGATAACCCTTAAGCTAGCTGCTTTAGTGTCCCGTAGGGAAACTCGACCTAATTAAATACATCAACGTTTAGTCATCACATATATATACATAGGGATTTGAACCCACAAAATAAATAGGATAAGTAGAACACTCTGTGTTCGTTATGAAGAGAGTGGATCTGATAGTACTAAGTGAAAATGCCAAAGGGATAAAAATTGCCCTGCCGAAGAAAAGAGGATCTGGAGTGAAAAACTCATCGAAATGAGCTTAAAAGCTCCATACCCAGTACTGCTCCATTAAGACATATCATATCAACTGGGCCGCGCGCCACCGCCACCACTCACCAGGACTGCTCCATATATACCCACTGGGTACGTGCCGCCTTGGCCCTGGTGGAGGCTAGAGCTAGCTATACCATGGTTAAGGAGGCACCAGGCCCAGGAGGGCCCGGCCTTGTGTATTGGTGACCTTGAAGGCTTGAAGTATATATAACAATTAACAAGTAGTGATGCCTTGCTGGGAATGAAGATCATGTCATACAACAATTTATATACATATGAGGAGAGAGAGAGAGAGAGAGAGAGAGAGAGAGAGAGAGAGAGAGAGAGAGAGAGAGAGAGAGAGAGAGAGAGAGAGAGAGAGAGAGAGAGAGAGAGAGAGAGAGAGAGAGCGCTTCATCCTTTGGGTTGTTGGCAGCAGGGAGCGGATCTTCCAAGGGATATGCCCCCTCCATTGCTCCACCTTTGATGACCACACGTCCTAACTCCTAATTTCCCCCTCATTTTCTATTTTGTCTGCCCACAATTTTATATTCTTGTGCGTTTTGGATTGTCCCCCGTTCCTTTTTGTTATTGGTAATGCAGGGTTACTTTCTCCGCACTTCGAATTAATTCCTACGACAATTCCTTCCACAGTTCTTTTATGTGCTTACGTGTGGGAGTGAGGGGGACTCAAAAGTTGCCGGCAAGGAGAATTAAATATGAGATTAGGAGGGTCAATCTTAAAAGGAACGATAATATTTTTCTGATAGTCTCCAACTATATATTAATTAACAATCATGCTACAAATCGACACGCATCTCGGCCACTCTCCAAATACTTCTCTCTCACAAGCAACGATGCCCACAGATGTGTGGAGCCCACTGTTTGTGAGAGAACCGAGAGGCGTGTCTCCAGCATTAATTCCGATTAATTATCTAGATGGACGATCGAGATTTGATCCGGTCCAAATCCAAAATTGCAAGATTGGAGAGGATCCATTTTTAGGTGCACTGCACAAACGTTGTCCCATCGCTTTTTCGTTTGCCTCCTTCCGCTTTTTTTCCAACTAAAAAATAAATCATTCTCTGTTTCTTTACTAATTATTGATTAGAATAGAGGGAAAAGGGGTGTATATATGTGTAAAGGTTTCAACCTCGCTTGCGTGATGCATTTTGAAACAAGATTTTGTTTTTGATTTGTCAGCTTGAGAAAGTCAAACTTCTATCCTAACGTTTCCGTTAACCTATAAATGGTAGATGGTATATGAGTGGGTGAAATAGAAAAATAGAGGAAAAAATGAAGAGGAAGAAGTTGTGAATTATTGTGAAAAACATGGCAAAATGCAATAATTTGTAGTCCAAATTTTTAGTGGAACACCCCCTAATATGGGAAAATGATTTTGCCACTTTTTTTTTGGTTAACGACACTCCTCTGCAAATGTAGTTTTTGCACAAAAAATACATTTACAGGGAAGTGCCGTTAACAAAAAAGAAAGTGACAAAATCAGCAATCCGTAATATGATCATGTTATTTCTTATATGAGATTTGTCTAATCTCATAATCCCTGCTCTAGAGGATTATTATTATTTTTTTCACGGCTTCTCTAGAGGAATTACTCCACTTATTTTTTGTAATCAAAATCTCCATACCCCCACCCTCGCAATCGCTCTGAATCTAATCAATTTGCGAGAATGAGTAATTAAAATTCCAGATATGAAGAACGCGATTACTAGAAACCACGTTTGCAGAAGAAAAGCGCGCATCTCGTTGCTGGAATGGACATCGGAAAAAGAATATCATACTCCCTCCGTCATTTTATTACGGTCCAGTATTCCATTTTGGACTGTCCCTTAATAAATGTCCATTTTGTAAAGTTAATGGGTAAAAGTTGGTGAATTGTCTATTTTGTCCCTAAAAGTATATTCCATTTTGAAAAGTTCGTGGGTAAAAGTGTAATGATGATGGGTAAGTAGGGAAAGTGGAGGAAAAAGTTGATGTGAAAGGTATAATGATGATGTCTTTTTAATAAGTTGGAGTTACGAAGCAGGACATTTAAAAAGGGACGGAGGGAGTACATAATTACAAAGATGTCAGAAAAATATGAATGTGATCTGTCCTGAACAGTCCAACATTTTCTCACAGTGCATAGATATCTTCACGTGAAGATATGATTGTAGGACTCGCGCTTGTAAGAAAACTCCAGCAACTATCCAAGACAGTTCGGCTGGAGAGGATCCACTCACAAAAAAGTACTAATAGCAATTCTATGTGCACAGTGCATACTAATCGGACATCGATGCGAAAACACTCACTAATTACATAAGGGCAAGTTCTACGGTTAACGGTGTAGCCCATTTCTAATTAGTGAGAGGATTCTAAAATTCTTGTTCGATAAGTGAGCATGCATCTATTCTCGAAAAGTTAGTAAGAGTAGTCAAAGACTTTCAAAATATTTTTGATGTAATGAGTGGAGAGAGATCGATAGAGAGAGTTATTAAGAAACGTGCAGAAAGAAAAATGAGTTTTGCAAAGATGGGGAACCAAACAAAGCAACGATGGTCATGTTTCCTTCACAAAGACTTACCAATTGTATTAAATGCACACAATGTATTGTAGGAGTATTGATTATGGAAACTTTATATCCATCTCAAAATTAGTTGACAATGAGTGAAAAGGTCCCAAATGTTATTAAGTGATCACTCATTCCACTCCCAAGCAATGTCTTTATTTCTTTAACATCCCCCTTCACGTGCAGCCGCGTTTGAGATCTGCCACGTGTGTGGCCTTTTTTTTAGGTCATATCATCGTGCAACTTTTTTGTTGGTCTGTCATCACGGGGTGTTGATTTTGAATTTTATAAAATGTGGGGTGGAATGGGCCCCGCTCTGATACCATGTGAAAACTTTATATCCATCTCAAAGCAAATTGGCAATGAGTGGAGAGGTTCCAAATGTTATTAAGTGATCACCCATTCCACTTCTAAGTAATGTGAGACTCTATTTCTTTTAACACTTTTGGCATCCTTTATTAAGCAAGAAGTATATTCCTAGAAGCGTTAAAAGTGACAATATATTGGGTGGGTTTTCAGGCGCACCATGTGAAAGCTCTGTACTAATGGAATAAAACTTTCATGTGAAAGTCGTTTTCGATTCATGTGCATAATGAGAGGGGGTGCATTATTGAAAAGGTATGGAGTCTATGGACTACACTAGCATAAAACTGAAGGAAAGAATCTACTATCCAAGACCATCTCCAATCCATCATTCATTCCTCTATATCTTTATATATTTTTTTGGATAAATATAAAATGTGGGGAAAAAACTTTTTTCTAGAGGATGAAAGTACAATTTGCTCTCAAATGGAGGATGGGTTGCGCACTATTTTCCTCCAAAATGGAGGATTGATGTCAAAACATTTTTTGGAGAATGTGTTGGAATTGAATTTTTCTTCCAAAATGGAGGAAATTTTGAAGGAATCTGACTTGTCTGGACTACAGAAGTGCGGTCTAAATGATCGCAATCGTCGGATAGTATTTTTAATGGTCCAGATTTATTTTCAATCTATTATCGGTAATAAAATATTTTTACCGGTAAAAGATTCAGCAAATCTGAACCATTGATTATCAAGATAAACGGTTCAGATTGAATCGCACAACCTTATCTACAGTTGACTGCAAAGAAACCGAATCCATTTTGAAGTAATAGAGATCCGTCCTTGCGATTAGCATTTGTGTTATGGCATTAGAGGCTAGAGCCACATCTGAAACCAGGGCTTATTGGGAGCTCCCACCGCTTGTGTGGTAGGAGGAGTACTACTACTTTCTTTCGCTCAACACATGGCTTCGAAACTTACGCATTCTGAAAATTTTGGAATAATCAACATATAATCAGGAGAACAATATTTTTGTTGTTTCTTGGGTGTTCTCAGTTGTTATTAATATTATTATTATTTTTTGATAATGCAGGGTGTCCCGGTCCAGCTTGTACGTGCCTCCAACTAATCCCTACAGCCCCTCTCACAACATTCTCAGTTGTTAATTTGTTTATGAAAAAATCATTTTCCGATATTTATTGTTGTATTTTACTGTAAAAAACCGTTTGAATGATGTATAAAAAAGGACTCTCTATCCTAGACTAAGATTTTTGGAGATATTCTCTAACGTAAGGCCTATTTAATTGAGGGATTGGAAAACAAGGGATAAGCTAATGCCTGACTAATTCTGGCCTTCTGGGCCCACATGTATTTCTTTTTATCCAAGGAAAATAAGAGAGAGGGTTATATATAGCTTTGTAAATCGTTTGGTTAAGATGAGATAAAGAATGCCACAAAAATCGCGGATAAAAAAAAATGCCACAAAAATCTTGAGTATTAGTAGTTGCCGTTAGATAGAAGTTGTAAGATAATTTGAACCAGAGGGGTGGGGATTCAATAGTGTCTATACGGGGGGTTATTGAGCCCAATTTAGTCCAAGACCTAATCCAACCCCCCTATACCATGGGATCGGGGACAATCCCTTACAAGATGGACTTGGATCCCATGTGTTTTCGTCATCCCCACTTCAATCTTCCCAATCGACGAGGCCCATAGAGTGGTAGAACCGTGACCGAGTTAGATATATGAGCCTTGCAATCCTCAATTCCTTACCACGTCAATGCCAAAAGGCATATATCGTGCATTCTTTGTTTTTTTGTTTTTTGTTTTTGTCTTCCTTTTGTTGGTGTAAGTGAAATGAGGTAAACTAGACTTGATATTGAATTGAGTTATATGTTAGTGAAAAATGAGATAAAAGAGACTATATATAATTGATATCGAATTGAGAAATTAATACAACTACAAGAAAGGCCTATTTACTAAGCAAAACAATACATCAAAGAGCAAAGAAATAAAGAGGGCAGCATGGGCGTGGCAAGGTTTGCAGTGGTGATATTGCCAAAGGTTTGATTAATTCATGACAATGTGAGATAGTGTCGGTGGTCCTTGTACTATCAAAATGAAAGAATTCTCTGTGTACAAGCTAAAGCACATTTACAAAACAAAAGTATTATGCTCCTGTTCTGAGGAAAACAAGAAACAATGGATTCTCAATTTCTCAGATGCCTTGAGTCTCGTGCAAGAAATCAAATGCCCAAAGGACTACTTGAGTTTCAAAAAGCAGGCTAATTGAAAGACAAAGAAAGGAATATAACCCAAAAAAAAAAAAAGAGACAAAAATAAATAAATTATATTCTCTTGCTAAACTAGAGGCAACACACTATATCACATCCTTCAACTTTTATCCTGTATAAAACAAGTGATCTCTCTAGCCCAAGTCTTCAGTTCAACAAGTCCCTAAAATGGCTAATCCAGCACCTCCCCCCGGTGCGGCCAAGCCGAGGCACTCACTGCTTGTAAGAACCATTGCAATGGTCTTACTAGCCCTAATTGTCCTTGTGGGTGTAGCCGTGCTCATAATTTGGCTAGCCGTTAGGCCCAAACGGCTAGTCTACACGATCGAAGACGGCTCAATCCACGGCTTTAACCTAACCAACAACCACCTCAATGCCACCTTCAATTTCGTGATTCGATCGTACAATCCCAACAGCAAGGTCTCCATCTACTATGACAAGGTGGAGGTGTTGGTGTCCTACGACGATCAGAACGTGGCATTCAACACTGTCACCCCCTTCTTTCAGCCACGCCGGAACGTGACTCACTTGGGCGTGAAGCTCGTGGCTCAGGACGTGGCGCTGTATGGAGCCGTGGCAAAGGACTTGGGGCTCGAGAAATCGTCCGGGGAGGTGGAACTAGACGTTCGCGTGAAGGCGAAGATAAGGTTCAAGGTTGGAGTGTGGAAGTCGAGACATCGCACGATGAGGATTTTGTGTTCCCCTACTCTGGTGCACTTTTCGTCGTCCAAGAGTTTCGACAGGACTTACTGTGACATTGATCTATAAGTCGCACTCGATCAACTCAATTGCTCTTGGGTTTAACTTTGTCAGCTAGTTTCATTTACGGATTTGATTCTGTTAGTTTTCCATTTATCGATTCGACGATGCTTTTGTCACTTTGTTTTCCATTTAATTTTGGTTCTTATGGGATGGTGTGATGATCATTGTTGTGTTTCAGATTTGAAATTTGGTATCGTGCAAGTAAGAGTATATAAAGGCTTGAGAATGGTTGAAAGTGTTTCGCTCCTCTCTTTCTAACAACATTTTGTAACACAAAGTTTCCAAATTGCTTGAATTTTCGCAGTATTATTAGCATAGAGTGAGTGGGGACAATCACTCTATGCTATAAACAGTCCATTGGGTTGTCGTTAAGATTCAAAAAATATATTGAAATGTAAAAAGTATATAAAAGAATGTGAAAGTGTATAGAAAAGTGAAAAACATGCATTGGAGTAATTTTTTTTTGGCTTATCGAGTTCAGTGACAGTCCACTGGACTGTTGAGTGTCGATAGAAGTTCCCTCTTTTTGAATTTGGGTATGAAAACAGGTCATACGCCTTTGATTTGTTTGGGCTCTGGTTGGTTTCTTGCTCTGATTGGGTTTTAGACTCATTTAGGGTGTTTGGGCTTCGGCCCTTTCAGGTGGGGTTTGTCCCATTTAGCTATCCTCTTATTGGTTTCTTGCCAATCGTAGGTTTTTGGTCTCAGATTGGGCACATAATTGTTCTGTGAACATGATGCTGCTTCCTCGCTCCTATTAGTCTTGTATCATTTTCGAGATTAATGAAATTTTTTTGCTGCAAACAAACAAAAAAAATACTTGGATAACATGGGACTGCAATTGACACTTCTATCGTAGCCAAGGCCCAAAGCCCAAAGCAAGCAGTATTGGATAATATGGAACTGCAATTACACTATGCAATTGACACACAAAGAAGGAAAAGATGGGGCTGTAGGGCCGAAGGTTCAAGTTTCATAAACTTGCAATCAAGTGAACCAAAAGCTTTTCAAAAGCACTTTGAAGAAAGAAGAAAGAGGTCCCGACTTCATAAATCATATTTAAGCTCAGTTGGCCGGCCCATGAACTATAGTGGAGTAATAAATCATAGTCTTATTATGTTATCGGCTTTTATTGCGAGTACTAAATTAGGCTCATCATTCATTGGAGGACCTATTCACTGGGAGGGTTTTGGATTTCCATGTGCACTGATAGTGTGAGATTCAATGATGTGGGCAGTGAGTTCTGTGATTATTAGCAGGAAAAGTTTGTTGAAAAGCCTTCATTTTGTAGGCCCTTAATCCTAATTACTCTTTCACCATCTCCAACATTACCCACAAGGACGTGATAGCCGAGTTGGCAAGGGTGCGGGCTAAAACCCCTTCCAGCGTTTGCTAGTATGAATTCGCTTGCGATAGTAGTTTTCGTAAATCAGATGCCGCGTTAAGACGGTACCCGTGCACATGTGCAGCTGATCACACTCTAATGGGACCGTGGTGACGGATTGTTCTCTCCAGTTTAGCAGTTGCCTTCGCAAGAACATTCCATGACGGGTAAAGAAACCTCTATGGTCATGTCTAAAGGGAGTCGCCCCACTGGTTGCCGGCCTTCTTATCCTTTTATTAATAAAAAAAAAAATATCGGCCATCTGCCAACAATCATACCACTACACATAAATTACATAGACAAATATTGCAGGGACACTCACACATTGTGAGCCCCGCACATTCTAGACATTGAATAGTTTTCAACCATCTCTGTAAATATATGCCATAGTTGTACGTTAATAATAGTTTGTATTGGAAACAACTGTAGGAAGGGTTCGTTCGGTTTGGGGGTCAAATATTCCGCGTAAGAGGAAATAGATGAGAAAAGGAGAAGTCAAGATGGTTAGCGTTTGGTTTAGTAGGAGATCTGTTTAATAGAGGAAGAGGAATGATTTAGGGGGTGAAGAAGAATGGCAAGAGGTACAAAAGAAACCAAGGCAGAATCCTTTTGGTTGCTCTGTGTGTATGTGGGCTGATTCACCTGACAACCCTAAAGGAGATGACCTCTTTCTCTAGGAAACAACCCCCCCCCCCCCCCCCCCCCCCCCCCCCTCTCTTTCTCTCTAGGGAGAATCACCTCGAGAGTGCTCTGAGAGGTCTTAGACTGCCTTAGATTGTTAAATATGGATGAGAGTGCCAGATATTTATAGGCACCTCGGACCACTAAGCGGGCGCCAGGTGGCTTCTACAATATCGCAACACGTGTCTCTTTTAGACGTGCTACCCCATCTCACAGCGGAACCCCTTCTTCTAAGCCAATAAGTCACTAGATCTCCCCATTCTCCCTGAAGGGCTCCCAAACTAGGCCCCCGAGAGCCCCCCAAGTCTTGCCTCACGACCTGAGCAGACATTAAGCATTTGAGTTTAGTTATCTTGCGCTATGGCCCTAGCTCTGGGCCACACTACCTTTATACTCTGGTATTCCTTCGCGGCTTTCTGCCCCATCACCGGGTGGCCCAGATGCACTGAATTGGGACATCTGTGCATCTTTGTGCCCTATCATTGAGTGCTTCGCAGCCCAAATGTGCTCTTTACCTTCACTTCGGGAACCGCTCGACCATTGCGCTCTTTGCCCTTACTACGGGATGCACTCACCCATCGTGTCCTTTGCCCCTCCTTTAGGAACCTTTGCCCTTCCTTCGGGGATGCGTTCGCCCATCGCGCTTTTAGCCCTTACTACGGGCTGCGCTCGCCCTTCACGCCCTTTGCCCTTCCTTCGGGTTGCGCTTAACTTATGTCCCTTCGGTCTTTCTCTTCCCTCACAAATCTTATCTCCTGACCTCATATATTGCCCTGAGGGCGGCGGCCTGGATACAATGAATAAGAATAAGCTAGGGAGATCAGTCCTCGATCCCATTGCGCTCTTGGTGAACAAGCCAGGGAGATCGCTCCTCCCATTTGTTACTTCTGAAGTGTCCGCGAGACCTGTTTGCAGGGGCCTCTTTACCCCGTGCAGCTGTCGTTCGGCTGCTCATTGGTTCTGCGTGTCCTCTTTTGACTGGATGGTCAACTTTTCAACTGTGTCACGTGTCACTTTACTAGCACTAGATGTCGCCTTTTGATAGGATGGTCAATGCTTGGGCTGGGGTCAACTAAAGGGATATTAACTTTCCCTACAACAACTACACCGAGTCTTCACACACACCAACTTGGAGAAGAAATAAAGAAAACACAGGGAGACAAGGACAATCCAAGGGTTTGTGTTTAGGGGTGAGCGTGATCCGGATTGGTTCGGTTTTATAGTAAACAAAAAACCAAACCAATACCTATGGATTGTGAATTTAGAGAACCAAACCAATCCAAACAATAAAAATACGGTTTGGTTCCGGTTTTGACCACGGATCGCATGAAATTGAGATATCTATCTTCATAAACTTTTAAATTGAGTAGTGAGAGACATTAAATTCATCACTATTAGTATTAAAACTAATTCTTTTCTTATGTAAGGAATATAGTAAAGAAAGAACTATTAAGAAAGAAAATAGTGGTTAACAAAGAGTGTCTATTATTGACCGGGAAAGAAAGAGATGAATGCAATTTGCCAATATATGTTTATTACGTTAGGTTTAGATAGAATATGAATATATTTTCATCATACAAATTTAGAGTATTAGATTAGAAAATTAATTGACTATGTCTTAGGCTAATTTTATTTGGTATATCTAAATCGTGTATATATCAATATGTACACACATATGCACACATACATATGGTTTGGATCGGATTGGAACCGGAACCGTTAACATAAATCCATAGACTAAACCATTGGACACGGTTTACAATTTTTTGAAACCGGAGTCAAACCACATTACTAAAAAACCAAACCAAACTATGCGGTTTGGATTTATTTGGATCGAATTCGCGGATCGACGGTTGTTTTCTCACCCCTATTTGTGTTTATGCATGTTTACTTCTATTTGTGTTTATGCATGTTTACTTTTACGGCTCACACTAAATAGAATTAAAAAATATATACTGCTAAGGTTTGTTGGAACAGTCACTATTTCAAGATGTCAAGAAGTGATTTGTTACTATAATTGTGTGCAAAAGTTTCTCACAAGAAAAGGAAAACGTCTTTAGTACTCAATATATTGCTCTGTTTTCTTTGATTCTTCGCCAAGCCTTCGTTTGGGAGATAATCCAAGGGAAAATGACTCTTGATGGCCTGTCATTTATGTTTCTTTCAATCATTTTGAAAAGGAAAATAATTTTTACACTCCTTTTTTTAAAATTCACACTCCCTATTTTGTATTTATTATTATGAATATACAATATCACTTTGTTTGGTTCTTTTAATTCTCAGAAATAATCTCTCCAAAACTTTTGACTGTTTCGTCATCCGTGTTTTTTCGTCTTTAGTGATTTTTTGTCAATTTTTTTTACTTATTTTATACTTTTCGGATGTACATAGCGTACCTCTATTCAAAAGTAAAAGAGTTTGTTAAAATGTTAAAATTTACTAAAGACGGAAAAATACGCAAACCTATAGAACTTTTTTATCTCAAAAATAAATCTCAAAATTGCAAACCAAACAGTGATTCATGTTGCTTTTGGATGTATGAAAAAGTGTATCGATGAAAAGGCAATATAGTAAATTTATGTAAATAAAGATTAAAAAAAATAAAGTGTGGATTATAAAAGGACGCAACTTAAAGCTTCAAATTCCAGCAATCATGCCCTAAAGTTTGCATTTTTCCTCCAACTAGGTGAAGTATGATGATAGCTCTACTTTGTAGAGTAGAATTGATAGGCAACGTCACGTACCCGGGGTTCCTATAGTACGCAAGGGAATCCGAGCTGTCCGTGCTCGGCAACGGATGACTTAGATTTTATCTCGGTGGACGGCCGAGATCTGTTCCGCTGAGATGAAATCTGAGCCATCCGTTGCTGAGCATGAAAGGCTCGGATGGGGAACCAAATTACGCATATTTCTATCCTCAAGTTAACATGAACAAACCTGCAGTGGCCCCAAGCTTTAGAACATTTTGGGCCTTCGTGAGCTTCAACCTCTTGGGGAACAAGCCCTTTGGTTTCTGTCTCATGCCACTCCGTCAAACCCCTTGCGGTTCTACAACTATTGTAACATACAAGGTTTGTAGCTACATACTCACACAATAGATATATATAGAACAAGTAGCTCCAGAGACTTAAAGTTATTTGGGAACACCGGATATCGTTTTATTTTTGTATCATGATTGAAGACCTTATAGGGTTTAGTTCCACATTGCTCTCAACTCTCAAGGTTATTATCATGTGCCTAAAGTTAAAGAATTTTGCACAAGATGCAGGCATAGCCCATATGTTTTGCATGTTCAACTACCCTAGAATCTCTGCAAAATACACATGCTTAATTATGAAGAGGCAAGAAGCCAAGAACCTCAACACGTTCCACGTCCAATATACCTTTCAAGCCCCAACTTGTGAAAGACAAACACAGATGCATGTGAAATTGACTAGAACCTATTGCACCTATAAAGCCACCATCAGTGGCCAAAAACCTTACATTTCCATGCCCACATCTCCATTTATAGAAATTAACCAGCAGTCTAGCAGATGTTCGATTACAAATGGAAACCCAAATTGATTTGAAGAAGGCAGGCCGGTTCATAAAAACGTGAAGGAAGGAAAACAGATCACTTGAATACATGTGAGTCATGTGACACTACTCTTTTCCATGCTCTAGGTGCCCACTTCAATGTGGTCATATTTACATCAGAAAGTACCCCTCAAACTCAAAATAAAAAAAAGATGTTTTAGGAAGCTATCGCGCAACGCAAACGCGAGCGTGAAAGCGTGTTTCAAAAACATTCTATAATTATTCGAATTTGCGAGAGCGGAGATTTGAGAGAGGGAGCGCATGGAGCGAAGATAGAGCGGCAGTGGAGGCCGGAGGGTCATACCGGATGCTTATGCGACTTATTTAGAGACACGTACACAAAACACTTACTTGCACACAAATTGCATTGCAGTGTGTATTAGTGTATAGGCCCCTTGGCCATTGTAAGTGTGTGCAAATTTGTGTTCCTTTAGTATTATTGACAAATTAATAGAGTTCCATGGATTTTCATTTTTATTCATTACTATATGTCCGGACCTGTTTTAAGTGCACCTCTGTCTAAGACCTTGAATTTAGCAACCAAGCAAAACTTCAATAGCTCAAGGACCTTTCCTAGCCGATAGTAGGAGTAGAACCTGCGAGCTTGGGATGTAACTTGCTATTTTTGATATTCTGAGATTACCAGATTTTTAGTGGATGGATTTGAAACAGGAATTAGGTAGCAATTTTCGGGTGCCGGTAGGTACCACCTGCGTGGTACCTTGTTGATGATCCAAATTTTAGAGAAAAAAAAAGAGAAGAGAGAGTGGTGGAGTGAGGAGAGAGATAATAAATCTGAACCGTTGGATCACTGCTTGGACAGTCCGGATCCCCGATGGATACCGTCACTCGCCATCTAAAAACTTGACTCCGAAAAAGAGGTCTGCCGCATTGACAACAAAACTCCAAACTCAACTGACCGTTGATTTGAGAAGGTGGCGGGCAGCTCCAGGAAAAGGTTTTGACAAACATGCAGAAATCAGTGAAGGTGTGTTTAGGCAATTGACTAATATGGATTGGCAACAATGGCATGCCACCAACTATTGTACAGCAACATTAATCAAGTTTAAAGGGTAATTGGTCTTCATTTAGTTAAGCAGTCTCCACAAAGTAGTACAAAACGACAACAACCGCATTAGCGGCCCAACTATAAACTACTGTATATAATTACGTAAATATACAGTAGTATAATAGATCTCACCTACTCCAACAATTGCTTTTTAATTGCAGACATTCCTTTTGTTTTACGGAGTAACTTATTATTTCCAGAGAATACTTGCTACAGTGTTGATTGACATTACATTTCAATGTACTAGTAGGAGTATTATTTTTGAAGATTACCATAACCTATACAAATGTATGTAATGAAAATAGTACTGCTATAGGGACCGACGAATACACGAAAAATAGGGTGTTTGGATTAAACACCATACGCATATCGGATGCCGTTCGTTCCCGCGTGGGGCCTCTCGTTTTTTTTATAGAATTTTTGGACGGCTCAGATCGGCAGTCCGGTGGCCGGAGACGGCCCGGTGCGGCCGTCGGTACAATTTCGGTATGATATCGGTCGGTACCAATATCATTTTCGTAATGAAAAATATGAAAAGGGCGGCACTCCCTATCGCTCAAATGTAAAATTTAGGACATTCTCTTTTTTTCCATTTGTTTTACAAATAAAGGTCATCATTTAATCGATAATCATTCGACAACCACAAACACTTTACACAAACAAATACACAACACACTCACATAACTGTGTAAATGGGGGTGTGATTTTAGAATTTTTCTGACTCTAACATGTCTTATGTTCGGATTTTTAATTCTTTATCCATTGTTAGTTGCAAACTTCTTAATTAAGCACCAAGGGAGGAGGAGAATTATACTTTTATGTATAGGGGGAAGGAGGGGTGGTGGTGTCCCCCTCTGGTGCGTTACCAATTTTTCGAGCACATTTTGATGATCGACTCCGTTCATTTTGTAGATCTCGGTGAGAACAGTAATCATACCAAAAATAGTGTTCATCGGATTTGAATAAATACATAATCGGCACAAGTGGAAATTGAAGAAAAATAAAAACTGAATCCAAAAATACACTGAAGTGCAAACCAATTTTAGTTAAATCTAAGTATTTTTGTTGGATCATAATTGAAACTGAGTAGTGCTATATGTACTGACCACCACCATCCCGAAATCATACCGACGGTCTTGCCGGGCCCACTCTGGCCACCGGACGGCCGATCCGAGCCGTCCAAAAATTCAAAAAAAAAAAGAGGGGGCCCTAGAGGAAATTAACGGCATCCGATGAGTGTAGGGTGCTCGATCCATGAAATGTAAATGAAAGAAAAATGTAGTATGGTTTTCCGATTTCCGAAACCAAAAGACTCGAACGGCGCCGTGTCGGAATGTGTGGTAGTACCGGTAGTAGTACTCTTGCTAGAAAGACAAGGCCAACTGCCACGTGTGGTTCTCTCGCCGCTCCTTGCCCATAGAAATATGGACGTTAGATTTACGGCAAAAAGGAATGCGTGACGTGTCTGCGTTTATTAATTCGTTAATCGCTCCTCTTTCCCTCTCCCTTTCTCTCTCTACCAACTGATGTATACTATTTCTCTCTCTCTCTCTCTCTGAAACTTCCCTCTCACTTTTCGCTTCTGTTTCAATTTTTTTTTTATTCAATTGAACAGCTAGGGTTCCGTCTTTCGATTCATCGACTTGGAAAAGGAAAACCAGAAACGGCGATTCAATGGTACGTTTCTTTGTATTCAAGCGACTCATGTTCTCTCTGCTTTTTCCCCTTGTCCTGCTTTCTACACTGCGTGATTGAGCCGTTTTAATCAAATATATACTGCGCGCTTCACGGATTTGAATCAGCCTCACGCACCATTCAATGTCTTATCTGTTTATTAATTTCAAAAAAGAAGAAGAAATGCCTTGTCTGTTTTTATGTCAGTCGAAGGCACAATAAATATTACTAGTAAATGTCGGAGAAGATTACTCGTATAGATATACGGCGCGCATGGACAAAATCACAACACAGAGATCTGTATTTGATCTTCTATAAATATTTTGCAATCGGTTTAGCCTATATAAACGGCTCCTACATGTATTGTCTATCTCAATCAACTCAAGCAATATCAATACAATCGATTTCTTTTCAGGTATGTCCCTATATGTACAGCCAATTTACATATGTACGTACTTATATTCACAAATGATTCATGCTTTTTATTCAAGCTGTTTGAAGTTCGATTCCGAATACATTTCACGATTAAGTCTTATAGATCGAGCATGGAGTTTAATCAGTTTGTATTTCTCTAAATAATATCGGTGTTTAGTTGCCGTTACGGAATTTAGTTTTTTTTTTCCTTTCTTTTTTGAACTGGGAAAAACTCCCAAAGGGCTAACGGAATTTAGTTCAACACTTTTTTAGAAAACTATTTCTGAAAAAAAAAAAAAAACTTTTTCTTTTTGTTAGGATTTCTTTTTGTTAGGATTTCTTTTTGTCGAGCATAAGATTACATCTGCCTGGTGTTTGCTCGAAAATGGGTTCTTTTTCAGAAAGCATTATATGGTTAACCGAAACAAGTTTATGTGTCTTTGTGGAAGTGATTCCAAAAACTGATTCTGTATACTACAAACAAACATACATATGATTGCTTGAGATCTCCAATGTTATGATTGTTTGTCCAATAAGTGTGTGTGTGTGTGTGGGTACTAATGGTTGGATGATAGGGGTGATGAGAAATTAGCAATTAGTGATTATTATAACTTGCAAGGGAGAAAGATTTATAATTTTTCCAATTTGTGCAGTGGAAGAAATGAAGTAGTGTCTGATGGTGGAAAGGCGTTAAAGATTGTCCTTTTGTACTCATGAGCACTTTTTTCACGTCATTCTGAGCATACAGGAATACTCAATGCACCCAAGAGATGATTACCATGGTTGAGCATTCAAATCGATTTTTGAGCATTTGAATTGGTAGTCAGGTCATCTAATGGCTGTTGCTGGTTTACAAAGTGTTTCTGTGCTTGATTCTTCTTTCCATAGGGAGTCTCAGTCTCCATTATCAAGGCAGTGGGGTAATCATGACAGGCCAAGCACCCGAGCATCTTCTCTTCTGCAAATGTGGCGAGAGATCGAGGGTGAGCATGTGGTCAGCCACTCCCAAGTGAGAGTTGGAGATAGGCAACAAGAGAGGATTGATGTCTCGAATGCTGATCTTCTAAATCCTTATTTGTCTGAGAAACAAGATAGTGATAGTGGACATGATGATGGGAACAGTTCTAGCTCAGAGCAGTCCACTGATTCTGGGGAGGCAGAAAGAGGAAGGGTGAGGCAAGTATTGCAAGAGTGGATGAATAGTGGAGTGAGGGGCCATGCATCCGTTGTTTACCCTGTTGACAGTTATTCGAGGGCACGAATGGCTAGCCAGCAGAGAGGCATTTGTGCTGCTAGTAGAGAAGAACAGACCCCTGAAATTGGTGCTCAAATTGAACGAGGCCGGGATGGATTTGTTAATCATTGTGAGATTGGTGTTCGGAAAAACCTTCGCAAGTTATGTGGCAGACAGGCTTTGCTTGATATGTTGGCTAAGGCTGAGCGTGAAAAACAAACAGAACTCCAAAATTTGTTGGAGTGTCGGCCTGTATCTGAATTTGCTTACCGTAATCGTATTCAGGTAAGCTGTTTCCAAAAGTTTTTGCCGTTCAACTTCTATTTCTACATCAGCTCTTCACTTCTTTACCTCCTCACAATACCTAGTATTGTCTTTTGTCCAAATCTGACCCCTGTGATGTTTGCAATCCAGATGTTTTTTCTATTGGTGTTTTAAATCAATACTTGTAATTTGGTGCTTGTACAAGCTTGTGAGTGGTGTTGGGATGTAAAATGTAGGATTTGTCACAGTTAACTATGTCCCTATTGATGATTAGCGTTGGCATGGTGTTGTTCAAATAGATATCTTGGGGTAGTTTGGTCGGTGGACTGCAATTACAATTGTGATATGCGATGTGCTTTAATTATGAAGTGAACTGTCATGTCAACAACTTTAGGTTGCTCAAATTAAACATCTGCTTGTACTTGGATTATAATCTGTAGGTTACATGTCTGAAAAGGGACTTGTTTTTAAGTACTTCCTATCCAAGATGCTATGTGTAGGCAAGCGGATTGGATGGGAAGATCGCAGTGTGAAACATTCGATCGAAATACATTTCAGATAAAAAAACAACCCTTTTTTGCTGATTACATAACTTCAAAATCAAAACAAACCCTATGGAGCATTGAACTCTTTTTCACTGCTTTGCTGTTGTTAATTTTGTCACAGACGCTCTTGAGAGGTAGATTCTTGCAAAGTGGAAGATTGGTCCAAGGCGAGAGACCCTCTTCTATGCCGCCAAGTGAATTGGGTTTATTAAGGCAACAACATACTGTTTCTGGTGTAAGGTATCTGGTTTCTACTCTTTATCTGCAGTTAGAGTGTATTTATTCCTTTTTTACTTCTCAGATGCATGTTTCCCTGCCTTATCATGCAAGTAAAGGTTGGTTTTACTTTCTTCCCTATTTTGTTGTTGATTTTGCTTGTGCGCGCGTGTTTGTTTGTGGTTTTTGTTCCTCATGTGCGCCGGTTTTTGCTTGCCGTGGAAGGGAAAACACAATGGGGGATCGTGTAAACTAGACTTCCCAGACAAATATAATTTTACTCATAATTATATCTTCTAGGGGAACAATGTGCTTGCATTTTGATTGTCTTGAATCTTAATGTACAACCATGTTTTATAGAAATTTTAAGTAGGGATCTTGGCACAGCCAGACAACTTCAGTTTTTCTATTTCTGTTCTTTTTTTTTTTTTTTTTTCTCTCCCCGTTTATTTGAGGTTTTACTTTCGAGGGCAGTTCTGCAACTGGGAGTCATTAGAACCCTTGATTTCTGAAGTCAGATCAATATGTCTTCGTGGTTTCATTATGCAGAACTGTGGTGTTATGGTACTGTAACCTAGTATCTACGAGACATTGACACCAAATAGCATATGTTGAGTTTCAAGAAATACTGGCTGTGGCTTGTTAATAAATGGGCAATGTGGTAGAATGACTATGCCAAGTGTGCAACTATGAATAGATTTTGATATCAGAGTTATGAGATTATGAGATGTGGGACAGAAGGGGGTGTAAAATTTAAGGTCTTGTAGATCTGTTGGAGATATTCATAGTATACTAGGCGAATTCGGAGAATGTTATGCAAATAGTATTTTCGTATATGTTAATCCAATGGAGTTATTTGCTTGCATGAATTTTTGTTGGACGATGTTGGTAATTACAAAATGTTGATTAATTTGGCATTTTATTATATGATCAATTTGGCCTGTTATTGTATGCTTGTTGATTTTAGATTTTCCTCTTATTTTTAATTTCATGAACTTATCCTGATGCATTTGTTGAAGTTCTTATATAATTATATTCATGTCCCCTTGGGTCAGTGTGGCTTTTTTGTTTTTTGCTTTTGGAAACGCTGCAATGAGTTCTAGAGTTAGACCTTATATGCTGATTTTTTACAGTTTCCTGAAGGGAATTTTCTTTCCTTGTGCATTTTTAACTTGCTTGAGCAGGGAAGGATTCCTCGCCAGATTGGACAACCACCATTGTCCATCAACCCATGCTGAGTCTGATACTTCGTCTAGCAAGGACATGAATGATTTTATGAATGAGCAAACCCAGGCAAAAAGTTCGCGAGAGGACCTAGTTGCCATCCAAGAACAATCTCAGCCTAATAATGGAGAAGGAGACTTCAATCAGTTACCCCTTGTTCCATTTGAAGGCAACGCTGGTCAAAATATAAATTGTCCAGAAACTAATATTCCAGAAGAACAACAGGTAGGATTCTCTGGAAATGAGGATAGCGGGCATTTGCAGTCATCAAATTTTACGTCCTTTGGAAGTAGGGATGGTCTTGGGGAAAATACGGGGGGAAACTCTGTGATAAGTACTGGTAATGCATGGTCACATGAAACTTCAGGAAATGAAATCGAAGGACAATATTTTCACCTAAGACCTAGCGGCGAGGAACGTGACACGGACACGTCATCCAATCATATGTATGACCACTGCATTAATGAAACTGAAGACATGCATGGCCCCAATACTTCTGTACGAGTAGAACAGTGGCCGGAATCAGTTACTGATAATGAGGACAATGACTCGCGACAGCTAGACAACATTGATATTTCTGGATGGAGAGATGATGATGCAGAAGCCACAGAAGGAAATTGGAGTGAAGGAACTGCTGCTAATCACAGGTACCAGGACATGTTGGGAACTGAAGGTGAAGAAATTGATCACATGCAAGATTTGAATGAACAATGGCATGAAAGTGGTTCGCAAGAGGCTATGGAGGATTTCTTAGAAGGGCCTTCTTCTCGGCAAGCAATTCCAGTTGGAAGATTAGAGAATAGATCTTACTTCCCAGATGATGATAACGTGTACAGTTCAGAAATTAGAGAACTTTTAAGCAGGTTTGTGATGTGATTGTTGAATGCCTTAGGTGTAACAATCCTTTGAATCCAAAAAAATTAATTGTTCTTGCGTTACTTAACCACAACAACTTTAAAGGGGCTTTGTGTTCATTTTGTAGGAGGAGTGTCTCTAATCTTCTTCGAAGTGATTTCCGCCAGAGCCTAGACCAGGTGCTACAATTATATGCAGAAAGGCAAGCTCATGCTTCAGTCGACTGGGAAATGGACGAAACGTCACCCTCTCTTAGGGAGGTGGAGCAAGATGTGCAGCAGAGTGGTAGTCAAAACTTGGGTCTGCCAGGTGTTTTCGAGGCGGCTCAAATTCTTCCCCCTTCAGTACCAGTCGCCCGTTCTCAGCCTTTTTGGGATCTGGATCACCTGCAGGATGATAATTGGCTGCGAAACAACTTGCAACAGCGCTTGGGAATGGTAAGCTTATCTCGTATCAATTGTCACAAATTTTGTTGTCAAATATGTCGGACATACTTTTTGAACTAACCTTAGGCATGGGAACATTTCTAGTCGCATCAAGGGTGATCTAGCATGTGAAGAACCCTTCTCCTTCATGGATAGATTCTGATCCAAGTGATCCAGTTGATGAATTTCGTAGTGGACCTATCTTGAAATTGTATACTTGCTCTTAGTGTGTGTGTTTCTTTTGCCCGTTTCCTATTTGATTGGATGGGGATGGTGTATAATTTAGTAACTTTTTATTGAGCACCGTGAAAAGTGTTGCCCGATATCTTCTCTGTTGATTCATTTGAATAACTTGCATATTGGAGCAGGAGTGGGAGATCATCAATGATTTGAGGATTGACATGGCTAGGCTTCAGCAGCGGATGGACAACATGCAGAGGATGCTGGAAGCCTGCATGGATATGCAGATTGAATTGCAGCGCTCAGTACGACAAGAGGTTTCTGCGGCTCTGAATAGGTCAGCTGGTTCACCAGGTTTGTTACAATCTTAGCACAGTTCCATATTTGCATTTCTTCTTCTTTTTACCATATTTCAAATCTTTTTGTACTAGTTTTTATTTATGTTTTCAAATATTCAATGTCGACCGGTCTGCTTGTTCTTCACGTTACGTAGAGGAAATTTACTCAGAATTATGTTGTTGATTTGTTTGCTACTTTCACTCTCTTCTGAAGAATTGACAGCTCAAGGCATTTTTATTCTGTTGCAGATTGTGAAAAAAATCTCCAAAAGGATGAATCCAAATGGGACCATTTGAGGAAAGGACTTTGTTGTATATGTTGTGATAACAGTATAGATTCTCTCCTATACAGGTGAAATTAACAAACCCTTTGAACGGCTTCATGACATCCACAAGCTTATGCACTACAAAAGACATTCAATGGTTCTGGTTATAATCCCATGTCTTTTTCTCCGCTTTGTTTCTTAACTTTGACAGATGTGGGCACATGTGCACGTGTTCAAAATGTGCAGACACACTTGTGCAAGGAAGTGGAAAGTGTCCAATGTGCCGTGCACCAGTAGTTGAGATGATTCGTGCCTATTCTATCCAGTAACAATAACAAGAAAAAGACTAGGGAAGTGTTTAAGTTCATTAACAGGATCAGGACTCCATCCAGGTAATATACATAATTTTCACTTATTTTTCAGCTGTTACAAAATGGGTGCATATATTATCTAATTTGATTAATGTGTGGCTGGAATGCAGGAATAGGGTTCCTGATCTGTTGTTTGAATCTGAATAAATACTTGAGTGAAACATTATAGTCAGTTCATGGAGTTGATTGTCCTCTTCACTGGCAGATTATTACCATTTCGGTGACAAGCCACTTTTTCAAGACTCTTTGCTCTGTTTCGAACACTGTTCTTCAGATAGCTCAAACAGTTTTTGGATCAAATTTCTCCACCGCATTGGCGAAAATGCAGTTGGATTGGTGGTGGCGTTGAAGCCCTGAAGAAGTTTGTATTGACCACTAACTAAAGGTTCTCTGTCAATTGCTTGTAGGTACTTGTTTACTCGTTTCATTCTTTGGAAAATTTCCGGTGGCGTAAAATTTTGAGATCGGGTGAGTAAATAGTTATCTGCCCCACGATGTTTTGCTCTCTTGTGCCTAATATTCTGACCGTATTTGGTTTATGAAGTGCCCGATTTCTCAACATGGCTGCTTTGTTTGGTGAAACTATGCGCGGCCACTGATGGCTTGTTAACGAGGTAGAGAGCGTAGGTTGTTTCACCTTCCAAAAGAATTTTACACAAATGTCCAAATTGTTTCCTCCGTTTTCTCTGACGTTGTGTTCGGTTAACCACGGAGCATTAATGCACCTTGATGGGACTCATTACAATATCAGCTGTTTGTTTTATACGTAGAATTTTGAGATGAGCATTTTATCTGTACAAAAGATTAATAAGTCCCTCGAATTTCAGTAGTAGTTGATTGGACACCAAGACAAAATTTGAATAGTGAGATCTCGGAAGTCTCAAATGAGTTAATTAATCATGTTGATCGGATACCGATTGATATAATTAATGCATTTGTCCTGAGATAATTCGGTTAAATGAGTACCGATTTGGTGTTTTATTCTTGTTAAATGAGTACCGATTCGGTGTTTCAAAATCATATCAAATGATATCCAATCAACTTGATATTTGACATAGTTGATATTCTCGATGAGTTCTAAAGAATGATTTGGATCATGAAAGTAGACCCCAAAAGACTCAAACGGGTGTAATTCTTCTCGACAATCAAAATATGAATGATTTGGTTCATTATAGGAAGCCTGAAAAAGGTCTACAAACGGGGCAAACTAAACAATTCACACCATTTTCATGGACTTGAAAGGAGCTCAATCCTTAACCAATAAAACAAATGCCCTACTTTTTAAAACAAATGCCCTACTTTTTAAAACAAATGCTCAATCGTTATTATCTCGAACACGAGTATTTTGTAGAGTAACTGCGAGTCATTAAAGTAGTTTGTTGAGGGTTAGTATCAACTTCGAATTTTGATGGGGATATTGAGTCGCAATCTCGATTTCTCAAGTCAGCTTTATCGATACATCAAAATCGATGCATCAAAAAGGAAACCAGAGGTGCTGTAGTGCACCCGAGTGTAGTGCGGAACACAAACCGTTGATCTCATCAATCAACGGTTGCGATATGTTTTTAATCTTTGACCGGTAATAAATATCATTTACATAAAGAAGCACCCAATACTAAACGTGTTGGATTATTCGAATTACTGTACTAATTTTAGACTATTGTACCAGTATAAATACATATACATATTTACACGTGCCATCATTCACACGTACAAAAAAAAAAAAAGAAAGCTGAAGCTGAAGGTGGTTAAAAACTCAAGCTTCTCTCCAGTACGACTCGATCTCCTACGCTCGGGTAACTACACGCCCTTCTCATCATCCCAACCGGACCCACATCCTCAATCTCCACCGTCGATCTAAAACTCTCACCCCCACCGCGATCAACCACCTCTCCCCGCGACACACCCAAGCATGCCTCCCCACCTCCGAAAATCCTCGACGAACGGCACAGCGGGCACGACACGTGCGACGCAAGCCACGTGTCGACGCACTCCGGGTGGAACACGTGGCGGCAGTAGGGAATCATTTTAACTGTTTCCCCGTCCTCGAACTCGCACAGGCAGATGACGCAGTCGATCGGGTGCTTCGCGTCCCCACCGTAAGAAACAAGCGGGAGCGATCGGACAGCGGAGGGGTCGAGGCCTTTGGGGTAGTTTGATGATCTCCACAGGGGGAGGAGGGAGGAGGAGGAGAAGGGAGAGGAAGGGGGGCGGCGGCGGCGGGGGCGGGAGGAGGAGGAGGGGGAGTCAGCGAAGCGGCGGAGGTAGAGGGAGAAGAAGCCCATGAAGAAGAGAGCGGTGAGGAGAACGAGGGCGCTGAGGGCCATGGAGGAGTCCAGTAGGGAGGAGTTGGGCCTAAAGGGCGGGGCTTTGGTTGTGGCGTTGGTGGGGTGGTGGAGCAGTACTGGGTCTGGAGCATAAGGGGGTGGGAGTAGGGTACTGGTCCCGAGTATGTCGGCGTCTGGTAGGAGCTTCCTGCTGTGGGGTTTCATTGCTAAATTCATTTTAGAGAGAGAGTAGTTTGGTCAAGAATGAATGAAGGAGAGAGAGAGAGAGAGAGAGAGGGTTGCCAGTCGCTAGATATACTAGTACATGATAGTATTGTGGAGTGGTGGTCCGAGGGGGCTCTGTGTTTACTTTTTGGGAAGTGAAGTATTGGAAGAAGTTGCTGATAAAAAAAAAAAGTATTGGAAGAAGTTCCGTTTTGCGGTGGGAAGGGGTTGTGTGTGGCGAGTTTTGGATGATAACTAAAACTAGATGACGGTAGAGAAGAGGCGGGGGGCCAGTGTGTGGGGCCGAGTTCTATATCTGGATGTTCAAAATTTTAAATTTTTTTAGTGCAGACGGGTACCATGTGATGCCCGCTCGTGTATCCGAACCATTTATTCCGTGTTTGAACGGCTCAAATTTGGAGAGAAAAAAAGAGAAAGAAAGTGTTGGAGTGAGAGGAGAAAGAGGATTTCAATTCGAGCCGTCCAAAAATGTATTGGACGGCTCGGATACGTCGAACAGATACATGTAGGATATACCCGCTCAGCACTGAAAAATCTCTCATGGATGTTAATTACATGAATGTTGAGTGGATCTCAGGACTTGTTTGATTAGAAGGAAACCCACCAAAACAAGAAATTTTTGGGTGCAAATAGGGTACCGCTGACGTGGTACTCGTGTAGCACATTTGAGCTGTTAAAAAATGTAAACGACTGTATGGATTGAAAGATACTGAACTGATTTTGAAAAAAGAAAAAGAGTGTTTCAATCTGAGCCGTCGATTGCATTGTTTAGTCGGTTCGAATTTGCTACACGTGTATCCAATTTGCAACCAAAATGCCAACTATAGTTCATCTGTCATTTGGATAATATCTGAAAGATGTATAGATATCCGTAAAAAGTGCATAAATATCTGTTTAAGTGCATTATTTCGTGCTCAATGAGTTCACTTTAATCGGACCCTAACACAAAAGAGAATGTACCATTACTCTATTAGTGATATGATTGTGTTTATGGTTTAAAAAATGGTAGTAGAATTTTTCATAAGTCCACTATAGCAGTTTTCAAACCAATCTAGTCAACTTCTAAACTGCAGAACCCATTAAATTCACTAGCCTACAAAAATACCAATATAACCCACTATATGTAGCCCTAATCACTATATGTAACCCTATATATACCCTACTATATGTAGTTTCTTTTCCATTTCCTTTGGGGGGGAGAACCTCTTATTGTCGTCGCCATTGCCACCCACCTCCCGTCATCGTCGTCGTCGCCATCGCTACCCACCTCCCGTTGTCATCGTATATCCCGTCCCTCCTCCCCGTCCCAGCCTCACCGTCGCGATCGCATCTCACCTCTGCGTCACCAAACAAGATCTGCACAAATCTCTACAAGATCGCCGTCCTTTCCCACCATCGGCTTCATACCCACCATCGCCGTTGTTTTCAACACAAACAGGTAAGTCGAGTTTAATTTAGGATTGAACATATACGGTTATTTGTTACTATTTGTGCAGATTTGGTTTGGTTAGGATTTTGGATTAACTTATGGAATCATATAATGTTATATATGATCTTCTGAAATATTTTTCATTACAGTGGATCGAATAACATATGATGATATATGTTTACTTCTTTAACATATAACCTTAATTACATACCACTGCTAAATGTTGTCATTTTGTTCTGTGAATAAGTATGGTATTTTTGCATTTTGTTTGGTTGTCATTTTATTCTGTGAATATATATAGTTATATATTCAGGTCTATAAACTATTGCGCAGATCAATTCAATAACATAAATTTAGTAGTTTATTAATTTTCGTGTATAAATATATGTTAGTTTTATTTGTACATATAACCATATTATAAAAAAATATGATATGTTCTTTGTATATGAGACACATATGGTTATATATCCAATTCTGTACCCTGTATCATGTCATCATATAGTTACATGTGGATTGCTTTAATATGATTATATGGTTATATATTCAGGTCTATTAGTCCGCTGCGCGGACCAATTCAATAACATAAATTTAGTAGTTTTATTAGTTTTCATGTATAAATTTATTAATTTTATTTGTACATATAACCATATTTTAAGGAAATATGGTATGTTCTCTGTATATGAGACACATATGGTTATATATCCAATTATGTACCCTGTATCATGCCATCATTCCTAATATATATGGTTATATGTGATTTTCTGTTATAGTGTATCATGAGATATATAACGTTTAGGTTTTCGTTTGACAACTGATATCATGAAATATATATGGTAATATACGAATTCTTGAATCTTTTTTTAAACATATAAAGCTATACGTTTCTATATGTTTATCTTTTTTCTTATATGTGCAGAAATGACAAATCCAAAAGAAATAGGAGTATAAAATCATGAAGTGCCTAATCCAATTTATTGCAAATTGGAGTATCACCACAATGACACCGTGATAATGGAGTTTAGGATGAACTCCAACCTCAGAAGAACCCTCCACATCAAATCCTTCTACCAAAGGTACCTCATGATGTTAAAGAGGCACATTGCTATTCAAATTTATAACTATGTAGTTGAATAATAGCAGACTCTGAATCCATTTTTTATTTATTTTGAACACAGATGTTTTGATTGGCGGATGTAATGATTTCAATGATTGTTACTTGTTAAAACTTGAACATATATATGCATAAACATATAACCATAATCATATATAACCATAGACAACCTTATATGAATTGGTTCGCGCAGCGGATTAACAGACCTGAACATATAATGTTATCTGTGCAGCGACAGAGCAGGTGAGATCTGGAATGTAGAGAGAGAGAGAGAGAGAGAGAGAGAGAGCTGTCAAAATTCTAAAATATGAAAGAAAAAAAAATGAAAAAAAGCTGTCAGGGGCATTTTTGTCTTGTATTAATTCTTTTTTGGCTTGACAAGGGCTCAATTTGGCAACACAAAAAATGAAAAAGAATAAAATTAAAAATACATTTTTTTTGTCTTAGTCAAACAAGGCCATTGTCTGAGTGGACCTAGTGGGTTACAAACTGGACCTACTGGGTTACAAACTTGAGAGGTGGACTTGGTGGATTACAAACATGCTATAATGGACCCTGGACAAATTTGTTATTAAAAAATCAAAGTTTGGAAACGATTTCTATGCCGTTTGTGGAGGACTGCACGACTAGTTCCATCACCATTTCCCACTAATTTTGAATGATCGATTAGATTGGTTTATTGTAGAGTTCGTTGAGTACAAAAGTCACATAAAAACTCAAGTCATCGAAGAACATAATCTAGAAACAAAATGAGTTGAACACTACAACTTCAAAAGCCCTTTTTGCATTACAAGTGTACTTCGATATGATACTATTTAGTTTTCAATTGATTTAATTTTTTACATAATGTTCCTTCTGTACTAAATGAGCGCTGCAATGTGAACTAATTCGATCAATGAAATGAGTGCAAAATGAGGACTTAACTGATGGACTGCACAACTTCTCTCTCTCTCTCTCCCTAAAAGAAAAACCCTTTTGAGCCGCCGCTGCTGGGGAGGAGGCCTCCGCCTCTCCTCCTCCTCCTCCCCCCCCATTTTGTTCCCTCTCCCCCTCATTGCCTCTCTCTTTTCCACCGTTTTCGGCATCTTGCTCTCCCAGTCTGGATTGTCCGTTGAGTTTGGCCCGGCGTGGTCCCCCTTGCAACGGCTCTGTCCGCCGACCGGTGGTGTCCCCTAGCCAGTTGGCCCTCTCGGCGTTTCCAGATCTATGTTGCTCGGGGCCGGCGCAGTGGTAATAAGGTGTGCGGTTGTTTGGGGTTTCTTTGTTTTCTTGTTTTCCGACCATTCTTGGTTCGGGTTCTACCAGCGGGTCTCCCATGTCCGGTCTGTGCCGGTTTAGTTCGCTAGATCTGGTGGGTGTTGGGTGAATAAGTTTTTTAGTTAGGGGTTTGGTGGCTGGCCAGAGTAGTGCTTTCCAGTGGTTCATCAAGAGTTCTAGTTGTGTTCTGGTTTATCTCGGCATCGGCAGCGGTGGTAGGTGGTGGCTGTGTTGGGGTGTGCCGGGATCCGATTTGGTACTTTGGTTGGCTGCGGTCTCCCTATTTGGTTGGTGGTCAGCAACAAATCTTGCGGAATGGAGTTTTTGTTCTTCGGCCGCCGTGGGCGCGTTAGGCCTGCCAGAGTTCTTCCTCGGCGTTGCCTTGGTCTTCGCGCCCGGTGCCTCGCGTGGCAGCGGAGGTTTGTCTCGGAGCCCCCTCTCGGTGGACTCCACAGCTCTGGATTGGGTCTCCCGATCTAGTTCCGACCGGCAGCCGTTGAGGCGTGTCCTTGGGAACAGATCTTTCGTTTCGTCTGTATCTGTTGTTGTGTGATTACATATGTGCTTAGTGTTTAATGGTTTGTGCTGGGATCCCATTTTGGTATCTCTCTGCCTAGTCCCGGATGGGACTTCAAGGCCGACACTTGTGCCGGGTGCTTTTGCAGGGTGTCCTTGAGTCTGTAGCTTGTTGTGTTTAATGCAGTACTCGTGTCTCGGATTAGATAGCTTGGTGCGCTCCTGTTATTGCGATGTAATCTTTGCCTTTGGGTATGAATTAATGAATTGCCTGATTTTAAAATTAAAAAAAACTGATGGACTGCACGGTGTGCACTTCTACCCCAAACCGCCAAACGGCAGAAAAGTTATGGGCAGCGATAATGCTACAAGGACTTTTTTTAGAGCCACGACATCTTACACGATTTTACAATTCTACGTACCCCTCAGTTGGCAAACAAACACACACACACACTCTCTCGATCTCTCCGTTTCTTTGGCGACCAAATCCTTTCTTCTACCTCTCGTCAATTGGAAATCCTTTTGATTTAAACGACCATCAGAGGCCAAAACAACGGGCCATTGCCAGATCTAACTCTTTCCTCGACAATTGTAAGAGTCCGCTACTCTTTCTTGTCCCACAACAACTGCATGTGCAAACGATGATTGGATGAATTAATCGGTTCAGAGTCCAGGATTTGGAAACAAAAAAACTCTCACAAACATTCGGAAGAGGAGAAAGAACCCCCATTGAAAAACTCTCGATTGGAGGATTAGCCGCGTCGGTGAAAATCAAAATCTCGTGGTGGTGGATGCAACTTGAGTTCAAAGTCGTTTCGTCCCTTTGGCCCCTCTCCGGGGATCGCACCCAAATGGAAGAAGAATTAGAGTGAAAGGAAATAAGAAAGAACATGGAGCAGAGGAAGCAAAAGATTGAGAGAACTGGGTTTGCATGGTGTGGCTGAGAGAGAGAGAGAGAGAGAGAGAGAGAGAGAGAGAGTGTGTGTGTGTTAACTGCATCAAAATGTATTTGACTTTGGAGCGAGTAGTTGAGGAGCGAGATACAGTGAAAGAGATCAGGGTAGAAGTGTCAAACTGCATCAAAATGTCGCGGCCTTAAAACAAAGGCTCGTCATGGCCGGCATTATCGCCACTCAATATTAATATATAATAATACATTATGGTGGGGCTTTAATTTTGAACCAAAATTTAAGGATTGAAAGCGATCGCTTCTCTTGTCTTTCTTATGAGCCGACCTTGCCCAAATGGAAGAAAAGTTGTTTCTTTAAGGGCGTGTTTGATAGCGGGATTGGGGCTTGGGATGGGACTCCGAAATGTTCAGCTGAATGATTAGCCAATTGAAGTCCTATCCACGTGATGAATTTAATAAATAAATAAATAAACTAGGCATTATTGAGGCTAACATTGAAAAATCTAGCAAAAGTAATTTCACTATTTCCAATCTTACGAGAAAGGGCACTGACATGGTTTGCGATAAAAAGAAAAATTTCGGGCTAGCTTCATTCTTGTAAATTTATTTTTCTTCTTTATTTTGTGTATATTATTCATCTTTTTTGAATTTTTGTAAAATTTGCATCATATTTTTTTGAATTAATCATTTGTTTCGACAGATGGAGTACTCTACAAAGTACAAAATTATATATATGATGAAAAACAAAAAAAAGTTCACTAAAAACGAAAAAAAATATCAAATATTTATCTTACTTTTCTATAGTGTCATCTTATTTGAATTTTTTCAACATCCGTTCATTTATGTATATGTTTCCCATTTGTCTTGTCGAAACGAATGATTAATCCTAAAAATTAAGACGAAAAACTAAACAAAAAATTACAAAAATTAAAACATATTAAAATAAATTTCAAACTTATAAGTTTACAAAAACGCTTAAATCTACTTACCTTGCCCACTCAAGATTATTGGGGGTTGTCAGGGAAATGTTGCGATATCATTAAAGATTTGAGAAACAAAAAGTTTACTTAGAAATTTAAAAAATTTGAATTTTTCTTGAAAACTTCGTATTATTTTTAAATTAACTTCTCGTTTTACAGATCGGACATTTATTTTGAGACGGAAAGAGTATAGAACAATCCGGTTCGGCTCCCACATGCAACAGTATTAGTTTACAATAACTTCACATACAGATCCTTTACATGCAATTGCAAAGCCCAATTGATAACCAAAAAAATACACAGGGCATTGCAGCAGGTTAGGTATTTACAAAGGGAAAAAAGAACCTCACAGATAACAAACTAGGAGAAAAGCTTTATTACAGAACTTTTCGTAAATAAACGTTTACAGAGCCAAATTATGTGCGTTCAAAGTGTATTGGACGGCTCCGGATTTTATAAAAACTATTCGCTTGAAGGGTTAAACTTGATTTTCGAGCGAATAATTTTTTTAAAATCCGGACCGTCCAATACTGAAACGAACGACTGAGAATGTGCAGCTCTGCAAACAACTTATTCACGACTCCTCCGTGGATAAGCCAACCTCAACACACAAACCTATCAAAGCTAACCCCTAAACTATTAAAAAAAAAACTAACCCCTACCAAGCATAAGTAAATACGTACGTAACAAATGTTCACTTGTACCTATACACATGGTTCCACTACCACTGCTATCTCAAACACTGCTAAGACTTGGACCTACCACCGCCTCCAGCGGCGGCAGTGCTAGCCAAATAGGCTTTTACAGCCTTGGTGCCCTCAACAACGGCGTGCTTCCCCAGCTCGCCGGGCAAAACAAGCTTCACCGCCGATCTCGCTCGACGTCAGCGTCTTCCGCCCCGTGTACTTGAGCAGCCGAGACGCCTCGTCCGCCAGCCGCTCGAACATGTCGTTCATGAAGTTGTTGAGCACCGTCATGGCCTTGGATGATACCCCCAACTCAGGGTGGACTTGCTTCAGCACTCTATAAACGTACCTCTTGTACACTTCGCTGGTGTCGATCGGAAGCCGTTCTACGCCTTCCTGTTCTCCTCCCCCTCCTCTTCTTTTCACTCTCTTTACCAGCTTCTTGGGTCGCCTTCATTTTCTCAGTCTCTTGAGCTGGTTGTGTAGTCGTCTTCTTTTCTGTGTCACCTGTTGGAAAGTCACCAAATTTGTAAAAATATCTAGAAAGACCAAATTGCTGTAACACTACATAGAGTATCATTATTGAAACTTTTTTCGTCCGAAAATAGTAGGATACATGAAAACCCATCAATGAAAGTGTAACCCTGTTCATTCTCCTTTCATTTGCACTTTCATGGATGAGTTTTCATGTACCCGCCTACCAAACCTCTAAACCTCTTTTCCATCATGTAGATGATAAAATTATATGCATTTTTTTTAACATCAATTGTGATAGTTCACGAGACAATCAAATCTAATAATTTAACCAATAAAAAAAATAAGCTCGTTATAAGGTAGAAATAAAGAAAATAAAAAAAAGCCCCTCGACGGGAAGAACACCCACGCCGCCCACACGAAGGTGTAGAGATTCAAACTTCTACCCTCCTAGTTTGATGAAAAAACCCTACGCAACTGAATTAGTGCCAGTTGGTTAATGCGGTAGTTTCATCCATGTGGAAACGATCCAACTTCTCCACCGAGATTAAGACACAAAATTTAATAGAGGAAAGTCCACTTTCACCCCCTGTGGTTATCGCCATGTGCGGATACACCCCCTATGATTTAAAAGTGTGCACATAACCCCCTGTGGTTTTCAAATTGTGCGGATAGACCCCCTGCCGTCATGTTTTCCATCTATATTAACGGAAACAACGTTAAAAGACCGTTATACCCCTATCACATCCCTTGATTCTTCTTCTTTTTAAAATCTAACCACACCATCCCGTATACCAAAAATTGAATCCAAACCGTTGATATTGTAAATTTTGACGAGTACTACGTCTATGCCAAAATTCAAGTCAATCAAAAAATGAAAAGCTTATGGTCAAATCAATTTTGTTATGAAATTAAAATTTCAAATTTGAATTTACTAAAAATTAGATCACTAGATTACTGATGGCTGATTAAGATGATTTTTTACAGAGATACTCTATTCTTTATTTAATACATTATGAACGACTCAGATTACATTCTAGAGGTGTGTGAGATACACCTCCGTTAATATGGATGGAAAATATGACGGCATGGGTCTATCCGCACAATTTGAAAACCACAGGGGGTTATGTGCACACTTTTAAATCATAGGGAGTGTATCCACACATGGCGATAACCACAGGGGTGAAAGTGAGCTTTCCTCAAATTTAATAAGCAAGTAAAATAATAAACAAAAGTAAGATGAGTAAGATGAGGGTTGAGCCCTTAATTTAGAAATTAGAATATATGTACATATATACTGTATATAAGTTGCATATAGTATAGTACACTATTTAATAAAGAGAAAATTCAGAATCAAAATATTCTTACCCTCCGTGGGTCTTGTACTTCTGGCCGTCTTCTTTCTTTGATGGTGGAACCCTTTGATCCTCTGTTTCTTCTACGATTTCTCCTTGCTCCTCTTCTTCTTCTTCTTCTTCTTCTTCTTCTTCTTCTTCTTCTTGTGTTTCCTCATCCTCGTCTCCTTGTTCTTGTTCTTGGACTACTACTTCCTCTCTTTCATGCGGCTGCTTATCTTGTGCTTTACTATCTTCAACAACAATCTTTCTCTTTCTAGTACGTACTAGGATAACTAGGAGTTACAACTACCTCTTCTTGTTCTTGTTCTTCGCATTGATCCAAGAGTGTCTGGTTTCCCTCAACCACAGCAACTTGCACAGTTTGTTGGACAACTCTCCTGGTTGTCCTCACCACTGTCCCCACCACATTCCCTTGCTGCTTCTTCTTAGGCCCCATCTCTCTCTCTCCTCGGATTTCCTTAGCTTTTTTTTTCCCTCTCTTTGAATCCTTTTCAAACTTTGGAAGTGGATAAAAACAAAGGGTTTGGGTTTTTTTCACCGTTCTGTTTTTGCAAACTGGCTCTGGCGGTTTCCGGAGGGTTGCCACGTGGGGGACAGGTGTAAAATGGTGTTTTTAGTAGGAGTAGTGGCCACGTGGGTGAAGGGCAAAAGTGAAAAAGGGGTGATGGGATTTTCGGGAGGGAATTTTCTAGATCCTCGTCTGAGCGCGCATTCGAGCCGTCCAAACGTGTTTAGAAGGTTCAGATCCGAGCAGAGAGAAAGAAAGGAGAGAGAGTGGTCGGCTAAGTAAGAGAGAGAATGTTCGGATCAGGACCATCCAAAATACGCTTCAAAAGCTCGGACGCCCGTTGAGTATCGCCACGTAGTATCCAATTTGCATCCAAAAACTTCCCCATCCAACTAGATCAATCTTTCTTTACCCTCAAAACTTCTATCCTGTCAATGGTTAGGTTTGTCTCTTTTTGCTTTATATTTTCTCTTAGACAGGATCGAACTCCTCTTGAAATGGATCACTCTCATCTCTCAATTACCTAACAAAAGTAAATAACAATATTTCTTTTGCATAATTTGTCACAACGTAAATAATTGTGTACCACATAGGTAACGTCAGATGGTACTCCGAGAGCGTTGAATGATAGTATATTAATCGATCCGGCCAATCTATTTGTCATTTGTAAGCATTTGTTGAGCCTACCACGTACTTTGATATGTGCTATAAGTCATGCATCTTTAAGGACTTAGTGAGTACATTAATTATATAACAGATACTATTAATCTTATATCAATAAAAGATGGTCGAACCGCATTTAGTTTGAAGTAAATGAACTTAATTTGTATCGGTGTGAGTGTTTTTTTGGAGATAAAATGTGTCAAAATCATATTGGTTGAAATTTAACTAACATTATTAATTTTATCATGACATGATTGACGCCTAAAAGACATCTAAAAGATAAATGGTTCAAATCATCAAACTAGGTCCATGATGGATCCACAAATGTGCCAACATGATAGCATAAGAGAGGCAAGTATTACCTATGCAACTATTTCAAATTTCCCCTTCGTGCTCTACTTGTACTTTTTCTATGTGCTACCAAAGGGTCTATGCCTCGTTGAAAGTTATCTATAAATGGTCTCTTAAAACAAAGATTTAATTACTCCTTTTATTCTAAAATATATGTCCATTTTAAGGATTCTAAAACATTTAGGTAACACAAATATTATTACTTTTTTTTTTTTTGGTATTATTCTTCTTCGGAATTGTAAATTTTCAACAATGTTCTTCAATCATTACTCATTTTGTCATTCTGTTTCGATAACTTAATTAGTAAGGGAAAGGACAAAATTGAAAATCAATTATTTTGTCCCTTTTGCTTCCCGGAATGGGCAAAGAACTTGGGACAGCAAAAAGCATCCAAATGGTCATCTATCTTGGGACAGACATAGTACAATTTTTTTTCCCCCCGGTAAAAGGGTTACCAAATAAAGGTGCCCATTGCAAAATGTGTGAAATATTCCACACACGCACACACATATACTCTTCCGTTCCAAAAAGATTGTTCAATCCTCAAAATAAGAACTTCAAAATAATGTGTCTTTGTCGGAAAAAATTAAGGTTTTTTTTTTGGCCGCTAGTTACCGAATATCAATGAATTCTTAATTATAATCTTTTGAAAAAAAAAACGGATTCAATTTATTTGGAATAAAAATGCTTAAACTCTAGGGGAGTACTATTATAAAGTAGGAACGCTTTTTTAGGTCAATTTTGAGGTTGGCTAGCTCACACTTTTTTTTCCTCCCCAAATTACTCCTTTAATAACTACATATAAAAAGTTGCAACCCCAAATTTCTTCTCCCCTCTTTTTTACTTTTACATCCCAGATTTTATTGTTAATCGATCAATCTCAATTTAAGATATTCCTCTTTTTGTCTTTTGCATACCGCGATTTGCACACCAATCATGTGTGCCCAGATGTCCAGTACATATATTGGTGAGGGGCTCTAGAGCAATGTCACTAGACATGACAGGCCCTTACTGCTTGAGCCATTGTATTTTTACAGAAATTTGGCTGCTAACCCATAGCCAATTGCAGAAGGAGCACTCTTGATGAAACGTTTCTTTCTTTCATATCATACGTCAGGAAATTGTGAAAGAGTTAAAATTCGATCAACTTGTGGTTTTCCACCACAGCCCGTTACGGTCCCACCAGGTATATTTTTGTTATCATCTAAATCGTCCATTTTGTAAAACTTGCAGAATGGTATATTCACGCAAAAAAAAAAAAAAAGAGCTTGATCGGACATTAATAGGTATATTAAAAATTGAAGTTCGGTTTAGAAAATAGACAGTTATGGATAGTTTAACTTCAAAATCTATGACCGTCCATTTTGTAAACCAAAATTCAAGTTTTGATATACCCATCGATATCCAATCAAGCTGATTTTTTTTTATGGATATACTACTCTATGTACCCTACAAAATGAACGGTTCAGATTATAACAAAAAAAAAAAGGGGTCTTGTGAGGCACTCTAACACAAACTATTATTCTCTGCATGAACAAAACTTACAATCATGCACTCAATCCCGAACCCAATCTAGGTTTGTTCTTTTCCCTTGCCTCTCTCTCATCACTCCCACAGAATCACCCAGCAAACACTCACGAACATATGGGCATTATAGACTTGTTCCACATTACTCATCTAAGCCACCCAAACTTGGTTAATATATTCTAGAAGCAACTCCACCTATTGCCAATTGGTTTTAGGTTGGAACCCTCCAAGAAATCTAACAATACACCTTCGAGAAAGTCTACAATACACATCCTTTAAAAGTGTGTACCATATACACCTATTGTATGATTCATTCACTATAATATTTTGGTTTGTTTCGCAACTTTTGTTCTAAAACTCGTAACCTAGCTTGCAGCAATAGAATTCATAACATCTTTACTATAATTCATAACATTTTGGTGCGCCTCGTAACTTTTATACTGAAAAATCGTAGCTTTTCAACAACAGAATTCGTAACGTTTAGGATTCGTATCATTTTCGCTAGCTATAATCATAACATTTTGGTGCGTTTCATAACTTTTATACTAAAATCATAACTTTTAGTAATATGATTCATAAAATTTTGGTTGTACATATAATACGGATCCAAATAAGGGTGTATATTGTAGCCTTTCCCTATATACACATAGGGCGGTAAATGTAACGCAAGACTTAATTCATCATCACATCCTTAGATTCTCTATTATTGATGTGCTTACTGTAGCAAGATATAGTTCTTTGATAATTTTAGTGTCTGGGCTAATTTACGCCCCCTCTCTTAGAGTCTTTTCTACCTCGCTGTGGACTTTGGTCAACATAAGCATCAACACGTGGACTTCTCATACTTCAATTAACATGATTTTTAACGACAACACAACGGAGTGAAATTTTTACCAGGAGCCACTCACCTACGCTTTGATACCACTTGATGGTGGGAGAAACTCACTGTTAAATTCACTAACCATAAGCAAAATTACAAACCACACATCTCACAATCACCCTCTCACAGTGAACATACACACAAATATATAGTTGTACACAAATTAAGTTCATACCCAACAGTGTTTTTCAACCTAATCAAACAAAATCTTTATTCTACTCACCTCCCATTCTTTAATTAAAATCTCCAAACAAACATTACCTGAGATGTTCCGAACCTGAAATCTTGGAGGGAATTAACATTAGTACATAACCTTGACATTATAGAAGAAAGGTTTAGGACATTGGACATGAGAAAGAGATGGAAGATGCATGATGTTTGCTAATAATTAAGCAATTACAACAGAAAATCAACTTCGATAAATAAACGTTCCCAATTAGTAAAAAAATAAAATAAAATGGAATACCTTGATGTCTAGTCTTGCATCATTGCATGTATGAAAATTAAAGGGAAAAAAAAGGACATGCATTGAGTACATGATGATATGAAAGTAACTGAACGTACGCAGTCTTACATGAATATATGTATATATATGAATCCAATTCACATCTACACCTCTTCCCGCCGCACCTCCCCTTTCCCGATCGAATTTTGATGATCCGGGCCGCTCAATGTGTTCAGAACGTGATTTTAAGAGTACCCTCAAGAAATCGACAAAAAAAAAACACCGGGAATGGCTTGATTTGAGCAGTTTTTTATTGAACCGTTCAATAAAATACAAACAAAAACTGTTCAGATGAAGCCCTTCCCGATCATTTTTTTTGCCGATTTCATGTAGTATCTTTAAAATTACGTTCTGATCATATTGAGCGGCTCGGATCATCAAAATTCAATCAGAAAAGAGGAGGTGCGGACGGAAAGAGGTTTGGACTTGAACCGGACTGATATATATATATTCAACATTTTAGAGATCCAATTAGAAGGGGTTCTCTTACTGAAGTTCTGCAGTCTCTTCTTTAACTCCGCGATTTCGATACGACGACGACAGAGAAATCAAAGGGGGATTGAAAGAACGACTCTATCTCCTCACGTTTAGTGTTTTCGAAGAAGTTGAGCTCAGGCATTTTCCTTTTGGGTGAAAAAACACGGTGCCCTTGTTTTCTTGGCGCCGGCGGGCATGTTCGAGTTTTCGGGATTCTGTGGTGTTGAGAAGTTGGTGTTCGACACTCTTCGTTGCGGCCGTTTGCTAGCTGAATCTGATTTGGTTCTTGATCATCAACTACTGTAGACATGGAGAGAGAGAGAGAGAGTTTTGTGTTGACAATCTTTGTTTGGTATTCCTTTGTTAGAGAGAGAGAGAGAGAGAGAGTTTTGTATTGACAATCTTTGTTCGGTATTCCTTTGTTTCTTATCTTCTGAAAGCTCCTCTATCTCTCGTTAGCTCTTTTTCTTCTCTTGGACTCTTCCTTCATTCCATTCCATGCCTCTTTTATGACTTTGATTCGCTCATTTATTCCATTCATACACTATTTAATTTTCCACATCTTCCATTGTTTTGTGTTGTGATAGCTGCTAGTATGACACCGCTGTCATTTTAATGCAATATATCAAAAGGTTAATAGTATTACTTTCCTGTTGGATGGATCACTGCTAGCTCCAGATCGAAGTATATAGTGAATAATCCTAAGTTTTCACTCAAGTTATCAACGTGGTCAAATTTGTGTATTACGCATGATACTAGCTAGCTAGTATTTACTACTACTATATTGCAAGCTAACATAATCTTGTTAGTTAAACCGTCTCCATTCCTTGTGTAGCTGATAGGATCACTTCTAACACAGCGGTTTTAGCTACCTTCCAACCGATAGATTATTCGGTGGGCTTGGGGCGTGGCCCAACACTTTTGAACACCACACGTTGTTACGTTATGGCTCCAAACGCTTAATTAATGAAGACTGATCCAGGATTGACAACTCCACAAAAATGTGTGATCATAAAGGATGTTAGCCTGTTGGGGCATCACATGGCTATGCCGGGGCACCCAATAAATTTTCCATCCAACCTCATAGAGCGATCTTAACTTCATATATAGGTACGTACGTCGTGCGCATCTCACGGGCACTGTAGCCTTATCTTCTCTCTCTCCCTCTCTCTCTCTCTTTCTCTGCGTGTCATATTCACTTGTCATGTCAAATACCTCTCTCACTTGTCCGTATGCATACACGGTGCATAGGATACCCCTTTTGGCCGGTTGGACGTGGAAGATAACTCCACACAAAACCACCACCACCACACCCCCCACCCCCACCGACTGATATGGACATGGAATTTCAGAACTTATACAAACACCCCCCACCCCACCGGCTGATATGAACATGGAATTTCAGAACTTATATGTATGTCCAGGTCAATTATGGGTCACAACTATCTGCACTTCTTGGTACGTCCAATATTGTGAAGTTTGAAATAAAAGGGTAGTTATGTCCCAATAAAATTATGTAATATTGGTACTACAGTATGTGTCCTATTTCCATGCCACGAGCCCGGCCCCAAGACGAGTCCAATGAAAGGAATGTATATATATGTGCAGTAAACCACGGACAACTTGTAAACACACGTTGGTCCTTCGCAATTTCCATTTTCTCGTCCGCATTCGCTCCCATTTATTACCGTCAAACATTCGCTTATTTGGTTACCTTTTCTTACTTTACGTGTGCACGACAAAAACAAAAAAAAAATTAGGGGGACATTCGGTTTGAGATAAGTGTACTATTCTAACCACGGGTAAATTCAAGTTCAAAGAACGTTGAAAGAGGATTGATGACAATTTATCTCCAAAAATGATTTAAGAGTAGAGCACATTGGCGTGGAGCAAATATACCCGGCCCTATGTGTGTGCTTCCTAGGGCCCATGAATGGGGAGTTCGAGGAACAAATTGAAGACCAAAGTACTAAAACCTCTTGTGGAAAAACCCAAGAGAGAAGAACAAAAGAACTCGACGAAGAGTAATTCAAGGTAACCTCAGGAGGTTGGCCTAGTGTCAAGGTATGGAACTTAGGGATTTGCTCCGGCTTTAATAGGAACCCCGTAAGTAGAGGTGACAAAATGAACCCAAACCCATTAACAAATCCAAATCCATCAACTAAAAAATAGATCCAACCCAACCCATTTATTAGTTGTGTTAGAATGGGTCCAACCTATCTAACCCATTTATTAATTGGGTTTCAATTGGGTTAACTTAAATGATCCGAAAAATCATAAATATAACCCACCAAAAAATATTGACGGGCCGGTCTTGAACTCTACTGTAACTTTTATTCCCTTCCACTCCAGCTCCTTTCCGAATTGGCACCAGTTAACGTTCCCGCTAATCATATAGTATTTACCAAAAGTACCCCCACCCACTCAACACAAAAACTGATGAAAACACTCGATTGCTAAGGTATTTTTGGGTATTTTTAGTTTTTTTCGTTTTGTTTTTATTTAAATTTTTTTCACGTTTATTCGTTTTGCGACAAACTTTTTACCCACATTGATTCGTCTCGACAAGAGGAATCGGAAAAATGATTTTTTTTTTTTTACTTTTACCCAAATATTTTTTGTAATATCTAAAATAAAGCCCAAAAAACCGGCTTGCCTTTTAGGCTTTATCTTGGATATTTTTAAAAATATTTGGGTAAAAGTCAATAATTTTTTTCTTTTTTGATTTCTCTCGTCAAGACGAATAAATAGGGATAAAAAATTTGTCGCAAAATGAACAAACACAAAAAAACCCTGGAAAAAGAACTTTGCAATTAATTCTCCCTCTTCATTGTGAGGAGTAGGACAACGCTCAACGAGGATTGGGGTGAAAGATTTGGGTCAACCCATGTTCCTCTCTCTGCGTGTGTGTTCTGCGTTTGCATTTCCTTTGTTTCTGGAGAGAGTGTTGGAATAGTGAGTTGGGGCCCTTAGGGGAGTGGGTGGTCTTATATAAAGCCAAAGGTTTGTTTGGGTGTTTTAAAAATCATCAGTAGAAGTACTTATTTAAATAAAAAGTTTGTCGAATTTGGAAAATTTTAGTTGAATAAATGCAAATAAAAGATAAGAATGATTTTTTTTTCGTGTGCATAAAATTGTTATTGGTTTATCTAAATTTTCCATTTTTATCTAAGACAAACAAAAAAGATAAAAAAAATCATTCTTATTTTTATATGGGGGTAATTTGGTCATTTTAGTAGTATAGGGATAGTACGGTAATTTTAGTGTAAAGGGATATTTTAATTATTTAGATTTACAGGGGTAATATTGTCATTTTAATGTACATTGGTATTTTAGTATATAGTATCTAATTGGATTAATGGGCGGGTCGGATTTGATTTTAAATAAATGGATTGGGTTGGGTATGGGTAATTGGCCTCATAACTAATGGGTTTGAAATGGGTCAACGAACCATTAAAGACCCAACTCACTTCCAACACACCCAATTCGGCCTAAATTTGCCCATTTGACACCCTACCCGCAAGTGAGCAATAGGATTGGTCCCTCAGAATTAGTCGTGGTGCACATAAGTTGGCCCAGACACCTGAATTATAAAGAAAAACCATACTTCATGGTACCAAATGCTCAGTGGACAAGGAGCAACATTCAGAAGGTAGTATGCAGCTGCAATGCCATGTTGTGGTTTAGTAGTAATAAATTTGCGGGAAGTCCTATGGTACACACCCCTTATTAACGGGTGTACCGTACACACCATGATTTTAAACCCTCGGATTTAAAAGTGAATGATCCGAACCATCCATTTATTAAATCAATTAATAAAATGAAAAAAGGGCTGAGCAGGTAATCGGTTGTTCTCTCTTCCCTCACTCTCTCTCCCTCTCTCTCTCCAAAAAATGACCACAAATTATATAACATAACCATAACTTTTATGACAACACCAAAAATTGGCATTTGTTTACCACAATGTGTCGTACTAAAAGAAATTAATCCAAATATTCTGTAGCAAGACTTTATATGTCGTACCACAATTAACGATAGACTTTAATGCATTCGGACACGTTAAATATCGTTTGGCTACATATTTGTCGATATCCCATGATTTCTAATTTTGGTGACAATCTTGAATTTTGTAGGACTTCACATTCTAACGATTCTGATCGATCATTTTATAAATATACTCGATAACAATATTTAGAATTTTTTTCTTAAAAAAAACAGCATTTAGAATTTGTACATTCAATATATTTTATATGAAACTAATTTCTCTGTTGTAGCTGAATATACGGTAGACTTATGACCGTGACACAATAATAACGATCAAAATCATTGATTTCGTTATACCTGTTGATTTAATAATTCACGTAAATTTTTTGCTCAATCGGGTTTAGAAAGCACTTTCATCGGCACCCGAATTCAATCATAAAATGATATTTTTGTTTGATTAAGGGTCTAACGATAAGTGATCAACTTCATTCTTGGTACATATGATTTATTCATATTATGTAAAAGAGAGACGGTTCCGATCGAAAAAAAATGCCTTATATGGGGCTCAAGTGGTGCATTATTAGACTTTAATGTATCTGAATACCTTAAATATTTTTTGATTATGTAGTTGTCGATATCTGATGATCTCTTATTTTAGTGACAATACTGAATATCGTATAACTTGATATTCTAACAGTTTTGATCAATCATTCTAGAAATATACTCGCTAACGACATTTAGAATGTACATTCAATTTAATTATATTTGATATGAAACCTAGTCCTCTTCTATAGTTGAATGTAGAGTAGCCTTGCCACCGTGACACAATAGTAACGATCAAAACCGTTGATTACGTTATGTTTGTTGAATAAAGTCATTCACGTAAATTTATGGCTCGATCAGGTTTTGGAAGCTCCATCATTGGCACTCAAATTTAATAATAGAATGATATTTTTCATGCAATTAAGTGTCTAGCTATAAGCAATAAAATTTGTTCTAATTGGTACGAATAATCTAATAGATATTGTGTAAAAGATAGACGGTTCTGATAAAAAAAATACCTTAGATGGGGCTCGAATGGTGCATTAATATAAATTTAATCTAATTCATATTCTGTAAAAGATAGATGAGTCCGATCGAAAAAAATGTCTTACATGGGGCTCAGTTGTTGCATTATTAGACATTAATATGCATCTGGATACATTTAAAAAAAATCGATTACATAGTTGTCGATATCCAATAATCTCTAATTTTGGTGACAATGTTGAATATCGTATAACTTAGCATCCTAACAGTCCTGATCGATCATTCTAAAAATACACTCACTAACGACATTTAGATTGTACATTCAATTTATATTTGATATGAAACCTAGTCCTCTATTGTAGTTGAATGTAAGGTAGCCATGCGACTGTGACACAATAATGACGATCAAGATTATTTAGATTGTACTTCCACGACCTAGTTCCAAGGACCACCATTAAATTTGGATTTGTATGCATAGGGTGAAAATTTGGCACCAATCCGCCTGTCAAATATATAGTGCCAATTGTTAAGTGCATCACCGTGAATATTCGTATCTTGAGACAGTTGGATAATTATTTGTTTTAGTGACCTCTCATTTTTCTTCGAAAAATTGAAGAAATTTTGATTTTTTGAATTAAATTTTGTAGAGAAATAATTTAATTTAGACTAATATTTTGAGAGGAAATTGTAGTTGTATTCGAAAATTTGAGTATAGTACTTACTTTTTGGTGAATTTCTTGGATGAAAATTTTGAGCTAGAACTTCATTTTTAGTTTAAATTATTGAGGTATTGTGTAGGGACAAATAAGAATTTTAAAAAAATAGTGTGGATGGAATCGAAAATTAAGATAATATGGTGGAAATTTTAAATTTTCAAAAAAAAATGTGGCGGGAATTGAAAATAATTAATGGTATGGTATTTTGCTGATTATAACTATCGTTACCGAACATTCCGCTTGAATTTTTTTTATATGACACGTTGTGGATATGAAAACGCCAATTTATGGTGTTGTTATAACAAATTTGGTTATATTACTGAATTTATGTTATGATATTTTGTTGATTATAACTATTGTTAACTGAACATTTTGATTGATTTTTTTTATACGACACGTTGTGGGTATGAAAACGTCAATTTATGGTGTTGTCATAAAAATTTTGATTATATTACTGAATTTGTGGTATGATATTTTGCTAATTATAACTATCGTTAATTGAACATTCCGATTGAATTTTTTTATATGACATGTTGTAGATATGAAAACGTCAATTTATAGTGTTGTCATAACAAATTTGGTTATATTACTGAATTTGTGGTATGATATTTTGCTGATTATAATTATCGTTAATTGAACATTTTGATTGAATTTTTTTATACGACACGTTGTGGGTATGAAAACGTCAATTTATGGTGTTGTCATAACAAATTTGGTTCTATTACTGAATTTGTGGTATTTTAGACATGTGTTATTACGGAATATTTTAATTAATTTCCTTTGGTACGACACATTGTGGTAATAAAACGTCAATTTATGGTATTGTCATAACAATTGTGGTTTGTTATATAATTTGTGGTATTTAAATATGTTTTCTTTTGATACGACACGTTGTGTTAAGAAAATGACAATTTTAGGTATTGTCATAACAATTGTGGTTATTTTATAAAATTTGTGGCATTTTACAAATATTTTTGGCTTGGGTATAACAATTGTTGATTCTGGTACGACATATTTTGATTTTGTTACGAAATATCATATGAGTCAAAAAAATTTGGTACAACTCATTGTGGTAAGATAATGCTAATTTATGGTGTTGTTATAACATTTGTGGGTAGCATTATTTAATTTTTGATATTGTACGCATGTATTTGGTTAAGGTACAAGTATTATGGATTCCGATACGAATAATTATGGTTACATAATAACAATATTTTTTAATTATGGGTAACCTGCTAATGACCTGTTCAACAGGTAAATTTTAAAATACAAGTCGTAACTAGAATCATAAATATGCATTAGAAAACCAAAAATCGGCATAATGAAAATCACAAATTGTCATAATTTAGACATACCGTATACCATGTGTACCATAGCTTCCTCCTAAATTTGCTGGGATAAATTACGTTTTCTTTGCATTTGTGCATCAATATCATATCCCACTAACAGAAATAAGGAAGACATCATATTCCTAACCTGAGACTTATTTGAGTTACAAAGTTAAGAATAATCATATGCCCATTCGATATCCAAATCCGAGATTAGCAAGAAGTCAACAAAAAGAGCACCCATTAGGACAAACCCACACTTAATGGGACACGTCTTAAAACACCCATTGGGACAAGCCCATACACCCAAAGGGCTAAGCCCAAATACAAAAACACCTAAAAATCTAAGACAAAGAATTCTAGCCGCCGAAACACCGCTGCCCGTCGGAACAAACTGCCACACAACATTGATACCAACGAAGCAACAACCAAAACCATCAAATCACCACCCAGAAGCGAACCATCCTGGGCCCAAACTATGACAACATGATGCCGACCCGCTGGAGACCCGCGATGAAGACGGAATCTATCACTACACCCCAAATATCAAAATTTTCATGCGAGTACTCCCATATTTTCTCTGTGCTCTAAAAAGATCCAAACGATTTGCACAAACCTGACTGATCTATACGGTTATACGTACCCATGAAACCCTGTGATGTTTTAAACTCAAAGCTTAGATTGATGCATATATTTTAATTGCCAGCGAAATAATTTCAGTGGCCGGCCCATCATAAAGGGCATGCCTGTGCATCAATATTGAAGAATAGTGTGATGGCTCTGTAACAATTCCAGTGATTAATAAATAAATAAAACTGCCTTTCAAAAAAAAAGGGTGGTTTATTTCTACGCATCAACTCAGTATATTACTCCCTAATTTTGAATGTTTTTATAGATTTGAACAGAAGAAATTCTTTCAACAGAAATCTACCTCAAAAAGTAGATATATACTGTAATACCATTGGGATTAAAGCAAGACTTGAGCAGATCAAACCTTGGCTCAGCTTAACGGCGAGGCTGGGCTCTGGTGGTTTGTGCGACAGTGGATGTTGAGGGTGGCTAGGGTTTGAGGGTTGGTTTGGGTGGGTTGGCCCAAGGTTTGGGCTGGGCTTGGGTGTATGGGCTTTATTTGTTTATTTTTGGGTGTAGGGTTGGGCTTTCATGTTTATTTTGTTCGGACCCTTTTGGACCTTTGGGTGTTACGGGCTTTGTCCTTGTGGTGTATCTTCCAACTTGTGGTTAGATTCCCTTTCTCCTTTTCCCCATTTTTAATAAACTTCTTTTTGCCGATCAAAAAAAAAGACTTGAGCAGAAATGCACTTTCGATCAGCTTCTTCAAAAGCAGCCTTGTGTTACTTCAGCTGCCTGGCCTGACTGTGGTACCACGTACGGTTGAACGACATCAGCAAAACATACCTGAAAACTAGAAACCAGGTTTGTTTCCCCCTCTTTGCTAGTATCTCATACTGCTCGATCGTACGTATAGACATCTTGTTTTGTGCATCTTTTCCCAGCTAGCTCCTTCATGTCACTACTATATATATAGAGTATGTTATACCTTTCGGATAATTGTAAACTCATTGTACGTACCTATTCCACAAGTAGGGTCCGAGAAGTAGTAGTAGGCCGGCCTGCAATCGAACAAGGTTAAATGGGAAAATGAAGGCCAATGACGTGTTTTGATAATTAATACTTGTCAAGGACATTTTCGCAAACAACGGCCAGATCGAGATACTCATATTTACATACTTTGAGAAAACCACATCTCTGTCAATTCCAAAAAGATGAAGTTGAAGATCACTTCAATATCCTATGACAATAGTGGCACCATCGATCCAATTGAAGATGACTTCATTGTCCTATTACGGTCTTTAGATCTTGAAGATCCGTAGACAAGTCAAGAGATTTGGGTGAGAAATTGAAGAGAGAAGAAGTGAGAGAGGCGATCTTAGGATTTTCTTCGTGGTTGGGGTGTGAAAAAAGTGTTCCTTCTATAGAGGTCCGGATTGCGCACAAAAAATATCAAAATCTGTCCAACTAGCACCGATACCGAGGAAAAAGCTAGTACCGGTATAGTCTGTCGTTTTCGTACCAAAAATATAATTTATAAAACAGGGAATTAACAATTATCCCGAAGAATAGCAGTTAAGTCCGAGATCGTCCATGGAGAGTAAAAAGCTAAGTTGCAATACGTTCAATTGATTTCTAATTTAATTCTGAAAGGAAAAGGTTTGGATTTGAGTTGATTTGATTAAACTAAAATTAAACTAGAAAGTAGATTAAAGGAGTTGTAAACTGATTAGAGAAAGGACTAGGGTTTCCGATTCAGTCTCCCCTTATAACGCAATTGTTTCAAAACCTAGGGTTCACATTCAACATTCAACCAGACCACCGTAGGGTAGCAATTCCTATCGATAATCCCCAAAAAGATAATCAAGATTCGTACTCCGTATAGGCTATCTCAACACGGCACGGGTCGTCTCATTAGATTTAACCAACGGCACGACCCGTCTCACGTCGTATAGTCTATCTCAAAGCCTATCCTGGAACATTAAAAACCATTGCATGACAGTGCTTGAAATCATGGATACAAACACATTCGAATATTGGAAAAGTATAAAACTTCATAAAAAGTTATGAATCGATCAAGTCATACAATCGAGTTGAATATAAAACCCTAAAAATCTAACAACTACGCTACTTGTAGAGACCTCCTCATCACCCTAGTCAAGGGATTTAGCCGCTCATAGAGTTAGAATAAATAATTATGAAACACGTAAACTCCATTAAAGCTTTCGGAAGAATAAGAAAAGAATAAAACCCAAAGCTCCTGTTGGCAATGATTCGGCAGTGATTGTGAACCGTGAGCCGTGATCGAAGTGCAAGCTTTGCTTGTGCGTCAACCAATTCTCCACAGCCCCGTTCTGTTTCTGCCGTGGGCAAAAGATGTGATGGCAGCCCCGTTCTCGCCGTTTTTGTGTGGGAAAAAGATGTCCATTTGTCCCATATATAGTTGCCGCTTCACCAATCGTAATCAGCCGAGACTTTTTTTGGCTTCTAAAATTAAAGTCCATAACTCCTTCTTCAATTCCTTCCAAATTGTTATTACTAGGCCCACTTTATAATAGTCCAATTCCAGTCAATCATGATTGGGTCACAATGGGTTTTGACCCAAATAAGATCAGTCCACGCCTTTTACTCGTCAATTGCCGCTTCGAGCTTTAATTAATTTGATGACCGACTTTGTTTTGACACGAAATAAAATCCGACTTTGCGTTTTAGCTTCAAATGTTATTCATCGGCTTAGAGAGTCCTGAAACATAATTAACAAGTATCAAACTCCAAGTAGCACACTAAATGGACATAACAAGCCTAAGTTAGGGAGCGTAAATAGGCATATTTACGCACCTATCACGGTACCAAACACAAAGTTTCTGGTTCTGCTCGAGTGGTACCGGTACTAAAGAAAACGTGGTACTAGTAAGGAAAATGTTCCAAACTTTTTCATTGTCCACCAACCCTCAATTACTACCAACACATGCATCTACACTTATTTTCCTTCCCTAAAGTTAAATAAAGAGTACTCCACATTTTAAACCTTTCTTTAATTTTTTTCTTTAATTTATTTAATGAAAATAAGAAAATATCCCCATTTGAAATTAATAGCAATGTCAAATTCCAAATGTACAAAAATCTAGATTTTCAATTTTAGTGCAAAATATAAAATTGCATATTTTTCTTCAAAGAAAATGGGACGAAACCCCACCTTGCCCCTCACATATGACTATGAAATACAATTTCGCTTAGAATTGACCAAGGAACAATTACTGGTACTTTTTACTCCATGATTCGATATTTGTGACGAAGATATTTTTTCTATACTTAGGCAGAATTTTTGAAGGGCAGACAACCGATTAATTTGAACCCCGATCAATACCAACACATTCACCATACTCCTAAACACTACCAAACATCGCAACACATAATTTAACTATTCTCCGAACATCCAACACACATATTAAATAAAGAATAACCAATTCGGTTCAAATTAAACATTTCACATTTAAAATAATTAAAGTAAAGGGAGTAAATCACGGGTCTTACACTAAAGTTTCCACGAATTTAATGTATAAGGACTATTTTCGAATATGTCATTGTTGATGCCACGCCACGTAGTTTGAACGATACCTCGGCCACTAGGGAAATGATCAGAATAGCGAGACTGAATGAATGGGTGACTATAGGCAGATGGCCACGGGTGATGTCACGTTGATTTTTTATATTTAAGGTCGCCCCTAATTACCAGTGGCTGTTGAACATTTACCATTGTCGTTGATGGATTTATATGGAATTTAAACGAGCCTACATGAGCCAATATTTGACAATTACATGGTTTCAAAATAACTAAGATGTTAGACATCATCGTTTGATATGACTGGGGTTTGTTTTGAAAATGAAACTCAATTTATGGAAAGTAGTAAATTTGGCATAACTTGACTCATACTAGCCACTCACACAAGCTTAGTGTTGAAGACGTTGCATGCGTAAACGTAACATTTCAGGTGAACAAGATTACGAGGAGCTGATCATACCGCCCGAGAGTAGCATTGATAGCAGTAGATTTCTTGTGATATCATCCTATGTATATTATACCTGTACGTGCATTGAACTCGTTGAGCCAGACCTTTTTGGCGATATTTATGGTTGTATTTCGTTGGATTACTGTAAATTACGTTACAATTCCACGCTCAGCTATTGGATATTTCACTCACCCTTATTGTATATCTAATCTTTATCGACGAGTTAATTTGAAACAAAAAAAAAATTCTAAACTAGATTAGATTAGTACGTAGCCTTAGTTAGACTCACTACTCGGTCAGTGGTCACAAGTCTATGTATTTTGAGATGGATTGTGACACTTAAGACATCCCCTTTCAGAAGAGGCAGACCAACCACACCATACAGTCCCTTCTACCCTCCAAAAGTGGTGGTGCTTGATGGAGTAGCTAGCCCTGATTATAACCTCAATATATAGCTCTTCATTATCCCAAACAAATAGGCCTCCTCTGAACAGGAAAACCCAATAATTCCCACAGCTCGTCTTTTAGTGCAACTTCACCCCGGCCAACTCTCATCGATCTTTCTTTTTTTTTGATAAGCGACAATAAAATTTATTAACCCATAACACGAAATTACAGCAATAATAGGATCTTGAATACACCAGCCTGACCATTCAAGACCCTCTTCTCCAAAACACACGGAGGAACTGAAATGGGCCCAACAGGCTGAGCCCAACTCTCATCGATCTTAATCAACAGCCAAACTAGTCTAGCAAAATTGTTGCTAAAACTTGTGTCTCCCAATCAAACATCTCTCCAGAAGGCTAATGTTAACTAATTCATTTCCATCCCCCAATTTTGAACCTCTAATATACTACTATAAGTTTGAGAAAAACCAAGCATAAAATGTGACTTTACGTTAACTTTACTCTGAAATTATGTCCCTAGCTTGATTTATATATTATATATGGAAGCCAGCTTTGCATGACTAATCCCACGCTTACAACATAATTACATTAGAAAATATAATGAGTTTCTTTCAATAGCAAACCCCCACCCCAACTTCAATGATAAATCATCATTTCCTTTGTCTCGCGTTTCTAATCCCAAATCATCTTGTTCCTTACCCTTTGTCAAGATTTCTGAATAAAATTTTGTTACCTATCAAAAAAAAAACAAGGGGGGATGGATGCTCTATTTGATGGTTTCCTGCACTCTTATAAAATCATGATCCTATCATTTTGACGGAAAAAAAAAAAGTTGCGGTGCCAAGTCTCTCCCGCCACACATTGTTGTGGGTTCCTCACATTTAGTTTCGGACCTCACAGAAATATGTGGTTAAAGAGAGGCATGGAGCACCACGTGGCGGTTCCCCGGGGGCATTCAATATTTTTTCGGTTGACACTCATCCAACTCCTACTTAATTTGCTTTACCATAGATGGAAAGGAATATTCTCACGAAGGAAACACATGTAATAACCATGACATTAATTTTCGTCATTATCCACATCATGGGTTATCACTCACATGATAAAACCACAAAAATCTTATACTCTGTAAGGAAAATACCCCTTGTTAAAAAGAAATGATTTTCATACTTCCTTTTTCTGCAGATGGACTCCACGTACATCTTGTATTTCTCGGTGTGTTTTGAGAATTAAATTGAGTACTTTAAGTTTTGGCATTATCACTACCCATGTAATATTATCACTCTTTTTTTTAGCGAAAAAACTCCAACTTTTTCTGAAAACAAGTGCAGTGAAATGTCAAAATCAAGATTCATTAATGGGATGATCCAAACAGTCCACGACTTTGTTAGTTTTATTGTGTTCATCGTTCATTCAGTAAATCAGGTTGATCGATCAAAAGTTAAGTTATTGATCTAATTATATTGGTCACAATTAGAAATGAACGATCAAACATAGACCATCTGTTTGTCATGTAAAAATTATGTTTGTTCGGGAGAATTGTGATGTCCGATATATCAATTGATTTTTCGCATGAACAATGAACACATTAAGGTCTATAAAATGAATGACTCGAATTGTCATATTTAAATGTACATTAGTGGATCTCATTTTGCATCACATGAGGCTCACACGAGACTTGAGAGGATCCATATAGATTCTCGGGGTAGCCTTTTTGTGGTGACATATCGTGCGGTTGCATGCATTTAGAAGTTTGATGAAAGATTAAAAGGGCACCAATATTCAATACTTACGAAAGCCATCAAAATAGGTAATTACTATTTAAGCTTGATGAACAGTTTTGTTTTCTCACATGGCGCAAATTAATTGATAAAGTTGCCAAATAAGTAATAAAATGGAAAATGGAGAAAGATGAAAATGGGAGTCAACATTTCCCACAAAAGCGTTCCAACTTTTCCTCTTTTGTGGATCTTCTCCGTGGAAAACTCGAAAGGATTTTATTTGCACCCTAAAAAAACGAACAGAGAGAGAGAGAGAGTCGATCTCATGTGGAAAAGAGAAGACAGAACTAGCGGAAGGTTAGTTCGGTTGGTTTTTGGATTTGCTTCTTCCACAATTGATTTTTGATTCTTGGTTCAAGTCACAAAGAAAGAAATTTTTTGTGAATTTATTAATCCCGACGACGTGGATGGTATGCCTTTGACTAGATCAGGGAGGTAATTAGTGAAGGTGCGTGTAAATTGATCCAGACATCCTTGACCGTAGAAACAAAAAAGAGAATACATTTTTCGTTGGTTTGTGAGTTTGCTCCTTCCACAATTGATTTTTGATTCCTGATTCAAGTCATAAAGAAAGAAATTTCTTATGAATTTATTAGTCCCGAAGTGAATGGTCTGATCTGTCTTTGACTGGAGCGGGGAGGTAATTAGTGGAGGTGCATGTAAGCTGACCTGGACATCGTTGACTATAGAAATAAAAAAAAAACTAAAATAAAGTATTTACGTAAGCTACGTCCCTTTCCGAAACTACATTCTTGCACACAATCCCCTTCCATCCTCTGGCAGTCTGGCCCCCCCTTCTTACCATTTCCTCCCACTTCTCTCTCCTTTCAATAAATTAGTAATAGGTTAATTACGTAGACAGCCCTCTGATTTATTACCATATATATCACAACCACTTTATATTCTTTAATGACATCCCCTTAATGTCAAAGTGGTCTAGCTTACAACCTCTTTGTTTGGTTTATGCTAACGATGTCCTTCGAAATTAGCCAATTGACAAGGACCATGTATCTGATTATCTTATTGCAAACCCAAATTGAATTCACGAAATCCAACAAACCCTAGAGTTTGATAGACAGGTAAATAGAGAGAGAGAGAGAGATCGTTGAGAGAGAATCAACTTTAGTTTAATTAACCCAAATTACGATTTTGGCTGACACTATGAGGTCATGTAGCCTTCAACATTAGCACAACTAGAACAAATTCGTGGTTGAATAGTTAAGAGAGTTATACACCCAAATGTTTCATCATAAATATTCACAGTCCTATTTTGCCAAACAAAAAACACTCTTTGGTACCCAAAATTGCCAAACCCAACAAGCAAATTGAACCATCAGTTGCCCAAAATGGACACTGTAACGGACCTCATCATAATATTGCCACCAATTTACACCAAAAAAGCTTATATCTTATTACTCCCTCAATTATTGGAATCTCCTCTATGATTTTCTTTCTTGAAACTCGTTTACTTTTTCCCCTCTAAAATGTATTTGCCGTGCCTCTCTCTCTCTCTCTCTCTCTCTCTCTCTCTCTCTCTCTCTCTCTCTCTCTCTCTCTCTCTCTCTCTCTCTCTCTCATATATATATATATATGCCACACCCACATATGTTGGGCAGAACTGAAGTTTTCATCTGCCAAGTCAAAGTTTCTGGTCTCTTTCGCTCTGCTGTACCCTGTGCCACACCCCCCTTTGTTTGGTTATTTCTGTCGCAGACAGACAGAAGAAACCAAGAGCACGACAAATCAATCCCTCCCCATGCACTAATACTCTCATTTCTACAGATTTCGTTTCACTCTGTGAATTGGGTAGTAGTGTTTCATTTCTCTCCCCTTTGGAAATGGAAAAGTCCCCTGTATCCTCTGTTTTTCTCGTTGCCTCTGTTTTCTTCTTCCTGTCCCTATTCCATGGCGGATTAGCCATAACTACAACCACCCAAGACGGATCAGAAGACTGGGGATATGTTGAAGTTAGACCCAGTAAGCTAATATCCCAGATATTCTATTTGTTTGTTTTTTTATTTCCACTTAATTTGTATGGATAAATGGTGGAAATTTCTCTAGTAATGTGCTCATATTGGCTTCTTCTGTTTTGGGATTGTAAAAAAAAAAAAAACAGAAGCCCATATGTTCTGGTGGTACTACAGGAGTCCATACAGAGTTGAGGATCCAAACAAGCCATGGCCAATAATTCTCTGGTTGCAGGGTGGACCTGTAAGTATTGGTTCTTTAAATCTAATTAACGTTGTGATGATCTCGATGATCCTATGTAAATCAGATAAATCTGTAATTAAATAAAAAAAAAGTTGGGATTAATCAATTGCTTTTTTCTTTGATTCTTTCAAATAGGGTGCCTCAGGGGTCGGGATTGGGAATTTTCAAGAGGTTGGTCCATTGGACACCGATTTGGAGCCCAGGAATTCCACATGGTTGAGCAAGGCTGATCTCTTGTTTGTGGTAAGTTAATCTGAAACATCAAGAAGAATCTAAATTGGCAAATTTTCCTGGTTTTTTATTTTATTTTATTTTGTTCTTATATTTTTGATGTTTTTTTTCAAAATATAGGATAACCCAGTTGGGACCGGATTCAGTTTCGTGGAGGACACAAAGCTGTTTGTGGAAACAGATGAAGAGGCTGCAACTGATTTGACAACATTGTTGGTGGAGATTTTCAACAGGAATGAGAGTCTCCAAAAGAGTCCTCTGTACATTGTGGCAGAGTCCTATGGAGGAAAATTTGCTGTTACTCTTGGATTATCAGCTCTAAAGGCTATTGAATCTGGAAAATTGAAGCTCAAACTTGGAGGTAAGACCTACCGGAAATCAAAGCATAAATAGATTTTGATTTACACCAGAAATTTCACATGCTCGTGTTTATAGTCATTGAGAGTACTGCCAATTTAAGATGCTCGTAAGTTGGTCCGTACACCTGAGTTATCAAAAAAAGAAAGTACTGCCAATCCCATCCGTGTGGCCTCTTTGATTCGTTTTTTTTTTTTTTCTTCTCTTTTTTTGATCGCTCGATACTTGACTAGTCCGGGAGATCAATCTTTCCAATGATATTACCGCTAGTAGATTAAAATGGGAGGACATGAATTTTAATACAGAGAATGCCTGATGATTTTTGATGTTTCTCAACGTGTAGGAGTTGCATTGGGAGACAGTTGGATCTCACCAGAAGATTTTGTGGCAAGTATTTCATGGGACCTGCTTCAATAAATTTACTTGCTTTTTATGCAATCATTATATAATTGTTTTAATAAATAAATAAAAACAAATGCAGTTCTCATGGGCTCCTCTCCTCCAAGACCTCTCAAGACTTGACACCAATGGCGTTCAAAAGGCAAACAGGTCTATATTCTTAACTCCAAGAAGCACACAAAAGAAGAAAAAGTAAAAAAGGGAGATGAGATATTTCTATTTTCTAACAAGCCAATTTCAGAAAACAGTTTAACTCAAAAAATCAAGCAACAAATCGAGAATGGCGAATTCGGAGATGCAACAAACTCGTGGAGTGACCTCGAAGACGCGATCGGCACCAGCAGCAGCTCTGTTGTACGTATTTTTTCCCTCCACGAATCCGTGATCCAAACACGGCATTAGTAACAACTTACTACTATAACATACTATTCGTTGCAAATTTGCAGGATTTCTACAATTTTTTGTTGGATTCAGGAATGGACCCCGTCTCCTCAACCGCTGCTGAATTGTCCGAAGGTGTTGCGATGAAGCGGTACTCGAGATACCTTAATTCACTGAGGAGGTCTTCCCCGGGCGGCGGAGGCCGAGGTGCTGGAAGTGGTGGTGATATTGATAGCTTGATGAATGGTTCTATTAGAAAGAAGCTAAAGATTATACCAGAAAACGTTACGTGAGTCTTGTTGTTTTTTTCGAAAAAGTTTTCAAAATGCTAATTAAGTGATGAGAAATAACTTGTGTTTGACGAAATTTGGTTGCGTATCAAATTATCAATAGATGGGGAGGACAGTCAGATCAAGTTTTCATTTCACTTGCTGGTGATTTTATGAAGCCAAGGATCAGTGAGGTAATAAATTCGTTATTACAATTATACTAGATTACGGTACCAGTATGACTTTGTTGAAGCAATGAAGGAAATTATAGAGCTAAATTTAAAAGAGGATTGTTACGGGCACAAACGGAACCGTCCGATGCATGTGGATTTCACGCGATGCACATAGTCGAGCCACAAATTGAAGCATTTGCCAGTTACAAAAAGTAAATGATTTTCACGCTCCCTTTTTTTATATCTACACTCCCCATTCTCTGTCTTTTAGTAAAAAAAAAAAATATATATATATATATATATATACACTTTAAACACTAGAAAGCAAAAAATGGAGTGTGGATATCAAAAAAGAGAACGTGAAAATCAGGCCCCGTTCCGCTAAAGTTCTTATTTTTAAAATATTTATTTTCCGCTTTACGAGACAAGTCATCACCTTTAATTTAAAAAATAAGTACTTATTGGTAGAACCTTACAAAAACCATTTACGTTGTTAATTACCAAATGAGCCCAACAATGAATTATTCAAGATTTGTTTAATTTCAAAATTTAACAAGTTTAAAAAATATATTCATTGCCCGAAGCATTTTCCATCACAAAAATATGTTTACATGCTATCCTACAAAACTGATGAATAGTAGTGCTGTTTCTTTTTTTCTTTATTGGTTTACAGGTGGATGAACTCTTAGCTAAAGGTGTAAATGTGACCGTGTACAATGGGCAGGTGAGATTATTTTCTCAATTACTTATTCAACAGTAATTTCTCACTATCAAATTAAACCATGCATGCACTTAATTCAATCTTGATCGATAGACCTTTTTGGCAGTGGAATGGTTTGAATTCCATCACTTTAATTATTGCGCCCTCAACTTAGCATTGGTTTTCTAATTTTGACTAAATACATTGTAGGTAAAATTAATGCATGAGTGTGGATTTATATATATATATATATATATATATATATATATATATATATATATATATATATATATATATATATATATATTATACTATATAGGTGCATGCTCTTAAGAAAATAACGATTATGGTAGTTGTTCAAATCATCTTTTTAGCAGAAATTAGAGACCATTTGATTGCATATGCAATTTTGGGGTTATTATGGGTCGTTTGATCTACCTCTATCATTGGCATAACCTAGTTTCTTTGGTTAATGTAGCTTGATCTCATTTGTGCAACCAAGGCGACAGAAGCATGGGTTGACAAGCTAAAGTAACTCTCTCTCTCTCTCTCTCTCTCTCTCTCTCTCTCTCTCTGTGGCCAATATTGCATATTTTACAACCATTAATCTAAGGAAAAACATAGTTTTGTCATGTTTGATATCTTATTTAACTCGGGGTTAGCGCAGTGGTAGTCATTTGAAAATCAAGAACTCTGGCTAGGAAGCTTTTAGTCTGGGCTTCAACTCACTCATTCATGTATTATCAATTCCTGTGGTGGTTCAATTTCGTATAAAGTTTTGTCATGATTTTAGTTGAGCCCTCCGCTAGTAACTAGATGGTAGGATTGGTCTCTTGAGTTAGTTGGCCCATTAGGCTAGATACGAGTTATCAAAAAAATATTCGATAACCGATGTAGCTTGAGGAGTTTAATTTCGATACATGATACTATGAAATTATGGGTCGTTTAATAATATGTTGTTATTGGAAGGTATTACGAATAGTTCAGCCCACTCATGATATTATAATCAGTTATAGTATGTTATTGATAGCCCACTGTTGTCAATAAGACAAGAATAATATTTAAAAAAAAATCGATACATTTTAGACCATTTTCAAGGCACCGAAACACATAGAAAATTGAGGGTTTTCTTACTTTTTCCTACTTTATTGATAGCTCATTGGGCTTGGGCTGTTATTAACATTTTTATATTATAATATATACTAGTTTATTAGGGTAGGATATACCATGAAATTAGAAGAGAGATAAAATTGGACCTTTTGAATGAGTTGATTTTACCGTGTCAAGGTATAATAAATATATGATTAAAAACACCACGTGAGAGGTAATATTTTTAATTCCACAAGTTTGTTGGGTTCCCACTGGATTACCGAATACTATACTTACTAATAACATAGGGGACAAAAATGAGACATGTGGATTCCCACGGGACCTTGGGATAATCCTGGTCATAGGAAGCACCCCCATCCCAAGAGAGTTATCGGGAAACTTTTTTTTTTTTAGAATGCATGATGTTCTAGGCCAGTTCATCTACACTTCAGACGAATCTCTACAGCTCTTTCCATAATCGTTTCATATGCTTAGATAGCCTTAAGAGTTGCGGGTAAGGAGAATTAAACCTGAAGTTAGTGTGGACGCTCCTTTATTGCTGTAATGAATAAAAGCATCGACCGTTTGAACCAAAAAAAAAGAGAGTAAGATTGAAAAGCTTTAACATTACCACACACACACACAAAAAGAGTTGAAAAGCTTAATTTAGACACACGTTTTACTGGAGGATATAAATATAAATTTCAGGTGGGAAGGCCTGAAAAATTTCTCGAGCACAGACAGAATTCCTATCTACTGCGGAGGTGATAGAGTGACAAAGGGGTTCACGAAATCCTACAGAAACTTGCACTTCTACTGGATTCTTGGAGCTGGCCACTTTGTAAGTTCTCTCTTTATTGTAACAGAAAGTCTACTGGCACAGCAGCACAGATCTGTGCACAGATCGCGTTGTGGGGTCCACTAAGGGTCCCATACAAATAATCCGATCCGTTAATTATGTTTAAAATATTTTTTTAAGGGCTTTCGCAAAAAATTAGCTCAATCCGACACCTATAATTACTTGATCTAATCATCTAACTTTTCATTCTCTAAAAACCCGAATGAAAAGTTAAATGATTAGATCAAGCACTTATAGGTATCGGATTAAACTAACTTTTCGCGAAGGCCCTTGAAAAAATGTTTTAAACATAATTAACGGATCGAATTATTTGTATGGAACCCTTAGTGGGCCCCACAACGCAATCTGTGCACAGATCTGCTGTGCCAGTAGCATCTCTCTTATTGTAAATTCTCCTACTCCTACTAAAAAATATCCTTACCTATTACTCCTGTCTGTCTTATGGTGTGCCTTGCTGTGATGTCTTTGTCACTTCTATACCTTTCCAACCAATTATAGGTTGGAAAGTCTCAATAATTGGTGTGAAAAGTCCCAATAATTAACCATCATTTAATAGTAATCATTTTGGGATCCCTTATTTTTTTGAGGGCAAAAAAACCTATATTCCTAACCATAAACAAGCTAATAGTACAAGAAACAAAAACAAAATAGTACAAAGAAACGAAAAAAAATAGCTCTGGCGTCAAAAGCTACCGATCTGCTCATAGAGGTGGATGGAGAAATCATGATCTGCATCCAGCTGTAGCTTGTTCCTGCCGCAAGACACCTTCACTGGTGTCGATGGGTAGTTCAAGAATCTGTTGCTTATGTCGATTGGATCTAAGAGCCAAAACTCATATCTGGTTCCCATATTTTGGATACAGTTTTTTTATGTACCAGCCACTCTCTTTAGTTAGTTGAACTTGATGTCTCACCTTCTCATTTTCAAATTGGCTTGTTATCTTCCGGAGAAAACGAATCCAAAAGATAAGTGGAAAAGGAAAACTGACTTACAAAAGTCACTAATAAAAATGCTCTGATGGAAAAGGAGACCTCGTGGGTTATTGGAAAGTTGGCACATTTGAACTAGACTAGGATAGTACTAGAAGGCATTTTGGACCACCAACTCTTGGAAGAATTTTGATCACATGGACTATGGTCCCGAATACTAGCTATATGATTATGCAAATACGTCACTCAATAAACTGTTGCACATGTTAGTTAAGAATTTAGGGGTGTAAACGAGCCGAGTCGAACCGAACTTCGGCGAGCTCGAGCTCGGCTCGTTTACTTAACGAGCCAAAAACTCGAGCTCGAGTCTTAACAAGCCGAGTTTAGCCATTTACTAAACGAGTCTCTTTAATCGAGTCGAGCCTCCCTTAATGAGCCGAGCTTTTGTTGAACGAGCTGAGCTCGCGAGCTGCTCGGTTCATTTACAGCCCTAGACTTGAGATAGTGACAATTTTGAAATACTTTTCCCATAGTTGTTGCAGATGTAAACCCAAAGGGGTTGGCCTATTGATAAATGCCTGAGACTTAAAAGTTTGTTGGGCTTAGGTTCGAAACTTCTCCCGTGCTATCAATTTATTTGGAGTCAGTTCATACAAAGCTTTGCTCCGATTTTAATTGGGCTCCCTGCAAATGAACGATGGAATTGAACCTCCAAAATTAGTCGACGTGCACATAAACTAGTCCAGATACTTTAGTTATAAAAAAAAAAAAAAAAGTTGTTGACAGTGGCAGACTTAGGCTAGGGCACGGGCCCCACTGCAGATTTTGAAGGTTTTTTTTGTTTTCTTCTAAAGAATTTATCTCATGAGTCATGACTAACTAGGAGTACTTTAAAACTAAACTATAAAATTCAATTCCTCCCCACAAACAGAGATTATAAGGCTTGAGAAGTTTTAATGTGATACCAAGGCTCCTATCATGTGTAGCTTTCGTAGTTCAGAGGTCCTTGTTCCACGCCGGTTGTCTGAACTTGACAATGAAACTTTTATGAAAAGTTTCTGCCTTGTTCTCTTTAGTTTTCAAAAAGAATTTTTTTTAAAATTCCCCTTAGATTTCTCTTACTTCCAACATTTCTCTCTCTATTTCTCTCTACTTATTACTCCTACTATTTTTCAAAAAACTTTCCAAAATCAAACCAAACACAGCAGAATAACATGAAAAACTTGTAGTCATCTATTGTAAAGTCTTCCTTTAGTAACTTTTGTTCATGACTATGAAAGTTATGTTAGTATTTTTGCTAATTTTTCTACGAAGAAAGTTCAAATTGCCGTATCATTTGTTACAGAATTTTTTTGTTGAGTTTGTGTTTTCATTGTGCCTCCACCACTCGTTGTTCGTGGCTGTGCCAATGGTTATAGATATACATGACCTGAACTGCTTAGTTTGTTGCTCATTTCTTATGACATTATGAGTTCATTTCAGGAAGTGCTAGGAATTTGAAATTAATCGCGTCTTCATTGAAATAGATATGAAATTTAGCAATCTCGAATATAAAAATCAATCAAACGAAGACAAAAAAAAAAAAAATGACACTAGTATACTATGTATATACGTTGCATAAAATACCATTATTAATTATGACTTTACATTAAATGTGAACTATTGTTTTCCTATAACAAAAGGGTAGTGATTTTCACACACCCCATTTTTAATAAATGCACTTCATTTTTTGTCTTTTAGTAAAATTTTTATGTGTAATTTTTCCACTAAAAGACAAGAAGTAGATCGCATTTATCAAAAAAGTGTAGGTTACACGTACCCCACGTGACAGGACAGGAGAGATCGATACAGTTATTGAAAATTTCACCTAATTCAGGACTGTTTGTAATTAGTACTGTATTTTCTTGAATCCCCTTTTCTTGTTGATCGAAGCCCTTCTCTTGTCTTGTCTGTGTGAGTACTGTACTGTACTGTACGTGATGGGTTGGGTTACTATCAGATGCTGCTTTTAGTTCCTACACTACTCTACTCTACTCTACTCTACTATAGTACAGTAAAAAATGGATTTTGACGTTACACGTGCATGCATGTATGTATGTATGTATGTATGCATACATGCGTCACTGATACATACGGTGATGGGTGTCAGAGAGCTTTTCCCGTGCGGGGAAACCCAACTGACAATCCACAGATCAGATCTCATCTCATCTTCAATTCATTTATTACTCCAACTACAGCGAAATCTCAACCGTTTATTCTCATCACATTAATAAATGATTTATTAATACTAGTACTGTACTGTACTATCTTTTTGCAGGTACCTGTTGATCAGCCCTGTGTCGCATTGACTATGGTGGGTGCCATCACACAGTCTCCTAGCTAGTACTAGTATTTCTTCCAACTAAATAATAATAATAAAAAATAGAAAAAATAAAATCATACTCTACTACTGTAGTCTGTAGTGTAGTGTCTCTCAAGGAAAAAGAAGGAAGAAGATGATACAGAAAGAAAGAAAGAAAGATGAGGAGGAGGGAGGGGGTTTGGGTTTGGGTTTGGGTTTGGGTTTGGGTTTGGGTTTGGGTTTGGGTTTTGTCCGAGAGATTGTGGGAAGGAGGAATCAACACGCCAAACGCAGTGAAAGAAGAAGCTGCTCAGCTCAGGGTGCAATTTATTGTGGTCAGCTCAGCTGTTCCACACTAGTAGTAATAGTAATAAATAGAAGGGAACTACAGTACTCCAATAAGTACCATTTTCTGGGGGGTTTTTTTTTTTGGTTTCATTTTTCTTGTTTTCATCTTTGGATGCCTTTCTTATTCCAAAATTCAGTAACTGTCGTACAAGCTGAATTTTACTTACAGAAGGTTCATACAAAATGAAGTTTTAGTGCAGAAATTAATGAAAAGCGCATTTGCTCAAATGAAGTTAGCTACCGATTTCACTTCTTTTATTCCCATGTGGTCCTTCCAAATCCGATTTCTCTTGTCTCATTAACATACAAACACTATTTCAAAAAATACATACAAACACAGGTTAAAATTCAATAGTACCGCATATTGCATACTGGGATTGATTATAGTTTTTCAACAGTTATCATCAATTCAAGAATGACTTCTGTTAAACTACACCAGACCCATTGCTCAAGATATCAGATTGTTGAAGTTTTTTTTATCCGTGATTGTTGAAGACTGTTGCACGTTGCCAACAGAGAGAGAGAGAGAAACCTTAAATGCTACTGAAAATTTGTCAAGCCCTAGAATTAGTCAAGGTGCCCAGCAATTATCAAAATTAAACGAGATGCATATAACAATTTTCTTGACTGCACCAAAAAATCTCGGCAACTCTAAGGAAACAGACCATGGGTACCGACCATGGCCACCGACGGCCACGCGGGGCCCACTCTGGACTCCTCACGGATGATCAGAGCCGTTCAATAATACTCGATCTAATAATCAGCTCAATCCGATATGTGTAGATGCTCGATCCAATCTTCCATGTTTTCACTCCGATTATGGATTCATGAAACAAATAGAAGTTTGGATCGAACACTTAAACATATCGGATTGGGCTGATTTTTCATGGAACCACTCAGTTTTTTATTTTAAAATTATTGAACAGCTTGGATCATCTGTGCAGGGTCCGGAGTGAGCCTAGCATTGCCATGGTCTGTTTCCGTAGAAGGGTCCAAAAAATCCAGCGACTAATCAATGACAGCCTTGATAATATTGTCAAGACTGTCGTAAATTAAGAGGAAAAAGGCAAAACATGTGGATTCCGTCCTCCAATCTATCTATCTGCTCTTGTTACTTCGAGGATCAGCCAGCAAGTACAAGGGAAAAAGCTAGTCTATGAAATTTTCCAGGAAGAAACATGGAATCGGATCTCTTTAACTGTGCACCAGTAAACTTCTTTATTTCCTCTGTAATGTGATCCAAAATTACATTTTATGTAGCCTTGAAGGGTAGAAATTATATTACAATCAGAGACAAGAAGATATACAGCCCTGTCTCTATATCAATAAGAGAGACTAAGCAATTACGCAATTTACATAACTCATTTAAAGGGGCGACAAAGATGAGGTACAAAATTTAGAAGAGCTATATCCTCGAAATCTTACAATACTAGCAGAAGCTAAACTCCAGCTCCCTCGATCTTTTCTAGCACTTCCAACCTTGTTTTTCTTTTCCATCCTTTCATTGTGGCAACGAGATTGATCAACCCTATGATTTGAGTTTTTGTATATTCCTACAAGAAAAACAGATCAGCATGCCTTGATTAGAAACAAACTATTCACGAGACAAGATTTTGTGTGCATTTACATATCTATATGCCCACCCATCTTACCGGATGTTTGCGTGCCCAATGCACATATTCAGTTTCAGGAAGATAGTAAGCCTGCACCATAAAGAGAGAAAACAGTGGTTAATTATCATGATATAGTGTTTAAGTTTGAAGAAAGGTCGCAAATGAGTGATGTGCTCAAGACAAAATGGACACTGCAATCAGCGACAGTTCCAGGAATGTTTAAAACTTAAGTTGCACAAGCTGGAGTATGTAAGAAAGGTAACATTTATCTACGTCTATTGCCTGTTTCCAACAAAATCACTACCTTAATCTTTCTCAAATCATAAGATTAAGGAGAATTTCAATACATTAAATTGTTCTTTCACCAGTTTAAAGAATGGAAATTTTTATTCGATACACACTTTCTTTGAGCAATAATTGAAAAAGATTTATGGGTTCCCTTTGTTCAAATAAAGTTTTTAGACTCATATATGTCCAAATTAAGTTAATCATCAAAATTCTGATTGCGTTTGGGTGTTCAAAATTTGCAGTGGAGTGAGCTGGGTGTTCAGCTTTTGAGTGAAATAGCTGAAATTACCAGATATATTTGAGGCATATGCATACAAAACGAACTCAGGTATTCAATTGAATACCCAAGCCAAAGGGTGAAGTGTCATTTATTGCAATCAACTTATTTGGCTCTGGATTTCTACTCATTTCTTCAATATTTAAATCAACCGATAATCACAGCGCTTTTGCTTACCTTGATGAAAGTTTCAACTGTGAGAAATTTTGGTCTCACATTTAGGGAGATAAAATGGTGTAGGCCGTTTATCAAAACCTGAAAGGTAAACAAACGGTCTTCAAATGCATACCAAAAACTAAACTAAAGAAAAATTACATTATTTCATGACGAAAACCTGAAGATCTAATGACATAAGAGCTCGTCCCTCATCAGAACACCTCCTCACTCGCGATAGGCCTTCAATGAGAGTTTCAGCAACAATTTCAAGTCCATATTCTAAGAGGAGGTCCTGAACCTGTGTTCAGAGAGGGGGGTGACGTCTAGCAGTTAGTCATGTTTTATTCAATCATATGAAGTTCAATTGGATAACCATTCCATCCTGCATCACAAATACTACCGATAACATATCTTGCTAGATTCATCACATGCAAGATTCACATCTACAGAGGAACCTATATGTTGTTCGATTGTCATGTGTGGCCAAGATCATTTCTTTCCAGTAGCACCCAAGAATTGCGAGAAAGAGAACAAATCCAGAAAGAAAAAGTTAAAGCGCAAAAAGTTTGAATCATGGTTTTACATTACATCGGCAAAACATAATCGTATTAATTATTTTTTGCTCCAAAAAAGGAGGAAAAATCTGCCCGTTGCACACAACTCTCTAGATAGAATAGAACAAAAAGAGAGCAGATGGTTCAAGTTGATGAGAATGAGAAGTATAATTCAATGGATTAAAAAATATACTAAAAGCTTATGGGCTTTAAGAAATTGCAAAAGACTCCAAACCAGCAAAGCTATGCTACAACACACTGATGAAGGAGAAGCAAGATCCCATCATATATCTCTCAGAGGAAACAAAAGCTCAACTTGGGTAGATTATATGGCACATCAATGGACAAGAGAGAAATTCAACCACATAATGATCAGAATGGATACATGAATACATAAACATATCCATAAATGTAAAGACACACACACAACGCAAGTGGGTGTAACACTATGTAAAAATTAGACACTTACATAGCAAACGAGCTTTCTGACGATGTTTATAATACTAGTAGAGAATGTTACCTCCTTCTGAATTCCTCCATGAGCAAGCCTTGTCTTGTAGTGCTTAAATTCTCCCAGCAGCAAATCAACGTAACTATTAATACAAGATTGAGGATGAGACAAACTTCCGCACACAGCAACATGAATTACAATATATAGTGTATTGTGGAGTATTTCTCATTTCAGATATTTTGAATCACAATGTTACTCAATAAAAGAGCATTTTGTACATCAGTAAAATATTGCTGCAGAGAGATTAGGTAATAAAATAGCAAACTTCAGGGTTGGGAAGAAAATGCACAAGAAAAGGCAATATCTAGAGAATTACCCGTTATGTTCTAGTCCAAGCTCTTTAACTTCCCATTTAGCGTTGGCAATGCGATCAGCATACCTGCTAAAATTACATAATAATCAAGCGTGCCCCAAGTGTTCCCAAAAAATTTTAAGGTTGCAATTCAATCAACCTGGATAGTGGATAAGTATGCATGCATGCCCAATTGTAATTAGCGCGTTGGTATTCCAAAACTCTTCTGGACAGGGGGCAGCTATGAAGCACCGACACCTCTAGAGGTCGAGGTATCAGGGACACGCGTGGGACACATGTCCGACACGCCACATGGCGTGTCCAATAGTTTAATTTAGTTTTTGGAGGGGGGACACGGAGGGGGCCACATGGCGTGTCCAATTATTGATGATCTTACGACGGCACAATTAACTTCATACATGACGTTCCTTATCTAATACATCATATAAACTATCACAAAATGCATCAATCATTAAGAATTTCATAAAGAATCACTCGATGAGATTGGCTATTTTCAAAAATTAAAAAATATTTATATGTATATATATATTATTAAATAATTAACTAAATATACACGTGGCGTGTCCCCTGCCGTGTCTGTATCTTCATTTTTTAAAAATTCCCGTGTCTGTGTCCGTGTATGTGCATTATAGGGGGGCAGTAATTCATTATTCACATGTTTCCATGTTTATATTTGACAGATACCTCATGCTTTGACAATTTAACAGATAACCTTTCTTTCTGAAAATCAGTAAAACAACACTCGTAAAAGGACGCATTGACCACCGCTTTATTTGAAATAGGGTCATTTAATCCTTCCTAAGAAATACATCTCAATATAAAACACTCAGCCCCGTAGAAATTACAATCTAATTACTAATTTCTTAAGGAAAATAACAATTCTTACATGCTTGATGATGAAAGAAGCTAGATGCTGAATACTAATAATGATGATAATAACACTCAAAACATCTACAACTCTTTACAGCTTCGTAGATCACTTTGAATGTTGAGATTATCCAGTAATTCAAAAGGTTCAACAACTACTAAAAAATCTGAGGTCTGCTCCATCCATCAAAGTGGAAGGGTTTTCAACTCATCCTTGTCTTCATGCTACAGCTTTAATGTGATTCAAGTACTAGAGAACTTGGTAAAATTAACTAGACAATAACATACAAAAGGTACATTACAAGGCCACAACACAACCAATGACATTGCAACTATGTGTCACGCCAATATTTAGCCTAATATGAGTTCTCTACCTGCTAAAAACAAAACGATATATGATCCTCTATTTGGTTCCTATCTTTGTAATTCACCTTTTGGATCGGTAAACAAGTCAAAGCGGGTGCCTTAGTTCAAGATTTCCTACTTCATATCAGTCAAAGCGAGTGCCTTGGTTCACGATTTCTTACTTCAAGATTTCTAATAGTGGTTTGTTTGGTTTAAGAATTTCAGGCTGATTTGCAAGTCGATGTAAGATAATATCGAGGTTCAGTCCATTGCCACCCCCATACGATAAGAATTATTGAGAATGAAGAAATCATAACAGAAGGTCAAATGAATTGCAACATGTAAGAATAACATGTGAAAGGTGATATGCACTGATGAGGACAACAAAAAATAATAAATTGCTAGATGAGGGTATTTTGGTAGTTGCAGAGACTCTGATAAGAGCTGCATGGTTCGTACAAGGATTGGTAATTTGGTAGTTAAAGGGTCATCATGAATTTAGTGCTTGCATTAGAATTCATCTAGATGCATTAAACACATGTTACAAAGTTCAATGTATGCATTAAACACATTTTAGTTGTTTGCATCTTATTGTTAGTAGGTTCAATGTATGCATTTATATCTAGGTTCATTCATTATCTTGTTAAATGTGTTCATTGATAAAGTTCATGTCACTTAGACTTCTAGGACTTCAAAAGGCCATTGTTTAGCCTATAAGTATGGATGTATTCTTTCTTTCCAACAGAGAGTTGATTAATAAAGTGAGTTTTACAAGGCTGAGGCCATTGTAATTGGGGTTTGGGCTGCGGTCCTTCCTTGCAGAAACCGCCTAACCCTTGCAAGGGTGAAGCACCTCTATCTCTCTTTCTTTCTCTTCTCCTTCTTTTGTTTCTCCTTCTTTGCGCACTTATCCAAGTAATATTCTTATTTCCCCACCTAAAACCACCACAATTCCAGTTGTAGGCGGCAATATCTAATTGTCCTAAAACCGTCCTACATCACGCACCTAAATCAAACCATATTAATCAATATCACTTCTTTACATAGTAGAACACTAAAATAAAAATATAAACCCATTGTCGCAATTGGTATTGTTTCATACCCGTTAATATGAAGAAGTAATCTTGCAGTCGTTCTATGAATATGTTGAGTAAGATCTGGTACAGAATCCACCTGATAAAAGGCAAATAACCTGTCTTCTGTCAGCTATTCTACAATCTAGGTTATTTGAGAGTATAATAACCAGGTCATGAAAACACATCATCCAAAAGGACAGACGTTCTGATGGAAAATATCATACATCAAACTGGAAAGTAACTCAACAGCTTGACCGACGTAATTTCAACTCAATACTGCATATTAGAATCCAATAACTAAGTAGGATTTGGAGAAAAGCAAGGCATCGCAAAGCCAATCTTTTCAGATGTCCAATAAGTCTGGTGACTCTGGTCTCACTCTTCTTTAAGCATTACCAGTCATGAGGGGTACCCCAGCAATTTGATTTAATCTATTCATGTCTAGAATCTAGTAAAATCCACGAACTATATGTTTTAGAGGGGATAATGTGGTAATAGATCCTTTGCCATGGAATGGAAATCGGTCAATCTACCACCGACTCAAAACTCATTGTGTGTCAGTGAGTTTTTTTATAAGAGAAGGAAGAAATTCTCAAAGATTTGAATGAATGCCCCAGCCCCAAAACAGAAGGTTAGATATATTAGTTGATCCATCAGTTTGTCGTCAACAAACTTTTTGTCTAATGAATCCACATCTCTTTTATTACAACCCCAGCCAATTATCAAAGAGCATGCTTTCGCCATTATTGCTACTTTGCAGAGAACTCCCAGATTGTACAGAGAAGATAAATGGGAATCCCAAGTCCATACAAGTAACCAGCTCAGTCAAACATGCTTTTGCAAGAAGGGAAAAAATTAGCCATAAGGACGGTAAAATAGTTTTCATTTAGGGGAAGGACGCCAGCAAAATAGTTTTCAATAGAGGTCCTTCAACTTTTTGAGTTTTTTAGCCATAAGGCCAAAACATGTTTAGGCACTTTCATAGGGTTTTAGGGTGCGCTTTTTCATTATAGGGTTTTAGTGGTTTAGGCACTTTCATAGGGTATCCTAGGGTTTTAGGCACTTTCATAGGCACATTTGTCCTTATGTTTGATTGCAAAAGGTGCTTGTCCTTGAGCTTAAAAAATGTAAATATGAGGGATTTTTGGCTAAGTCTCCCTTGCAAGAATTCAACAATCCTTCATTACTAAAAATGGTAAACAAAAGCTACCTGAGGTGCTTGAATTCTTTTTAAGTTATTCTCTTCAAACAAACTAGCAAAGTACTGGCAGTTGGCCTAGTCTTCACATGAGCAAACTCCGGTTCAGAAAAAATTGAAACTAATATATTGGTTGGTCTCTGCAAACCATACCAGTTCATTGGGAAATCGATCTATTATTTTGTTGTGACCAATTCGTAATCGAGCAGCCGCTTCATGAGCGACATATCCTTCACACTGGTTTGTCTGGGTGTAACCGAATTGGTGCAATCCAGTTCAAACCAGTTTTTCTTCCATTTTTTAAAATCACACCATTGATCTGCATGGTTGTGTAACTATTACAACTTAAACAGCACAGAAATGATCTACACTCAAGATACAAAAAACATGGTTTGCTATTGCCTAGATCACATACATGCAACCATGCATAAACAGTTGTGAAAATTGTCAAGAGTCGAATAGGTAGTAGCCTGGTAACAACACCCGTATAATGAAACAATTTTAGAAGGAAAACAATGTGTATATTGCGGCATTTAGAATCAATTGTATTGTTCCTGTGTCAGCCATCCTAAAGACCATCACTACTTCAGATAGGTTCACCAATACAAGCCACGATTGCGTTTGAGTGATTTTAGTACAATACAAGCCACCAGACCAAACGTGAAATTTCCAAAAAGTCACATGAAAGCATACCATATGTGCGTAAAAATCTTCAACTACAGCTCCATTATTTTGCAGAAGCATCGACTGAAGATTAACTTTAGATTTATGCAATAATCGAGCAACAAGAGATATAGTGTCAGCACCCGCACATCTTTCCTGCAGCATAACATTACATCGTTAGTCTACACAGACAATCCAAAATGAATACTTGATCCCATAGAGAATCTTGCTTGTATCAAATAGTTGCATCTAAGCAAGAAACCATTACATAATCAAAAATTAAACATGACTTGGACAGAGATACGCCTTCACATTTCCTCATATTACAACATTAGTCTAGTGACAAGCAAGCATGGTCCTCTACCCTCGTGGTACTTCAGAGTTCAGAGTTCATACCCCAAACTTTGAAATAGGATAATTATTTGGTGACCAAAGCAGGAGGATAATAACTGCATATCGTTAAATCCACAAGACTAACAGAGTAAGAGTTTGTTTCAATTAGTACACTGGTACTCATTTATCTAGATAAATTACTCTTTAGATGTACTTCCATTCCATCCTATGCTCTCTAAAACTTCTGTGCAATATACATATCTACCCAGAAAGAGCACTAAATGTATGTGACATGGATTTCTGTATGGAGGACCATAACACAATAATTGATTCCTGTAGGCCAGTTTACTATGTTTCCCTTTTGGAGAGGTGCAAGACTAGATCTCAGTCTTCAGGGAAAAATATCTCACCCAACATGCAACCATATAGACAAATACTGCAGACAGCACTATCCAATATAATGAATCCCTTGCCTTAAGATTAGTTGATAAGAGTTTTTTTGGGTAAATTAGTTGATAGAGTTGTTCTTTGATATCTAGGAGATGCCTGACCATATGACAATTACTTACCAGATATTGGATATTCGATATAACAAATAACAACTAGATATCATTCCCCCTTCTTTAATCAGCTATAGGCCAAATTGCCAATCCATTACTATAACGACGAAAAATACACCCAGCATGCAACTCTAATGATTTGAACTAAGCAATATACTTATACACAGATACTCGACTGCAGAGAGTTGGTAGAACATGTTCTATGATGTGTAGGTGATAAGACATGCATACTGGAGTACTTGAAGAGCTGCATCCACTGAGGGCTAAAAACAAGAGAGGGCGGCACCTCAAGCTTACAAGGCCAAGGGATGATCCAAGAGTGGCACCTCAAGCTTAAGGAAGTTACACTCATTAGAGTGCTCCTTATCCAAATATAGTTAGTATCAACAGATTGAGAACCAACTGCATTGTGGGATCCATGGAGTCAAGGACAACTAGGACATAGCTGAGGCCACAATTCCAAAAGTTGGTTAATAGCCTCCAAGCTTAGGCCAGGAATGTCATCAAAGACAACCCATAGTCAGGTGAGAAGAGTGAATTGAATCTTGACACATATCACGGGACTTAAATTCCAAATTCCAAAAGTTACATGCATGCCATGCAAAGAAACTCCAGCACACAGTATCTTTACAAGCAGGCTTGACTGATTCCCCTTAAACTTGAGGTATAAGTACCAAATAGATATTCAACCAATCTATGGTACCAGAGCTTATTAAGACATCATCCTACACCACTCCATTTAGAACTTTGACTCATTGACATTTGCAGGTTTATATGCAGAAGGCTTAACTTTCGTTGATGAAGAACCATCTTTTTGCACTAATCCAACTACCTCAATGCCGATAATTGCCTTCGCCCGCATATCTGACACAAAATCTGTGCCCATTTCATATTTTGGTGCATTCGCCCCCTCATAGACAATACCTGACAACGTTACGTGATAAACATTACATGTGCAGTTTGAATTGTTTTTTTTCTTTTGGTTTTGATTATGATGAGAACATCGTTACAGTAGATTAGTATAGAGGACTGGTGGAGCTCGAATGCAACACCCAAATCTTTGAATGGCTTGCACTTCCCACTAGGGTGCCTTAACTACATACGCATTGCAATTTCCAAGTCATCCTGTTGGACAAGAATGAAAGATTGGCTGACCCATCCTCATTAGTCATTCCACAGTCTATGCATATGTAATTCAGTACACAAGCCCTCAGCTTTAAGGCATCTCTTATTACCCCTACAGGGATAGGGGCAAGGTTGAAGTCCCTGCTGGGAACCAGTTGTGTTTGTATCTTACTCATCCACATATTTTGGATATTAGATTTCCATTTGTGATGATAAGAATTCAATGACTCTAGTTTTCTCACCTTTAAAAAAAGCATATCTATGAATTCTACTTCATATCTATTAAAGAGCCATCTAAGACTGTATGGCGACCACCAATTTATCTAGTTCATTCTTGTTCATGCTTAGGTCCAATATCGATTGACCTACCATTGTACTCACGTACCATCTGGTTTAGTGTTCACCTAAACAGTGATGTTTGTTGAGAATATAAATAATAAAGTTACCCCTCTCTCTAACAGCTTAAGTTTTCAGATGAGTTGGTAGTTAACAATCTAATATGGTATCAGCGCAGGCAATAGATCTTGTGTTCGAACCTCACTGCCTACCTAATGATTAAAATTTTACACGTGTTTAACCCATTATGGAGGAGAGTTTGGCTACACGTGAGGGGCCAGTTGAGAATGTTGAGAATATAAACAATAAAGTTACCCCTCTCTCTAACAGCTTAAGCTTTCAAATGAGTTGGTAGTTAACAAACTAATATGGTATCAGAACAGGCAATAGATCTTGTGTTCGAACCTCACCGCCTACCTAATGATTAAAATTTTACATGTGTTTAACCCGTTATGGAGGAGAGTTTGGCTAATGGCTACACGTGAGGGGCCAGTTGAGAATATAACTAATAAAGTTACCCCTCTCTCTAACAGCTTAAGCTTTTAGATGAGTTGGTGGTTAACAATCTATAAGACGTAAGTATAACGTAGTAGGCTGAGACAATGGAAGATAGATATAATATGGCATCACAAACAAAGCATAAAATCCTTTTCCTAATTACATACACTTCTGGAATAATTATACGTAATGATGTCCTGTCCATCAGTATAGTTTCACAGCAAGCGCAACAAAAAGCTCTGAGAAGTACAGAACCGTCGGTCCGTTGGACCATTGGATTTGAAAAGCTAATGATAGGTGCTACTAATGCAACCAAATATCCAAATGGAATCAAAGATTCAAAAGAGAAGAGAGGGGATGAACCCCAAAGGGATTCCAATATGTAATCGAACGCTCCCAAATGAAAGACCAACTCACCTATTCATAGACTCAAGACTCTACTAACACTAAGGACACTAAAAAAGACACAAACGACCCTAAATTCTACTGCATCAGTGCAATGGATGATTACGACCACAAAGGAAGCAAATGTCAAACTTTAATATGAGGATTCAGGTACAAGGATATTGTTTAGATTCCTTATTACGGTCCTTACAATTCTAGTGCAAGGCAATAATACTTCCTCTTGAGTAGGTATGCAAGTGACTTCCAGTTTACTGTAATCAGGACAACAAGTACATACAAGAAATAGCAAACAAATATCCAAGTATGTGCAATGGATGATTAAGACCACGAGGGAAGCAGATGTCAAACTGGAATATAACAGGATACATGTATAAGGATGTTGTGTAGTTCCCCCTTCCTATGGTCCTTAAAGGAAGTTGCATCATCTTATAGATGGCGATGGAGTGCTGGGAAGATTCTGCACTCCGACAATTAACAGCCCACTCTAACTCAATATGCTAAAATAGGAAAAAGTTAACAGTTTGAAAGCATAGTTTTCGTAAGAAAGGAAAGGAGGATAGGGAGGGAATCATCATTTACAAGTAGTTCTCTCGACTATATCTTCATAATAAATCATGTCAGGTCAAGAATATCAAATCAAATCTCAGCATGTATCAGAGGTCGAAAATTTGGAACTGAAATCATGCGTGAATGTTTTAGAGCAACAGAGACGTCAGTCATTAGGAGAATAGAAGATGGAAAATAAGTTGGCCACTACACGAACAAATAAATATACCTTGAGACCAAAAGATGTGGTAGGCAAGTATCCAAAATTGGTGCTGCGTGGACTAGTAGGTGTCACATCCGTATGACTGAGGGAGGTATTCATTGACGTTGGTGAAGAGGAAGATAAAGAAGAGGGCTTTATCCATTGATCACAATCTTGGGCTATTCTGGATAATGTTGTCTTTAGCCGATCTGATGACCATATAACATAGAGAAACTTATAATCCCGTCCCATCGGATATAAGAAAGGCTTAACCAAACAAATATAACAGCCACATGTATCCAACATGGCAAGAATAAAGAAACAACGGTAGAAAATAAAGAAATAAGCCTTGAGAGAGAGATTTGCTAAAGAATACTTACAACTAAGCGAGTCAGTCAAACCTTTTCCACTTGAGAAGCTGTGATGCTGACCAAAGGCTTCAAAAACAAAATGGAAAAAAATCCCAAACAATTGGCAAATTCCCTATAAGAAAATAGACACAGTCAGGTAGAAGTAAAGTGATACTGGCCGCATCATCCAAATTGGATTAATAATAGACAGGCAGACAGGAAGATAAAAGAACACAGACTAAAAAAAAAGGCCAGCAGGAATAAATTTACCCTAAAAAACTCAACATTGACTATCTCCAGCTTCTGCATAAGCCTCGCATATTTATCCATCAACCTGTAGTGAAACAACATTCAGCTCACTGCATCCATGGACATTTTTTAAAAGCTCAATCTCACAAACAAAGATATTTCACCTAAGAAGACAAAGTGATGATCCTGTTTGTGCTATCCCTTCTTCACCATTACTATGACCTGAATAATTTCTTGAATGATTGGACTTGGAAATCCGACTTGGGAGTTGACTGTCTTCATCAATGAAGTCTGCATGAAGATCTTCATTTTCATCTTCTGAGACGGTAGTAGTTCCATTTCCATGAATAGCATCATTGTTTTTCGGCGGAAACTTATAAGTGTGAAGATTCTCATTATGTATTCCATTAGGTTCTCCAGAGACTGACCCTTTAGGTGAGAAGGAATCATTGTGCTCTTTGGCACTTAGTTTCACCAAAAATGGGTTACCACTTTTAAGCCAATATAAAAATCCACTCTTCTTAGAGTCCGTTTCAACTAAATCTGCTGGCTCACTGGATCGTAGAACTCTTTTATTAGGAGAGTTATGGTCAGATGGAACAATCAGGGCTGCTCCATCACCGACAAGCCCTGCAAAACTTACAACTTGTATTGTTTCTGGTGGCAATTGTAACCAATTCTCCTTTTCCAAAACCATTTTTAGTGCCTGGAAAATAAGGGGTTAAGTTAGTCATTGTATGATTGCATTCAGACCAACTGCAATGCAATATAAAGAATACTATATCTGGTATAATTAATTAATAAGAAATGGGCTTCATTTTTCATTACAAGGTAGGATGTTGTTTGTTTCTCTGATTATATTGTTCATAAAGCATAGCAAGTTTTAATCCTATCACTTGGAATCTTGGAGTCATGGTTAAATACTCCCTCCGTCCCAATTTTTAGTCCTTTTTGGGCGTCCGTGCCATTTTTCAATTGATTATATCTTATAATCTAAAATGTTCTTAGGTGATTTTGAAAATTTTGCTTAATAGTACAAATCGAAAGCTATCAAACAAGATCCATATTGTATATAAAACATTAAAAAGTATTGCCAATTGACAAATATAACCAATTTAAAATCCGGTTAGGATAGAACGAGGTCGAGGGACTAAAAAATAGGGATGGAGGGAGTAATACCTAAATCTGTATTTTTTTTCACTTTTCTACAACCTACGTTTTCACTTTCTTTCATTCTCACTTGTTATTTATGCATACAATCTTAATCAACCTTCGCTGATAACGAGGTAATCTTTTTGGTTGCTTAACTGTGACTGAGAGATGTGCATTCCAAATAGACTTCAGTCCATATTTAGGATGAATCACATACATTATATTGTCTCTTATTACGAGTAGTTATTAGAGTAACAATATGCACAGTTTTTTATTTGAGTGAATTTTTTTTAGAGTAATTGCTAATACCATAATACAATGTATAAGGGATTATCAAAAGATGGAAGTGCAAAACAAGTTTAAAATGTGATTGGTCTTCATACCGGGTCATGCTGATTGATGCAGAATGGAAACAGCTTATTATTTAAGAAATAGATATCTAGTTTTATTATTTTGGAAGTAAATTATTTTTGAATATTCCTCTTTAAGTGCCATTTGTTTTGGCAAGTTTTCTTTTATTCTCTAGTATTTAGATTTGAGAATATCTCAAATCTTTTGATTTTGGTAATTATTGAGTCAATTAGCGATTTACCAGGATTCAGCTTCCTGTTTTGCTGATTCCTTTTCAGTCTTAGTTTTCTAGTATAAAATAAGTTGTAGGGTGACATTAAAAGTTGTTTATGATTGAATTAATGAAAATTGAGATTATTTCTCATTATGGTTTGTTCATAGAGAGAGTATCTCTAGTTCAAACTTGTTCGTAATTGTCCTTGTTGCGCGTTCTTCTATTTCGACACACCTCCCTGCATCACTGATAGATCAGCAATGTAATTGTAGCACAACAGTGCAATTTCAAAAGCCAACTGAGGCATCAGTGTACCCATAAGGTATCGCCCTAAGTTCAAAACACATCTCATAATCGGTATAAGACTACAGAGGAAAACTGGAGAACGCTCATGATAATTCCCTATCCTCTCTTTCTTCTTCTTTTCTTAGTTGAATTGAATGCCATCACTTTTCTCCTACTCCAGCATCTTCCTTTGACACAAATCCTTACCTAATCAGCTTCTCTTGCACTGAACATGAGTTGTTTAGGATCTCTAGGTAAGCTGAATCATGTACTAAGGACAAAGGTGAATTCAAATATGATTCTAAATTTGATTCTCAGACAATAACTGCCAGTTGTTTCCTCCAAATAAAAACATGTCATTGGTACAAACTCCCAACATAAACCAAGTCACCACTCACCAGAAACCAAAGTGCATTTGTTGATACAAGTATGTCAACATGCGAGGATAAGCAATACAATGCGGAAAGAATTTTGCAGAACGTGGATCGATAGTGGAGCACCAATATTCTTTAAGCTCCAACAACCATTTTTTAAAATCCATATTAATGGGAATAAGGCTGAAAATGGTTTGGATTAATGTCTAATATAGTCCTCTTGTATGTGGAACAAAAGAGGGCACAAAAAGGGAGTAATGCACAGGTCCTCAGCACTTAGCAGTACATTTTATAAGTATACAATGACACATTTCAGCAGCTTGCAGAAATCATAAAATATATAAACCCCATATAGACATATTTGTGTATGTATACATGTATACATCATATGCAAATGCAGAAATGTTCTCGATATAATGTTGGCCCAACAGAAATATTGTCTACTACAAATGAAGAACCCAAAACAGAGGTTGAACAAAAAGCATTCTTGTTCAAGAGAACCAAATGGACAAACTCTCACTAGAATAGAAGAAAAATTTTCCAATAAACCAAACCAAACCGAGCCTTAAGTCCCAATCAATTGGGGTCGGCTACATGAATCCGTGTTTTCCATTGAGCTCTGTCAAGGGCATCGTGTTCTGTAATACCCAGTAAGCCTAGATCCTAGCGCACTAACGCTTCTAAGGTCAATTTTGGTCTACCTCTCCCCTTAGCGCTATCATCTACCGTAACCATATTACTCCTCCAAACTACTGCATCAACGGATCTACGAAAACATGACCAAACCACCCTAGCATATTACTCCTCCTAACTCTCATCTTAGCTTCTAATGGTGCTACCCCTACCATTCCACGAATGTTTTTGTTTTTAATTCTATCTCGCAAAGTCTCACCACACATCCATATCAGCATTCTCATTTTGGCTACACTCATCTTATAACAAAATACATATGAAACACTTACATATATATTTTGCCGATGGAAAGCAGCAAAATAGTTTTCACAAACGGCCTTCACTTTCTGCCTGAACTCAACTGCTTCAGAACCACAAAAGGCTTCCCCAGCCAAGATGAAGATATTCAGATCTTCATAATTTCTCAAAAATTGATGAATGCTCGTTGAACAAACTGCAGCAGAGGAAAGCAACACTGATACGCGGCTTGTTGTTAGTTGCCAAAGATTCTTGCGACCTCTGTGCAAGGTCTGTGAAACAAATACTGTAGCATCCTTCCTCAGCTGGAACCATGGGGATCCACTGCTTGAAGCATCACTCCCACCATTCCTTGACTCATCAATGGAATCGGGAGCTTTTGTACACATGGAACCATCAGTTTCAGTAGCATCAGCTGAAGAGGCGGTAGCTGTCATGTCCACTCTGTGCATAGATTCAGAGAGCGAGACATCATCTGCATTTGGACTATAAGAACTTCCATTTCCTGAATCAACATGCTGAATATCCCCAGGGATATCATCTTGCTTCTGCTTTATTTCTGGGGTGTGGCAAGATGAAACCTGTAATAAAAAGCCTGAGAAAAAATCTGATATATTGTGACATCAACCATCCAGAACTACATTTCAAACTATCAAACACTCAGCAAAACCCCAATAAAGCCCATCAATCACTAAGAAAGATGAAGTGTTCATATCAAAGTGGGCAAAGAATGACTTGAACAGCACAAAGCTGAAAGCAACAGTACACGAGGAAAAAAAATCAAGAAATTCTATCAAAAAAGGGCCAAGGCACCAATTAAGTTGTACATTACTTCTGTATCCAACCTTCTTTTGATTTTCACATCCTTAATCTATTTACTTTAAGCAAGGGCCAAGGCCCCAAATGTGTCTTGCACATTCCATTCAGTCATAAAAATGCATGTCAAAACCATAATCTATTGACAGTAACAATCAAGAAAATACAAGACATCTAGGATATGTGTCACTGCGAATCTAAAACATGTTGGTGCATATCATTTCCCAGACATATGCACTCCTTAGGCTTCTAGTTATGCCATATCCTTAGGCAAGTCCAACGCTACGTTATCTGGATAGCTCAGGTACGAGGAACGGGGCAAGGACGTGGTAAATTACACTCTCTTAAGTGTGGTACAAACGAATGCTTAGGATAGACTTGTATAGTTTACTCTATAGTAGTTTAAGGTAGCAGTCGTCTCCAAAATAATCAAGACATCCAATAGAATATTACACCTACGTTCTTTCATCATATGTAAACTCGTTTAGGAGCATGATGGCTACTTTTTAAAGATCCCAGTAAGTCTGTTCAAACAGACTTTTCCCACACAGATCACACACAGATCCGTGTGTGGGGCCCACTCCGGGTCCCACACAAACGATCCGAGCCGTTCATTAAAATGTAAAACATTTTTTCAAGGGCCCCCGCGAAAAAATCAGCTCAATCCGATACCTATAGGTGCTCGATTCAATCATCTAACTTTTCATTATCCTAAAATCCGAATGAAAAGTTAGATGATTAAATCGAGCACCTATAAGTATCGGATTGAGCTGATTTTTCGGGGGGTGGGGGGGCTTGAAAAAATGTTTTACATTTAATCAACGGCTCGGATCATTTATGTGGGACCCGTAGTGGGCCCCACGACAAATCTGTGCATTTTTGTTGTGTGTGTAGCATTACTCATCTTTAAAGTGACGAATACATATGAGAATATCAGACACCTGTGTGCAGGTATCCAAGGAGTATCAGTATCCATACGGATATGACTCTGTTCTCGAAGTATCCATGGTTCATAGCCCAACACCAATAAAGCCGATATTCTCTTCAATTTCAAAATTGCCAATTACTATTTTGTTACTTTTAAACAAAAGATGCCTGAAATTATGTGGCAGCCAAAAATTGGGCAGCCCGACTGTATTGCCTTTTTTCTTAAGGCGTACACCCTAACTTTATTGCTAAGCCATTCTTCTTATCAATTCTAGACCAGTCACAAAACCTGAACTAGTAATCGCAAACCTAGCAGAATCTTAAATTTTAGTTCTGAAGTGGGTATACCCAAGCAATAGAATCACTACCCTGAATGTAAGAACTGATCATTGGAGATGCCATGTTTGCCAAATTAACATACAAACTCTTCTCTAACTGTCACGGCTTTCCAAGGGCATTAGAAACTGCAAGAGGCAATTCTAAACAGATACATTCGAATGATGACCAATGATTTAGGGAGAAACTTTCCAACTTAGATAGTAGCCAAGGTTGCAACAACAAAATACAAGGGAAATATACAACATAAACAAACTAATTACCAGAAAAAGGTAATTTTCTATTCGAGTTTTTGAGTTGTTTTAGTTGTATTTTCTGCTGTTGGTGGTACCTTCCGAATGTTTTCATTCTCCAGTTCTGATTCTTTCCTGACTGGGGAAGGGTGATCTTTAATACAGTAAGTCAGTAAGTATTTTACCTTACAATCAGGCTGAAAACTCATTATTGCATAATATGAACTCAGCAACTTGAATACGACAGCTAGTGTTGTTAATAAACATTGCCTAAACTTCGATTCAGGTATCCGATGGCATAGGTCACTGTAGGTAAGTCTGCAAATGGATGGTATTCAATAACTAAATCAAAACCAGCAAAGGTTTAAGCAAAACCAGAAAATGTAAGTACGACATGTAAATAATACCTACTACTTTGCATATTTGAAGTCTCCAGATCCTGCCAAATTAAGTAGTAATTTAGAGAAGATGTATTTGCTGAAAAAGTCAAAAAAACAAATGCTAGATACCTGTTAATGCCAAGATAAAAACTGAACAGGAAGCACAGAACTTGTGTAGTAACATATTTGTTTTTTCAGGCAACATTGCATGATACACACACACACACACACACACACACACACACATATATATATATATATATATATATATCCTAGGCAGAGAGAAAACTGAAGCACTAAATTCTTTTCTTTCACATTCATTGCATTTCTCAACTGAGATAGTGAATCGGTACTAAAAAGTTCAAATATTTCTCTGTGATAGTGGAATGTATCTATACTAAAAGGGGATGGAAACAGGACTACTGCAGTTGACCCTCATTGATTGCTACACAAGGCTTTGTTTGGTTTGGCATGGTTTGGTTTATACTAGAATTGGATACAAAGGCGTCTCTCCAGAAAAGCCATCAATGCCTAAAAAAGCCTGTAGAAAACGCAGCAATCATACGGAGAGTCAAACTACAACGAAGGCATTATGTCTCAAATGCAAAGCAATATATAATGTTCTCCATCTCTTTTCTAAAAGAAGAGTAAACTGCGTCCATGGAAAACCAAAAAAAATCCTCTCACAGATTACTCAGGCTTGCCATTTTGCATCTAGATGATGTTTTGATTGGCCGGACTCTCATAGGAAGTGTAAGTCCACCAGATTACTAGTGAGGAGATTAGCATTACCGCATCCACCAATGCTGTATATCCCCTGTTTTGAAAGATTGGTTGTCCTGATATGAAATCACTCCACCCATTCTTACATTCGAGCGCAGAAATCATGCCCTCGGGATCTGTTATCCAATTCCATTTCCATTCCGGCCAATCAAACAGCCCCAATGTGGCTGCATCAAAATGTCGAAGTAGTGATACTTTTGATCTTTCGATTGTAAGGACACAACACAGACAAAGCACAATAAGGCCAATGAAGTCCAAACCCACACTTTACAACCAAAAGGGTCAAATGATCCCACTTCTCAGACCATCTCCGAAAGGGTCTTTAATGTTTTGATAATTCCTATCTTGCAATTGTGAGGACACAAACACAGACAAACCAAAAGGCCGTCCCAACCCTGTACACTACAAACAAAAGGGCCAAAGAATTCCAAACCAACAGACCATCTCCAAAAGGGTCTGGCTCATAGAACAGTGATGGAGACAGGTTCACTATGGTGGAACAAGCACGAGATGTGGGATGGACACTTTTCTGTCTTTTTTCCTAAGGAAGCCTGACACCCACACAGAAACCACACACGGGCACAAGAAGTCCCAAACCAATCATAAGTCCAAAGGGCGTAACTCTTGGAGGAGTGGAGTTATATCAGACTCACTAAGCAATTACCAAAAGGGCAAGGGACACTCTTTTCTGTTATTCGTTCTCCAAGTAAATTTAACACTCACTGACAAACGCCTTTCCCAAAGAAGATAAAACCCACACAAAAGCAGAATGATATAAAATATCTTAATTCATTTGGCTTTCTTTATTTCCAGCTGCTCCAGTAACTGATTCAATTCAGAATAGTATATAATTTACATCATACCCCCTGCAATAGATTCTTCAATACAGAATGGGTTTCTGACAGAACCTCCTGCATAAAGAAGCTTTGAATCTTTTCAGAAAGACCAGAAACATCACCAATTAATGCATAAGCATCAACCACCTGTAAAGCATTGAAACACTTGTCTCAACTCTAATGTTGCATAAAACAAAAATTTGAAAACAAGAAGAATGATAATCAACAAATGCCCGACCATTATTCATTGACTTCAACTAAATGGCAAGTAGCATAATAGAGCTCACATAGCACAGAAACAACCTTTTATATGACAACTGAACTCAAAACTCCTAATATGAGCATTTCCATGCAAAGCAACAAAAAAGGTTATTTAAACAGCAAAACGTAGGTAAGAACACAATTGCATTTCCAATCTTTCAACATTTAAGTCTTGAATATAAGTTAAAATAACCAACGGAAAAAGGAAATACACAAGTAATCAGAAGTGTAGCCTCCTAGTTTGTGAACTCAAGACAAACAAACAAAAAAAGGATGTTTGAACAAGGACACCTGATAATACAATTTAGTCACCTTAATCAAATCGGCCCGTCTTCAAGAGATGACGAACAGAAACATCAATTTTGGAAAGTGAGGGGATGGGAAATTTAAACATAGAGGATTTGATGTCACACTTAATTTAAGTATGTTGGAGTTTGTCCCCCATTGGTTAATTATCTCCTCCAAAACTAGTATATGAGCCTGGGCGGCCTCTCCACTCATTGCCAATTGGTCTTAAGTTGGATGCTTTAACAAAGTATATTTATGCAATATACTTAATTTTAGAGTAATAATGCATAACAGTTGACAAAGAAAAAGATGATCCAATTCAAAGCAAGAGGCTGATGGACTGACAGTTATATAGCCTTCCTCTTTGAAGTCTTGGCACACCCCTAATAAAAGTGAATCCAGTTTCTGAAGAGTTTTTCCCAGCCAAACCTGCAAGGATATTACAAAGAAGGGCCTTGGAAAACGAAATTGCAAGAAATAAGACTGTGTCCATGGTCAAATGGTAGTCAAGGGACATCTTACAGATTGCTTCATATACCCCTGGCGAGACATACTGAAAATGGGAAAAGGAAAACAAAGATAACTTTTTGCTTCAGCAATTTTCGTAGGAGATAATTTTACCTCAACACCACGGCTCATCTCTTGTATGGACGAAAGCTCAGACAAACTGTCTAAAATCTGCAAATACTCAGATAGGACTTGGAATGCCTGCGCAATACATAACGTATTTGGAAAAATATATTCTGAAGAGATGCACGTAACCAATAAATGCACGTAAAATAGGAAAATAATTGCAGACAATATCCCACAAACGAGTAAAAAAATTGATATCCAACCTTAGAGAAGTTTCCTTCCTCAACATGGTTTTCAAGCACCACTTGCATATCCAATGCATGAAGAAACTCAGTTAAAACTGGAATCATGTCCTGCATGTGACAACATTTGCTTCAGGAAATAAGCAAATAATCACATTATCTTGTGACCATGTAAAGTATGGGACTATCATGCCTGCTGAAAAAATAACATCCAATTCCATACAATGTCGGAGGGAATATTACATTTGGAAAAAAGAAAAAAAAAACAGAAAGCAGGTCGATAGACTACTCGCGTTGCCGCAGCATATAAGCAGCGAAATAGTTAGGATTCATCTATTTACGCATATAAGATTGCAATATGATGGACTGTAAAATTAAGGAACGGTGTCATAGTTCATTTTCAGTGTAAGAACTTGAATCATTTCATCAAAGGCTAATCCTTCATGATACAAGACAACCTGAAATCTACTGCCTGCAGTCAAACAATGCCTTCAACACTTATTCCAGGATGGGAGGAAAAAGTTAGCAGTTTTCAAAATACTGAATCACAGCCCAAGGAGAACATCACAAGCAAATGAAACAAATATGGCAGGACACCAGGTTTACAGTTCCAAGACAACAAGAGCACCAAGAACTTACAAAAGGATTGGTGGAGACTTCTCAAAAAGAGATCTAAGCTTATGATACAATGATCGGAAAGTTCATACAGTGGTCCACGAACCAAGGAGAGATTCTAAAAGCCAGATACTAGCCTCATTAAATTGTAATATAACATAAGACCAAATTCAGAGTGACTTGGACTATTGGGGAACCATTCTAACCAATGAGTTACTTGCAAAAGAAGTAGGCACCTCATATCCAAATTTCTTCCATAAAGAGTGTACACTTAAGATGAACAAAGCATAAAAGAAAAAAGAAAAGGCAAAAGGGAAAGGGAAAAGGAAAAAACTAAAAGAAAAGACAAGGGAAAAGGGAAAATTTATCTGTATTGAGTTTGTTGTAGTGTTGGGAATAAAAGGAATACCAGCAACACTTGCTTCTTTTTGGAACTTGTTGTAACGATGAGATCCCTTGATACCTCATTCCTCGATGAGATTAGATGCCTTCTCCCATTCTGCGATATCAAATGAACACCAGTAATGAAAGCCAAAACTTTATGATGGAACACGTTGATTTATCAATACCAATTATGATCACTGCAACAATAAAAGTAAAGTAGAGTACTTGAAAGATGTTCAGTTGTATGAGTTAGTGAATATAAGATAAGGGAATTCCAGCTAAAGGTGACCGAGGTTTTATCTACAATATCATCACATGCTTACCATGCAAATGACATTTGCCACCTTCAGGTCTTTCTCCAATTCCCTCACCAAATGCATCCCCTTCACTGACCAAAAACAAGTATTTCGTTGTTTAGAGCTAACAATATGTGGAAGTTTCCTCTTCATAACATGAAGGTAATATTGCAGAGATATATTACAAACTGGGACGAGATTCACATCTCAAATGCAAGAAGGAAAAAATGGAAAAGAAAAAATGGCAACGCAATCGAGCAAACACACTTCTATCAAACAATACATTTGCAGATAGTCAAAAGAATTCAGGAAATAATACCACTAAAAAGCCTAACTACTGTGCCTCAAGGCTTGCAAATCTTAGAAACCACTAACTCTGTGAAAGACTAACAATCCACATGACTGTGCAATCTCCCAAACACTAAGCTAAATGACAAGGATAATAGAAAGAGCCAGCTCAAGCCACAATAAGTACAAGACAAAAACTAAGGAAAAAGCAAGGAAACGCAATAGCTCAATCTATCTATTCCAATTAAACTCAGGCACTTCCACAACTTCTAGGAATGGAAGTTAGATTCTCAGGCAGTAAGACGAACTCTTCCCAACACAAGTTGCCTAGCTCACCGACACCATAAATCTCAATGGATAACACTGGACAGCAAATAGAGGAAAAAATTTCAGACTATGGATCATTTAAGCAATAATACCCAGAGAGGACAAAAGAAGGACAATTTCAAGAATGTGGTGGATTATAAAAACAAGGAGTGCACAGAAGGCCTTAACAACAAGCCAACCATCATTCCAGCCAAAAACAAAAAAAGATGAGGGAGAGAGCAGCCACCTCACGCTTCAAAACCAACCAATATCATGTCTCAGACTCGCGTTTTCAAGGGCCCGATAATCTAAGGTCTGATATGTAAACTCGTTTGACATTTTAAAGTGACAATGTGACAAGAATATGACATCTTTATGCTGAACGGGGCCCTCCAACCCCCACTCATGCACCTGGGCATATCATCAGTCAGTAACCCGTAGCTAGGAAAAAAATGAAGTGTCCCAATTTGTCCAAAATAAATTAAATGAAACCAAAAAACTAAACTACATCAAGGGGAAGTCAATACTTATTTTCAGAATATTCATTTCCTTTCTCCAAAATTTTGGACAACAATAACAGTAACAAAGCCTATCATTAACATTAAGTGCTCATAGGCACCATACCACTCACATTAAGTGCTCATAGGCTCATAACAAAGCCTTCATTCAGAAGCTGTCCTACATGAGAAGAACAGCTGCTGCAAAGTACAAACTACAAGGATTGCACTCTGTCATGATATAGCATGCATGCAACTGTGAAACCATTTTTTACAACCGGCCATTGTCATCACAATCAATAGTAAATAAGCATATGGCACCAATCTGGGTGACCAAATCCCTGTTCTTACCACACTATTAACAACTATGAGTACGGAACATAAACATAACATAATTGTGAGCAATATAATCATTCCTCCCCAAACAGAAGTGTCGAAGGGTTAAAAAAACATCCAAACATAGAATAGAACTTAAGAGAGAACTTGATACATCACAAAACTTTGCACTACATCCATTACTAGGTAGAGAGCTAGTAACAAAAGATAAGTATCTTAAAGAATAGCGGAACAAAAGCGTGTGAACTTAGAGCCAAAAATTAAAACCTACCCATTTCTTCGTGATGCTCCATAACATGGCGGGATAAACGCTCTTGTATCCTATCCAGTTGTGCTAATCTAAGAGTAGCCTGTAGAATGAAACAGATTCCTTAGAAACAAAAGGGATACATAGAGATCACTGGTGTAGAAGCAGTTACATACAAAGAGAAAACCAACATCTCATCTCAACCCCCAACCCTTCTACCACACCAAAACCACCACAGATCCACCCACCCACAAACCCAACCAACAAAGAATAGCCCCCCCTGACTGGCAGTGAGGTGGGGCGGTGGGGCAAGAGAAATATAGACAGATATCAAGCAAAAGGTTCACTATTCAAAGTCAGACATTGGAAAGACACATCCTTCAATTAGCTGTAAAAACTATGCCAAAAAACACACCCTCCATACTACATGTAAACAGCGATATTGCACAAGACATATTAATCAACAAGCTTATTTGACAATTGCATGAATCTTCTAAATCATGACTAAAAGCCCAAGTACCAGCAAAACCAGTGCGCTATGGAACACAAGTCCTGAATCAGTGCCTCAATAAACAATTAGGCCACCTCAGGTGATCCAACATATCATTGAAAATCAAAGTTATGTAAATCAAGGGGGAAAAAATATGACAGCAAAAAAAAAATCTAGGAAAATAAGCAGATCATATTTTCCCCATGGAAAAGAATTGTAGAAACAATGAATTTGAGTCAGCGAAGCTGCAAGCACATTACAACTCCAATCAATTCACTGCCTACACATTCCTCTATCCATAAAGTATTAGTCCGAGTTCCTGATTACATAAACGGACAGTGTAAACGTCTATGTCTGATAGGCCCTGAAAGAAATGAGCCACTACTGTTTGATATGTAATTTTTGTACAAAAGTTGCGCAGTTTAATCCAGGGATAAACATACTGATTACTAACCGTAAGAATCTCGATTATTCACATTAAAGCGATATGACGATGTCCCTTCCAATAATTCAGTACAAACCAGTTGGCGCATATTTTCTAAGTGCTGGGACTTTGAAAGTCCAAGACAAATGGCGATGTACGAAATTAAGGGAAACAAATCGAGCAAATAAGGGCATCATGGACATGAAAGTATGATGACGAGAGTGGAAAAACACAGTCATAGCATCCGCCTCCCTCTCTTACCAAACAAACAATAACAGAAAAACAAAATCATATTCCATATCCAATATGAAGCATAAAGGGAGACAATTTCCACGGGAGATATGGATGCCACATTGGGAGAGAAAGGGGAAAGAAAGAGAGAAGACCATGCATGCGAGAGAGAGAGAGAGAGAGAGAGAATCCAGAAATATTTAATAGAATGGAGAACATGAAACAGAAAAGGAAGGGGAATAAACCTTTTCTTCAAAGTATGCTAAGTCATTTTCTTCAGATGGGATGTGCTCTAAAACGTGTCTTACCGGATCAAAATCCTGCATAGCACAAAAATACAGAAGCTCTCAGTGGTATAAGTGGGAATTATAGAACCAAGGATTAGTTAAACGAAGTGGGGGCACTGGCAAGGGTGGCAGTAAGAAGACATACAAGATTCTAAGGTTGGGAGCAATGAAAGCAGTCTATATGTTGTGTTACTTGTGTATATAGAGATATACATGAACACACTTATATGATGACTTTTACACAGCTGTAACGTATATTTTTTGTTAAAAATGAGTTATTACTAGGATTGCTACTAAACAAACAATAACTACCATTAGATTAATGCTGATTCCCAATTTCATTTGATACTTTTTATTTTTCACAAAATCCAGTTTGAAGCACTGGAATAAATTTCAGTTTTTTATCCAAGCCTCTTCCCTCGAGTTTGTCTATTCTACAATTTGACAGTTGCTACAGTTTCATGAATTACGTTGAATCTTTTAATTGATGCAGAGTCATCCATGAACCAATTAATGACTTTTTGGATCTTTCAAGCGTATCTTGATGTACTGTGACTTTTCTCAATTTGATGTACAGGTGATACCCCTTGGACTTGGAGGCTATCTATAAAAACCCATTACCAACAATAAAAACAGCGTAAACAGAAACTGAATAGCTAAGACTAATGGAAGCATTACCACGTCAGTTATATCCACCCTCAAGTGCTACTTAAGTAGTAAAGTGATATGATCAACAATGAGAGGTGAGATTTGGTCCATTTTTTATCAGCAACAAATGGATATTCTTGTGGAAAATGAAATAGATGTGCATAGCATATATGATGGAGGTCCAGGACGGCAAGTAACCATCCCGAAATGTCAAGAAAAAATAGCAAAAGTTAAAAACTACAAATCACACAGCTATCCAAATCCAAGAGCCTCTAAAATCCAAAGGGAGTCATGTAACCCGTATTCGCAAGCCCTCTAAACCTTCTGTCTTCTCCTAAAAAAAATCATTGGATTCCTTTCAAAACAAATATCCCAAAAAACCGTTCACACAACAAACTTCCAAAGAGCATGGGATTTTTTACTCAGACCTGAGTCTCTACAAATCAAAACTAATATTTGAACACAAGAACAAGGTAAAACCCAATCGATTTCCAGTAACATAAAGAGTCTAAACCATCTCCACCACTGTCACGTCAGAGCCAAAGGGCTATGCAGAAAACAAATGGTCACAACTTTCCCCATCCATCATAAACTTAAACACGGAGGTGGTCCTAAACAACCCTTACGCCTCCTTATTTGATACTTGTCTGTGCTGTGCTACTGCCTTCTTACGAGCCAAAGTCCATTCAAAGACACTATATATTACAGGCACATTTGCAATTTGGACCATCCTCAATGAATGTCTGACGGAAGGACTAGCAATACAAAACACCTAATGAGTGAATAGTCCAGAACCTTTAATCCAGAACATCCTGCCTCAACAAAACACTATCAAGAATATCCAACAACTAAACAAACTCATTCGCCTCACAGTCACAGAGATTTCTAAACAAAAGGAAATTTCCTGCAACCAGAATAGAATGGAACAGGAAGCAATCTACACAATTTGAGAAATAGATAACTAATACGGTAGTGGAAACAAATGAGCAAACGAAACCTTACCCCTCGACATTGCTTCCCAGAAATGGATATCCTAGAAAAATGAATAGAGGAAGAAAAGCAAGTCAATCCCAGAGTATGATTTCTAGGGGAATTGACCACTTCCCCATTAGGAACTTGGAGGTCCAAATCACTATCCTGAGACCCATGCTTAGCATGTTGTGCCTGTTAAGGCATCCAAATCCAAACCAATTGGCAAAGAGTGGAGAGGCCGCCCAGGCTCGTATACTAGTTTTGGATGAGATAATTAACCGATGTGGGACAAATCCCAACACTCCCCCGCATGTGCGACCCCCGACTCGCACGTGGAGAGGTAAACAAAGGATCCATAACACTTGGATCACAACAAACAATGGTGCACTCATGGCAGAAACAAGGGGGAACAAATTCTCTGAAACCCTAGCTCTGATGCCATGTTGTTTAGAGAAAGAAGTGTTTAGAGAATGGAGAGGCCGCCCGACTCATATACTAGTTTTGGAGGAGATAATTAACCGATGTGGGACAAATCCCAACAGTACCTAATGTGAAACCTTAACAACCAATTGCGAAGCATGAAGAAATCTACATAAAGAAATCAAGTTCCCAAATCTACATGAACGAGAGAAAGTTTTGTTCCGAGAGTAGCTTCAAAGAAAATAGTATCAATCAGTTCTCGCATAAAGAAATCAAGTTCCCAACTCCCAAGTACTAAAAGATCTAGCAAACAACACCCAATGGTAACAAAAACATTCAAACTTTCCTAGCATCGTATCCAACAAATGAGGAGAAAGAAATGTCTTGCATAGATAAATTCGAAGAAGTTATCTAAAATGCACTAAAAGATCAATATATGCACTCATAATACTTTCTTGGCATCCACCAAAAATAATAACGCTAACGACAAATCAGGGTGCTTTTCACTTGATTTGATTAGAGCACTGATAAACAGCACAAGAAACCACCTTCAAGATGTCCAACCAATCAACTTCTCCAAAGGAGCTCACCCCCAACCCACCAAACTCCGAGGTATTCCAACTGAGTTAACCACATTTTCCGCCGATGATGAATGCATTCGACCTTTAGAGTGGATGTAAGATTGTTGGAAATCAAAAGAACAAATCAAATCCATTTTAGAACAGCCCAAACTCATGCCCCAAAGTCTTTATTTCTACCACAATCATGGTTGATAACATTGTTTCCGGAATTCAAGAAAGTTTCAACCATAACATAATTCTTATACTAGTGCAGACTAGAACAGGTAAATGACAACAAATGTACAACTTCTTTCGAGGGGTTGTTTGTGTGTGTGACGGTGAAGGTGATTTTCAACCCATATCACCACAGAACAGGGCCGGACTGGAGGTCTCTCAGACATTACCCAAGAGACATTACCATGTAAGCTAGGATTCACTCAAAGGACTAACTAAAACGCAAAAGTGCTTGGTCATATGAATCAATTACACATAATTAGCTGAAATTAATAAATCAACAGATGCTATAGGACATTAGCATGTCATGATGGTCAACTAAACTGACAAAGGAAACATTCCCTGTAACTGTGAAGTGCTTAATTACTACGAAATAATGTAAACTCATTTATCAAAATCAGTGACAGGCAATAAGCCAAGACATTATGATCAAACCAAATTAAAAGTTTTGAGCAAGGTAAACCTCTTCATAAAAATTTTCCTCTATCTCCTCCACCACTTGGCCATGGGGCCTGCTTCCATATATTGAACTCAACTCTTCAGAGCTTGATGAAAGACTATGCCTCTGGTGTGGAGGTAGACCAGCAAGAACACGAGCAACAGCGGCTGCTGCTACAGCTCGTGCAGGAACCTGCAACAAACATAATCAGAAATGATTTTGTATAACTAGAGTAAAAAAGTACTACACAATAAAGCCAAGGTGCTAAATGATATTACTAACGGCACGTTATTTGGCTATTTGCCACATATATTTTTAAAAGATACTGCTGAAAGCAGAAATGAGACAAAATTATACACATACTCCATAATTCAACCAATATAATGAAGCAAATCCCATACAAACAAAAGTCATGGTAAATAAGCTATTTTTACTCGAACGCTTAACACACTCTAAGAGCATCTCCAATGGTAAGCCATTTCTCAAGCCAAAACCATTATTTGGCTTGTGGTCTCAAAAAATGAGCTCCAATGGTCGGCCATTTCTCAAGCCGAGAAATGGCTTTGCCATTATCAAGCCAAATTTGGCACAAGAAATGGCAAGCCATCTATTGCCATATCAGCATTTGTTTGTGTGTTGCTACCTTTTTGGTTCAAATCCCTATAAAATGATTCAAGTGATCCAACGGCCATCAGGTTGAGGTAAAAAATCCTTTGGCACCATTGGAGCAAGTTTACCAAATTTTGACAGAATGCTACAGTAGCAAGCCAAAAAATAGCTTCGGCTTAAAAAATGGCACAAATCTTTAGAGATGCTCGCAGTTCACCAGCTCAGGGTTTTTCATTTTCACCCAGTCAAATTTGATCCGAATCATCAGATCGTTAGGGTTTAGAAATTTCTCGGTTGTGCTGATCAGAATCGGTTAGGGTTTTGGTTCTGTTGGAATTCTGGATGCGAGTGACACGAATATCGGAGAGTTGTTAGACGAGGTTGAATCTGATGGAAGGACTTATTACGGTCGAGAGAGTGATAGTCGGAGCCGGGGCTCGGATCTTGTTTTATCCGACCCTATCCCTGTTGTACAACATTTTTCGGAACAAGATTCAAGTTGAGTTCAGGTGGTGGGACGGAATTGATCAGTATCTTTTGTTGGGGGCGGTTCCATTCCCTAAGGATGTTCCACATCTGAAACAACTTGGTGTTGGTGGTGTCATCACCCTTAATGAGCCTTATAAAACCTTGGTTCCGACATCGGTGTACGATGCCCATGCAATAGACCAACTAGTAATTCCCGCAAGAGACTACCTATTTGCGCCTTCATTTGTGGATATTAATCAGGCTGGCAATTTCATTCACAAGAATGCATCTTGTGGGAGGACTAATTATGTCCACAGTAAAGCTGGGCGGGGAAGGAGCACAACCATTTTACTTTGCTATCTTGTGGAGTATAAGCAGATCAGATGTCTCCTACTGCTGCCCTGGAATACGGGCGTTCCAGAAGACCTCGATGCTTTTGGCTCCGTCACAGCAGAAGGCAGTCCAAGAAGCCGATTAGCTTCTACTGCACTACGAAAGAAGATTTAGAAGGCCATCGTAGTTCTTGTAATGATGATGATCACAAAAAGAAGTTGGCAATTGTCCTGAGAGCGGCTAGGGTAAGCCGATGATTGCAAGGCTTTTCCGTTTCTTTGCTTCTTTGAAAGTCTCTGGTGGTTGTGGATCAGTTCCTAGGCAACTGACTAAGGCACGTGCTTGCTAAGGGCATCCGTGGTAGTTAAGGCGGTTGCTAGTCCAGAGGAGTGTTATGGAAATAGCATAAAAGGAAAGTAACCTATTTCCATGTTTCCAGTTATCTCGTAGTGTCGAACGGAGAGAAAGATACCGAATAATGGTTTTGAGAATAATTTGATCCGCAGTCCGGTTGAATCATTACCTAATGATTACACATTACAACCCAAAAAAAAAAAAACTTCACCAGCTCAATTCGTTGTCATGTTTTATTTGTTGAAACCACGAGTCAACAGTGATCAATTCCTAGTGAAGTGCATTGCAGTCTATAGAGCAATAAAAAGGCGTACATGTTTATACCTATACAGATATATAACGAAGATGTTTAGTTATACACTTGTAATTACCTCGGGACGATCGGAAGTGGGGGGAAGAAGGCCGAGAGATCGGGCGGAGCGAACAGAGGTGAGAATCTTCTCGCCGACCTTGGATAAGTCCATGCCGCCACCGCCGCCCCCTTGGAAGAAAATCAACGAAGTGAATAGTAAAGCCCTAGTCCCGTCGAAACCCCCGTCGCCGCTCAAAACGCCAGTGGATGCGAACGGACTCAGCGCCAGTGGTGGTGGCCAATTTGACTGCATTTCAATTCGGTGCACCCAAATCAAGCCGCGGGCGGAACACCATTGTCGACGTCGTGTTTGTTTGTCTGTCTGTCTGTCTATCGGCAGGTGAAGAAGATGGAGATCGGATCGACTCAGAGTTTGGGCTCTGGAGAGAGAGAGAGAGAGAGATCAGGGGAGTTGTAGGATGTAAATTTTGGTGATGTATTCTGTGTTCGTATAGTAAAGTGTTGGATGAGAGGCATTTGTTCTGTGGAATTTTCGTCGATCACTTTAATTGCTTCGTAGACTTTTTAGTTCCTGTTGACTGCCTTTTTTTAATCATGCCTAACGACGTCATTTCCAATAAAATTATGAGAATGGAAATACAATCGGAAATAGCCTTTGTTTGGTTCCCATATCTTTTGAAAAATATTTTTGATGTAATGAATAGGTTTATAAATGAACTGGACCATTCGTGAACTATTCGAGATTCGACTAAGTAAGGGTTCGTTCGAGTTCGATTCGTCTATTATGTGAACCAAACCTGAACCTCAATGTCAGGCTCGTTTGATAAATGAGCCGAGCCTGAATCTTATAGTGTTTGGCTCAGTTAGGCTCGCAAACCTGTAGTTAAATGTAATTAATAATTCTTTTAGGGATCTATATGCAAATATAAAAAAATTCAAGGTTATATATATAATTTAATACTTTTTTTTCTCTCAAATTCTATATGACCAATGAGAGAGTTTGGGTTTGGTTAAGTTTAATGAGCCGAGTCGAACCAAACCCGAGTCTTGACGAGCTCAATTCGAGCCTAGGTTCGGCTCGACTCAGTTTATTTGAGTTTAACGAGCCGAACTCGAGCTTTGAAAAAATTTAACGAGCTGAACTCGAGCCAAGTTGTTCATGCTCGAATCAAACTCGAGCCAGATTGGTAACTTAACGAACCTAAGCCGAACTTAACAGGGTTTGGCTCGATCTGGCTCGTTCACAGCTCTAGTAATGAATGGTAATGAGTGAAGAGAGATAGATAGAGAAAGTTATTGAAAAACGTGCAGAGAAAAAAATGAGTTTCTCAAAGATGAGAACCGAACAAGAAATTTCAGCAGTAGGTGCATGGGACTGATCCGCACCCAAGATTGTATAATCTTGGGGGTTTTTAGCTTGTTATTTGTAGCGTTTCATTCCCATTTATCCATTTTTACCCCATTTTGCTCGTAAGGTGTGTTTTTAGTGTTTTCAGGTAAAACATGCTAATAAGGCGGTTTTGAACGCCAATGAATGCTCCGGGTGCAACCAAGTGCTCAAGGCCATGTGCCACCATGTTGTGGTGCCCGAGGAGTCATGAAGATGTGGTTTGGAGGTTGCTCGGGTCGCCCAGGGGTCAAGGGAATTGAAGGAGAAGTGAGGATTTTACCAAAGCTACTCACTTTCCGACCAGCTGAGGGTAGAATCGTCATAACTTTTGATGTACAAATGATATTGGATCCAAACCACTTGGGTTAGAAAGTAGACTCGACGAGCTTTCCAACGGTCCAAAGAACACCCATTTCCGAGTTCGGGAGTGTCCGGAGCGAGCCCGCGAAGTTGCCGCAAAAATCTGTCTGCCAGCCATGAACCGGTACGGGTTAATCACCAACCGGTTCATGCTCGTCAGAAATTGAAGATTGAACCTTGGTCGAGGCCATGAACCGGTACGACCAAATCACCAACCGGTTCATGCCTGGAACCCGAATTCTGCTTTTTGCTTTTAGGATATTTTGTTTGTCTCACCTTTTGGGATATTTCTTGGGATATTTTGAGAGAGAATAGCACCTTGTATATTTAGTTCTCTCTCTCTCTCCCTAGTATTAGGTTTTTCATTTTTACTTTAAGTCTTTTTAGTTTTTGGTTTTCCTCCATTGGAGCTCAAGCTCTTCTAGCTTAAACCTTTCAAGTTCTTTGGTAAGTAATTCTCGTTTGTTAATTTCTCGTTTATTATTGTTGTAGCCTCGGACTAGAGCTATCTTAATATCAAGTTTATTTCCGTTTTCGTCGGTTAAAAGTTATGTCTCGTTTTTATGCTTTGTCTAGTCTTTTAGCTATGTGTGAGTAGTTTATTGGCTAAGTCTCGGGATAATCTTTCCCGAGGACTTAGGTTGTTATATGGTTCTCGAGCCATCAAGCTTTAAAGCATGATTTTCCGGAATAGAGTTTTACTTGCATTTTCGGTCTAAACTAGGGGTGTTAACCCCTTGGTAAGGAGCTTAGTCAAGCGGTCTTGACAAGTGACTTATCGAGGCCTAGTGACCTCCTTTGTGTTCGATAAACATTACAAACAAGTTGGTTCGCCTCCGGAAAATCACATCTTTTGTTAAACGTAGTCGTTTCAAGTAAAATCTTCCGGGCTTGAGCACGCGGTCGTGACTCTCGCCTGAGTTATAATCGAGAACCGGTAATAGCTTTTGTCAAGGGTTAGAAGACCCCGAGACTTGCCTCTTTAAGTTAATTAAGCGTTAATCTAGTTTTCGTTTTAGTCTTTCCGTTTTAAAGCAAACCATAGTTGGCCGCCTTGAAGGCCGGAACCCTACTTACAAAACCTTCAATCCGAATCAAGCTAAAATCGAATTCTCTGTGGGAACGATCCCGGACTTCCGGTTATTATGCGTACAACGACCTAGCCCTACGCTTCGGGTATCTATCAACCTCTTATATTGGAAGGCAAGGTTGGATCGTAAGCAGGGACATGCCTAGGTCAGAGTGAAAGACATCAACCGCCTTGTACTTTTCTTGTTTTGTATCAGTTAAACGATTAGTTTGACTTTGTCCAAAATATTTGTATTGAATTCTTTATTGCAAGTGTCGTTAGGCTTCCATCAATGTGACTTCTCACTTTTGTAAAAAAAATATTTATTATTTTGTGTTTAAAATGCTAAAGATACTTCTATTTTCATATTTAACTAATCATTAATCCAATTAAATGAATCCACATGTAGTTGAAACAATGAGAGCAACTCCAACGGTTCTAGCCCTAATTTTTTTGGGTTTTGTTAATGTATGGCCCTAAGGCATATGATAAGAGTACATTAATTCCCTTTATATTGCTCCACTTTCATAGGAAATGTAACAGCAATAAATTGGGTTCTCGAAACTTTTAGACGAAAATGCCCCTAACTGTAAGGTTTGTGTACAGTAGCCAACGATCCAAGACATAAAATGGTGATGAGGGTTTTTTTCCCCTCAATATTTTTCTTTTGAACCGCAAAAAATTTACTCCCTCCGTTCATAAATAAATGTACGGCCCGCAAACCTAGGCCTTTAAAAAGTACACAAATTATGAACCAAATTATTATTTTTTGGAATAAAGACAAAAATGTTCCAAAAAGTCTGTCTATTTTGGACTATTTTCGTCCTTAGTGAACTCTTTTAAAATTTTGATCATAATTCTTTTATTTTTTGATTCTTCTCATCGAGATGAACTAATAATTCAAAAAAAAATTTGCCGCAAAACTAACCAATGCGAAAAAAAGTTTGAATACAGAAAAATAAATAATTCAACCTTTCTATTAGCCAAAACTGGCAACACCTTTTATTTTTCCCATCTTCAACCCTCCCTTCTTTTTCCTTTTCTTCTTGCAGCTAATAGATTAACAAAAGGGTATAAACGAATAGTTGCACTGTATATTATCTTGGTTTATGATTTTTACCGTGTGTTGAAAGGGCTAGAAGGCAGTTGAAAAGATAGCATAGGTGAAAAGCAAAAGGGTAATTTGGTCTCACTTGGAACAAGTTTTTCTCTTGGTCCAATATTGCCTAAACTATCTAAACTTTTACAACTTCCTATACAAGTGGGTGTAGTTGGGCTCATTTAATAAGAACTAACATATGCCCCCAGAGCACATATTAACAAAACCCTTTTTCTTTAACCAAACCTATTTTTTATTTTTAGTTTGCTATAGTACCGTTTGGTCAAATTTGAACTAAGTTCTTCCAATGGTGTCGCAGCTATTTGTTAGCAATTAGTATCTTTCTTGCGCAATCATTGAAATTCCTACTTTGCTAACTCAATCAATCAATAAGCTAAAGTAAGGAATTGAAACATTATGATGAACACCAGATATACGTGAAAAATTATAAATTGGTAAAAAACCACGAAAAGGAGTCAAGCACTATAGAGAAATATTGTACGGTTACAATCAATTTTACTACGTAATTAAGAATCCTCACTACTCAAGATCAATAGCCGACTCCTCGTTTACCGTACCGATTGCTTGACTGTTGCCGCTTCGAATCCTCAGGTCTACCAAATCTTCTTCAAAAAATTCACTAGAAGCAACTCGATGCTGATAGTTAACTGATGTAGAAACCTCTTGAAGCTATGATTGAATGATCAAAGATTCATGGATCTTGTTTATGCTTCAAGATACAATCCTCGGTCACGTTTTCTAGGCTCAAAATCGAACTGTATTTATGTTTTAGAGGCTGCTCTCGTAACCCTAGAAGTGAAGAAAACATGTCCTTTTATATAAAAAATTGCAGAAACTGATTTATTAACGATCGATCCTTCTTGTCATATCATAGAAAAGAACGATAAATTTTAAACTCGATAAAAATGAGATACAAAGGAATATGTGTTTTGTCAACAGAATTGCCAACCAAAAGAGAACGTAGCTTTTTGAAGCTAACAATCACATCTATTGGATCATCGTCGAGTAACAGAAGATTGACTGATGCACAAAACCAGTAAGTTGTTGCATAAAATCAGTAAATTGTTGCACACAAGCAATAAAAAAGATTTTTTTACAAACTACTAGTATATTGTTGCACAAAGCTAGTGAATTGTTGCACACAAAGCTTTCCATTGACAAAAAGACAAATCACCCCCAGTTAACTCTTTTATCTATCTTGCAACTCGACTTATGTACACAAAATTATGTACAATAAATGTACACAAGGTTGTGTGGGATCTGCTATCCTGAAGTTGTACACAAATGATGCTAGCCATTTTATTAATTTAAAATATTTTTTAAAGATTCCTTGAAAATAAATCAACTCAACCATTCAAATTGAATAGCCCGAATCATTTGTTATGGGAAACCAAATGATCGGACCCGTTTCATTTTGCAGGTCCCGATGTTGGTTCGTGATCGTTTAAAATCAGTCTGATCAGACATCGATATTTGTTTGAACAAATCCTCTTTGTCTCAAGAGTAATGGGATGTTAAGTACGACCATTCATTTTTTCTTAAAATAAATACTCCATGATTTGCATGCAAATCCTTTACCCATTTCTGATCAACCATTTTATGTTCCATTACATTATTTATGACGAATCATACGAGAGATCATCACTTAAAAAGATCTTGACTCGTTCATATAATGCCAATTTCATCAAATACCACACCACAGATGATGCTATTTTTTTTCTATATCAAGCATGAATGGTTTTTTTGTCAATATTGTATACATCAGCACAAATCTAGTGATCTCACTTACAAGATGACGCAGAACGTTGGGATGACTTGAATCGCAAAATTCACCTAGTCTCTTGGGAATATAGATCCCCCTTTCCTTTGGCCAACGGGTTGGTCTGTTTCAATCTCTTCCGCTGATGGAACAAAGTGGAGATTCATCTTGGCTTCTTCTATACGATGGCATTTGGTGAGTTCTGATCTATCCTGGCTAAGCCTTGTGGAAGAGGGGAGGTGAGTTGAGTATCAACTCTCTCTCTCGCACCTTTCTTCAGCTTGTTCCTGTTCGTCTATTTGGGACGGGGCAGGCAGCCCACATACATGAAGAGAAGAAAAGAGGGGGGCTCCTTGATATTAAGTTGGTGGAAAGTTAGTAGGTTAGGGGTTGTTTGATAACCTGAATTCAACACTTAAAACTGAATCAATTAAGTAATAAATGATTCAGTAGGTTTGATAACCACATTTTACATTACTTAACAAATTAAGTGCTACTTAAAATGTAGGCTAAAAAGTTGGAAAAAATAAAGTAGCTTTGAGCTACTTAATTCTAGCTGAATTTTTGTGTGTCCTTGCATTCAACCATCATACCATCACCACCAACACCACTACACCACCACCTTCACCACTCCACCACTACCACCATCTCCACCACTCCACCACCACCACTACCATGCCGTCGCCGCTGCCACAAACACCACCATAACGCCACCATTGCACAACCACCACTCCACCGCCACCCCTCCACCACCCCTCATGCCACCATTACACCACCATCACTCCACCGCCACCTTACCACCACCACCACCACCACTCCAACACCACAACCACCACCACTCTCACTACAAACTCCATTACCACTTTCACTCCATCCCCACCCTCACCACTCCACCACCATCACCACCACCACCACCCTCGCTCCATCACCACCAACCCACAACCACCATAATCACCACTCCACCATTACCGTAAAAGTATATTGTGATCATTAGTAAATTAAGAGAGAATCGGAATTAAAATTAATTCAATATTTTTATAATTCAGTACTTAATATATTTATCAAATAGCTTTTCAGCTTAAAAAATTCAGCATTCAAGTTTCAGTACTTAATTTTTCAGCCTTCAGCTTCAGTTTTTAGTTTTATCAAACAGCCCCTTAGTCCACAGTGGATTTCAGAGGCTATTTATAGTCCTGAATCCCAAATGCACCAAGGGGATTCGAACCCTGACTTACCGAATGGGAAGGACCATGAGATGCCAACTAGGCTAGAGCCCATTGGCGTGTAAGTGCTATTTGGACACAGTATGTCTCATTACATACACCTAGGGCTGTTAGTCGAGACCGAAAAATCGATCGAAACCGGAAAAATCGGACCGGGCCGAATTTTTCAAACCGGATCGAATAATTTCGATCCGGTTTATGTGTTTTAAAGACTGGTCGAAACCAGACCGGTTATATATATGTATATTGGTCTAATAAATATAATTATTATATAAAATCAATATAAATATACTATATATACTGTTTTTATGGGCTTAATTATGTTTTTATGAATTTTTTTTATGTATTGGGCTCAAAATTGATCTTTTTTTGTTGGGCCCAAAAAATGGGTTGAATTATGGGTTTTTGGTTGATATTTTGTGGGTTGAATTGTGGATTTTTTGATGTATTGGATCCAAAATATGGCCCATGAATAAAAACCGAATAAACCGGACCAAAATCGGTTGAGCCGGTCGAAACCAGACTGTATTATCTCAACCGGTTCCGATTTCTAAAAATCTCAAACCGGATAACCAATTTCGACCGAAAAATATGCCAAAACCGAACCGATATCACCCCTACACACACCACAAAATGATGCCGACTGGTATTTGGACAAGGTATGTCTCATTAGTTATCTTCCTTTCCTTTCTTTATTTTTTTTGTTTTTGTTTGAAATCATTAATTAGCAACTCCCTCTTCCACTTCGACAAGACCCGAAAGGGCCGACACACAATTGATGGACAATTGCACCTCAGACCACCACAACCACATATTAGTTACGTGAACTTCATGATTAAGGTCCCATTCGGCTAAGATTTTTATTTTTTAAGTATTTATTTTTTGTTATATGAGATAATATCATTTTTTCATAATAAAATATATTTAATTAAAAAAATAAATACTTATTTTAGTTAAGAAAACATACCTTTTGTAGGAGTTTAAGAGCTAGTTCCAGAACACTTTCTTATAAATAAGTATTTAATTCACATTTTCAAACTCAAAAATAATATAAATGAAAAATAATTTTTTGATTTTTTTTTGCATCATTCAAAAGATCTCAGTGAGATCTTTCAAACAAGATTCATATTGCATATTTTTAAATTTTAATAAACTTATTATTTTTTAGCTTGAAATTACTTTTTTTTTAAATAAGTACTTATTTTGCGTTCTGAAACACACCCTAAAATTTCATGATTTTTTTTTTCCCGGAAAAAATTTCATGATTTAAAGGGTACGAAAGCACTTTTAAAATAGGAAAAAATGAGAGGTGGTGCCAGAGAGCACTGAATAGTACTCCTAATTACTTTAGACAATGACTTGACATTCCGAAATCCAAAGAATAATATCCACTCCGCTCAAAAGACCAGATACTTCTCGGACGGAGTAATTATTCAATGAGCCCCGCTATAGGTATAGACCAAGCCGTGTACATACAGTGTGTGTGGGGTTTACTACGAGTTCCACACAAATGATTGTGTGTGAGATTTACTACGAGTTCCTCACAAATGATCTGATCCGTTAATAAATTTTAAAATATTTTTTTAAGTATCCCGGCAAAAAATCAGCTCATTTGAATTTGTTTGTACTCGATTCAATCTTCTGATTTTTCATTTAAAAGTTAAAAATTAGAAAATTGGATCGAGTACTTAAACATATTCAAATGAGCTGATTCTTTTTTTACAGAGACACTTTTAAAAATATTTTAAAATATATCAATAGATCGGATCATTTGTGTGAAACCCGTAATGGGCCTCACGTTGTGATGTACACACGACTTGGTGGGTACCTTAGCATTAGGCTTATTCCAATAGTCTTAGCGCACCATCATGTGGTACTCTGGATCATTCAAAACCACATATTTATGTGAGTTCTATGCACTGTTTGATAAAACTGAAAACTGGAACTAAAAATTGAAAAGTTAAGTAATGAATGCTGAATTTTTTAAGTTGAAGAGCTGTTTGATAAACAAATTAAGCACTAAATTAAAATTAATGAATTAATTTTAGTTCTAATTATCTTTAATTTTGGTGATTGTGGTGGTGGTGGTGATGGAATGGTAGTGGTGATGGTGGTGGTGGGATGGTGGCGGTGGAGAGATGGTGGTGTGATAGTGACGATGGAATGATGGTGGTGCAATGGTGGTGGCGGCAGCGGCGTGGTAGTAGTGGTAAGGGTGGCGTGGTAGTGGTGGTGGCGGTGTCGTGGTGGTGGTGGAGTGGACTAGGGGTGGGTGGTAATGGTTGTGGTGGCGGTAGCGTGGTGGTGGTGGGGGTGGAGTGGAGTAGAGTAGTGGTGGTGGTAATGGTTGTGGTAGTGGTAGCGTGGTGGTGGTGGTGTTAGTGGAGTAGCGACGGTGGTGGTGGTGGTGGTGTTAGTGGAGTGATGGTGGTAATGGTTGTGGTAGTGGTAACGTAGTAGTGGAATAGTAATGGTTGTGGTGGTGGTAGTGGAGTAATGATGGTGTTGGTGGTTGTGGTGGTAATGATTGTGGTGGCGGTAGCGTAGTAGTGGTGGTAGTAGAATAATGATGGTTGTGGTGGTGGTAGTGGAGTAATGATGGTAGTGGTGGTGGAGTGGCAGTGGGAGTGGTGGCGGTTGTGGTGGCGATGTAGTGGTGGTTGAGTGGCGACGGCGGTGGTGGATTGGTGGTGATGGTGGTTGAATGCAAGCATATAAGAATTCAGCCAGAATTAAATAGCTCAAAGTTACTTAATTTTTATCAATTTTTTACACTATATTTTAAGTGACACTTAATCTGTTAAGTAACATAAAATGTGGTTATCAAACCTACTTAATCACATATTACTTAATTGTTTCAGTTTTAAGTACTGAATATGGGATATCAAATAACCCTATATCAAACAACCCTTATGTCGTGGAACTTGGGGGTCCTATAGTGCCGGGTCCTGTATGCAGGGGCACTACAGGGTTGTAATACTGCATCCGAATGGTATATATCAGTAATCAATGATCCAAATTTCACCTTGACACCCTCAAATTGTACCGAATTTCACCTCTGACACCCACAAATTGTTTGATTCAGAGACCATGTGGCAGTGTCCCAGACTACTAAAGTAGTGAATAATTTCACATCTCATAGACACAGCTAATGTGGAGAAAGAGAAAAACCGAAGGACAGGTGGCTACAGCACTTCGTCACCATTCCTTTGTTTTGTTGTCAATTAATGAATAAACAACGGGTTAAACTGGCCACAACCTCCAACTCCAAGGTCCAAACGCACACAAGCAGCCCCAAACAACAGATCCCTCTCTCTCAATTATTCTATTTGCTTTCCTTCCTCTCCAACAGAGCCGGAGAAGGCTGACAATGCCTCCGAAGCCAATAGAGAACGGAGTCGACGGCGACGATGAGCGAGAAGAAGAGGAAGAGGATTCGGAGGACGAAGAAGAAGTCGTGGAAGAAGAAGAAGAAGAAGAGGACGAGCCAAGGCTCAAGTACCAGAGAATGGGCGGCAGCGTGCCGTCCCTCCTCGCCAGCGACGCCGCCTCATGTATCGCCGTCGCCGAGCGAATGATCGCGCTCGGCACTCACGGCGGCGCCGTCCACATCCTCGATTTCCTCGGTAATCAAGTGAGTTGCTTGGACCTCACCTGTTTTTTTCAATTGGACCGCTTCCTGATTGATATCTCATCGAATTGTTCAGTAAAGAGTTGAGATTGAGCTGATATTATTATTTTTGGATGGATATAATTGGGATTGAAATTAGTGCCTGTGATCTGATCTTTTACCTATTCAATTGCTGTTGCTTATTGCTTATCGGGTGGTTAATTAATCCTCGATGTTTACTGTTTCTGTTGGAATTGGGTTGTTAAGTGACGACAGGGAATTGTAGTAATGGAATGTTGCTCCTTGTCCGCGACCATTTGGTACCTTCAATTTATGTTTTTTTTTAAATTTTATAACTCAGGTGTTTGAGCTAGCTTATGCGCACCGCGACTGCGCCATTACTAATTTCGAGAACCAATCCCACCACCATCTTACAAGGTCCCAATTAAAGCCAGAGCCAGGCCTTGACCACTAGGCCAACCCCTGGGGCTACCTTGAATTGCGTTTTGTAGAGTTCTTTTGTTCTATCTCTCTTGGGTTTTTCCACAAGAGGTTTTACTTTGGTCTTCAATTTGTTCCTTGAACTCCCCATTCATGGGCCCTAGGAAGCACACATAGGGGTATAGGTACAGGTACTGTTAGCACACGGTTACGTATATTGAAAAGCCCAAGAGACCCAGCTTATTGGGCGGGTAAATGTAGTTGGTCTATTGATTATTAACTACAGGTGTTGCATTTTGGGTTGTTATTGGCAATTGGGAACTGTAGTTATGGAATGCTGCTCCTTGATTTCTGAGCATTTGGTTATTTGACAATGTTTCTTCTAACTGTTTGTTTCTTCTAACTTGGTTTTTGAGCATTTCATAACCGTTTGATCACTTGGGCTATCCGTTCATCACCCTAGTGCACCTACCTAATTAAAGTAAGGAAATTGTATGCATCTCAAAATAAAACCGGTGTTTTTTCTAGCAAATTTTCTTTTCAATGTAGAAAAGTAATGGAGTTCATTGGGTCAAGACCAAAAAGATTGATGTGGAATCACAGATCACTACAATTTTTTTCTTTGTGTCAATTTATTTTTCAGCCTTAAAGAGCTAGGGGATGCCAGTACAATACAAATTTGCTGTTTGGCCTTGTATAGCTAGGATATTTATGGGTGTTGATAGCAAGTCAGGGGGTGCCATAACTTCCATGGCACCCCACCTCATTACCTATGTCTGCCCCTCATTGAAATCTACAATCAAAATCTGTGGCTTTTACACCTAAGCTAGAAAACAAAAGTTACAAAACGAGTATCTAATCCCATTGAGAAATTCATTCCAATTGCGAAACAAGCATTATATAGTCATCTGTAGAATTTAGTTAAAAAATGTTAAGCGAACTTTAAGAATAGTAATTTATTCACTCGCAAAATCTCTGAAGTCATTGTGCGGTCAAAGATGCATAGAATAAATATATGCAATAGTCTGTTTTCGCAAATGACATTTTTGGCGCTTTTTGGTCAGGTATCATAAATGGAAGGAGTAGTGGGTAGTACACTTGACTCGTCAACTTGAGTTAGGGCCATACACTATGTATGGCTTTAGTATGCTGATAGATAATTGCTTTTCAATTTCAACGGTCTTGTTTAGTTGCTTGAGGTTAAAACTCAGTGTTGTTCTTTTCTACAGGTAAAGGAATTTCCTGCTCATACTGCAACTGTCAACGATCTTTGTTTTGACATAGAAGGTGAATACATTGGAAGCTGTTCAGATGATGGATCTGTTGTTATTAACAGCCTTTTTACTGATGAGAGAATGCAATTTGATTATCATCGCCCCATGAAGGCGATTGCTCTTGATCCGGATTATGCAAAAAAAACGTCCAGAAGATTTGTTGCTGGTGGTTTAGCTGGACATTTATATCTTAATATGAAAAAATGGATAGGATATCGAGACCAGGTTTGTTTTGGGTGTCTGACATGTCTCCTATGGCAGTAGAATGAATAAATAGGTATTCAGAAACGGTTTTAGTTACTTAAATTATATGTCAATTTGCTTTCCAGGTTCTGCACTCTGGTGAAGGCCCAATTCATGCAGTGAAGTGGAGAACAAGTCTGATAGCTTGGGCTAATGATGCAGGTGTGAAAGTTTATGATACTGCTAATGATCAGCGCATCACCTTTATTGAGAGACCCCGAGGAAGCCCACGCCCTGAACTTTTGCTTCCTCACTTAGTTTGGCAGGTTAGTAGAAGATGAACACCCTGTTGGTAACATCCACATCCTCACTGTTTTTCCCTTTTATTTATATTATCTGCTACATTATTGGCTTTAGAGAGAGATGTAGCACCACTGTCGTAATAGAAGACTTCTTGCCATTGCTCTCTTCTCTCCCTCTTATCTAGGATGATATTCTCTTGGTAATTGGCTGGGGAACATCTGTGAAAATTGCATCAATAAAATCAAATCAAAATGAAGGCACGAACGGGACACATAGGCATCTTCCGATCTCCACTATGAACCAGGTGGATATTGTGGCTTCATTCCAAACTAGCTACTTCATTTCCGGTATTGCTCCCTTCGGTGATTCTTTGGTTGTTCTAGCTTATATTCCTGGTGAAGAAGATGGAGAGAAGGAATTCAGCAGCACTATACCATCACGTCAGGTATTTGTCTTCGCTCAGTCTAATACTCTAATCGTCTAAATGACTTGTATTAGGGAACCTGCACCCATTGAAACTTGGAGGCCCATTTCCATGCAGCTAAGTGGGTTGTTTCTGCTTCTTTTTTTTTCCCGTCTTGATGCATTTCTAATTTCACTTCTTGCTTCATGCACATGGGCATATTTGTTATGAATTTTTAACAAGATAAATTAGAAAATTAATTGTCATCTTTTATTCTGTCAATCACGATTGGAGGACAAATATTGAGGAAAAAGTTTCATGCTGCTTATAGGGACAACCAATAGGCATTTCTAATTTCACTTCTTGCTTCATGCACATGGGCATGTTTGTTATGAATTTTTAACAAGATAAATTAGAAAATTAATTGTCATCTTTTATTCTGTCAATCTCGATTGGAGGACAAATATTGAGGAAAAAGTTTCATGCTGCTTATAGGGACAACCAATAGGAGCGGTCGTTGTAGACATGTTAGCTTTCGGCAGTTATGCTTCTCCGCGAGATCAGGTTATCCAATTTTGAATGTTTAGACCCCTATTTCTAAGTAAAAGTTAGGTTGTGTTCTACATCCTAATAGTATGTGTTGGCTGCTTGTGTAATTTTACGAACTTTACTGTGGACTTCATCTCAATTCTCTTGTAAGATGTATTTTCATCCCGACGCTAAAGCATTGTGGGAGTGTACTAGTTAGAGGCCACATTCAGTTTTCTTGTTGAGATTGCCAAGATTGGGATGTTGTAATGGAGCACTGTCTGGGTTTTAGAAAAGTGCAGGTTGTTTCAGGTTTTAGTTTAGCCTTGCTTTGGGCTATTGGTAGGTTGAGGAGGTGGAGGTGACTCTTCTTTTGTTTTGTTAGGTATAGTTTGCTGGGATTAGGTTGGGGAGGTGATACTTAAGAAGGGTTTTGGAAAAATAATTTAATTTTTCCTTCGAAAAATTATACATAAAAAGTGTGCAAATGAGATGCGGAATTGGTTGATCATGTTCTTACTCCTTGTATGCTATCCATTGGGTGTGCTGAATGAAGTTTATTGAACTTTAGCATTGTTGAGTGGAGTACATGTCAGGAAGGCTTTGCATTTTATGTGGGTACTAGGGGTAGAAAGGAATTTGTGGTCTTTGATGGGGTGGACAGACCCCTGTTAAGATGAAATTAAATTCCTGTTTGTTGAGTCTAAAGTATAGGTTGGTCTCCTAGGATATTAATTTCTCAATTGAGGAATCATTTTGAGTCTTTTGTGAATTTCATACAATTGTTTCGGGGTACCGAATTTGCCTTAGGCCTGAGTCCCACATTAGGATAGGTGACTATTCATCATCTTTAAGGTTCTCAATTTTTAGGCGCTCTCCTGAATCATGAGGAATATTCAATTTCGTTTAGCTTCTCTCGTAGAAAATGTTAATTTTTTTGGGATTGTCTGAATTAGTCGTATTCCTTTCAAGGAAGTATTGCATGTAGTTTCATCGATTTATGATCCAAAAGCAGTGGTGGCTCTAGGAATATATGTGGAGTTGATATACAAGCTTTTATTCTCAAATTGTAGTCCAAAAAACTACACTGTTTAATATCTAATCTCGACTTCAACTAGATCAGCAAAAGTAATGTAGTGTATTGGTCTGTTCCAGATTCAATTGGTGTATGGAGTGATGAGGTGAGTTAGTTAGGATCTCAATTTTTTCCAGTGTGTTCCTTATTTTTCAAGGTTGTTCATGTCGCTATTAAATTGAATAATGTCATTATAACATCTTTGCCCTTTGTCACGTGAAAGTATTCAATTGACCACCCTCAGCTTCATGTGGAGGCACAAGTGATTCAGAGCTGTCTAATTTTAATTGTCTTTTGTATTTGTTTGGTTCTATAATTATATTAGCCTCTTCTTCCTATTGGTTTTCTTCATTTGTTTCATGCTGTTTATAATCCATCCTTAATTACTGTTAATCATGGACTTTCTGTTTTCTTAGTGTTGCTTTAATGACCTTTTACGGTTTAGTTTCTGGTCTTTAACCCGCCAAAAATATAATAGAAGATTCACACCAAATTGTATATCATGTATATAGTTAGGTTGGTGACAGTAGGTTGTGCTCCCAATATATGCTAGTGAGAAAGCCGCGATAAGTTTTAGTTTTGTGAATTTCTTTTAAGCAGGGAAATGCTCAGAGACCAGAGGTGCGTGTAGTCACCTGGAACAACGATGAGCTTGCAACAGATGCGCTACCTGTCCACGGGTTTGAGCATTACAAGGCAAAGGACTATTCTCTTGCTCATGCTCCATTCTCAGGTAAAATAATAGTAGAATCTGTTGATTTGCACAAAACAGCTGTAATACTTGTGCATTTCTTTGTAGGTAGCAGCTATGCAGGTGGTCAGTGGGCTGCTGGTGATGAGCCATTATACTATATTGTCTCCCCAAAGGATGTCGTTATTGCAAAACCTAGGTCAGTATCGATTGTTATCCCCTTCTTAGTTTCTAGTAAATGTGATTTTTCACTTTTTCTGGATTGATTTTATCAGTTGGTATGCAATCTTTTGATTCTTATTCGTGAAGTAAGGAAAATGTTTATTTGCACTTGGGAATTCCATAGTCACTTATTGTTTCCCAGTTAGTTTACTTCATGATATGGTGAAATGTGGATATTAGTATGGGAAATTGGTATACTATCTTTTGATTCTTATTCGTGAAGTGAGGAGTATATTTATTTGCACTTGGGAAATCTATTGGGGGGGGGAGAGAGAGTCCCCTCATTGGCTCAGTGGGTTGGAGGTGATAGAACCTCCATTGCAAACCCTAGGGCCAGACCCGAGCTTGCAGATCTTGAGGGAATTTGTATCATGGAGCTGTCAGGCGGTGGGTATGATACGTGCTTCGAGATGTCAGATGTCTTGATAGGACCCCATCTCTCTATGATTGGTGAAGGTGGAGCTCCCATTGTATAGGGCAAGCAGTAACAGCCCCATTGTGATGGACAAGAAAGAGAGAAGGGGAGAGAGGCACACACAAACTTGATTCCGGCGACTAGTACATTAACATTCCGCATCATCTTGATAGCACCCCCTCTCTCTATGATCGGTGATGGTGGAGCTCCCATTGTAAAGGGCAAGCCGTAACAGCCCCATTGCTCTAGTCTTCACACCACAAGCCTCCTTTGGTTCCGAGCAAATTACCTAGGCTCTACTCCCAACCCAGTTTGTTGTTGGGATCTCATTAAGTATCTGCTGTATACTTGAAGGCTCCATGGAGGGGTCCCTTGCATTAGGAGATAGAGGGACATGAGGATTTATACCGGCGGGTCATGGGCCCCCTGGTTCATGCCCCGTGGCGAGGGCCTTTCGTATACCCTTCCTATGTATCATCCTTATTGGCTATATCAAACTGAAACAAAACTCAGCTGCTTTAGAAGAAAAAATTCTTTATTTTAGGTGCTTACAAAATATAGTGATTAAGTTGAGGTCAAAAAATTCTTACTTTTACGAGTTTTAATGCCCAAGGTATTGTAATTGCTTTTTAGTCGTCTTGATAGAGAAATTATGGGATTTAAAAGGTTAATTTGGATTCCTTTACTAATTGCAATGTTTAGTTGCATCCGTCTTGCCTACTTTCCCGGATAATCTGAAGCTTGCTATATCTTGTTGATTTTTAGGGATGCAGAAGATCATATTTCCTGGCTTCTTCAGCATGGATGGCATGAAAAAGCTTTAGCAGCAGTTGAAGCTGGACAGGGGCGGAGTGAACTTCTTGATGAGGTACTTTTGTTTTGTGATTTGTTTGTCTGTTTGTGTCTTACTACATCCTTAGAAGTAATTGGTGGGTTACATCTTTTTGTTTGTTCTCATGCTCATATATCAAAGAATGTCGGTGTAAAATTATTATGTTTTGGTTTCCTCTTTTTTCATCGGAAAAGCATTATATAGTGACCTAAAGTTCTTTCAATTTTCTTAAATTCTGACTATAAACTATTTCTATATTGTCACTTTCACTAAATTTGGGTTACTTCTTGATCACCCAATTGATGCCTGAAATATATGCCATTCATCATCTGGTTCATAAGGGATATTGGTTCATTGAAGCCTATAGGGATATAGGTTTATCTGGGATATGGGTTCAATTGCAGCCTTTGGAGTTCATAAGAACATCTCCAGTGCTTTGTGTTAGAATGGCCATGCCAAAGCCAGATTTTGTTATGCTACAGTATCAAGATGCTATATTTGGCAACGTTGCTCTAGTGATGCTAATGCGGTGTCTTCTATGTTGTGCCAAACCAAGACCATGAACCAAGCACACACAAACACAAACCAGATTGAGAGAGAAAATTTCCACTATTCAGACAATAGGTTACAAAAAACTCTCACCGAGGAGGAGCACCACATGCCAGAGGTCAATACAACTCACACACTCTCACACCTCTGGTTCTCTCCCTCCGTCTCACCCTCACAGCTCACACACTCACAGATTTCTACCACACCCAAATGGCTGAGCAACATGGCTATTTATAAGCTCCCATGGAGCTTTCTACACCCTTCCCTCATTAAGAGAAGTAGATGGTAATTGGGGAGCTGCATTAACCATGCTAGTTGGTTGGTGGGAGTTGAGATTCTTGAGCCAAAGTACAACAAATCTCCACCTTGGCAAAAAATCCACGACTTGACACTACCCCGATTCAGAGAACTACCAATAACCGCACTCCACCTCAATAGGGGTGCCCGCGGTATCGTACGCCCTTCACCGTTGGGCGTCCGCACCCCCAACCAAGGTGCTGTGCAAAGATCATCACTTTGCTGGTTGTAACTCCACCTCCTTAAAACCTGCATGCATACTTCCAGAGGTGTATCCGTCACAAACAAGTCCTGGAGCAAATGAGACTCGTATGGTTGTCGTCGTGGTTGCCGGTGCTGTACAACACTTTAAACACAACCTTGTCTCAGTGCTCTGAGCTCCCCGATAAACTTCTTGGAGCCCCCGCATACCATTTGTAGCTACTGTCTCGGCTTGAGAATCGCCTTGGGCCCTGTGACTTCTCTTGTGCCTATTTCGTGTGCGTCGTTGCGACCTCCTTGCTCCTTATCTACCCTGCCCCCCTCCTGTACTGTTTGACCTGCGTCTGACAGTAGCTCCACCTGGCAAAACACTCCCTTCCAACCTGTACAGCTGACCAATTTTCTTTCCTTGGAGCTCTCCACTGTCTCCCCTAGAAACTCTTGGCGCTTCCTCACTTGCCAGGAAATTGCAGCCTTTTGAGTCCAGCATTCCGAGAGAAATTACGTTCTTCTTCAGTCCTGGAACATGTCGGACATTTGTGAGCTTCACCCTTCTCCCATCTGACATACGAAACCAGACTGTCCCTTTGCGCCATTCTGACAACCCCTCCATCGTATGCCTCGTAACTTGCGAAACTCCTCCTGTCAGCGCACATGTGAGCACCCTGAGTCTAACACCCAGTCTGATCTCTCGATCTCCATGCCTGCTGTAGTGACTAGGAAAGCCTTTTCTTGATCCTCAAGATCCGAGACGGTCGCTGCCTCTGGTCCTTCCCATTTTCTGCTTTGTTCTTGGGGAAATTCCACCTGATGTGCCCCTCCTGGCCACAACCATAGTAGCTAAACGTGCGACCCCTGGATGCAGATCTCCTTCTGATTGGAACTTCCGCCAGCCCTTCCTTGACTTCTACCCCTCCCCTTGCCCACAAGGGCCTGCGTGCCATTGTGGATGGTTGTGCCCATCTCCTTCCTCCTTGCCTCTTCGTTGAATAGCACATCCTTGACCATGCTCATGGTCAACTTCCCATTTGGTGCCGAATTGCTGAGAGAAACCATCAGTGTCTCCCAATCGTCAGGCAAAGAACTGAGCAAGCCAAGATGTTTATAGGGCCCATATTCTTCCTCTCTGATGAACTGAGTCAGAAAGTATAGAAAAACACTGCTAATCCTAGGTGAATGATAAATCATAATTGTAGTAAGAAATATAGGAGTGGAGGAAAGCTACCCTCTCCAAGAAATCATCGAGCTCTGTCTTTATGAAGCCAAGGCCTCCGTAGCTGCATGCAGAAGGGGTTGGCTGCAGCACATCATGAGGGGCGGCTTTTCTTGCTTCATGAGAGCCTTCGTGAATCAGAACTCCACAGATGTACTTGACAGTGTGCTGCAACCACGAAAAAAAAATTCAGTTTGGTTGCTAAAATCCCACTTGATATTAAAATAACACGACAATCTCCACCTGGTTTTAAGACCATCTCCCAAGTCTCCCTCCACTGGTTTGTAGTCTGGAAGGAAGCCTGCAGTAGAAGCATTTCGTCTTCACCCCTGTCATCTTAATGGTTTTTTTCAAAAACAGATTAGTCTATATTGTGACAAGAGGCTATAAAAGCCCGAAATTGGTCAAATAAAATTTGCAATGTAACACTGAGAAATTGGTTAAAATCACACATTTAAGTTCCACCAAAAAAAAAAACCCCGTAAAAGCCAAACCAAACCAACAATTTAAAAGCCATAAAAAAATAAGTTCCACAATAAGTTGGGGAGCTGCATTAACCAGGCTAGTTGGTTGGTGGGAGTTGGGATTTGTAGTAGGCCGAACCTGACGGCTCGAACCCCGCATCTGAGAAGCTCGGACCGAGGTTAGAGTCGAGACGGGTGGCCGTGCTTAATCCCTGGCTCGGCTATAACCGGGGTATGGCAATGAACGATGATGCGTCCACCTCACAACCCGCTCAAGGAGATAATCGTCAAGCTCGGCTACCCTCAAGGCCAGTGACTCCGTCATCTATTTTCCCCTACAAATCACCTACCCTCAAGCTCGGCCAACCATGATGCCGCGTGTCTCCCCACGTGCTGAAGCAGTTATGCCAAGAGATAATGATGGGCACACGTGGGGGTGCCAGCTCACACCAAAACGATTACCACATCTCATCGGTGACGTCACGATGACGTCAGCCGACCCGTGCAAGGCACATGCCCGTACTTGGAGAGCAAGTCAAGCAGACTCTAAATACCAAATGATAGCAACCCTGAGAGATACATGCTTCTACACACTTAAACCCTAGTCTCTTGCTTTACTCTCTGCACATTCTCATCCTCTCGCCGGAGGGCCTTGCCGGGCAACCCCGGCCAGGTCTTAGTCGTGCGTTCACTGTGCAGGTTAGGACGAGAAGGCTAGGCAACCCTTGAACCAACGGAGGAGGAACTCGAATCAAGGATCAACGGGCCACACAGGATTCTTGAGCCAAAATACAACATTCTATTCTTCCCACAAAAATATCAAAAGAACATGAAAGATAGAAAAAGAGTAGGTGTGGAAAATGGCCTTGGCCATTTGTGCCACGTAGGCTTCCCCTCCCATCTTCAGCTACCAAATCCCCTCCCATTTGGTTAACTACCAAATCATGGATACCAATCTTGATTTCTAAAAGAAAAGTGTCAGAGAAATTGGCGCCCATGGGAGCCCATACCTCCGGCCATGGAGATGCTGGATTTGTTAAAAAAATTTCAGATTTTCTCCAGAAATTTTCACGTACCTCTGCCGGAGAAATTAGCCTATAAATCTCTGCCGGAGAGAGATTCAGAGCGTTGGAGAGAGATTGGTGTGTGCGTGAAAGAGAGAGAGAAGGAACCTAAAATCCTGGTTAGAAGGTGGTTAAACAATAGTTGTATATACAAAATTAATTGATATTTCAAAAGTTAGTTAAAAAAAAGGTAAAAGTTAGTTTAAAAAAAGGTTGAGGAAGGGTGCCAAATTTTGGCTCCCCCACCACTGGAGCAGTTTGGCCAGATGTGGGTGCCCAAAACACTGTAGCATTGGCAATTTGGCTTTGGCACCCACAAAAATGGCACCCACCATTGGAGATGCTCTTATAGCTTGTCTAGCTTGTCAGTGGAGATGCTCCTACAGTATGTTCTATTATGGTGTCATTAAGGAATTTTGATCTGGTTTGTGCATTATCCATTCAGGTGGGCTCAAGATATCTGGATCATTTGATTGTGGAAAGGAAGTATGCTGAAGCGGCATCTTTATGTCCCAAATTGCTTCAAGGATCTGCTTCGGCATGGGAGAGGTACTAAATACATGAATCATCTTACATTTCTTCTGTATTTTATTTTTAATAACTGGAGGTGGGTGTTTCTCACAGATGGGTTTTCCACTTTGCTCATCTTCGTCAACTTCCTGTACTCGTCCCATACATACCAACTGAGAACCCAAGGTTACGTGATACTGCTTATGAGGTACGCAAGTTACAACAGTTCCTTTAAACTTAATTTGGTACTTGATATGCAATTTGGGCTTGCTAAAGTGAGAATAAGGGTCTCAGTGCGTTTATTATTGCACAGGTTGCTCTTGTTGCTCTGGCAACAAATCCATCTTTCCACAAGGATCTCTTGTCAACTGTCAAATCTTGGCCATCTGCACTATATTCTACCTTGCCTGTTATCTCAGCTATAGAACCTCAGCTTAATACTTCATCCGTGACTGATGTGCTTAAAGAGGTTAATATGATCAACCTCCCATTGATATATGTGGATTTAAGTTATTGTGTCTTTTCCCATTCAGCATTGCTTTACCTTGTCAGGCACTGGCAGAGTTGTACGTAATTGATGGGCAATACGAAAATGCTTTTTCACTATATGCTGATGTAAGTGCTCTGTATATGGATTCAATGCGAAATTTTGCTCATACAACAACCTAGCCACTGCTCAAACATGATGCACTCACTGGATGCACCATGAATCAGCTCTGGTTGTCCTCTTTATATCGAAACATTGCGTTGGGTGATTCCTTATCAGTCATTTTGTTTTATTCTTCAGCTTATGAAGCCAGATGTGTTTGACTTCATCGAGAAACATGACTTACATAATGCAATTCGTGAAAAGGTATGTTTCAGTACCATATTATGTAAAAATGTTGCTTATCACAGGCATGCTAAATTGCTGTTCCCAGAGTGCTTCTGCTTCTGGTTATTGAAAGTTGTTACTTAGTGCAAAAACAGAGAAAAGGGAAAGACAACACTGCTTTTTCATTATCCCAAATTTTCACATTATGATTATTGTTTGCACCTCGGATGATTCTATGAATCTTCTGTTATCAATTTGCAGGCTGTCCAATTGATGATGATAGATTGCAAACGTGCGGTACCGTTGTTGACCCAGCAAAGGGACTTAATCACTCCATCTGAAGTTGTTTCACAACTTTTGGCTGCGGGGGATATGTGTAATTCAAGATACTATTTACATCTATATCTGCATTCTCTTTTTGAAGCTAACCCACATGCTGGAAGGGACCTCCATGATATGCAGGTATATGGAAAGAGAGTTTGATTATATTCGTATGACTGTTCAATTTTATGTTTGTTAATCTCTGGATTGTCTGGCATACTGAGTAGAAGAGGGTCATCACTAGTTTCCCATACCTCTTCGGCATGGTGTCAAAATGGCGTGAAGTAATAAGAAGAGTTACTTAAGAAACATAGTCATCAAATGTTCTCATCGGAATCACTATTTTATATTATGTTGTACAAAGATCTAACATTTCTGTGCCATTATTGACTGACTGTTCTAGGTGGAGCTTTATGCAGACTTCGATCCAAAAATGTTGCTTCCGTTTCTTCGCAGTAGTCAACACTATACACTTGAGAAGGTTGGTGCAGTCTGTGGCATTATGAATTAAGCTCCATGCAATATTTTTATGCTTCCTCAATAAGCCCTGCACAACCCTGCTATCTCCTCTCAGGCGTATGAAATTTGCGTCAAAAGGGATCTTTTGCTAGAGCAAGTTTTCATCCTGGGGAGAATGGGAAATTCGAAACAAGCTCTTGCAGTCATCATAAATAAATTAGGGGATATTGCAGAGGTACCTGCCATTTTGTCTATGGAATTTTATCCGTATTTTATTTTAATTTTGTTGGTGATGGGATAACACTTTGTACAGGCCATAGAATTTGTAAGTATGCAGCATGATGACGACCTTTGGGAAGAGTTGATAAACCAGTGTCTCCATAAGCCTGAAATGGTACTTTGTTGGATTCATTTTGCTGATCAAATGCTCTTCAAAACACAATCTGTAGGCACATCAGGTGCTCCTTTTTGAAACTCATGAAGCATATTTCTGCTGATTGGCAGGTAGGAGTGTTGCTGGAGCACACTGTTGGCCATCTTGATCCTCTCTACATTGTAAATATGGTTCCCAATGGCTTGGAGATACCTCGGTTAGTGTGATTGCAATATAGTTTTTATGTAACCTCAATCTGTTCTCGTTAGGGGTTGTTTTGTTTCCTAGTGTCAACAGTTGGTGTTTTATCACACGGTTCCTTCTTGTTGAGTTCTCCTCATGGTTGAAAGAGACTGTTTCAATAGAAGGTCGATAACTTGTTAAAGGGCATGGTTGTCACATCGCTGGAACTTGGAAGCAACTATAAGACAGTAACCCACCTGCTGCGCTATCTATCAGTGATGGGTCAGTTTGAAATTGGCTTCTGATGTATTCACAGTTGGTACTCTGCATACTTATTGCCCGCGTGACTGCTTTATGTCTTAGGAGCTTGATCAGTAAACATTTGATGCTAATAATCTGATATTGTCATCCTGGTGTTGGTTGCAAACATTGTGTACATTTCATAGGTATTTGTTCCTTTTTACTGCTATTGTGAAAAGGTTGGGACGGACAAGTCTCAAACCCCTGGTGATATTGAAGGACAAGTGTCATACCTGAATAGGCACTGACGCATGACCTGAAAGCACACATTTTTTTGCCGCGTTAACTGAGGCCTATTATATTTGGAAGAGGTCGTATTGATGGAGGATAAAGGAAATGGATATAGTGTAAGCGCATGGAAGCAAACCTCCAACTGGCAACAATTCCAAATTTGACAAACACACTGTTAATGCTGTGGCGTTGTGAGCTCCTGTGACTAGTATCTAGGCCTGTTGGTGGTGGTTTTGCAGATCAAGTCCACTCTTAAAATTATACCAAGTTTATAGAATTGTGCCTTCATTAGATTTGTGATTCCTTGTTTTTTCCTTTTTCTGTACTTTTTTGTTTGAATTTTTTTATGCTCCCCTACCCGTAGGGTGGTTGTTCCGATTCTGTTTATAAACTCTCATTCACTCCTTTGTGATAATTTCTTGCCTTGGTTATGAACACATTGTAGTTCTTTTAGTCTTTATGTTTCATGGGAGTAACGAATCAATCCAATTTCCTTAACCTCTCCATCTTCTGAACTAGTACTGGACCTGTATTTGATATAAAATTCCTTTTCAGGCTGAGGGATCGTCTTGTCAAAATCATAACGGACTACAGGACAGAAACTTCTCTCAGACATGGATGTAATGATATTTTAAAGGTACACGCATGTATGTATGATTCCTCCTCTCTTTCCTCTCTTTATTTCCGATGGTTGACGATTTGGAGTAACTGGAAAAATGGCAGGCAGATTGTGTTAACCTTCTAGTCAAATATTACAAAGAAGCAAGGCATGCAATTTACTTAACCGACGAAGAAGACGAAGCGCGTGCCAAAAGGGACGACAATATGGCTTCTAAGTCAAATGAGCATTCACCCAATATGAGAACTACGGAGGTTAAGTCAAAGACAAGGGGAGGGGGAAGGTGTTGCATTTGTTTCGATCCCTTCTCTATACAGAACGTATCTATAGTCGCGTTCTTTTGTTGTCATGCCTATCACACGACTTGTCTTTCGGATTCTACCAATTCGGTTAGTAGCAAAAAAGGGAAAAGCCCCGCCTCTGGAAGTGCGTTGTCGTATTACGAGTATGGTAATGGCGATGTTGATGACGAAGAGGATGACGATGATACTGCCTCAGGGGGGCTGCGGATGCGTTGTATCTTGTGTACTACTGCTGCTGGTTGAGTATGAGGTGCATGTGTGGTATAATTTTTTTACCTTTTGTTGTATTAGCTTGTAATAGCTTCTTCTTGTGTTTCTGTTGCCGCTTTTCTTGTGTTTCCTTTTATTTTTTCTTGGCGAGTAGTAGCTTTTTACAAATTTAGGTGGGTGAGTTGATTATTTTTGTAAGAGAGAGAGAGAGAGAGAGAGAGAGAGAGAGAGAGAGAGAGAGAGAGAGAGAGAGAGAGAGAGAGAGAGAGAGAGTTCATGCGTTCTATACTTCTATTGTAATATGGTACTCGTTGAAATGTAAATGGAGTATTACGGTTGCAGTCTTCTCGTTGCGTGCTAATGTGAAATATTCCAAATTAAAAAAAGGCTGGTCCACGACGCAGATTTAATTGTAGCCAATTTGTTGAAATTAGATCGGTTGAAGGCAAAACCTTAGTGGCTTCCTTCCAAGAAGACCCTAACCGTAACCTTCAAATTTTCTGTTCCGTCAGCCATGGTGGGGGAGAAATAGCTTCCCCAATCTTTGTTTATACAGGAGATGCGGCTAGTATTACTCCAGAAGAGAAACTTATTCACGGCGGAGCCGTTAACAAGTTTTTCACGAATTCGTCTAATCACAGTTGTCTATTTTTGAAATCAATGGTTGAGATTGCTTTTCAATTTTGGCCGGTAAAAAATATTTTTTACCCGTCAAAATTGGTTTTAATTCGGACCGTTCAAAAACACTTCGGCCGCATGTGATTGGGCTTCATAAACCCATTTTCACGGAATCCTCTGTTAAAAAAGATAGGGGAATTTTTAGGCCGGCCTCAAAAAGTAGGTTCGGACTTAATTTAGTATTGACAAAAATATTTCTTCTTTAATTCAGTCATTTTTCTTGACTTTTCATGCATTTGTACTATTTTGCTCATTCTTCTTAACTTTTTGTGTATATGTCCATTTTTAGTAAAATTTATATTTTTAGAATCAACTCCTGACCTATATTATTTTGGACAAAAATACCCTTAGCTATGTGAATTGGCTATGAGAATTGCCAATTCTCATAGCCAGTTAACATAATATTTCGGACAAAAATATTCCCGCCAGTTCACATAGTCCGAGTTAACATATTATTTTGGATAAAAATACCTCTGAACTATGGCTATGAGAACTATATTTTTAGAATCAATTCCTGAATCATATTATTTCTGACAAAAATAGCATTGGCTATGTGAACTGAGCTATGAGAACTAGCTATGTGAATTGTCAATTCTCATATTCAGTTCTATGAGAACTGCCAGTTTTCATAGTCAGTTCTATGAGAATTGGCTACGAGAAGTGACTGTTCTCATAAAAAATTAGCTTTGTGAACTGGACTATATGAACTGGTTATATGAACTGAAAAATACACAGTTCACATAGTCTTACCACACACTAAAATACACAGTTCTCATAAAAAATATATAGTTCTCATAGAAAATACACGGTTCTAATAGACAGTTTTCATGGATAATACACAGTTCTCATAAAAAATATGTAGTTCTCATAAAAAATACACAGTTCTCAAGAAAATACACAATTCTCATAGAAAAATACACCGTTCTCATAGAAAAATACATAGTCCTTATAGATAGTTCTCATGAATAATACACAGTTCTCATAGCAAATACATAGCTCTCATAAAAAATACACACACAAACAAAACTTCTAACCTTGAAATTAGTGAGAGAGTAAAGTCCTAACCTTGAAATTAAATTACAGCAGCCATATTACAGTGTAATCCACCTACATAATTTCCCTGGCCAATGCATGTTTTTTGTGTGACTCATTTGAATACGTGTATGAATATCAAAACTTCTTCTCTTCTTTTTCCTTTCTGACATGTACGTACGAGTTCATTGCCCAAAGGTCATCAACACTTGAAAGAGAGAGATGCATTTTCTCTTTAGTAAAAGTTCTTGAACAGAATCGTAACTCTAAATTCCACTCCAAAGTACAGACATGCATACATCTGTATAGATACAGAGAGATGTTTGACTATCTGGCTCGCGTATGGGAACATTCCCGTACGCAACGATGAAGGGATAGATTTCGATGGGAACATTCCCAAGGAAATATGTTCCCTCGCCGAAAGGAAAGACGAAAGGCATGCTCAGCCTATTAAAAGAAGAAGTAATTTCAATAAACTTGAAAGATGAGGTAGATCCCCGAATGGTTCAAATTGGTTCAACGCAATCCCCAGAGGAGCATTGCTCTTGGTTAGACATGCTCGAAAAATTTATCAACGTCTTGGCATGGTTTTACTAAGACACGCCTGGCATTGATCCTGAGATAAAGAAGCATCGAACGGTATAAGAATTCTTTCCGGTCCTACTTGTGTGGTGCTTTTAATTTGTACCTTTTATCTTCTCAATTGATAGTTAATTTTGGCTTTTTTGGTTTCAGGTTATTCTATATGGTATCATGGTCTTATCGTTGGATGTGGAAAAAGAAAGAAGCTATCTTTTGCTTTCATGTGAAATCAATCATAAATATTGAAGTAACTAGATTCATGCATGAGTTGTAGGGTGAAAATTTAGCATCATATTTTTGTACCTATGTAGTGTGTTCTATTTTGTGCTCTTTACTATCGTGCTGCACTAAATGATGGAGTACTACATACATGGTAAAACGAAAGGGGTTTCACTTGAGCTTCAAATCATGACAACTTGTTGCTTGCTTATTTTACTTTTTACGAGTACATCACTGTAAGGAAATGAAGCAATGGGTGCCATGCATATGTAGTGATCCCAGAATTTCAAAATAGCACCTGAACTTTCACCCAAATGTCACATAAACACCTGAACTTGAGTTTATTTCAATTAAACACCTATACTTACAAAACCCTCAAATTTAGGCACCTGCCGTTTTCTTCCGTTCAATTTATGGTGACGTGGCTTTTCTCTCTGTTAAATGCCCAATGCCACACAACAGCAGCCCAAAAAAGTTGCAGACAATCAAAATCCTCTTCTCCCCAAATCAAAACCCTATTCTCCCTAATACCCACCGAGCACTGATCGACCACTGTATCTCCCCCTTCCCGTCTCTCTCTCTCTCTCTCTCCTCTCCTCCTCGGTCGGATAATACGCCGGCGCAGGCTGTATATTTAACAAACTAAATGATGTAACAGTAGAAGATTGAAAAGGAATTTACAAACCCTCGTCCCGTTTTTCTCCTTTTTACCTTTTATTACAGCAACCACCCTCCCATGGCCATGCTATCCACCACTGGGAGTCTATTTTATTCCCAATACCATACTTTTAGCCGTTAGCCTGGTATCCATCCGACCAATCGGACTCCGCCCATGCGCCACCGGCGGCCACCATAAGCCCCACCGGAAAAGCCTTCACTGACGCGAAGGTGAGAAGGCTCCAGCTGATGACGACCAACATGGAAGCATTTCACGATCCCATGTACCACTCCACCATCGTCTCCCGCCTTGCCTCGCCGTTCTCCCACCGATCCGAATGCTCAATTCATGATTGATTTTCTGTCCCCAGCGATGCTCTCTCTCCTCTTTAACAAAAAGTCTTCAAAAAATTGATAAGGATTCACCCATGGGTGAGGACGAGAAGGATAAAAGATCGGGGAAGAGAGAGAAGGGGGGAGGAGAGAGAAACAGTTGTAGTGTGGTGGTGGCAAATTGCTTCCCCCCCGGACACCCCTCCCTTTTCCCGAACTACCCCGCCTCTCTCTCTCTCTCCCTTTTCTTTCTTTCTTTCTTTCTTTACAGTTTGCTTCTTTTTTTTTTTTTTTCCTTTTCTTTCTAGTTTACTTTTTTTTTTTCATTTTATTTCCTTTTCTTTCTTTTCAGTTTGAATTTTTTTTTCTTTTTATTTTTCTCTTTAATAATAGGTTCAAGTCTAATTCTAGGCTTTGTAAAGTAATTGAGAGAAAAAAAAAGTGTTTCAATTGATCATGTTTATCCGACTGTTTTATTTTTATTTTTTTGTCCTTTATAGATTAAAAAATTTAGTTACAAAAATAAGTGTTTTAATTTTCAATCCGTTTGAACCGGTACAAAGATGTTATTTTTCTGATCATTTCATCCTAAATGGTTGTAGTAAATTTTTGGCTCTAAGGCCCTTCAACGAGCATCGTAAAACTCCTTATTTAGTTTTAGAGCTCTTAAGGTGCCCATTGAAAGACCTTGGAGCCAAAAATTTATTATGACCATTTAGGATGAAATGATCAGAAAAATAACATCTTTGTACCGGTTCAAACGGATTGAAAATTGAAACACTTAACCCATGCTGAGATTAACAGCTTTTTCCCAGACGGTTATTAGGATTTTCTAGTAACACCAGGTGGACGGCTCGTGCTAGAACGAGGATTTTCGTGCCCGTTGTTTTGAAGCAACATACTAGTGAATCAGTTAAGAGGATCTATGCTAAATAACGGTTAACAAATTTATTAAATTGTACTATAGTTAAAAAAAAAATCCTAAATATAACATTTGTATTCTGGATTAGTATGTCGTTTGCAAAATACATTTCGTTTGTGATTGGAACTGTACGTCTATTTTTTCAGGCATGTTGAGCATATCATGTGTACATGCAAACAATATATTAAGCGGACATTGAAAAACATATTTTTTTGGAAAGGCGACATTGAAAAATATATGATTGCGACACATTTGTCTTATAGTTTATTCTCTAAATCACATTATCCATCCATTTTTTAAAATTAAATGGTATCTGACCATATGGCTACCAATATGTAATCAATTTGATTTCTTGCATGAATGATCTACTCACCATTCTTGACAAAATTAATGAACGGTTCAGATAACCAACATACATAATAGAGGGTCCACAACCGAAAGCACTACGGGAGTGTTATCCTTTGGGGCATTACGGGAACCCCAAGACCACTATGTGGATCGCCTTATACAAAATCACATCTCATTCCATTTCTAATTAGCTACAACTACAATATGAAAAATCACTAGGTTTTTAATTTTTTTTAAAGATTTAAATTGTTATTTAATTCTACAGGATCTCATTGCTTGAATACTTTGGTGGCAACGAAAACTGATCCACAATGGTTGATAGAGCAAAAAAGGTGGAGATTAATCATTGAAGGATGGCTCAAAACATACTATGTTGATCTTCATGCTTTGACATAGTAGAGCCCAAACTGGGTGTACCCAACTTATGTATTTTGTGGCTTTTGTTATATTAATTTTTAGTTTTTGTTATGCATAATTATGGTTCTAGTACGACTTTAAATATGTCCCATTTTTAATCAATCAATCTATATATATATATATATATATACTATAAACAAATGTGTTTTTCCATCAAAACCATTCAAATCCTCAATCCTAATTTTTTAGATTTTTTATTTTGAGACAGAGAGAGAGAGACATGGAGAGGGGGTGTGAATATGGAGGAAAAATCATTCCATGCCCCTGGAGCACCGCCACTTTTGCCTGAAACTCATTCCCCACCACATATATGTGTTACAATTAGGGGTGAACATGGTTCGGATTGGTTCGATTTTATAATAAACCAAGAACCAAACCAATACTTACGGATTATGAATTTAGAGAACCAAACCAACCCACAAAAGGCATAGAACCAAACCAATCCAAACCATTAAAGTACGGTTCGGTTTTGGTTTTTAATCCACGGTTTGTTTTGAATTAAGCTATCATTTTCAAAAAATATTTAAAGTACTTAAAGTTACGATGATAAATTAAAAGAAAACTCATACTAAAATCAATTTCATTCAAATTATCAAAATACACTAACATCAACCAACTAATTAAAAGTGGAATACCACAATTGCCTCAAGTCTTGGTAGTGAAGTAATTATAGGAATAGAATTTAGAGAAATTTAGGAATTGGGCAGTGTAAGTTGACTGATCTGGTGATCCCATGTGCTTTTGTGTATAATAAATTAATAATCATAGGAAATTAGGAATGAGTTGTGATATATAGAAGTTTAATCTAAATTATCTTGGCAAAGAAGAAAAACTAAATATTGCGGTGAATTTAATAGGATTAATAATCAGAAAAGTAGTTGACTAAGACTCTCATATTTATTTGGTGAATCATAATTAAATTATATGTATATACGGTTCAGATCGGTTTAGAACCATAACCGTAAACGTGAATCCACAAACCAAACCATATAACGCGGTTTCTAATCTTTTTAAACCATGACCAAACCATACTACTAAAAACCCTAACCAAACCTTTTATTTTGGATTGGTTTGGACTGGATTCGCGGTTTGACGGATTTTTTGCTCATCCCTTGGTACAATGCATAGAATGGGAGTAATGCTAGCCTACAATAAACACGGAATTGGAAAAAAATATTAAATTATCTTTTTTATCAATTAGCCAGTGGCGGAGCCAGAATTTTGGCCCGAGGGGGGGCGGACATAAAAGAAGTATTTTCATGCACAAATGTACTCAATATATGGTGTAGCTTTGTGTTACGTTAATATATCAGAAAACATACCTACCGATATCCGTTGGTGCTGATTTTTTACAGAACCCCATAAAAAATTATTTTAAAATTTATGGGCATTTTTTTGTATATTGCGGGGACTGAAGTGGGTCCCACGCGACGTGCGGTGGACTTGTGTGGTGGAGCCGCGCGGTGGTCCTAGACTTCTTGTTATGGATATGGCCATTGCATCGTGTGTGCGAGGCATGCAGCATATGCTGCTGTGGTGCCTTCCGATAATGCTAGGGTGAAGGGACCATGCTTTACAATTTGGGGATGGTTTGGGATTCAAAAGCAAAAAGTAAAGATACTTTCTACTTTCCGCCAAGGCCAGACATAAAACGTCTGCCTTGTTTGTGAGGGTTCTCAAATATCTCACCACAACAATTTAGGTGGTCATCCTTACGTGCGCGTGCGCTTGACTTGTACGTATCTCTTTTTATGAATTTCCCCCCCCAAAGATTGTATTATTACCTTAGTAGATGGCTACAGGTAGGCATGTCAATAGGCCGGATCCGACAGATCCGGATCCTGATTCGAATCTGATAAGACCCGGATTCGATCCGAATTCGATAATGGTAATCTGAATTAGAATCCTATCGGATCAACGTTATCGGATTCGGATCGGATCGGATCGGATCTGGTTCATTGACAGACCTAACTACAAGACCACGGGGCCAAAAGGTTTTTTTTTTTTCTTTTTTTTGGATCAGCCTGGGCTAGAAGGTCTTGCCTTGTATCCTTGTAAGTTATTTTTTCTAAACTCGGTCAATCTCTTCCATTGCTTGCTTACACACCTATGTAACATGTAACTTTTGGTCCTGATCACTCATATTTTGGTCGCATAAAAATTTAATGTATTTTTTGTTTATAAGAGTTCGATTCCGAGTTCCAACAAGGTATGTTGATCCCATTTTCCATACGGTTACATACATTGGATGAGTTATAAGTTCCAGGTCTAAAGCCCTTGAATATGGATACTTTATAAGTTTATAAACATAGCATTCCCATTAAGCAATGCAATGAGGATAACATTGATGGGTATTTTGAGTAGAAGCAAAATGTCTGAAAACAATCACGTGATTGTGTATGAATAGAGAATATATATGGACCAACAATGATGATTAATGTGAATTGCTAGCTCCTATTGTCAATCATCTAATCTTTCAACAACTAGCTATAGGGATGATATGATAAAAAAAGCGGTAAATCTGGTCACACAGATAATCTGTACACAAATTGTGCACAGATTTTGTTGTGGGGCCCACCACGGGTCCCACACAAATGATCCGAGCCGTTCATTAGATGTAAAATATTTTTCCAAGGGTCCCCGTAAAAAATCAGCTCAATCTAATACCTATAGGTGCTCGATCCAATCATCTAAATTTTCATTCAGCCGAAAATCTGAATGAAAATTTAGATGATTGGATCGAGCACCTATAGGTATTAGATTGAGCTTATTTTTTATGGGGACCCTTGAAAAAATGTTTTACATCTAATGAACGGCTTGGATCGTTTGTGTGGAACCCGTGGTGGGTCCCACAATAAAATCTGTGCACAATCTATGCACAAATGTATGTGTGGTTAGCAGGGTTCTAAAAAAAAGGGGGTAAATTCATGGACACTCTAGCAGATACATCTTTCGCATATATATGACAATAAATATCTGTAATTTCTATGTGCATTCTCCAACATCTCATATTGGCAATTATCTGTCCAAAAGTAATAATAATTATAAAAAAAAACTCTACTTTCATTTATTTTGAATCAAAATGACTTTGTTCAACCAATATTAGAAAAGTTGTTTTGATCGAAAAGGAAAAAATTTACTAATAGCCCTTTATTTTTTACCCATTGAAAGAACTGTTTTGGTCAGAAAGGATAACTCTATTACTTCTATCTATGTAAAAAAGAAGAAGAAGAAGAAGAAGAAGAAGAAGAAGAGAGAATTGAGAGGTTTTATTACTTATGTTATTGTCAAATAGGGTGAATTTGTCACTATAAGCCACTTTTGACTGATTCCATCACGTGTCTGGTCAAACAGTTGTCGATTACATGAACATTGAAACCAAAGAGGGTATGCAGTCACTCGTCATAAATGTGGGGATATGTCATTGAAGAAAACCTTAGGGAGTGTTAGTGACGTTTAAACAACCCCATGTAGTAGTCAATAAATAAAAAATAAAAAAATCAACTTGCTATGTGGGGAGACTTGGCATTATCTAAGTAGTCAATAATGAGCGTGTGAAAGGAATAATGGGGCTCTAATTAGATATCCCATCATCCCATGTAGATTTTGGATGATTGCACTTGCATACCTCAAAAATTAAGGCCGGTATCTCACATGGAATCTAGCTAGAAAGTTCAAAGAAAAACTAGAAACAAACAAACAAAAAAAAAGATGTTAACTTTTCATCAATTATTTGGAAAACAACAAATATATCACCAACAGAATTTGGTCCTCTCTTGCATGCGCACCTCACTATTGCCTTGATTATCTTTCACAAACTTCAGGCCGTATGCGGATCAAAAAAGAAGCAGCTGTGAGATGTGTTGTAGGGATTAGTCCGAGATATGCGCATTACCAACGAAAAAAGAGAGAAAAGGATGACGAAAAGACTGAGCAATCAAAGTTGCGAGTAACGTCGACCCAAGATAAAGGAATATAGGACCTCTTATTAAAAAGCTCTATGCAGTTGCACTTTCCTCCCCACTTTACCATGCACATATATGGTCCATATCATGTCGTACTCAACCTTTTAAACCGCACTTATCTTTGGTTGACTGGTGTGTTGCACGACAAAGGCAAAATTGTCTGACCGAGTTTCATTAGGGGCAAGGGCGGAACCAGGAATAAAATTTACCCTGAGCTAACCCAAATTACATATATATAAACCAAAACCAAAAAGAGGCAAACTTATATATAAATACGTAAATGTTCAAAAATAAATAAAAGAGAAGTACAAAAAAACGTACACTATCGAAGTTGTACCCTACGATGTTTCACAGAATAGAAATCATCTATTATCGAATCTGAGTCAATGTCTTGGACAAGATCTCTTTCGATGTACATAATCATAGAATCCGTTAGAAAATCATCCTCCATTTATCGGAAAACGTAACCCCGGTTCCCGTACAAGAGAAGTATCATCAAATTCAACTCTTTGAATTTTAGGTGGAGGTTGCTCATCGTTAATTGAAGAATCAACATTGAACTGAGAAGGAGCATCACTTTCTTATATATATATATATATATATATTCACTCTTCGTTTGAAGAACGACAAAAGAGTTTTTCCTCCCTTTTTTTGTTGTTGTTCCATTATAATTTAAACCTAAAAGAGTAACATTGTAAAAAAAATAATTTAAACCAATATAAGCACACCAGCCAGTGCTCTGCATCAACTAAATCAGTAAAAATCTAAGCACACCAGCCAGTGCTCTGCATTTAACAACATAAGAGCAAATCTAAGCACACCAGCCAGTGCTCTACATAATAAGTGAATACTTACAAATATTAAACCTCGCAAATGAATGGGAGACAGCGGTGTGTAGTATATACTGGTCTAGGGGTCCTGAATGGGTTGGGCTAAACATAAATGGACTGAAATTTCACATAATTTTTTTTTTTTTTGTTTTTCCAAGCCCACCTGGGCTTCAGCCTATGGCAGCCCAAGCACACTTCCGCCTCTGATTAGGGGTGAGCATGGTTCGGATTGGTTTGGTTTCATACTAAACCAAGAACCAAACCAATACTTACGGATTATGAATTTGGAGAACCAAACCAATCCACAAAAGGCATAAAACCAAACCAATCCAAACCATTTAAATACGGATCGGTTTCGGTTTTAAACCACGGTTTGCTTTAAACTAAGCTATTGTCTTCAAAAAATATTTAAAGTACTTAACATAATGAAGATAAATTAAAAAAAATACATATATTTAAACCAATTCCATTCAAATTATTAAAACACACTAATATCAACCAACTAATTAAGAGTAGGATACCAAAAATTGCCTCAAGTCTTAAACTAAGAAAATAAAATGCTGGTAAGTCACTAAAATGAACCAACTAAAAATACCAACTAGTACTAAATATCTTAAACTTGTAATATCACTCGACATCAAGGTTCATATCATTATCTTGACAATGAAGGAAAATTAAATATTGTAGTGGATTTAATGGGATCAATAAATTAAGAAAGTAGTTGACTAAAAGCTCTCATATTTATTGGGTGAATCATAATTAATTTATATATATATATATGTATGTATGTATTATACGGTTCGGATCGGTTTGGAACCATAACCGTAATCATGAATCCACAAATCAAACCATATAACGCGGTTTCTAATTTTTTTAAACCATGACCAAACCATACTACTAAAAACCCAAACCAAACCTTCTGGTTTGGATTGGTTTAGACTGGATTTGCGGTTTTACGGATTTTTTGCTCACCCCTAAGTTTCATGATCTTTCAAAAAAATTACTTTTTTACTTTTTTCATTATCTAAGTTGAAAGATAACTAAGCTACCTTTTTCACATCGTTCATCTAAGCTACTCAAGTTTGTCGATCTTTATTTACTTTTCTATGATAACTAGACATCCGGCAGGCACACAACAACCTACTATAAACCCGTAACGAGTTGGAGATCAAAAATTGAATGAGAAGTGTCGAGGTAACATGAAGCAGAATAACAAGATTTTTAGTAGGGAAATCATTTGAGAACAAAATTGAAGGCATTTTCTTCTCCCAAAACGAATGAACATAGTCACTCGTTCCACATGTACCATTAATCACCAGCCTATCGAGCCTCCTGTAAATCGAATACAATCTTTCCTTGAAGAGATTATTTAGTGTCCATGGTGCTTCAGAATCTTTTTCCACCACATTAGGCCTGGGCACCACATGACGGTTGTTGCGCTTGGGCTATACAACTAGTTTATCTTTCTTGATTGAAATTCCAAGCACCCATAATATTCAAGAGAGAATAACTCTACCGTCTGAGATTTTTCCACGCTTGGAAAAATCTATCGTCGAGAGAATTATCTTTCTTCATACCTGTGTTTCTAGATTTCGATTGGAAATAAGATCTATCGTCGAGAGAATAACTATACCGTATATCTGGGATTTTTCCACGCTTTAAACCACATGCCTGACTTCATTACTTCATCTAGAACATGTTTTGTGCGTGCATGGAGACCAGTCAATGAGATCTATTTTGAACTGTCAAAAAGAGAGAAAAATAAGGGGGAGAGCATAGTTTTCCCAACTTCTTACCTAAAAGAAAAACAATTTTCCTTATAATAGGAATAGACCGAAAATCTGTTAAAGTAAAACTCTGGGCACTTGTTGTCTTTCTCCTTGCTTCCGGTAGCCTTTGTTATCGTTTTATTAATAATTTTTTTTATGCCATTCAAAAAAAAAAAAAAGACTATGTCAAAGGAGTCAGGTCTTCAATTCGTAGGTGACATCCAAAATAAATATAAATTGTATATATAAAAAAAAAGGTGCACGTGTTCTAAGGTTACTTATTGCTAATACCAAAAAATAAATATTTTCATAGGTAAATCATCTATCAACAAACCTATATCCGAAAAAATACACGTATTCTAAGGTTAACTATGCATCATACCCAAAAAAAAAAGTACACATTTTCATAGGTTTATAACCTAAACGGGGTAAATTTTAGAAATGGTCCCTTTAATTTCAACCGAATCTTAGTTTCGACCACTAATATCAATTTGCAACGCTTTTAACCTTGGAGCTTGGTTTACGTACTTATTAAATCCAATAGATAATGTTTGACTCCCAAATAGACCGAAAAAACTGACTAATGAAGGGCAATTTTGATGGAGTACTCTGAGATGGTGTTCAAACCTCACTAATATCAACTAACAAAGTTGAATTTCGCCGAGGAAAAAAAAACCCAATATGTGATCAATTAATATTCGTGATTTTTCCAGTAAAATATATAATTCAAAAGAATTGGCCACCGCTCCTGCATGCCAATCGTATTGTGCAACCCAATTTTTGCCATCTAATTTTGAGAATATAGAGAAGCTTCTAATCATTTACTAATTTAAAAGTAGCTTTTAATGTACACTTTACATCAAAGAAATTTAACTTGCGCACGCATTACACTTGAGAACAAAATTACTTTCCTTGTTGCTTTCAATTATGGTGAAGCTATCTCAACAGAGGGGCCACTAAAACCTTGTGGTCACAGAATAAACCACGCCAGGCTTTTTCGTGCTGGAAGATGAACTGGGATTTGGGATGTAATAGTTTCTATTTTCGAACTCTGTTGTTAGACTTGCTATCTTTATTTGAATTTCCGAAGCACCACAAAAAAATAAAATAAAATAAAAAGCCAACTTACCCGTCCAGCCCGAGGATTATTGGATTATGAAGATAATCGAGAAACGAAAAAAACAAGAAGACGTCGAATTAGGCTTCACAAGCCCAACAATGACCCGAGATATTCAATTGCTCTTCCCAGATTTTCCCACCTTTTTCTGCCCAAGGCTATCTATCCCCTTTCCCCTGTTTCTTCTTGCGGTTTGTTCTCACTGGAAATTACTAACTTACCAAAACAATGATTCCAAATATTACTGCCGTTTACTGCCCCTCGGATGAAGTCCATACGTACTTGACGGCGAAGTATATATAACTCTGTGTCTCCCATGATAATTCTTTAGAGCTCTCAGCCATGAACTCTCTCACTCTCTCTCTTCCCTTACAATTACGGAGAAGTGTCGAGGTAACAGGAAGCAGAATAACAAGATTTTTAGTAGGGAAATCGTTTGAGAACAAAATTGAAGGCATTTTCTTCTCCCAAAACGAATGAACATATATAGTCACTCATTCCACATGTACCATTAATCACCAGGCTATTGAGCCTCCTGTAAATCGAATACAATCTTTCCTTGAAGAGATTATTCAGTGCCCACGGTGCTCCAGGATCTTTTTCCACCACATCAGGCATGGGCACCACATGACGGTTGTTGGGCTTGGGCCGAGGCACCGAATTATGTTTTCTTTCCTATACAACTAGTTTATCTTTCTTGATTGAAATTCCAAGCACCCATATTAATCGAGAGAGAGAATAATATCCGCATCTGAGATTTTTCCACGCTTGGAAAAATCTATCGTCGAGAGAATTATCTTTCTTTATACCTGTGTTTCTAGATTTCAATTGGAAATAAGATCTATCGTCGAGAGAATAACTATACCATATATCTGAGATTTTTCCACGCTTTAAACCACATGCCTGACTTCATTACTTCATCTAGAACATGTTTTGTGCGTACATGGAAACCAGATGAAAGATCTCTTAGTAAAACTCAGTGCACCAGTCAATGAGATCTATTTTGAACGGTCAAAAAGAGAGAAAATAAGGGGGAGAGCATAGTTTTCCCAACTTTCTTACCTAAACAATTTTCCTTATAATAGGAATAGACCGAAAATCTGTTAGTAAAACTCTGGGTGCTTGTTGCCTTCCTCCTGTTAGTATTTGTTAACATTTTCAAAGATTAATAAATATTTTTTTTTCACTGTTAAAAAAAAAAGACTATGTCAAAGGAGTCAGGGTTTCAATTCGGAGGTGACACCTAAAATAAATATAAATTATGTCGGTCCGCTTTTCCACCATCTCTCCTAAAACCAATTGGTGTTAGCGAAGGCTTCAATTAAGTCTTTTGTGGTATTCGACATCGCACCCACAAGTCTATTTTTAGAGCGGTCGCAGAAAGTGACATTGTGTAACCAAATCCATAAGGACACTTTGGACCCAACAAATTATATATATAAAAAAATGTATACGTGTTCTAAGGTTACTTATAGCTAATACCAAAAAAAAAAAAATTTTCGTAGTAAATCATCTATCAACAAATCTATACTCCGTATCTGAAAAAATACACGTGTTCTAAGGTTAACTATGGATAATACCCCAAAAAATACACGTTTTTATAGGTTATTACCTAAACGGGGTAAATTTTAGAAATGGTCCCTCTAGTTTCAACCGAGTTTCAATTTTGACCACTAGTTTCAATTGCATTATTGCAACGCTTTTAACCCTTGAGTTGGTTTACGTACTTATTAAATCCAATAGATAATGTTTTTTCGGAGGATAGTCTCAATGCTATCTTCAAAAGTCTTGGGCGCGATGGCCGCGATTGCCCTTTCTTTTCCAAATTGGATCTTTCTAAAAGAAACCACCGCCGTTGATCTGGGACCTTCCTACCCACTCATCAATCACGGTGTTTAGCTGACTTGCACTATAGACCCCTATTGTATTGGAATTAATTATAGGCACCCTTCTTTTGACTCCCAAATAGATCGAACAAAACTGACTAATGAAGGGCAACTTTGATGGAGTACACTGAGATGGTGTTCAAACCTCACTAATTTCAACTAATAAAGTTGACTTTCGCCGAAAAAAAAAAAAACCCAATATGCGATCAATTAATATTCATGATTTTTTTTCAGTAATATATATATAATTCCAAAAGAATGGCCACAGCTCCTGCCAATCGTATTGTGCATGCAACCGAATTTCCGCCATCTAATTTTGAGAATATTGAGAAGCTTCTCATTTGCTAATTAATTTAAAAGTAGCTTTTAATGTACACTTTATGTCAAAGGAAATTTAACTTGCTCACGCATTACACTTGAGAACGAAATTGGTTTCCTTGTTGCTTTCAATTATTGGGAAGCTGTCACAACAGAGGGGCCACTAAAACCTTGTGGTCACAGAATAAACCCCCCCATCTGCGAGGCTTTTCTTGCTGGAAGATGAACTGGGATTTGGAATGTAATACTCCGTACTAGTTAGTTTCTATTTTCGAACTCTGTTGTTAGACTTGCTATCTTTATTTGAATTTCCGAAGCACCGCAAAAAAATAAAATAAAATAAAATAAAATAAAAAGCCAACTTACCCGTCCAACTTGAGGATTATTGGATTATGAAGATAATCGAGAAACGAAAAAAACAAGAAGACGTCGAATTAGGCTTCACAAGCCCAACAATGACTCGAGATATTCAATTGTTCTTCCCAGATTTTCCAACCTTTTTCTGCCCAAGGCTATCTATCCCCTTTCCCCTGTTTCTTCTTGTGGTTTGTTTTCTCGCTGAAAATTACTAACTTACCAAAACAACGATTCCAAATATTACTGCCGTTTACTGCCCCTCGGATGAAGTCCATACGTACTTGACGGCGAAGTACATATAACTCTGTGTCTCCCCTTATAATTCTTTAGAGCTCTCAGCCATGAACTCTCTCACTCTCTCTCTTCCCTTACAATTACTTTCTCTCTCTCTCCTAATCCTCTCAACCTCTTCCTCAGCATCTCCCCACAAAATTCCAAGGCTCAGTGTACTCCATGAAACAATCATTAGAGACCCATCTTACTATAACACCATCTCAGCCTCTGCTGCTTCAGAGCACTTGGAAACCTTTTTTTACACCCAAACACTTGATCACTTCAATTACAAACCAGAGAGCTATGCCACTTTTCGGCAAAGATATGTGGTCAATTCCAAGTACTGGGGTGGTGCAAATGAGAATGCTCCGATTTTCGTTTATCTTGGTGCAGAGGCTGCCATTGATGGTGATCTTCCTATCATTGGGTTTCTCCCCGATAATGCCCCTCATTTCAAAGCTCTCCAAGTTTACATAGAGGTATAACCAGAGCCCAATTCTAATTGGAATTCCAGTGTTTGAAAGACTGATCAAGGTATTAAAGTAGGAAACTCTTTTCTTTTCTTTTCTTTTTTTTTATATCAGCACCGCTTCTACGGACAGTCGATTCCATTTATGTCGATGAAGGAGGTGGTGAAGAACGCAAGCACTCGTGGCTATTTCAATTCGGCCCAGGCCATTGCGGATTATGCAGAGGTGATCATATATTTGAAGCAAAAATTGTCTGCGCGTGATTCTCCGGTTATTGTTGTTGGAGGATCTTATGGAGGAAGTGAGTACAACTACAACAATTCAATTAAGAAATAGTATTATGTAGACGTATTTCATATTAGGATATTTAAATATGATCACTTTCACGACTTTACTTGAACTAGCTTGCTTTCTTGTTCTACAGTGCTAGCTTCATGGTTCCGGCTAAAGTATCCCCATATTGCCCTCGGGGCTCTGGCCTCATCAGCTCCTATCCTTTACTTTGATGACATCACTCCAGAAAATGGATACTATTCACTTGCCACCAAGGATTTCAAAGTAACTATTCCTAAACATCATACTTTATGCTGTTTTTTCATTCTAAAATCAACAACCGTAAGCGATTCTTTCTTTTTTTTTTTACGGGATACTTTTGCAGGAAGTAAGCGAGACTTGCTACGAAACAATACGAAAGTCGTGGTCCGAAATCGATAGAGTCGCTTCCAATCCCCACGGTCTCTCAATCTTGAGCCAAAAATTCAAGACTTGCTCGTAAATTGCACATTTCTAGCTACCCTTATCGTAAATTCACTTGTTTTTGAATGCTTCAATCAGTGCTTATCCAACTGTTGTCCTAATTTTTTTCAGGCACTTGAACAATTCTGAGGAACTCAAGGACTACTTGGACACAATGTACGCCGTTGCAGCTCAATATAATCATCCACCATTGTATCCTGTTACACAGGTCTGCGGGGGAATCGATGGAGCAAACGAAGGAACTGACATTCTTGGTCGGATATTCGCAGGCCTTGCTGCCTATAGACCGAACCGGACATGTTATCATGTTGACGAAAACAAGGTTCCTTCGGAAACAGACATAGGATGGAGTTGGCAAGTAAGTTTACGTAGTTATCCTTGTGAGTTGTGACCTTGTTTTTTTATTTTTTTATTTTTAAATTTAATTAATGAATTACTTATGTGTAGAGATGTAGTGAGATGGTATTACCCATTGGCCGGGGCATCGATGACACCATGTTTCCACCAGCACCTTTCAATCTAACGCAGTACATCATGAATTGCAGAAGTTTGTACGGTGTCCCACCGCGTCCCCACTGGGTCACAACCTACTATGGAGGTCATGTAAGTCATTTGTTAGATTGTGCTATATATTTAACCACACGTCTAGCTTAGTTGGTCGCCTTTGTATAATTTTTTTAGTACTGTCGATCAATTGGTCAAATTTTGTCGTAGACCAGCATTAATTAGTCATCCTTCTTTATATGAATTTTCGTAAATTCTTTACCCAAAGACAACACTAACTCTCTCTATATTCCATTTGCAGGACATAAAATTGGTTCTCCATAGGTTTGCTAGCAACATCATTTTCTCCAATGGTCTTAGAGATCCTTACAGCAGTGGAGGGTAAACCAAACTCAAACAACTTTTAATACTACTAGGAAAAGAAACTTGAAAGATTCCTAGTTGATCTACTTTTAAGCTTATTCTAATTATTTTTATTACAGGGTATTGGAGGACTTATCAGACACTCTTCTTGCGGTTCATACCGCTAAAGGTATGTGCTCCTCGGCCATCTTTAACCTTTATGAACAATTTGGATTTAGAATTTTGTATCCAAAAAATTGATGGAAAATTGAGAAAAATCTCTCAAACTGCTTAGAGGTCAAAGTGTAATTTTCAAAACAAAACTGGAGTAATTTCCTAGACACCGTACTAAAAACCGTGTCTCAGCCCATTTCCTATTGGCAAATTAGTTAGATAAAGTATAAATTTAGTTTGAAAACGTTAGATTGTTAATTTTGCAGGATCCCATTGCTTGGATATTCTTACGGCGAAGAAAACTGATCCACAATGGTTGATCAAGCAAAGAAAGGTGGAGGTCAAGATCATTGACGGATGGATCAGAAAGTATTACGCTGATCTTCTTGTTTTGAAATAGTAGATTCACAATGGAGTACTTAAAGGAACACTCCAAGTTGTAAAAGCAGAATAATCACAAGCAAGCAGAGCATATGCTTCAAAATTCAAATGCTCTCTCACTTGCCTTGTTCCTCTTGTTTATGTTAATTGAACCTTAGTCCATTTTGGTGGAAATAATCGTATTTCGAGTCTTAAGAATGTGGCAAATGAATGGCCAAAAGTCCCATTGCTGGCAGAAATCATCGCTCGCTACTTAAACACCGTGGATATGCTCTTTGTATGTTTCTCTATGGTTATCAATGGTAATTGTTATCCTTTTGGAAAAAAAAAAAAAAAATCGTGGCTAGGATTCTACTGTTTTCGTTGTGTACGTCCTCTCTTTTGTTTCAACTAGGTAAAGGCTTGTCGCGTCCCTCAAGAACGAATACGAAATTTCCAGTCTTGTGATCGAGTCGATGATTGCAGATAAAGAATGGTACGTATAAAATTTGTTAAAAGATAATTGTAGTGGTAAAACTCAACAATCACATTTCTATTCCTGTTTCTTGACTTTCTTCCAAACGTGGGAATCCAGGAAGCATGGCATCACATTCCTATTATTGTCACTTCCAAGCGTCAGAATCATTGAAGTATGACATCATATTCCTATTCCTTCTCAAGATTCCTGCCATCCAAACTGTGCCTAAGGCAAATTTGGCTTTTCGAATTGAAATTCTCAAGCCCCAAGTCCAAGAGTATGACCGCGGCGGCCGTGAACAATGTAATAGTCCATGGAATACGTACGAAGCCATGAACAAAAATAATATAATTGGTTTTGCTAACATCTGCCCACTGGACGTAGGATAATATGCTAATAATTTCAAACAAGTTTAGATATCAATGCATATTTCACGGATATTAATATACCTTCACATATATCAATGCACTTTTTATAAATATCAATTCACGCTTTACCTATTATCCTAATATAACAAATCAAAAAATAAAAACTGGATATTGCATTAAGGCTCTGTTTGGAAAAGTTTTTATTTTCAGTTTTTTGTTTTTGTTTCCTATATTTTTTCAAACAGGCACCATAAACATGTATGTGTTACTATTTTTGTTTACAAAATACATAATTAATTCCACTAGTTTACAGAAATTCTAGAAACACAAAGGCTCTGTTTGGAAAAGTTTTTATTTTTCAGTTTTTTGTTTTTATTTCTAATATTTTTTGAAACAGGCATTATAAACATGTTAGTGTTACTTTTTTTTATACAAAATACATAATCAATTCCACTAGTTTACGAAAATTCTAGATACACAAAAATTGCATTTTCATTTGTTTTGAACACTTTCGGCAACCCAAAAAATAAATAAAAAACTATTATGGTCACCAAACATGTGTTTTGTTTTTATTTTTTAATAAATAAACAAAAACTCATTTCTTGTTTTTCATAGACTAAAAATAAAAAACTGGCAATTTTACCAAAAAGAGCCAAAAATTGTGTTCTCATTGTTTTTTTTTTTGCTCGGCAAAAGCGAAATTTTATAACACTCGAAAGGATACATCGAGAGGGAAAGCTAAGGAGCACACATGCTCAGACTCAACCTGGGGAGGGGGAGACGCAAATCATCTAGCAGGGGGTTGAATGATTAACGCCATACAATTACAATTTTAGCGAACGAATACCATCCAAAAAACTTTTGAAATCCTCTACGGAGTACAGTCTAATATTGAATTTGACTTTGATCCACATAGCCACCCTGAACTTGATTATATCCGCCACCTCCTCAGATCTTGCAGTTGCATCCTTAAAAATATACCCATTCTGCGTCATCCAAATGGACCAAATTGTTGCATAAAAGCAAGCTTCCCAAATGTGTTTTTCCAAGTTACAGAAACTATTATCAAACCACCAACACAAAAGCTCCGCTATCGAAGGCGGGCAAACCCATTTAGTGTGCCACCAATCCAAGATCTGGGTACGGAGTACAGTCTAATATTGAATTTGACTTTGATCCACATAGCCACCCTGAACTTGATTATATCCACCACCTCCTCAGATCTTGCAGTTGCATCCTTAAAAATATACCCATTCCGCGTCATCCAAATGGACCAAATTGTTGCATAAAAGCAAGCTTCCCAAATGTGTTTTTCCAAGTTACAAAAACTATTATCAAACCACCAACATAAAAGCAAGCTTCCCAATTGTGTTCTCATTGTTGTGCTTCACCCACGTTGGATAATTTTCCCATGATTAGGAATATATATTCACGTGATTTTTGGGCCATTAATTTGGAAGTCTTGCTTTGGAATAATCCTTAATGAGGAGGAATTGATTTGGGAATAAGAGTTTTTTTTTTCCTAATTGAAATTCTCGTGGGAAAAGGAATTCTGAAGGCAGTAGGAAGCCTTGGAGGTGAAGGATTGAGTTTTCCTTTACGAGCAAAGGCGGAAATTCTCTATAAATGCTGAGGCGTATTCGGGATTTCATGTGTGAGATATACACAATTGGTGAGAGCAAGAGAGAAAAATATATTGTGAGAGTGAGAGAGAGATAAAAAAATATTAGTGAGCGTGGGCTTGGGGAATAATATTTTTTCTATCTCATTGTACTCGATCAATATAGTGGAATTTCTCTTTTGTTTGTGGAGTAGGTATTGAGACCGAACCACACAAATCTTGTGTTCTTTATTTTTCTTGTGTTTGTTTAATTTTGTGGCGTGCTTCCGTTGCGGCGAGGGACTAAAAATCCCAACACTCATTTGTTTTGAAAACACTTTTGATAGCCCAAAAAATAAATAAACAAAAACTTATTTCTTATTTTTCATAAACGAAAAAACAAAAAACTGGAAAATTTTACCAAACAGAGCCTCCAGACTTCAATTGGCACAAGTTGGACACAAACCATAGCCTCCAAACTCCAAATTTAACAATGAAAATGCTAATTGTTAGCCCCATGGTTTTTGGACCAACACTAATCAACAAAAGCGTAGAAACTGTCTTAACATGACTAAATTAAATACAAATGTCGTGGAGATCCAAATGGCCCCCTCGTAAGAAATGTTCTAAATACAAACTTCTGTACCAAGTATTTTGGGTGGTTCCGGAGACACCTAAAAATACACCTCATAGTTTCCGATCAAGTTTTAATGATCCGAGCCGTTCAATATGTTTAAAACGTATTTTTAAGGGTATTCTCTAGAAATCAACTCAAAAAATATTGAAAAGGGTTTGATCCGTGCAGTTTTTCATAAAATAGTTTATGTCAGCATCTATGAAAAGCTGTTCAGATCAAGCCCTTCCCGGTCATTTTTTTGCTGATTTCTCCTAGGTATCCTTAAAATAACGTTTTAAACACATTGAACAGTTCAGATCATCAAAATTTGATCGGGAACTATGAGATTGAGATTTGTGGTGTTTTTTTAGGTGTCCCTGGAACCGCCCCGTATTTCGATGGCGAAAAAAAATATTAAGTCGTCCTCTTTAGATATATTTAAGATATATTTTAGTGACGGATGAAATTAACTTCTCTGTATAAACATATCAACTACGTATAATGTATTTGTATATTCTTTCCATGTCGAAAAACAGGAGTCTGTCTTGGAATTAGATTGCATTTGAGAGTCGTGGGCTTCTAGTAAATTACACTCTACAGCAAAAAGTCAAGTTAATCAAATTTAAATCTATACCGGCGCGTACAAATGCCTATTTTGGCCTGTTTTAGTTCTAAAAAAATGATCGGAGCCACTCATTTTGTTTAAAGTACTTTGTTTATGGTCTTTGCAAAAAATAAGCTCAATCCGGTATCGGTAAGAGCATTTACAAAACATCCAACTTTGTCACAGAATTCAGGCCTAAATTCAAAAGCAAAGTAAGATGTTTTGTAAATGACCTTACCGATACCAGATTGAGTTTATTTTTTGCAAATACTATAAAAAAAGTATTTTAAACAAAATGAGCGACTCCGATCATTTGTTTATGACCCAAAACAGGCCCAAAAAGGCATTTGTACATGCTGTACAGATTTTATGTATGTGCATGTATCATTTCTGTTTAGTATACCCCCAAAAGAAGCCAGCTTACTCGTGGAATTGGGTGATCGATCCATTGTTGAAGAGTTCAAAGGAGAATTTGTCATGGCTTCAAAAAATCGCTCAATCTGTCCCAAGTTGAGTATATATATATACAAGTTTGTGTGTTTCTAACAAACTTCGCACGAAACGCCTAAGATTCACTCTAATATTCAAGCGGACCCTTAGAGTTCTCTACGATGAGCTCTCGCACTCTTCTATTTCGCTTCACTCATTTCTCTCTCGTAATCCTCTTAACCTCTGTTTTTGCTGCCTCACCCCACAAAATTCCAAGGCTCAGTGTATTCCATGAAACGATCACAAGAGGCACATCCAAGACCATATCAACCTTTGCTTCGGAGGACTTGGAAACCTTTTTCTACCCTCAAACACTTGATCACTTCAACTACCAGCCAGGGAGCTATGCAACTTTCAAACAAAGATACGTAATCAACTATAAGCATTGGGGCGGCGCGAATGAAAGCGCGCCGATCTTTGTTTACCTTGGCGACGAGGCGCCGATCGATGGTCAGCTTGAACTTGGGTTTCTTATCGAGAATGCCCCTCATTTCAAAGCTCTCCAAGTTTATATAGAGGTATAAACATAGGCCACGTTAGTCCATTTTGTTAAACGAGTGATCAAGATTTTTACATTAGAAACCTGTCGTCTTCTTTTTGTGGTTTTCAGCATCGGTTTTATGGAGAATCAATTCCTTTTGGAACAATGGAAGATGCAATGAATGATGAAACCACTCGTGGTTATTTCAATTCAGCTCAGGCTCTTGCAGATAGTGCAGAGTTGATCATTTACTTGAAGAAAAAGCTATCTGCATATAATTCCCCGGTTATTGTTTCTGGAGGATCATATGGGGGAAGTGAGTAATACAACAACAATTTATAGTAATCCCTCAGTCTCATTTTTAAGATATTTACCAAAAATAAATGTGGTATTGTCTTGGATCAATAAATTTAGCACTTTCAGTGCCGGAGATCTTATGAAATATGTTTGCGTCATTTTAAAAATCATCAATGTAGAGGCGAAATTCATAAAAAAAAATTATTCACATAAGTGATTTATTTATTTATTCAAAAAATAGAATTATTGTTCGTAAAGCACTAAATATTACTCCCTCCGTCCCAGTTTGTTTGTCCAATTTCGACAAACATGTCTTTCAAAAATTTGTCTATATCTCATAATCTATAACGTTTTACATAATTTAAAAAATATCATATTTTAGACCTAATTGAGATCTATCAATAAGATCCATATTATTTTCCGCTTGACCGAAAAAAAAAATTAAGATCCATATTGCATGTAAAAAATATTATAAATTGAAACATATAGACAATTTTGTAGGAGGTCCCAAATAGTGAAAAGAGACAAACAAATCGGGACGGAGAGAGTATCGAACATTAATTGGGCGTATATATTTAAAATTGATTTCTTGTACGTGTTCTAATTTGTTTTTGTCCTCGATCTATAAAGTGCTAGCTTCATGGTTCCGGCTGAAGTACCCCCATGTTGCCCTCGGAGCTCTGGCCTCATCAGCTCCGATCCTTTATTTTGATGACATCACTCCATATGACGCATACATTACCGTCGTCACCAAGGATTTCAGAGTAAATCTAACAATCACTAATTTTATTTTCTTTTTTTTTCCAGTCTAAACTGAACCATACGTGATAAAAATACTAAATGATGGGATGCTATGACAGGAAGTTAGTAAGAATTGCTACGAAACGATACGACAATCGTGGTCCGAAATCGATAGAGTCGCTTCCCACCCCAACGGTCTCTCATACCTAAGCCGGAAATTCAAGACATGCGCGTAAATATTTGCGCGTTCCTGATCTGTCCTAACGTAAAATTTACCAAATTTGATACGCCTTCGTACTTATCTATTCATTGTCCTAATTTTTTCAGTCCATTGAACGATGCGGAGGACCTCAAGGACTACTTAATTGGAATGTACGCTAGTGCAGCACAATATGATGAGCCACCATCGTATCCTGTTGCACAGGTCTGTGGGGGAATTGATGGAGCAAAAGGAATTGATGTTCTTGGCAAGATATTTGCAGGCATTGTTGGCTTGAATGGAATCCAGACATGTTATGTCAACCCAACCAATAATACTCCATCGGAAACAGATATAGGATGGAATTGGCAAGTAAGTTCATTATACACTTATCCTTTTGACTTTTTTTTTTTAATAAAAAAAGAAAAAAAGCAATGTATTGGAGTTGCCGATGTTGCTTTATCAACTTGAACTCGATCAGTACCCCGCGCCCAGATGTCCAAAGTTTTAATTTCTTATTTTTCTTGCAGTGGTTTGATTTTTTTACTCAAAATTACCCAACCTTAGTCTACCGTCTAAATTATTACTGCCTTCGGTCCATATGTACAACTTAATTACTGCCGTTTCGTTGGTGATTTATTTACGAAACTGGATCATTTAGACTCAAATTCACAACTCTTGGGACTATAAATAAGAACTTCGGGGAATAGCCAATCGGTGAGCGAAATGATTTTGGCCACAAATGTTTGACCTTTTTCGAACAATTTTTTTTGTCCCGAAATATACTTTTTCCGACTAAAGTTAGACAAAGTGCATCATTTAGGGATCACTCGTGCTCGTATGGGGAATATAAACCATGAATTGCAAAAAAAAAAAAAAAAGCAATAGAAAAGGCTAGCTCCATTCTTGAGATCATTTACATCCGTATAATCAAAACCTCCATGCATAATAGCCAAAAGCCCAAAAAAAAAAAAAAAACCTCCATGCACAAACCTCGTAGCTAGACTAAGGCAATGTTTGGTTCGATTGAATATCGTTCAAAATGTCACCGATCATACTTAGTTGCGAGGTCTTTATCTCAATGAATTATACTATATATATGTGCAGGCATGCAGTGAGATGGTGATACCCATCGGCGTTGGCGGCAAAGACTCCATGTTCCAACCAGATCCTTTCAATCTACAGCAATACATCATGGATTGTACAAGTTTTTACGGCGTCCCGCCACGGCCCAACTGGGCCACAACCTACTATGGGGGCTACGTAAGTCCTTTTTATTTTATATTTGATTAGTACAGTATTTTTATTCACTTCTAGCTAGCCACTTTTCTTTTTGAAAACCCTATTTTTTTTTTTTATGGGGATAGTAAAAATTTGATAGGGATTATGATTCTGTGGATGCCTGTGTGGTAGAAAGGACAAGGATGAAGAGATAATGCATCGATGACACTAATTTTGTCTCATATCTTTGACTCAAATTTGTTTCCGGCACCCTCTGTAATTTCTTAATCCAAACATAACACCAATTTTTATCTATAATGCTTTTGCAGGATATAAAATTGGTTCTCCAGAGGTTTGCCAGCAACATTATTTTCTCCAATGGTCTTAGAGATCCTTTCAGCAGTGGAGGGTAAAATATATAGACTCAAAACATTTTAAGCTTTAGGAAAATAAATTGAAAGATTCACCCAGTTGTATTAGTTTAATATTCCACTTCCAATAATTTTTTTCTATTACAGGGTGTTGGAGGACTTGTCAGACACTCTTCTTGCTGTTTATACGGCTAACGGTGTGTGCTCCTCAGCCATCTTAATCTTTATACACAATTTTCATTGTAAATTTTTTACTAGAATGATGTGATGGTAGTATTCTCGTAACTAAAAGATCATACCTCAACGAACTTAATTAAAATTTAGGGTACATATAACGTCGACCTTGCCACCCATGCATGAACCAGCTCAATCCGAACATTTCGTAATAATATCTTGCATATGCTTTTATTTGTGTTAACATTACCACGATAAATGATGGAAACAATTATGCATGTATATAGAATCATACACAACATTAATATTAATTTATTACAATATTAATGAGTAACATAGCTCTGCCACTATGTGGATCACCTCATACAAAATCATTTGTCTCATTCTATTTCTCAGCTACAAGTACAATATGAAAAATCACTAGGTTTCTAATTTTGTTTGAAGATTTAAATTGTTAAATAATTATGCAGGATCTCATTGCTTGGATATTCTTATGGCAACGGAAACTGATCCGCAATGGTTGATAGAGCAAAGAAAGGTGGAAGTCAAGATCATTGAAGGGTGGCTCAAAACATACTATGCTGATTTTCGTGCTTTAACGTAGTAGATTAAGATTAAGAGAAATAACACAAATAAAAGCAAATTTAATAAACATGCTCATTTTTGTGATTTTGTCAGGTCGTAGTATAGTCCACTGTCTTCTTCTTTCTATATATGTTTCAGTCTACATGCACCAAAACTAGGTTCTAACCCCAAGGCCTCTACCCCAATTCCGGTGCCAATAAGTCAACAACCACACCCAAACACACACTTATTTACACACCCATACACTTGTGTGAGTGAGTGTGTAGATGGGTGTGGTTGTAGCATATTTATTCTGGTGCACAATACCGGCCATCCTATCCAGATACCACCATGCTTTGTATTTTTCTTGCCGGTTTCATGTGGTTGGGATATAACCTGATCGGTCTATCATTTGGCATGGCAGTACGAGATTATTTAGTTTTCCAATATTATCGGTCCTCCTTATATAGTAAGAGTTATGTTTAATTTAGATGTCATTTTTGCTTTGGTCTGTACGTTCTATTTTAATTTCCAAACCTTGTTTTACTCATTTAGGTGCATTTATCTTGTTAAAAAAATGCTCTCACATGCCATGTTCTTCTTGTTTATGTAATTGAGACTGATGCCATTTTAGTGGAAATAATCGTAAAAGTACCATGAAACAAACCACAATGAAAGCCGCCGCCCACACTCTCTCTCTCCTCTCGACCAAGCTGAGTCGCACCAAATCGATGCGCTGTGGTGGAACATTGATATAAGAAAACCCTCTTTTTTTGGCAGGAGATCTGGGAGTCGTAAATGTTGGTAGGAGATCTGGAATTCATAATTGTATTGTCGATGGAGTTATAATGTTATCACAGGCTATGGAAAAGACAAACTATATATATTCATTATTCAGTGCTTCCATGGAAAAGAGAAACCATTCATTAGTGCTTCTTTGGAATATGAACGATCTTCTTTGGTGCTCCGGCGGTGGTGTGGGCAACCTATTTTATCTTACTTGTCATGTTCGTTGCAAATTTATAATGTTTCATTGGATACATTTGTCTCTCGCATAAATAATTCATAAAAAAACAGGGAAATGCTAAGTACAAAGAAAATGGACAAAGAAATGACCCTTAAAGTGTACATAAATGGCTCAGATTCACTGTGTAGTGAATCTGTACCGTTGATTTGCCCTTTCAGGGTCATTTCCGGGTAGATTTTCTTTGTACCTAGCTCTCTCCAAAAAAACATCGTCGATTTTGATATATACGTGTTTTGAAAAAAAAATGTTTCATGGTACTTTTGTAAAAAAATAGTCCATGAAAAACATAATCGATTTGAATATACACCATGTTCCTAAAAATATGTTTTATAGTAATTTTGTAGAAATAATCCATGAAAAATATATGGATTATTTTGAAATTGATCATATTTGGAAAATGGTCGATTTTGAATGTATGGTTTCCATGATTTTTTGTGTTGAAATATGTCATGTATTATCATGCAATATTTTTGTAAATTCATTTATTTTACGAATCTAATTTCGAATTTGTTTTGAGATTTTATAGAAGAGAAGATTAGGAGAGATCAAGAATTAAAAGATTGGAGAAGAGGAAGATTTGAGGATAGAAGAGCAAAATTGAGATAAATTAGGAAATCTATAAAAATCCTATGGGAATGTAGTTGAAGCCAAAAACCTCTCAACCCTAAAAAAAAAATGAGAGAGAGAGAGAGAGAGGGGGGAAGTTGAGATTTAAGTATTAGATAAGTAATGATAAATAAAGTTTTTGTCCTTTTGAAGACCTATATTGATGGTTTTTTTTTAACTTATATTTTCATTTGATACACAGAAACAAATGTGTTTTGCCTTCAAAAGCATCCAAACCTCCAATCCTAATTTTCTAGATTTTTAAATTTTTTTTTGGAAAAAAAAATAGAGAGAGAGAGAGAGAGAGAGAGAGAGAGAGAGAGAGAGAGAGAGAGAGAGAGAGAGAGAGAGAGAGAGAGAGAGAGAGAGAGAGAGAGAGAGAGAGAGAGAGAGAGAGAGAGAGAGAGAGAGAGAGAGAGGGAAATGTGGGAGTTGAATATGGAGAAAAAATTATTCTATACTCCTGGAACACTATCACATGGTACTCCAAATTTATTTCTCACACACGTATGTCTTTTAGTACCTAGAATGAGAGCAATACTAGTGTGCATCAAACACGGGACTGAAAAAATATTAAACTATCTTTTTAAGCAACTAGCGTTATACCCATTCGATACACGAGGCCGGATTGATTTTTTTATCCCGTGCATTGAACGGGAACAAATGCTAGTATTTAGAGAGAGAGAAAGGGTAATTTGGGGTTTATTTGAATTTGAGGATGCCAACTTAATAATTCAAACTCACTAGGATAGAGGCATAAATAAGTTTCGCAAATAGGATGTCTATTTAATTTCTTCACAAGATAAGGACATAGGAAAATTAGGAGAGAGAAATGGTAGTTTATGATTTATTTGAATTTAAGAATGAAATTATAAGTTTTCAAACTCACTAAGATGAGGACTTAAGCACTTATATATGGCAAGACCCCTATTTAAGCACTTCTTTTTCTTTTTGTTACTTGTAATTTGTAAAGGAAAACTAACCCAATTAATTGGCAGTTGAAGTCAAAATGGGCCCAAAGGAAGAAAGGAAAATCTATTCGCTCACTGTTGGCCCCAATTTTTGATTGGGCCCCAGAAACAACATAATGGTGATTTTACACATGCATGACGAGAAAATCTTTTTAACGTCGGAGCCGTGAATAATTGTTTACGGAGTCAATCGCGACCGTTCAAAGGTGTTTCGGATGTTAATGAAATTTTTTCGGGGAAGAGTTAAACTTTTCCTTGAAAAAGTTTCATTAAAATCCGGATCATCCAGAACACTTTTGGATGGTGGTCATGATTGATTGCTGCTGTAAACAACTTGTTCACGACTGAATCGTGAATAAGTTTTTCTCATGCATGAGTTGTTTTGTTTTTTACCGCCGAAACTTCATATGTATGCTTTCACTAAGTCTTTTCTCTAATCTGTCGAGCGCTAGATCGAGTCACCATGTGATGCCGCCATGCCGTTTGACCCTTTTCATCTATGTACTCATCTGTTTGAAGATTAATAAAGTTATTTTTCATAGTTTAAAAAAAAAGGTCACTACAATATTTACTAGGTCGCTCTGTTGGACATTCACAAATACCAACGGTCCCAAATACAAATACCAAAGAACAACAAACAAAGTCACCTGCACAGCTGCACTAGGACTATTCCTTGTGCCGTTGTATAGTCTCATCATCAAAATATATCTTCTCTATTATAAAACAGAAGGGTGTGGGGACAAGTTGTTGGAACGGCTTAGATTCATTTGATCCAAAGGCTGTAGTGCATCCTCCCACTTCCCGGTTAAGTGCCCATGGTTTTCATCTAAATCACACAACTGTCATTCCCTTCCAACTGGGATACGTAGTGCCGTAGGCACGGGCTAATACTAGTATATTTATATATCCAACAAGATAGGTAACAAAAGTATATCAATATATATGCTTAAACGATCGATACTAGCAATTAAATACCTAAACCTAAAACTAACCCGACCCATGCACCAAAATTCCAACACATAATCCGAATCACCTGCACAGGTCGCCACATGCCCACACCGCTAACCCACTATTAACAAAGAGGTCCTATAATTATGACCGTTACACAAGAGAAGAAAGGGGGAGAGCTAGTTTTCCCAAGTTCTTATTTAAGGGACATTCAAATGTTTTTTTTGTTTTTTTCTTTACCGTATGTCCAAGTCAGTTTGCATACTTCGACTAATTCCAAGACTGAAGTTAAGGACCGGGCAAACCGTGACCCAAGGATCATTCCAATGCTACTCAATACGTAAGCTATCAATGGCTGTAATTAAGCATGAGAAAGGATTTCACCGAGGTCCATTGAGTTATGGATTTGGCCCCTAACCGCCACGAGACGAGGAATGGGACCCATAACTAGTCACGTTTTACTATTTCAAGTGATTTTTTTTTTTTTGTTTTGCTATTTGTATTTTTTTTTTCTTTTCAAAGAGTTAGATTGGTGCAAACTTACAAATAACAATTAGTTGACCGATCTTGTAAAAAATCAAAATGAGAATAAAACATCCCGATCGACGTTGTTTCCTTTAAGTCAACACGCGATTACAAGCTTACTTATTCAGCTTATTTGCTTAAAAAAAAAAAAAGCTGTCTTAATTGACCGATCTTATAAGATGACTTATTCAACTTATATGCTCAAAAAAGAAGCTGGTTAAAATTGTTTGCTGGTAATTATACATTATTACTTATTTAGCTTTTTCAATTTATTTAACTACAAAAAGTGAGATTATTTTAAGCTCTTATTTGTATCCTTTTCGCTTATTTTAAAATTGACAAAGTTACAAATGGACAAAACACTCCTTAATTTTAATGTACCAATATAGAATCAGTAAGGACAATTTAGACATTCATTCGATAATAAGCTATTCTATAACTTATCTAACCAAATAGCTAGAACTTATATTTAAGCTTATAAAAAGCTACACCAAACATGTTTATAACTTCTTTTTAAGTCTTTCAAGCAAATAATCAATAATATAGAAATGTAATGCACCAAAGGCTATCCCATGAACATATGAATGCAAGTGAAGTGGAGTGTAGTTTTCGTTTTCCATAAGCATCCATCCCCCTCCCCAAGTCCCTTAGGATAGAATAGATTAGGATTAACGAATGACAAAAATAAAAAAACATATGAATTATGTATCGGCTATTTGACTTTATTTATTAGAGTATGTTAGAATGGTTATTCCCCTTGAACATATTTTTTTTTTTGGGGGTAAGCTTTCCCCTTGAACATATCAACTATGTCTCATGAATTTGAATATATTTTTATGTTCAAATAAATATTGAGCCGTCCTCTTAAGTTATAATTATAGTGAAGGATGAAGCTTCTCTCTATATATACTGTTTGAATAAGAAAAGATTTCCTAAATTTAATATATCAACGACGTAGTATAATGTAGTATATTGTTTCTATGTTGGAAAACAGGCCATAGCTGTCCTGCCGTCCTCGATCTTAAATTAGATTTTGCAGTGGAGAGCTGTGGGCTAGCTTCTCCCAAATTATAGTATATACTTTACTGTAGTACTTTACAACAAAAAGTCAAGTTAATCAGGTACTATTACTTGTCACATGATCGATTAAGAGATTAAGAAAATATTCGCAGGCCAGGGATACAACAACGCATACGTTGGCCATTTGAGAATTCTTCAAGCTCTAATAAATGAGATCGACAAAATTGATTTTCAAAGAGAATCTTCTTCCATCTAGAGGTCATACTCGTTTATTCAGGATTGGGTCATCCATAGCAGTTATATATATACATCCATTTTATTAAGTTATTTAGTAATTCCTTGTGGTTATCGTCTTATTCTAGTCGCTCTCAATATCGGTGTTTTTTTTTTTTTATTTATGGATTGCCATTTCAAGCATTGCTCCCATTGGACTTCTTATGTCAGAATATGGATCAAATAATAGATATTCCTTTTTAGGTGGTTTACGGGTTGCTCCTCAATCAGTATCTCTACATGTGATTCGCTGAAAGATAAATTTTCTCTTATTTCAATTAAACCAATAACAAACCATTTGTTCTCAAAATTATATTTTGTTGACAACTGATATCCAATCAATTTGATCTCAACATGCGAGATTCTTTTCGTAGAAGTTACAAGATAAACAGTTTGGATTAATGAGGTGGGCTCACAACTGAAGTCATCAATAATAATGTGCAATCGAATTTTTACGGTCCTAGTTTGAGGAGATCAAACATCTCCTTTACTAGCTAATAATTAGTGGTAGCGTTCGTAACTGATAAATTATAATTAAGGAGAATTAACTTTAATTGCCCACGCATTACACTAGAGAACAAAATTACTAATGAATTTTCTTTTTTTTGTTATAAGGTGCGAGACTCTTAATAACCACAAACCAACAAATACACAGTTAGGGGAAGAAACCCCAAACCAAAACAACCGAAAACAACTAACTATCAATATGAACTATAATAAAAAACAAGAGTGTAAATTCCATCCACCTTAGGTGGAAAATTCAAGTTTTCCACCACCATCAATTGTGGGCCCCATCGTACATATATTATAGCAATCTGAACCGTTCATCTTGTAGGGTTTGCCAAGTAGTACATCTTCACAAAAAAATCAGCTTTGTCAAACATGAATAGATATATAAAAAATTGAAGTTTGGTTTAAAAAATCGACGGTAGATAAGTTTAATGTTAAACTATCCATAGCTATCTATTTTATAAACTAAGATTTAATTTTAAAAATACCTATTGATATCCAATAAATATGATTTTTTTGTGTAAATATACTACTATACGGACCCTACAGGATGAACAGTTCAGATTACAGGAAAAAAATACACGACGGGACCCACAATGCGTGGTGGAAACCCCATGATTTCCACCTAAGGTGGAAAGAATTTTTTCTCTAAAAGACAAACTATATGTATGCCTCTAGATCCTGTCAGGAAGGCCCCAACTTGAACTGATAGCATGATTTTTCTGAGAAGGTTTCACCATTTGGCCTTATAGCTCAAGAATCCCGTAATGTCATTAACAATTCTGGTATACAATTGAACTGCATCAGTAGCTTTCCATTGAAAGATGCGATAATTACGTTCTCGCCAAAGGGCATATGCAGCTGCAGCTAAGGAGGCCCTGAGGCAGGTATAGCGCAAATCTTTCCCCTTGGCGCGTTGGTATAGAATCACTACAGAATAATCTCCAAGTTCACCAGTACCCCTTGGACCAGATTTTTATTCATCAAAACCTGCCAAATTGATAGCGAAAAAGGGCATTCAAAGAACAAATGGGAGTGTGCATGTCTCCACATTGCTGCTGCACAGCGAGCAACAATCATTCGTAATGAGCCCCCATTTCCTCAATCTGTCTTTGGTTTTTAGTCGTTGTAAAATAGTAGCTCTACTAGCTAAGAGCATCAACACCAGATGAGGTATATGTGTAAAATTAGTCAAAGTAGAGAAGGAAAACCCAAAAACACTCCTGCACCAGATTAGCAAAACACAACTGTAAAATACATTTTCATTTTTGGGTAGCTAAAAATAGCTACGCACTATTCACCAGGTATGTGCTTTTTTATTAGTTTCCTGACAACTCTCTCTCTCCCTCTCTCTTCCCATTTGTACTTTAACAGTGATAAAGAAGAAGAAAAGAAAAAAGTAATAATATTTTAATAAAAAATAGGTAAAATAGATAGTATTGATGTGGTATTGAAAGAGATGTGAGTAGGTAAAATGAAAAAATTACACTGTTCACAAGCATTTTTACATTACAACTGATAAACTTGCTCTAACCACAAGTTACAATTATGGTGAAGCTGTGAAAAACAAACAGACAAAGAAGAAGAAGAAGAAAAGAAGAAGAAGAAGAAGAAGAAGCACCTCGTCGTGGGGGCCCATGGACTCAATTAGAAAAAACGTGGAAAATCTAATATTTTTAATATCCCCCCAAAAGAAGCCAGCTTACTCGTGGAATTCTGTGATTAAATATTAATGTTGAATAATTCAAAGGAGAATTATTTGTCATGGCTTCAGAAAATCGCCAACTCTTTCCAAATGATTCCCAATTCTATATTCTGTACCAAGTTGAGTATATACATAGTAATGTGTGTTTCTAACAAACACGAAACGCCTAATATAATCACTCTAATCAAGCGGATCCTTAGAGTTCTCTAGCTACCATGAACTCTCGCACTCTTCTATTTCGCTTCACTCATTTCTCTCTCGTAGTCCTCTTAACCTCTGTTTCTGCTGCCTCATCCCACAAAATCCCAAGGCTCAGTGTACTCCATGAAACAATCACAAGAGGCACATCCAAGACCATCTCAACCTTTGATCCAGAGGACTTGGAAACCTTTTTCTACCCTCAAACACTTGATCACTTCAACTACCAGCCAGAGAGCTATACAACTTTCAAACAAAGATATGTAATCAACTATAAGCATTGGGGCGGCGCGAATGAAAGCGCGCCGATCTTTGTTTACCTTGGCGCCGAGGAGCCGATCGATGGTCAGCTTCCTGTCATTGGGTTTCTCCCCGATAATGCCCCTCATTTCAAAGCTCTCCAAGTTTATATAGAGGTATAAACATACACCATGTTACTCCATTTTGCTAAACGAGTGATCAAGATTTTTACGTTAGTCTTCTTTTTGTGGTTTTCAGCACCGGTTTTATGGAGAATCAATTCCTTTTGGAACAACAAAGAGTAATGAAAGCACTCAAGGTTATTTCAATTCGGCTCAGGCTCTTGCAGATAGTGCAGAGTTGATCATTTACTTGAAGAAAAAACTATCTGCGCATAATTCCCCGATTATTATTTCTGGAGGATCATATGGAGGAAGTGAGTAATACAACAGCAATTTATAGTAATCCCTCAGTCTCATTTTTAAGTTATTTAAAAAAAAAATCGTTTTCTTGTTTTGGATCAATAAATGTAGCACCTTCGAAGAGATCTTATAAAATATATTTTCGTCAATTCAAAAATCTTTAATGTAGAGAGACGAAATTCAAAAAATTATGCGCATAAGTGATTTATTTATTTTATTCAAAAAATAAAATCATTTTCCATAAAGCACTAAAATTATTGAACATTAATTGGACATACATATTTAAAATTGCTTTCTTGTGTAGTTCTTCTAATTTGTTTTTGTTCTCGATCTATAAAGTGCTGGCTGCATGGTTCCGACTGAAGTACCCCCATGTTGCCCTCGGAGCTCTGGCCTCATCAGCTCCGATCCTTTACTTTGATGACATCACTCCACAGGACGCATACTTTGTAGTTGTCACCAAGGATTTCAAAGTAAAACCTAAAAACCTTTAATTTCATTTTCTTTTCTAGTCGAACCTGAACCATAAGTAATGAAAACCGTAACGATATTTGGATGCTATTACAGGAAGCTAGTAAGAGTTGCTACAAAACAATACGAAAATCATGGTCCGTAATTGATAGAGTCGCTTCGCAGCCCAACGGTCTCGCATACCTAAGCCAGAAATTCAATACATGCGGGTAAATTGCTCGTTAATTCCTGATTTGTCCTAACGTAAAATTTAACCGATATATCCAAAATGAATTAGTACTTATCTAATTGTTGTCCTAATTTTCAGCCCGTTGAGCGATGCTGCAGAACTCAAGGACTTCTTAATTTATACATACGCTGTTGCAGCTCAATATGATATGCCACCATCGTATCCTGTTGCTCAGATTTGTGGGGGAATCGATGGTGCAAAAGGAAATGATGTTCTTGGCAAGATATATGCAGGCCTTGTTGCCTATTATGGAAACCAGACATGCTTTGTCAACCAAATCGATGCTAGTACTCCATCGGCTGATGATTCGGATGTAGCAGATTTAGGATGGGGTTGGCAAGTAAGTTTATACACTAATTACTTCTTCTTTCAGGAGGCAATTATATACATCCGTACGTAATTAATCAAAAACCTCCATGAATAAAACTCGTAGACTAAGGCAATGTTTGGTTCGATTGAATATCATTTACCGATCGGACTTAGTTGCCTATATGTGTAGGCATGCACTGAGATGGTGATGCCCATCGGCATCGGCGGCACCATGTTCCAACCACAACCTTTCAATCTTGAGCAATACATCATGGGTTGCCAAAGTGAGTACGGGGTATTACCTCGCCCCAACTGGGTCACAACCTACTACGGAGGTCATGTAAGTCCTTCTGATTTTTGTTGGATTACTACTGTATATTTATTCACTTCTAGCTAGCCACTTGATTGGGATTATGATTCTGTGGATGCCTGTGTGGTAGAAAGGGCGAAGATGAAGAGATAATGCATGGATGAGACTAATTTTATCTTATCTTTGGCTCGATTTTGTTTCTGCCTTCAGTAATTTCTTAATCCAAACACGACACTAGCTAATTTCTTCTATATTGCTTTTGCAGGATATAAAATTGGTTCTCCGGAGGTTTGCTAGCAACATTATTTTCGCCAATGGTCTCAGAGATCCTTATAGCAGTGGAGGGTAAATTAGACTCAAACAGTTTAAGTATTAGGATAAGTAATCGAAAGATTCACCTAGTTGACTTAGTTTAATCAATTTATGATTAATTTTTTTACTGCATGCAGGGTGTTGGAGGACTTGTCAGACACTCTTCTTGCTGTTTATACTGCTGACGGTGTGTGCTCCTCAGCCATCTTTGTCTTTATACACAATTTTCATTGTTAATTTTTTTACCAGAATGATGTGATGGTAGTATTCTCGTAACTAAAAGATCATACCTCAACGAACTTAATTAAGATTTAGGGTAGAAAGACCCTGCCACCCATGAACCTCAATCCGAACATTTCGTAATAATATCATGCATATATATGCTTTTATTTGTGTAACATTGCCACGATAAATGATGGAAACAATTATGCATGTATATCGATCCTAGTGTAAATGTGTAAGGGCAGAGCTAAGATTATTAATTTATTACAATATTAATTAGTAACATACTAACATAGCTCTGCCACTATGTGGATCGATCACCTCATACAAAATCATTTGTCTCATTCTATTTCTCAGCTACAAGTACAATATGAAAAATCACTAAGGTTTCTAATTTTGTTGTAAGATTTAAATTGTTAAATAATAATTCTGCAGGATCTCATTGCTTGGATCTTCTTTTCGCAACGGAAACTGATCCGCAATGGCTGATAGAGCAAAGAAAGGTGGAGGTTAAGATCGTTGAAGGATGGCTCAAAACATACTATGCTGATCTTCGTGCTTTGACGTAGTAGATTTAGATAAAGAGAAATACCACAAATAAAAGCAAATTTAATATAGGTGCTCATTTTTTTTGTCACTCGATCTGCCAGGTCGTAGTATAGTCCAGTGTCTTCTTCTTTCTATGTTTCAGCGATCTACAACAAAACTAGGTTCTAACCCCAAGGCCTCTACCCCAATTCCGATGCCAATAAGTGAACAACCACACATAAGTGTGTAAAGAGCCCACACATGCACTTGTGTCGATGGGTGTGTAAGTTGGGTTTGGTTGTAACATATTTGTTCTGGTGCACGATACTAGCCTATCGAGGTACCACCATGCTTTGTATTTTCCTTGCCGGTTCCATGTGGCATGGCAGTAAGAGATTATTTAGTTTTCCAATATTATCGGTCCTCCTTATATAGTTAAGAGTTATGTTTAATTTAGATGTCATTTTTACCTTGGTCTGTACGTTCTATTTTAATTTCCAAACCTTGTTTTACCCATTTAGGTATATTTCTCTTTGTTAAAAAATGCTCTCACATTTTTTGTTTAATTGGAACTTGAATTTAAACTTAAGAAAAAATTTCTTTAGCTTTCTTAATTTATTAGCAAAAGAAAGTTATTACTACCCTTTGATAAATGATTTCCAAAAATTAAAGAGATTGAGAGCATGATGACATCACAACGAAGAGAAAACATCCCCAACTACGTTGATACACTGGACCCCAGGAGAAACAGTAGAAATGGTTAGCCAGGCGCCAACCAAAAGTGCAAAAATGCAAAGGGCCAAAGTGAAACAGAACCACATTAAAATGATAGCATGCCCCTAATAACAAATGACTCTCTTAATAACAACAATAGAGTAACCAGAAACTGTATCATCAGCAGCACCATCACTAAAGTAGCATCCAATTCCAATAACATCAACCAAGGATATCCAGAGCCAACAACACACCATCAACACAGAAGCAACACCAGAACAAACCATAAGAAATGAGCACCAAAACCAGTAAAACTTGTAGGAAAATAGTGCGGAAAAACAGTAAACGATTTTACTAATTTCTGGAAATTACAACATGAACATGAATTACAAAATTACAGAATATGAAATGTAGACATAAACTGTAAAAGAGATTAGCAATTCTAAACCGAGACCCGTTTTGATCAACGGTGCCCTTAAGACAAATTCGCCGCCTCACCGGTGCTGGAGATTGTGTCGGTGTTTGTCTCCCAGGGTTGACTCGGTTTCCACTCAGCCGCCGGAGCACCGCCGTAGACTGCCCGTCGAACCAACTTGTGTCTGTACTCTCTCTCTCTCGAAAAGAACAATTGTATTGCAGAGATGCTTTTGATTGTTTGAGGTGTGTTGAAACCAAAGGTAGAGGTCTCCTTTTATAGCCGAAGGAGGAGCCTCTGCCATGAATGCTGCAATGAAGGTGGAGGAGCCTCTCTCAATCAATAGGGGATTTGATTCTGCAATTCAATTCTGGAATAAAACTGATACAGTTATTATTCTTGAAATTGAATATACAATCATGGGTATTAACTCTGGTAATCAACCAGCTTTGACCATCCAACCGTGCACTATTGTTGGTCCGAAACCCACTTTGAGAGACAATTTCTCATTCATCTCTCAATGGAATTTGTTCATTTTTCCAACGGTTTAAACTCCTTAGCAAGAAGTATCTAAAACCCACTTGGGCCCACCTCGCGCGGTGTGGGTCCCACCAAATTCTCTTTGGTTAAAATTCCATTTTTCCAACAAAACTAACCAGACATAGTAGCAGAACATGTAGCTGTAGAGAAGCCAAAACTAGATTATGCAGCCCTTATGCAATTACATTCAAAAACTGCATTGACACGGTTCTTGTGTTTTGTTTGTACCCTCCCAAATTGGACCCCAGAACCAGCACTCTTTGTTGGAAAATTTCCAGATATTGTGAATGAAAATAGGGGCATTCGGAGGGTCTCCCGAGGCAACCGAAAGGCTTTCTGTTGATACATTGTATCTGGACGAGGTCCTTCAATTTCCAATAGCTGCATAATACCCCATTATGTATGGTTTATGGCAGTATTGAAGTTCCTATTCAATACAACAGTTTTCCCCAATTCAATTGCTGTGAATTCTATACCTCGAATTCAATTCCAGGCTATTACAAAGGCTACCAGAGATGTATATAATGGGCAGTCTGTTCTTCATTCTGAACGAAGTTCACAAGTTCCCCAAGTCATTCTGATATATCGTTCTTGTGAGAGAGATAGAGAGGCAGACATTTGTTCAGTTCGACAAAGCAATCGACAGAGGTGTTCTGGAGGCTTGTGGTTTAGCCGAGCCAATCCTGGGAGGAAGACGCCGACAAATCCTACAACACCCAAGGTAGGCAGTAAATCTTTCTTAAGCTTGTTGGGAAAAAAGGGATTTGTTGGCATTTTCCTCCCAGGGCTGGTTCGGCTAGACCACAAGTCGCCGGAACACCACCATTGACTGTCTTGGCAAACTGACTGCCGCCCGCCTCTCTCTCTCTCTTTCTCTCTCTCTCTCTCTCTCTCTCTCTCAAAGAACGAATATCAGAATATCAGAATATGATGGAGTGTTGTGAATTTTCTGGTGCCAAATGGAGAACAAGATACTCCAATAAATACACATCAAGTGACCTTCTGTAACACCCAGAATTGATTTCAGCCTTGAATTCGCAGTCATGAATAGGAGAGAATCAATACACAAAACTGTGAATGAATTGCAAGTGTAAATACTGCCATTAACCTCTATTCATGGGGGTAATAACCAGCTAAAACTACTGAAAATTTGTAGAGCCTCTTTCAGATTCAATGAACCACGTACGGGAGCTCTTTCGGTTGTCTCGGGAGACTCTCCAAACGTCCCAATTATTATTCACATAATCTAGAAATTTTCCAACACTCTTAACACCCAACCAAAAGTAAACTAGTAGCAGAACGTCAAACCAGCACTCTTAACACCCAACCAAAAGTAAACTAGCTAGTAGCAGAACGTCAAAAGTAAACTAGTAGCAGAACGTCAAACCAGCACTCTTAACACCCAACCAAAAGTAAACGAGCTAGTAGCATAACGCCAAACCATCACTTCTCACACCAGATTATGCAGCCAAACTAGATTATACCGTCCTTGCGATATACTAACATCTAGGGTTGTAAATAAACTGAGCTGTTCGTGAACTGTTCGAGGCTCGACTCGGTAAAGGCTCGTTCAAGTTCAATTCGTCTACTAAATGAACCGAACCTGAACCTCAATTTTAGGCTTGTTTCATAAATGAGCCGAACATAAATGCAGCAGTATTCGGCTCGATTAGGCTTGCGAACCTGAAATATATGTGTATCAAGGGGATTTTATATAGTTATATAGTGAAAATTTTAAAACTTGTACAAGTCTAAACGTTTACAATTACTAAAAATTTACTTCTGTATATGTTTTTATCATTTTATATGTATATGAACATATTTATGTACATAATGAAAATTTTATTTGCAGTACCAGTATAAGAGCATAAAAATATGATATTATTGGATCATTAAGGCTCGTGAACAAACTCGAGTTCGACCCAAACCTAAGCAAGCTCAGTTTGAGTTTGGCTCGTCCTAATTTTCATTGAGTTCGGCTTGAGCTCGAGTTCGTTAAAAAACTTAATGTACGAATCTGAATATTCTAATATTCGGCTCGATTCGGCTCGTTTGCAGCCCTACTAACGTCCAACATATGCGAGTGCAATTTTGTTCACCCTCCTTACAAGAGGGTGAACATTACCCTTTCTCTTATTGGTTGAAATGGTGTGGACCCCACCACCAAGTGATGTCATGCTTACCATGCAATACACTTTTTGATAAACATGACATCACTTTGTGGTGGGATCCACACCATTTCAACCAATAGAAAGGAGGGTAATGGTCACCTTCTTAAGTGGAGGGTGAACAAAACTCAATTTAACATATGCAGTATTACAACAATTGTGGGGCATGTGCCCCCCAACAGTAGCCAAAAAAAATAATCTAAAATAGCCAAAGATCCAATAATCCTCACACCCGAACCACAGAAATGGGCCTAAAGGAAGAAAGTAGGTTGACTCGGTTCTCGCTCCCGTGTAAACTCGATTTACCGTTAGTTTGCGATTACTATTGTCGCTCCAAATTTCATTCTATTGAGATGTGACTCTAGTATGCAAATTTCATTCTTGCTATTGATTCATAGCCACAACCAAACGTGGGAAGAGGATCGATTATTTATCTAATCTCGATTCCTCCAATTCTATTCTATTCCAATTTGCATTCTTCCCCATCCAACCAAACACACCCTTAGTATTTGCTTTTTGGAATTAAACAATTGAAGGGGCCAGTTTGGGGAGTCACTAAATGGGCCTAAAGGAAGAAAGAAGCCATTTTGGGACAAATTGTAGCACATGCGGCCCAAAAAACAGTCATAGTTGTCCAGACTGGAGGAGGAGAGAGAGGAGAGAGAGCGAGACGAAGCGAAACGAGATCGAAGATGTTGCGATGGAAGCGACTGAGCTCTACGGCACGGGAAATTCTCAGTCGTCGCCTCTTGTTCACGCTCGAAGATAGTAGTCCCTTCTCTCTCATCCCTTCGCACCATCCATCACGAAGGACCTCGAATCGCTTTCTCGACATTTACCAGGTCTCCCACCTTTTCCTTTCGTTCGCTTTCCGAGAAACTTCCCTATGGTTCTTATACTGGAAATATTTACCTTTTGATTACAGATTGGAAACAAAGCTGCGATCGAGAAAGAGCGTGCTCGGCTGTACGTATGTTGTGTATATAGAAACGTGAGATGAATTTTGAACTCTTCCGCTTAATTGATGATGATAATATTATGATCTCGGGCAGTGCAGATGAGATGAATCGAGGTTACTTTGCTGACATCTCTGAGATGAAGCAACACGGTGGTAAGGTACCATTAACTTTACATTTCCAAATTCCAATTGCTGCATTGTAACTCATGTGAAATTTATGTTCAACTTTAGTGTTTATTTTTTAGTTTGGGTTGAGAGGAATTGAGGCGTACGTGCTAACTGAGTAATGCTAATTAGATTAGAAAATGCTTATGTGGCGCTACCATGTAAATACTCCCTCCGTTACCATTTTTTAGTCCCTCGTTCCATTCTAACCGGATAGTAAATTGAATATATTTTTCAATTGGGAACACTTTTTATATGCAATATAGATCTTGTTTGATAGCTCTCGATTAGTATAATTGAACGAATTTTCAAAATCACCTAAAACCTCATAGATTACAAGATATAATCAATTGAAAAGTGGCATGGACTCCCAAAAAGGACTAAAAATTGGGACGAGGGAGTACAATATTGGTTACGGAAATAAATGGATGGGGCCTTTGTGCTAATTGCCCACCTATGTGCTAATGTGTTAGTGTCACATAAGCATCTAGTACACTAGTTATTAAACATCAATTGCCCTTAGCATCAACCCTAAGGAATTTGTTGAATGGAAGGATAATAGTAAGTAAAGAGGCTAGTCGAGATGCACGCAAGTTGACTAGGACACCCAGTTATGGAAAAAAAAAAGGTTGTCATTGGCATTACTTGGTGCTACACAGATAATTTCGTAGAATCATTTCATTTTGAACATTTCTACTAGATTAAACATCATGTATGTTCATATGCGGTGTTGCTAGTTTGTAATTAAATGTAGTGGTGTTGTTTCATGTAGATTGCAGCAGCCAATAAGATTATAATCCCGGCAATGGCAGCTGTGAAATTTCCAGGACTAGAAGTAAATTTTACAGATGGTACAGCTCTTAAGCTGCCCATTACATCCAATGGCAATGATGTCGATGCTTGCAAGTCCAGTGTCCCAAAGGCAACCTTACTATGTCTTTCTTTCCGAGCTAGTTCTCAGGTTTGAAATACATGGTTCTCCGATCATGCTTTGCATTATTACTCAAATGGTTAAAATTAACTCGGAAGGATAGTTCATACTCTGCATTCCTATACATTGTTTATTTGAAATTTAATTGCAAGAGATTCTTTTAGGAAGGCCAAGTCATCCTCCCTTATGACTGTTGTAGGGCTTTCATATGAAGTTCCAAATAGCAGTATATTCCAATTTTGCAACAAATGAGCAAAAATGTATAAATTTGGCTGGTAATCCCACAGGTAGAAGAAAATGAGGACTGTTTAACCACTGTGGTGGGAAGTATTATTAAAGTATACAGTTCCAAACAGGTGATTGGTAGAAGAGGTTTCACCCTATTATTTCTTCTCTCTCTCCAAATACCGGCCCAAATGACCAGAAAACGAGGAGCAATGAATGGATACATATTCCGCCCTGTGTTTCTGCCTCTAAAAGATTAGAGAAGAAATAAGAATAGGACATGTTTGGACATGTATTTGCAAAATGAAGGGAGCTTGCCATTGGCATTCATATCCATGACATGTTTGACACAGTCTCACAGACATTGCACCTTCTTGGAAATTGATATTCTTGTTAGCGGTAAATATAAAATCTTCCTAATTGTGGGCTTGGGCTGTTATTTAAGGCCTCTAATTAAGACTTTCAAGTTTCAACCTCTGACGACAACCTTTTAGAAGATAATTTGCTGGAAGTTCTGGTCTGCTGTATACTCGAGAGGTAGCTTATGCGTTCAAGGAGAGACATTGACGGTTATCATTGATATTCTTTGTTGACACTTCACAGGCGATGGTGGATTCTTGGAGCATGCCTTTTGGTGAGGCTTTCAATAACTCGGAGAAAGTTCAGATATATGAGGTACTTTAGCTTTGTTGCTTAATTGGAAGACTGGTTCGTTTCTTCTTTTTTGTTGTCACTAAAACAAAAGGGAAAGCTCCTTACTAATTATTTCATACCTAGAATCTGATGCTACAGGATACACCATAACATTGTTTGGTATTGCACTTTTGAGTGTGATACAGGATCAATGGTTAGCTTCTTCGCTACTTGTACACAATTTAGGGTGATACACATTTTTCTGAAGAAAGTTGAAATAAGCTTTGTCCTTCAGTTAGGGGATTCATGACAAGCAACTTGTGTTCTCTCCTTAATTGAGTCAAACAATTTAGTGGGTTTTTTTTTTATCGTCAACACCACTACTTCTATTAATTTCAACAGTTTCCCATTTTCTTATACTTGATCGATCTATAGATATTGCCCAGGCTGGATGATTAGTCCATGAAAATAGCCTTGATCTTGATCACAAGTTGGTTTCTTTATAGACTCATGGCTACTGCATGTTTAGGTCTCGTTTATAGACTCTTGGCTACTATCGCGCAATCCAATTAAGTGGCTGCTCCTTCGGGTGATGAGGAAATCTAAACCTGATGGAAGGATGGATATGCTCCAGAGACAGATTGTTTATTCGTTTGGAGACCATTATTACTTCAGGAAAGAGATTAAAATATTGAACCTTCTCACTGGGTATGAATCTTCTCCGTTTTTGTGGTTTTGTAAATAATCGGCCAGAAAAGAATGGTTGTTCTGAAGCTTGCTCTCTGTTTCTTTTTGCTCTCCACAGGTATATATTCTTGCTTGATAGTTTTGGGAGAATACGGTGGCAAGGTTTTGGTTTGGCAAAACAAGAGGAGCTATCGTCGCTGTTGTCTTGCACATCACTCCTATTGGAAGAGAAATAATTGAAATGAGGGTCCAAAGCAAGGGTATGGTTTTGGGTGTGAAATTCTTTTTTAGACTGAGTTTTGTACTGTAGATGTTTCTTTTTGGGGAATTTAGTTGGGGTATGTGTAATTGATATGGTTGAAGATGTCAATTAGTTGGTTCCATAAGCATGAATTTTGTTGGAAACGAATATATACACCAACAGTTCTGGTGTTTAACCCAAATGTAAAACATGACAGCTCGTCTTGTGATGTATTGGTGCGTTTATCAGGACACTCCACATGTATGTGCATGTACCAACTGAGTGGACTTCGCTGGTGTTTTATCAGAATTAAAGAGTTCCATCTAACCTTTACTCAGGCCCGGTCCTTACATTTTCGGGCCCTAGACGGTGTTTGAAAATGGGGTCTCTCATTTTTTTCCTATATTCATTATTTGTTCAGTAGAGAAAACAAGACAGGCGTGCGGTTCAGTGGCTAGTGTTTGAACTATCTCTTTAATACCTTATACCTTGGGTAGCGAGTTCGAACCTCAAAGGCATCTATTTATAACCAGTTTTTTGGACGAGTTCCAAAATTGTTAGGCGTTAAAAAATGAGCTGAGCAGGAGGCGCACGCGGCACTTATCACTGTGATACTTTAAAGTACTTGAAAAATTATTCGCATGTATAATATTTAATACATCCAGGTATTTGGGGGGTCCAATTATTGAGCCCAAAACTGGAGGCCCTAGGCAGTCGCCCTGTGGGCCTATGCCCATGGCCGGCCTTGCCTTTACTTAAACCTAACAGCTCTCTATATCTTCAGAGCTCCATTTCACATCTTCTGAATTTCATTCTCTTATTCCAATGCCACATCCTGTTTGGCCGATTATTTATTTCTGGTATATCCTTAGCGCTGTTTTTGGCTGATCTACCTACGTGGGCGGGCGCTTTACGTGATGTGAATCTTTGAAAAGAAAGATGTTTTTTTTCCGGAGTCTATTGTATGGAACTTCACAATAGGCTTATCATGGTTTGGCGGCTTCATAGTGCTTACTATAATCTTGATGAGAAATCTGAATACGGATCATATTTTTCACGGCTGCAAACGTTTCTTGTGAATAACCGATGGTTATAGAGAATGTAGACAAAAGATTCTGCATGCCCGGCATTCATTTTATTCCTCTTACACTACGGATGTAGTCGCATGTGGCCAATTCTTGTTCAGCACAACAAGTGTTAACACATTGAGACAAAAGCTTAATGGCCAAACCATAGAGCTCAGGCGCACTAGCACCATATAAATGCCACCATGATAGTGCAGGCATTAATTGTATCGCTATCTTTTATAGCTTGAGGACTAGAGAAAGAACCTGTGTTGCTGACAAAATGGCTGAGTTGCTGATGAAATAGACCTTATGAACATCAGGATTGGCGTGAGGTTTTTTCATTTTCTTTCCGCCCGGAGCCAAACTTGTTAACCAAGAATGCGAATAATAGTGTGGAGTAAGTACGTATGCAACCGTAAATAGAGGTACATCTGCTTCTCCCATCTTTCAGCAACCTGATTTTGGATGACTCGCCTCAGATCTGCATTGTCTGGCAACATGTCATCGATTCTTTGACAAACTTCCCCAACACAAGCTCTATCGGAATCACAGTAGAATATCATATCCCATATGAGTCTCATGAATGTCACTCTAATCCTCAGATTCTTTCCACAGATCATCATCTAGAAGGGCTTTTCTCACCTCGTCATGCTCCATCTTTGAGTTTGATCTACCTCTGAGTTTATCCCATTCCTCACTCGAAACCATATTGATCAGAGCATTCTTTACACGAAGAATATGCTCTAGCACTAAAAAGGCTTAATAAGAGAGCTAATATTTGGGATTCTATCATATTCAGTAAATTCAGGTCGAGTATGACAATATTTTTCGTTTCCATTTTGCAAGAATTCAGTTTGCAGTCGATTGCTTCTTTTTCCTCTGGTGAATGACGACGGCTAAAAGTTGCATCTTACTAGCCTTACGTTGTAGACATGTTCCATCATTTTGCACCAAATGATTATTATTAACCCTCGGATAGGATAGCTTTGGGTAGCAATGCTACGGAGAGGGGTAGACCTAAATTGACATTAGATGCTGTGGTGCGCAAAGATTTGAGTATAATAGGTTTGTGCGAATAAGGGGCCCTCGACAGAGCTCAATGGAGAAAACGGATTCATGTGGCCGACCCCAAGTGATTGGGACATAAGGCTCGGATTGGTTTGGATTTTTTAAAATAGAAAACAGTAAATTTAGAACCAGCCCATTTGGTAGTAGCTCTCAAGCTTTCTGCTTATAGTTGCCATGGATGCTTTTTGAGAGAATCCTCAGCAATCTAGAGTGTTGCAAAGGCGTGGATGGTGCTTGAAAATATTACAAGTACTATATAGTTAGTCTTAGAAGATGTTATGCTCTTACATAGTGTGGATGCTTTTGAGAAAATTCTCAGTAGTCTAATTTGCTTGTGAAATGGATATATTACATAGTGTGGATGCTTTTGAGAAAATTCTCAGTACTCTAATTTGATATCAAAAAAAAAAAAAGGGGGGGGGGGGGGGGGGGGGGGGGGGGGGGGGGAATAAAATTGAGATTGTGGGGAAAAAAAATAAGAAAGTGAAATGGATTTATGGTTCTTTCTTTTTCTTTTTGGGTGGAAGAGCAAGAAATGCATTAATAAAAATAAGAAAAGTATAACTGTGTTGTCGCTGTTACAATAATAAAGACATGCCAGCGACAAGCGAAGACCAAACAACAGTAAAATTATACTAAGCACTAAAAGAGTTCTATAGGGGGGTGAATAGGACGATCAATTAAAAATTCATGCAACCTCCTATTTTAATCCATTAACCAAATTCCATGTTAACAAAACTGAATTAAATTTCCGTTATTTATAGGATCAAGTTCAACATCCAGATCACAGATCCAACTGAAACAATTCAAGCGGCAGTCTTTTCAGAAGTTGCAGCAGAATTCTATAATATTACAGCAACAAATGCAATTGATGTAAGCACAACATAGTTCATTCATTAAAAACAAACTCAGCCACTTTACATCAGAAAATAATCTAACTACCAACTAAATACGGGGACAACTCGCCTTCCCAGTGCTTCACATGCTAGCGGAACCAAAGAAATGCATCATCACATTGAAAGCTTACATGCACAACTATGCCGGAATCAGTCAATTGAAATTCAATGTGCACACAATCTCTCTTGACAACAGCACAGAAACAACAAATCATTCAGAAGCACTCCTCGCTCTACCACCAAACACTCCAAATAAGAGGAGCAAAAAAGAAGACCACACCTCAAGCACTTCAACAGACACCAACCCAGCAAAAACCTCCCTAGCAGCTGAAGAAACTCCAAACAGCCCCAACAAAAACAAATGATCACCTTCCAACAGCTCCAAGACTTCGCAACCTTTTGGCATGAAGAACTGACAGACCAAGAACTTTTGCTTTGTCTGAGTAACTCTACCTTTGGCTATGTCTAACCCTTTGGCAATTATGTAAAAAACCTTGTAGCCAAAGTGATCCAAGTAACCGAATAACTTCAAGCTTTTTGTTCAACGCAAAAACTTATCTAAACCATAACTACTACAGGTAGCTACTTCTGTTTATACACCTGACCAAACTTATCCATATAACCTTTCCTATGATCAACAAGATCCATAATTTCAAAAAAAAACACAAACCCACGTGCTTTGCACGTTCCAATCTCTCTATTGACCTAAACTCCTGATTTTTATTTATTTTTTCCTTCTCTCTTTTGTCATTTGATAAGGATCCAAGTGCATCATTTCCACTTCTAGTAACATCATTGCGAAATCCAGCTCACCCATCCTTTTGGATATGCTGTTATTATCCCTTAGTAGTACATTGTTCTTATCAATTAGAGAAATACTATATTATCAAAAAATTAGAGAAATACTATAGTTTGTTAAAAATAATACGAATTTAATAATTAGATTGCGGATAAGAATGCTTGGGGTATGCATGAAGCAATAAAGTAAGCATTGGAGGAGAGGGGCTTTAGGGATTAATCCGAAATACGCTCAAACTGGCCCGGAGCACCCTACGTTATAAAATAAAATAAAAGGCAATGAAAAAAATTCTAATTGTAGGAATGAAAATGACATCCATGGAGAATACCCTCTTCCTTCTTCGTTTTTCTTCTTCTTCAGTTTTTGATCATATCATGATTGTTTAGTCTCTTTTTCTTTTTTATTAGCACTGGCTAATATAGTACCTCAAAAACTAACAATGGAAACAAAAATTCCAATTTTCGCGCGAAGGAAGACATCGTCATCGCGTATAATTCATGTAGTAGTATTATTTAAGAGAAAGAAAACGCAGAAATTAAAATAGAGGGGGGGGGAAACAGAGGAAATTGGATGATGATGGCAACACCAGAATAGATACATGCACCCACAGTAGTTGAAAACAAACAAGGAGTAACACTTAATACAGATCACAAAAGGCACCCTTTCACCAAAGCAAATTTTTTTATCTACAAACTCCATGACCTTCTTTCCATTTTCACAGTACTCTTGCACCCTTTCCATTGTGTACGTTTCTCTAATGGCTCAGGCATTGCTTCTGAAAGATCCCAAAGCTTTAATAGCTGCCCCTCTCAGAATGAACTGGTGGTAGAACGCGGCAATCGCGGCACCAGCGAACGGGCCGACCCAAAATATCCACTGAAATTTTTTCCATGCAAACTTGTACCATGAGTTTTTGTGTCCATAATAAGTAGTTTTAAGAGACGGTTACCAAAAAACATATTCAAGACAAAAATGACGCAATTACTTGATCATCCCAGGCCTTAGATTGGTTGTAGATAACCGCAGCTCCGAAGCTTCTAGCGGGGTTGATTCCGGTGCCTGTGATTGGGATGGTGGCCAGGTGAACCATGAATACGGCGAATCCGATTGGGAGCGGAGCCAAAACCTGAGTTTGATCAAGATGAACAAGACTAATTAATCATCAAATTATATTACAAACAATGCCACAGTGACTACTGAATTGTTCAAGTTTCAAGTTTCGATTGTAATTTTTTACTCTTTTAGATTCCTCTAGTCATAACGACACAATAATCTACAAAAGAATCGACGCAAAACTAACTTTTTGATAACTAACTAATGCGATATTTTTTGATAAGGACAAAAAAATAAGCCACTTTCCTTATTTAGCCAAAATAGGTAACCTGCTTAAAAAATATGTTTCAATTCAATGTTTCCACATAATTAGTCAATGCCAAAGCTGATGTAATTCATCGCTAATCGATAGCTACCTGTCAAGAGAAGATCATTCTCCAATTACTTAAATAGAGTTAGAGCATGGATTACTTCACTAGCCTTACAAAAATCAACTCCTAATTCAAAATAATTACTTGGTGGTATCTTCTAGCTTCTTCCTTTATTTTTAATTACTCCCATTTTGCTAGGAACACAATTACGGACACAATTGCATTCAAATCACTTCAATTCAGTGGTCCTACATAGATCAGACGTACGGCTCCGAACACAATTGTGTCCGGAGTTGTATCTGAAACTTTTGTTGCGAGACTTTTTGAAGAACAATAGCAAGGCAAGTGGAGTGGAGTGCAGTTAGTGCCTCCTTTATACTCTCATTCACATGGCAGGGTTTGATTCCCCTTAACACCTATTGTCCTCCCCAAGTCTCCTGGGATGGACTAGATTAGGTTTAAAGAAATGGAAAAAAGAAGAAGAAGAAGAAGAACAATAGCAAGGGAAATGGTAAGATGCTTACGGGAACGTGGGAGTCTCTGGCGCTCCTCTTGGGATCGGTGGCTGAGAAAACAGTGTAGACCAGAACAAATGTCCCGATGATCTCAGCCCCAAGAGCCGTGCCCTTGTTGTAGCCGGACGCCACCTCGTTGGCCCCACCGCCGTACCTGTCGAAGTAGGACTTCTGGAACGCCTTCACCAAACCGACGCCGCAGATAGCGCCCAGGCACTGTGCTACCATGTACAACACCGCCCTGATTAGCGACACCTTGCGCGCCAGAAACAGCCCGAACGTCACCGCCGGGTTTATGTGCCCTCCTGCGCACGTTAGATGACATTTGAGGATGTTAAGCTAAACTGCGCGTTGTGATGTAACAGATGCATGTAATGACTTTCCTTATAAAGCACTGAAAGGGTCAGATTAATTAAAAAATATATTGATTTTCACGCTCTCTCTTTTATTTTTTATAACCACACTCTAGTTTTGTTCTCCAGCGATGTGAATTTACAAAATTGATCCTTCACATCATGAGAAGACACTATAAGGAGTGTGGTTATAAAAAAAAGAGGCGTTGAAAATCACTAACCTAATTAAAATTAACAAATCACGTTATTCTTTTTCTATTGCATCAATTACTGGCTAAGTGGTCTTGGTATGGGACTAAGGAGTTTGCTTATTCCTAAGGTCTCAGAGTTCGATTCTCTTTGCCAATAATTCTTGTGGCCACCTCAACCCCACTTGTAATTAATCGTGTGAAACAGCTGTGGGAAGGACTATAAGGATTAGTCTGAGATACGCACAAGCTAACACGACTACACGAGACACTCTGCGTTATAAAAAAAAATAAAAAATACCAGTAATTTTTGTGTGAGGTTAATGTATTTGGCCATTTGGGTGGGGTAGACTTCACGCCTACTTGTTATTCATTGAATGAGGTTCTCCCCTTGGGCCATTGGTACTTCAAACTTAAGTCACATAACTGCATACGTGAGGAAGATCGGAAAAATCATCCGAAAATATATCAGACCAGTTATATATACAGTGCACGTACGTAAGCAAGATTGGAAAATCATTCCAAACAGAAAATTCGTGAAAAATAAATTACGTTTCGTGCATAATTTTTCAATGCTTAACAATATTGATTACCGGGACTTTTGCGAATTTCATCTATCATGTATTTTCCTTTGAAAGCTTTTTCTTGTGTAAATGATAGAAACGTCTTACTTACCGGAGATACCGGCGGTGCAGTAAACTAGGACGAAGATCATGCCGCCGAAGGCCCAGGCGATGCCGAGGAATCCGACGCCGCCGCACGGATCGGTGGTCGTCGTCTGGCTCTTGTAGCCAATCACGGTGAGCACGGTGATGTAGAGGAAGAGGAGTGTGGCTACGAACTCGGCGATGAGTGCCCTGTAGAATGACCACTTGATCAGTTCCTCCATGTCTATCAGCCGCGCCGGCGGCGGGTCGTGGTAGTCCTTCGCTGAGTTTGCGGGTTGCTCCGCCACCATGTCTTGACTCTTTTTTCTTCAGCTGCGAACAGCAAAAGAGACTGTCTGGAGAGAGAGAGAGAGAGAGAGAGAGAGAGAGAGAGAGAGAGAGAGAGAGAGAGTGGAATGGAATGGATAGTGAGGAAGAGAAGAGATGGTATTTAAGGTGGGATGGAGACAGGAGAGTGTGAGTGAGAGCAACGCAAATAATTTGGAGAGTGGATGTTTGATTATTAATTTGAAATTTGCGCCGCCCATAGCACCATTTTAACGAGGAATTATTCTGAGCAGTGCTTCTATACTAGCACATATTAGAACACATCTTTATTTCGGATCGTCCAACCCCGACACTTGTGGATTCTTCATTCTTTTGTAGACATATGTGTATCGGACGGTTTTAAAATATTTGTGTTGGAAATTGTACATGAAAATATATAAACACCGACTTTCTATAAAATTTAGTAGTGATGGTTCTGATGGAGCACCATCAGGTAGTGATCTTATTTATATTAAGAAAGAGCACCCACACGCAGGTGGGTAGATATTCGACCTCTTGACCTAGTGAGATGCAAAAGTAATGGCCAACTGAACTAGCCCTAGTTGGTTACCTACTATTGGTTACCTACTATATTCTATGAAACATTTAGGTACATAATTGATCAAAGGACATTTTTTCACACAAGAAGATTATAACAGAATAGAATATACAATTTTAAAGCTTGATTGACCCATTAAGACGAGAAATTTTTCAGTGCCGGGTGGGTACCACGTGGTGCTCGCTCGGCGTATCCGGGCCGTCCATTTCGGTTTTGGATGGCTCAGATTTTGGAAGGAGAGAGAAAAAGGAGAGAGAGTGGTGGGTGAGAGGAGAGAGGGGTTTCAATTTGGACTGTCCGACACACTTTTGAATAGTCCGGATGTGCCGAGCACGGCCACGTCATACCCGCCGGTACCAAAAATTTTCACAAGGACAAGGAGTAGTATTACACAAACTAGTAACAATTTGTCAAAAAAGAAAGTTACATACATGTTAACAGTTGAGTTGTTCAAACTATGTTATCGTAATGAACCAAGAAAATTAAAGTACTACTCATGAGAGAGACGACTGAAACTGACCCCAGGGATCCCTCAAGTCAAGATCAGCCGTCGACAACTGAGATTTGGGGCGCGGAATTGAATTTCTTCACCCATGTATGATATATGCCTGAAGATTTCGATTTACGGCCTTTTGTTTCTTTGATTTTTTTTTTTGAGAATGTAGGATATTCCAGACTAACTTGACCGCATTTCGGACAAATTCCTAGAGCTCATCGCACTACCTTTACACACGCTTAAGCGTTTGACTACATAGCGTACAGTGAGCAAAGTGAGTGTGAGACTCTATCCAGTTCGAGATCTAGTTTGGGATTTTGTTAGTTCGAAATCTAGTTTGGGCTTTTGTGAGCCCATTGTGGACCCACAATAATGATTGGAATCTTTAATTTGTAGAGCTCGTCAAATTTGTGATTCTTAAAGAAAAATTAGATTAATCGAACATCAGTATATACATACATGATCGAAAAAAACTTCACCCGCACACAATGGCGGAGCCAGCATAGGCCCAGGGGGTCACATGCCCCCCGGAATTTTATTTCCTACACCCTTTTTTTCACTCAAAAAATGTCAAAGAAAATTTTATTTCTAGGGCTTGACTAATTGGTTTCCTAAATGCACATTATTGTCTGGTCACGCACGTACGCCTCCTGTATATGAGTAACATGACGTACGTGATCTCTCTTGCCCCGGATCGACCATCGTTTGCGATATTAATTTGAACAAATATTGACCCAAAGAATGTTTTATTTTATTTTAAAGATCTAGAAGGATTGGTGAGGCTTGCCAATATACTATATGGAATACCAAATTGATTTTCTCATCGGGTCCATCTCTTATCTCTAGTCCTTTGTATTTGTTGGGAGTACGTCGTGAGATAAATGGGTTCGATCCAGTTTATTACTATATTCTATTTTTGTTAATTAGACAAATGCGTTCTATAATTGTACTAATCGCTATCCGCTCAACTTAATCTTCGAAGAGGTTGATGTTTTCAACGAGCTTTAAAAAAAAATGAACAATTTGTGTGATCCTAGCTATGAACACTAGAAAAACCTACATGGTACTCAACATCACAGCTTAATCTCTTTCGGCACCGGAGAAGAACCGATTTCTTTTTTAATTGTTCTATGGAGAAGATAACGTTAATACACAAATGAATAAATAAAAACAAGCAAATCCATATATTTATTCACTAATTAGAGCGACTTAACCTCCGACAACAAACTTTTAGAAGATAATTTGCTGGAAGTTCTGTGTTAGAGGAAAATCCGGTTTCCTAATTAGTATATGAATATTGTATATTTATTCTTTCCTAGTTTAACTTCCTTCCTAGTTTAGCTTCTTTGTATATAAAGGGGTTTGTATCTTTGTAAAGAATTGATTCAGAAATAAACCAATATTCTCTCAATATTTCGCTCTCCTAAATTCAACATGGTATCAGAGCTAGGGTTCTATACCTAGTTATTTTTTCTTTACCCATCGTGGTTATTTTTTCTCCATCAATCCCTTTTTAGCTTTCTGCAACAACTATCAAATCACCACTTTCGTATCATCCAATTATTTTATCAGATTGAACAATCAGTTCGATTCAAAACTGGATACAGTTTTTGATTTTTCTGAAGCCTTATAATCCCATTCGAGGCCAAATACTGCTTCTGAAGCCGGTACCCGATATTCGGGAAGCTTATAACATGATGACCCAGGACGAGAAACAAAGAGAGATAGGGAACAATTCACTCGTCAAATTTTTTTCAGTTACATCAGCTGTGCGATTTCATAAAGGCTTCAACCCAAACAACAAGTTCACTGGTAACTCGTCCTTTTCATCTTCTACTTCCAATACTGAAGGATTATTTTGCAGATATTGCAAAAAGGATACACATACTATTGAAAGTTGTTATAAGTTGCATGGATTTCCAGTCGGGCACCCACGACATGATCCCAACTTTAAACCAAAATATGATCCCAATAAACCACCAAGCAAATGTCCGAGACAGCAAAATCAACAATATGGTGCTCGATCCAATCCTACTACTGCACATGCCGCATCTCCCAATGGTGCCATACCGCCTCTCTCAGGGCTTTCTCCCGAGCAGTATCAACAATTGACCACTACCGTGGCAAATGCGCCACACTTATCCAAGGGTAATAATGATGTTTATGCAAATGTCGCAGGTTTGTATAATCATCCCTCGATTAATTCTACCTCCTCAAGTTGTTGGATTTTAGATAGTGGTGCTACGGACCATATTGCTTCTGATTCTTCTTTATTTTCTCACTCTCATCCGCCCCACGCACCTTGTGTTAATTTACCCAATGGCTCCGCCGTACCTATTAACTCTATTGGCACACTCCTCTTCAACAAAGATGTTATTTTAAAAGATGTTCTTCATGTGCCTTCCTTTCGATTAAATCTTTTATCTGCCAGTAAAGTTACCCAATCCTTAAACTGCTGTGTGATCTTATTCCCAGATTTCTGTATTTTGCAGGACTTGGCTACGGGGAAGATGATTGGATGGGGTAAGCAAAGTGGCGGCCTCTATTACATGTCACCAGATCGCACCTCGCCAACTGCTTGCCATACTACCCATCCTGATTCTACCTGGCACCATCGCCTTGGCCACCCATCACCTACCTGTCTACGTATCATCTCTAAATCCAATTCTTCTGTTTCTGTTTCTTTAGACAATTTTTGCAATATTTGTCCTTTGGCCAAATAGACTAGATTACCATTTCCGACCTGTTCTATTTCTTCTACCTTGCCTTTTCAATTAATCCATTGTGATATTTGGGGTCCCCATAGACATCAAACACATTCTGGTGCTCGTTATTTTTTAACCATTGTGGATGATTTTACTCGTTGTACATGGTTATTTCTTATGTCTCATAAATCTGATGCTTCTTCTTTACTTAAATCTTTTTTTACCTTTGTTCACAACCAATTTAACGCACACATTAAAATCTTTCGGAGTGACAATGGTAGTGAATTTCTTTCTCTTCAATCATTTTTTATAACCAAAGGTGTTGAATTTCAGACCTCTTGCGTCTCCACTCCACAACAAAATGGGGTTGTAGAACGTAAGCATGGTCATTGCGAGTTGCTCGTGCTCTCCTTTTCCAATCTAATGTGCCCATTCGTTTTTGGGGTGAGTGTGTTACCACCGCAGTTTATTTAATCAATCGATTGCCTACTCGACTCCTTTCTTCCCTTACACCTTTTGAGCGCTTGTATGGTCGTCCACCCCCTTATGACCACCTTCGTATTTTTGGAAGTTTATGTTATGCTACTATTGTCAAACTTGTTTCTAAATTTGCTCCTCGTGCTAGGCGTTGCGTTTTTTGGGCTATCCTACAGGTCAAAAAGGTTACAAATTGTTAGATTTAGATTCCCACAAATTTTTGGTAAGTAGGGATGTCCGTTTTCATGAGCATATCTTTCCCTATAAAGGGATATCTTCTTCTGATTTTCACCCCGTTTTTGCACCTGCACCAGATCTCCACTACACCACACCTTCACCTAATTCTACTACTCCACTTACCCACGATATACCAACCGAATACCCAACCGATTCAACTACCCCAGTTACTCCACCCAACCCCACCAATCCGCCCACCAATCCCCCAACCGATTCCTCAACCGATCAGTCTACCCACATTCCACCACCAATCACTCAACCGATTCTACCAGACCCACTACCTTCCGTTACTACTTCCACATCACCTAATGCTCCTCGTCACTCAACCCGACCTCGCACCCGACCTGCGTGGCATGCCGACTATCAAATGCCCTTTGCCCATACTGCTTCCCCACAATCATCCATTCTGTCGCCATGTCCAACTGGAGGTACCCTCTTTCTAACTCTCTCTCTTATTCACGTATTTCTCTTGCCCATTATTCTTTTCTTGCTTCTATTTCTGGTCTCCATGAGCCCACTAACTATGATCAGGCAATTCTTGATCCGAAATGGAGGGATGCTATGCAATCTGAACTTGACGCCCTTGCTCGCAATAATACTTGGTCTCTTGTTCCTCTACCTGCTGGTCATAAGCCCATTGGCTGCAAATGGGTCTACAAGATCAAGTACAATTCAGACGGGTCTATTGAACGTTACAAGACTCGCCTTGTTGCTAAAGGTTACACTCAAATTGAAGGAGTTGATTATTTGGAGACTTTCTCTCCCACTGCCAAGCTGACCACTGTTCGCTGTCTTTTAGCGGTGGCTGCTTCTCGCAATTGGATCCTACACCAAATGGATGTTCATAATGCCTTTCTACAAGGCGATCTTGATGAGCTTGTTTATATGGATCTTCCCTCTGGTCTTCGCCGACAGGGGGAGAATATGGTATGTCGGCTCAATAAGTTATTATATGGTTTGAAGCAAGCTTCCTGTAATTGGGTTGCCAAATTTTTTTGTGCTATTCAAAAGGCAGGTTTCACTCAATCAAAGGCCGACTATTCTCTATTTACCAAGTCTGAAAGTAACATATTTAGTGCAGTACTTATTTATGTGGACAACATTATTGTCACCGGCAATAATAAACAGGCAATCAAGTCTCTCAAAGACTTCCTCTTGCAACAATTTCACATCAAAGATCTTGGCAATCTCAAATATTTCCTTGGCATTGAAGTCTCCTGGTCCAAAAAGGGAATTTTCATTTCCCAACGGAAATATGCATTGGATATTTTAAATGATGTGGGATTATTAGGATCTCGTCCTAATTCTTTCCCAATGGAGGCATATTTGAAATTGAATCCTGATGATGGCGACCCATTACATGATCCAACCAAATACAGAAGATTGGTTGGGAGATTGATTTACCTAACAGTAACAAGACCGGACTTAGTATACTCTGTGCAAATCCTAAGTCAATTTATGCAGGATCCTCAGAAACCACATTGGGAAGCTGCTCTAAGAGTTTTACGTTCATTAAAGGGAATCCTGGTCAAGGATTATTCTTTCCTTCGTTCAATGATCCTACGTTAAAGGCTTATTGTGATTCAGATTGGACGGGTTGTGAAACAACTCGACGTTCAATTACAGGATTCTGTCTTTCTGGGGATTTCTTTGATTTCTTGGAAATCAAAGAAACAAACCAATGTGGCTCGTTCTTCCGCTAAAGCCGAATATCGAGCCATGGCTACAACATGTTTGGAAATTACATGGATACGACATATTTTGGAAGATCTCAAAATTCCACAAAGCCAGCCAGCATCCTTGTTTTGTGACAACTAGGCAGCTCTCCACATTGCCAAAAATCCCGTTTTTCACGAACGCACGAAACATATAGAGATTGATTGCCACATTGTTCGGGAAAAATTGCAAGCTGGAGTAATTACACCGTCCTATGTTCAGTCAAGATCTCAACTTGCAGACATCTTCACCAAACCTTTGGGAAAGGAACAATTTCAATTATTAAGTGGCAAGTTGGGACTTCATGATATTCACTCTCCAACTTGAGGGGGAGTGTTAGAGGAAAATCCGGTTTCCTAATTAGTTGCCTAATTGATTGATTAAGGATCCGTGATTATAGTATAGGAATATTGTATATTTATTCTTTCCTAGTTTAACTTCCTTCCTAGTTTAGCTTCTTTGTATATAAAGGGGTTGTATCTTTGTAAAGAATTGATTCAGAAATAAACCAATATTCTCTCAATATCTCGCTCTCCTAAATTCAACATTCTGGTCTGCTGTATACTCGAGAGGTAGCTTAGGCGTTCAAGGAGAGACATTGACAGTTATCACTGAGATATTCTTTGTTGACACTTCACAGGCGATGGTGGATTCTTGGAGCGTGCCTTCTGGGAAAGCTCCTTACTAATTATTTCATACCTAGAATATGATGCTACAGGATACACCATAACATTGTTTGGTATGCACTTTTGAGTGTGATACAGGATCAATGGTTAGCTTCTTCGCTACTTGTACACAATTCAGGGTGATACACATTTTTCTGAAGAAAGTTGAAATAAGCTTTGTCCTTCAGTTAGGGGATTCATGACAAGCAACTTGTGTTCTCTCCTTAATTGAGTCAAACAATTTAGTGGGTTTTTTTTGTCGTCAACACCACTACTTCTATTAATTTCAAACAGTTTCCCATTTTCTTATACTTGATCGATCTATAAATATTGTCCAGGCTGGATGATTAGTCTGTTGGGGTGTAGATAAACCTTTCAGCCAGTGGTAGTCCGGATTTAGTCCAGAGAGCTGCCTAGCGCTACCGAGGGCCTTAAAGTGTATTTAGGATTTTGTGAAAGGCTGCGTGTTTTAGACAATTGTAATCACTTTTTCTGAGTGTGAAAAAGAGAGAGGCGAGAGAAAACACATCTCAGAGAGATTGTGAGAAGACTTGTACTCTTGGATTGATTTCATAGTGGACTGGTGTGGCTCCCGTGGTTTTTTCCTCACGTTGAGGTTTTCCACGTATATCTTGTGTCTCGTTTTCTTTCCAGTTTTCATTACGCACGTATTTGTTTGTTTTATTCTGTGATCCATTGTTCCAAGATCCGTAAAGGCGTTGTAGGATTGCGTAAAATCCAACAACTGGTATCAGAGCCGCGGTTGCGGTAGGTTTTGTTCGACAGGTTATGGTTTAATCTCGTTCGGGCAGGCCAGAGTTCAGTGGGAGCTATGGGTTCTGAAGAAGGCAAGCAGAGGATGGAGAAGTTTGACGGGTCAGACTTTGCGTTCTGGAAAACGCAGATAGAGGACTATCTGTATCAGAAGGATCTTTACCGGCCGCTGCTGGGTAAAAAAAAGGGGAAGAAGAAAGATGAGAGCAACGAGGATTGGGACGTCCTGGACAGGAAGGCGTTAGGGGTTGTTCGCCTGTCCCTTTCAAAGTCAGTCACCCACAACATCTTGAAGGAGAAAACGACGGAGGATCTTGTGGAAGCACTAAAAAAGATGTACGAGCAACCGTCTGCTGCGAATAAGGTACATCTCATGAAAAAACTTTTCAATCTGTCTATTGCTGAAGGGTTTTCCTTTATGTCACATCTCAGTGAGTTCAATACGATAGTTGATCAACTTATGTCTGTCGAAATCAAGTTTGATGATGAGGTTCAAGCCTTGTTAATACTGTCTCAGTTGCCAGAGAGCTGGCAGGGTACTGTTACTGCAGTCAGTAATTCGGCAGGGAAAGAAAAGTTGAAACTGAGTGAGGTTGTTAGTTTGATTCTGACTGAGGAGGTCAGAAGGGGTTCGATCGATGGTTCAGGTAGTTCAGGTTCAGCTCTAAGTTTTGAGCAGAGGGGCAGAAGCCAGACCAAGGGTGGTCAGAATCAGAACAGGAACAGGTCGAAATCGAAGGGCAAGGGCAAGGGAAATAAAGATAGATCTCAGGTTCGGCCCATTAAAGGTGAATGTTGGAATTGTGGTTAGACAGGCCATATGTCACAAACTTGCAAAGCACCGAAAAAGAATAACGGTGGGCAGGAGGCTCACGTTGTGCACGATGCACTTATTCTTTCCATGAACAGCGACACTGAATCTTGGGTGATTGATTCGGGTGCCTCATTCCACGCCACTGCTAACAGGGAGGTTCTGCAGAACTATGTAGCAGGGGACCTTGGGAAAGTATACTTGGGGGACGATGAGCCTTGCAGTATTGTGGGAAAAGGGGATGTTCAGATTGCAACGCATGGGTTCAAATGGTATCTAAAAGATGTCAGGCACGTTCCGAAGTTGAAGAGGAATCTTATTTCGGTTGGACAGCTTGCAGCAGCAGGTTATACATCGACATTCACAGGGGACATGTGGAATGTCTCCAATGGTACCATGGTGACGGCTAAAGGCAAGAAAGTTGGTACACTTTACTTGACTTCACATGGTAGCGACATACTTGCAGTTATAGACAGCAAGGAGAGTTCAAATCTGTGGCACTATAGATTGGGGCATATGAGTGAGAAGGGAATGAAGGTTATGCAGTCAAAAGGGAAGCTACCGGGTTTAGGGTCAGTGGATATTGACATGTGTGAAGATTGTATCTTCGGGAAACAGAAACGGGTTAGCTTTCAGAAAGGCGGCAGGCCTCCCAGGGCTCAGAAGCTAAAGCTTGTCCATACAGATGTGTGGGGTCCAGCTACAGTGTCTTCTCTTGGCGGTTCTTATTACTATGTTACCTTTGTCGACGATCACTCGAGGAAGGTATGGGTATACTTCATGAAGCACAAGTCAGAGGTCTTTGAAGTCTTCAAGAAGTGGAAGGCCATGGTTGAGAATGAAACAGATTTGAAGGTAAAAAGGTTGAGGTCCGACAATGGCGGAGAATATGAGTTGGGGGAGTTCAAGAAAGCCTGCGCTCTATCCGGGATTCGTTTAGAGAGGACACCTCCAGGGACTCCGCAGCACAATGGCATTGCAGAAAGGATGAACAGGACTTTGACTGAGCGTGCTAGGAGCATGCGGATACACGCAGGGTTGCCCAAGATGTTTTGGGCAGATGCAGTCAGCACAGCAGCACATTTGATCAATCTTGGGCCATCAGTTCCGTTGAACTTTGTCATACCAGAGGAGGTTTGGAGTGGTAAAGAGGTAAATCTCTCACACTTACGTGTTTTCGGTTGTGTTTCCTATGTGCATATTAGCGACAAGGACAGGGATAAACTTGATGCTAAGTCACAGAAGTGCACCTTTATTGGATACGGCGGAGATGAGTTTGGTTATCGTTTTTGGGATAACAAGAACCGGAAGATAATCAGAAGCAGAGATGTTGTGTTTGATGAGAAGGTGATGTACAAAGACAGGGACAGCAAACTGAGCAGTGGGAGTACCACTTCGGATGGAGATACATCCGAGTACTTTGGGTTGGAGGATCTTCCAGGTGACAGGGGGGTTGAACAGGGGTCTGGTCAGGCAGAGGAGAGAGCTTTAGATGAGACAGTTTCAGAGGGGACAATTTCAGATGAGGCAGCTCCAGAGACAGGGACTAGTTCAGCGGTCAGAGAGTTGAGGAGGACAACCAGAGTACACAAGCCGAATCCGAAATATATTTCTTCGCTTGATTACTTGCTTTTGACGGACAGTGGAGAACCAGAGTGCTATGATGAGGCTATGTAGGTTTCTGAGTCAGCAAAGTGGAAGACTGCGATGCAGGAAGAGATGGATTCTCTTCATTCCAACGGTACTTGGCAGTTAGCTCAGCTTCCCGCAGGAAAGAAAGCCTTGCAGAACAAATGGGTTTTTCGGCTTAAGCAGGAGAGTGATGGCAAGAAAAGGTACAAGGCAAGATTGGTTGTAAAGGGCTTCCAACAGAAGGAGGGGATTGATTATACAGAGATATTTTCACCCGTTGTGAAGATGGCCACTATCAGAGTGGTGCTGAGTATGGTTGCTGCTGAAAATCTCTACCTTGAGCAGTTAGATGTTAAAACTGCTTTTCTTCACGGGGACTTGGATGAAGAAATCTACATGAAGCAGCATGTTGGCTTCATTGTGAAAGACAAGGAAGAGATGGTGTGCAGGCTCAGGAAGAGTCTGTATGGTTTGAAACAGGCTCCCAGACAGTGGTACAGAAAGTTTGATGGTTTCATGCAGCGCAGTGGCTACACAAGGTGCAATGGGGATCACTGTTGTTACTTCAAGAGGTTTGAGTCTAGCTACATCATTTTATTGCTCTACGTAGATGATATGCTTGTAGCAGGTTCCTGTGTTAGGGAGATCAACAAATTGAAGCAGCAGTTGGCAACAGAGTTTGCTATGAAAGATCTGGGTGCAGCTAAGCAGATACTTGGGATGAGAATCAGCAGAGATAAGGCTCAGGGAACCTTACGGTTGAGTCAAGCTGAGTATATTGAGCGTGTTCTGGAGAGGTTCAATATGCAGGGTGCTAAGGCAGTTGGCACACCCTTGGGAAGTCATTTCAAACTTTCTCAGGGGCAATCACCCAAGACAGATGCAGAAAGTGAATACATGGCCAAGGTTCCGTATACCTCGGCCGTGGGTAGCCTGATGTATGCGATGGTGAACACGAGACCAGACATTGCCCATGCAGTGGGAGTTGTGAGCAGGTTTGCTAGCAATCCGGGGAAACAGCATTGGGAAGCAGTAAAGTGGATTATGCGATACTTGAAAGGTACCACTGATTTGCCACTTTGTTTTGGGAGAGGAAAATTGATAGTGCAGGGATATGTGGATGCTGACTTTGCCGGTGATCATGATACGCGGCGAAGTACCACAGGATATATCTATACTATGGGTTCAATAGCGGTGAGTTGGGTCTCACGTCTGCAGAAATTAGTGACATTATCTACTACAGAAGCTGAGTATGTGGCCGAGACTGAGGCTGCAAAGGATATGGTTTGGATAAAGGGCTTCTTGGAGGAGCTGGGTTTGAAGCAAGAGAACTGCGTTCTTTTCAGTGACAGCCAGAGTGCTATACACCTTGCCAAAAATCCAGTGTTCCATGCCAGGACGAAGCACATTGATTTGAGGTATCATTTTATTCGCTCGCTTTTGGAAGATGGGGATTTGTTGCTAGAGAAGATTTTAGGGGATCGAAATCCGGCAGATATGTTGACCAAGTCTGTTACTGTTCAGAAACTGAAGTTGTGTTCGACTTCAGTTGGCCTTCATGCTTGAAGAGATGATGGGCCTGGAGCCACACCAAGAGGGGTCAGATGACTACGTCCATGATTGATTGAGATTATTTGGGTTTGCAGTTGATTGTTTGCGGATGCTTCAGGTTATCTTCAAGTGGGAGATTGTTGGGGTGTAGATAAACCTTTCAGCCAGTGGTAGTCCGGATTTAGTCCAGAGAGCTGCCTAGCGCTACACCTTTTTATGTGTAGCGCTATCGAGTGGTCTAGCGCTATAGCGAAAGGCCAGTAGCGCTACCGAGGGCCTTAAAGTGTATTTAGGGTTTTGTGAACGGCTGCGTGTTTTAGACAATTGTAATTACTTTTTCTGAGTGTGAAAAAGAGAGAGGCGAGAGAAAACACATCTCAGAGAGATTGTGAGAAGACTTGTACTCTTGGATTGATTTCATAGTAGACTGGTGTGGCTCCCGTGGTTTTTTCCTCATGTTGAGATTTTCCACGTATATCTTGTGTCTCGTTTTCTTTCCAGTTTTCATTACGCACGTATTTGTTTGTTTTATTCTGTGATCCATTGTTCCAAGATCCGTAGAGACATTGTAGGATTGCGTAAAATCCATAACATAGTCCATGAAAATAGCCTTGATCTTGATCACAAGTTGGTTTCTTTATAGACTCATGGCTACTGCATTTTTAGGTCTCGTTTATAGACTCTTGGCTACTATCGCGCAATCCAATTAAGTGGCTGCTCCTTCGGGTGATGAGGAAATCTAAACCTGATGGAAGGATGGATATGCTCCAGAGACAGATTGTTTATTCGTTTGGATACCATTATTACTTCAGGAAAGAGATTAAAATATTGAACCTTCTCACTGGGTATGAATCTTCTCCATTTTCGTGGTTTTGTAAATAATCGCCCAGATAAGAATGGTTGTTCTGAAGCTTGCTTTCTGTTTCTTTTTGCTCTCCACAGGTATATATTCTTGCTTGATAGTTCTGGTGTTTAACCCAAATGTAAAACATGTCAGCTCTTCTTGTGACGTATTGGAGCGTTTATCAGGACACTCCACATGTATATATGTACCAACTGAATGCACTTCGCCGGTGTTCTATCCGAATTAAAGAGGTCCGTCCATCTAACCTTTTCTTAAACCCAAACAGCTCTCTATATCTTCAAAAGCTCCATTTCGTATCTGAATTTCATTCTCTTATTCCAATGCCACATCCTGTTTGGCCGATTATTTGTTTCTGGTATATCCTTAGCTATGTTTTCGCTGATCTATCTACGTGGGCGCTCTACGTGATTTGAATCTTTGGAAAGAGAGATGAGTTTTTTCTCAAATTACAAAAATTAGCTTGGAATCTTGATGAGAAATCCGAATACAGATCATATTTTTCACGGCTGCAAACCTGCCAGGAATATCGTCGGAGCTGCAATCATGTCCCTTTGGGAGCATCCTAAGCTGCTGCTTCTCAGAGAAATCTGAATTGCCTGCATGTTGGCGTTTCTTGCGTGTCATGTCTTGATAAAATTAGCCTCCGTTTGTCCTGTCTTATGTAAGCTAGTTCTTTTTTGGAACCTTTTTTTCCTTTTTTTTTTGAACATTTTAAAGTTTTGGGTTAAATTTTTTGCTTTTTTAATTCGTAACTCTCTCTATTATTTTTTACTTTACTGGACTGTTTCCTAAATTAATGTATATTATTGTTTCCTTTGTCCATTTTTTCTAATAAAAACGAATTGGGAAAAGATATTCACCAAAACTTGAAGATGTACTAAATACGAAAATAATCTGAGTTAAACTGAACAGACGTGCCAAATACTAGCTTGTCTTCCCCACAATTGTCAAGTTTTACCACATGTCTACCGCAAGCGTGCTGCATGTGGGGCCTGTTCTAGATCTCATAAAAATACCAAAAAAAAATTCTCATAAATTTTAAAATAATTTTTTATGGGACCATGTAAAAAATCAGCTCTAACAGATATCGGTGAGCATTTTTTCTGGATTTGTAAGTGTGAAACTAAGCAGTTGAGCAGTTTCACTCTACGAATCTAATCGGTGAGCAATATCTATCCGTATATCCGTATGTACATATACGTTGAGAAGCACAAGCATGTCTTCGTATCGGAGAAGAAGAACAACAATACCTGTGAGAAAATCAAGAGAGAGATAGAGAGAGAAAGAAAGAAAGAGAAAGCTAAAAGAAGATGGTAAGCACCGCTGGTCAAGTCATACGTTGCAGAGGTACTTTCACATGCCTTCTAACTAACTGATTCCTCTCAGCTGACTGCTAATTTTTTGCAACTTGAGCAAATTGTTTTCTCTTGCTGTTGCTAATTTTTTTGTAATTTGAGCTGTTGGTCCAAATAGCAACCCGAAGGGGGGGGGGGGGGGGGGGGGGGGGGGTGAATCAAATATAATGCGGAATTTAAAAACTAATTGACTAATTATTCAAGATATTCTACTACAACTCGTTATTCAATAATATATCAATCTACGCATGCGTTATAGATATGCAAAACTGAAAGTAAAGAGAGTAGGGAGGAGAGAATCAAACGCAATGATTTATAGTGGTTCGGTCCGCAACTTCACGGCCTAGTCCACTCCCCAAGTGTCCAACTCGGAATTTGCTGCACTATCTCCAATAGTTACAATCTTCTAGCTTCGCGGGTGCTAGACAACCTTTACAACGAGCAATCTATCCCCAATCGCTCCGACTAATTTTGACTCCGGTGCTAGTCACACCTAACCCAACTAGTTTTGACTCCGGTGCTAGTAACACCTAACCACCAAGTGATTTTCTCTCCAAAATCACTCACAAAAAGTAATCACTCACAAGATAATCTAGCTAATAATTGCTCCCATTTGAATAATTCTCTAGCCAATTAAGTTAGGAGAAGATTTGTCCTTAATCTTCCTCCTTTCAATTTATCTTGACTATTGAGATAGTGATTTTGGTGTAGCAATGTGTCCATGTGTGCTTCAACCAAATCCTACAAAAAAAAACATTAACTTAAATGAGTACCAAATATCACAATATTAATTATATTTCTTTTTTAATAAAATATAGTATTTTGTTATCATCAAAATCAACAAGGTATTCGTAGAAACCTTTGGGCTAACATGAGCAAATTGTTTTTCGATCTTTCAGTAAGAAATCCCGCTTCTATAGCCGGTTGCCATTTTCCAGTACTCACACATAGTGATTTCATCTCTTTCTTTTCTAGCTCTGTTTATCATGGCTTTGTAGTCACTCCTTCATGGAGATATTGTCCATTTTAGATTATTATCAACTAATTCGATTCGTTGCACACTGCAAGCAGCTGCGCGCCGTGGCATGGGAAGCTGGGAAACCGCTGGTGATAGAAGAAGTTGATGTAGCGCCTCCACAGGCGATGGAGGTTCGCGTGAAGATCCTCTTTACCTCCCTTTGCCACACTGATGTTTATTTCTGGGAAGCCAAGGTAAAACTAACTACATTTTGAGGATAAATTTATGTTCACATCTTATTACTTTGAATAAATGATCTTATTCAATGAATTTTCTTGTTTGCGTATTAATATTTGGATATTGGTTTGAAGGGGCAAACGCCAATGTTTCCTCGCATATTTGGGCATGAAGCTGGCGGGTACGAGATCTTATGTTAAATACTACTATAGTTCTGTGGAGGGCGTGGTCCGGCGGAGGGACCAGGACGGTGGCCACGTTGCACCAATTAGCCGGGGCAGTGAATCTACTACCCATGGGTCGGCGGTCTGGGTCGGTAGCTGATCCGAGTCCGGCCGAACCTGGATAAAGATAACCGAAGTGTCGATCCACGGAAGAGAACGGTCTGGTTCGGCGTTTGTATTAATCGATATGATCTGGTTCGGCAGTTCCCCGCCGAACGGGTTGGGGATTGCCCTGTTGAAGTCATCACTGCCGTACCAAACGGTCCGGCAGGACCTACGCTCGCCGAGCCCCCTGTCCCCTAACTTGGAGAGAAAGTTATGGAGAGTTGGGCAGGGGAAGGCAACCTCACGTCTTATCCAATCCCTTATATTCAGGAGCAGGGTATAGGAGATTGGATAGGTTCAGGATTGAGATGTCTATCTGGATCCGAGATAGGCGGGCTCATCATGCAACGAATAAGTATCCTAATGGGATTTGGACTCTGCATTCCCTTTGGGTATATAAGGAGGTATTCACCTCCTTAATAAGGGACGTTGGTATTACTCTCAAAAACCTAAACTACATCTCAATATCTCCTATCCTGTTTACTGACTAGAGCGTCGGAGTGCCTGCCCCGGACACCACGCTCCGGGTTTGGGCACTAACGCGGTCGTTTCGTGTGCAGGTCTAGTCCGTCTACATCTAAGTCTCAACCATCCAAGCCACAAGGTCTAACCGGAGAAAGCCAGCCACCACAATTGGCGACTCTGCTGGGGAAAAAGATTAACAAACACATCTTGTGGTGCAGCTTTCTTCCCGTTCTTTCTTTTTCCCAGTTCAGAATGACAACCCCGGACGGACGACCTCTCGGTCTTGATAACTTCGGTCAAAACCTGGGCCACCACTCCTCTCAGCGGACGGTGGTAGGGCGGGATGGCATCATCATTGGGGGTCCCGGCGACCCCAGAGTGGTGGGTTCAAACATCCCTGATCCTAGCAACCAGGATTTAGGAGCAGCGGCATTCCACATAGATGGGGTGCACCGCTCTGCAACAAGCCTCACGGTTCCTCCTCCCCCCCCGGCAATACTCCCGGTGAGCATGGCGGAGGAGTTAATGCGACTAAGAACACAAGTGCAAGAGATCCAGGCGCTCCACAGCGTCCCACCCGTTTCCAGATCACGGGAACGGCGACATAGGAGGAGTATTGCCCGACTGAACCAAACGGCTGACACTGTTAGGGCCTCTGCCTTTGCAAGGCTCGGCCCACTGTGTCGCATTGATGCTAATGGCGTTATCCACCCGGAACCCGGACACCGAACCGATGCGTCCGGAAACGATAATGTTCGCCGAGCATTATTTCCAACAACAAGCGCCACGGCATCAAGCGCTCGCTCAAGGTCAAGGGGAAGGCCGGACCAGACTCAAGGACTTCCTCGGTTCGGCAACACAAGAGGTAACGCAGGAGAACCTCTTGATCACCCTGTTGGATCGAGAGGCCACCAGGATAACCAGAGGACGGACAGATCTGAGGGGCGGCGATATGAAGAACAGGAAAGGGGAACAAGCACCCGGATCCAGCAGAGGTCACCGGCCCATTCTACCAGTCGCCGAGCAAGGCAGTGTGATCATGGTCACCACCGACGGTCGCCGGGACAGTCTGCCGGACAATCCAGGCTTCAGGAGGAGAACAGCCAGGGGCTGCTTCCGGAGGAGAGGTGCGAGATCAGCGCCGGTGGCAGGGCTTTAACAGTGGTAAATACTCGCACTGGCGAGAGAACCACTTACCGGCCCGTCCAGCATCAGGAAGAACCCCCGGCGGTGGGAAACAGGAGAGCTTCGGGGTCGAAGCGCCGAACCCCAGAGCCAAGTATCAGCGGCCGAAGGGCTCGGACACCACCAATCAATAAAAGGACAAGGGCTGATGCTCGAGAGAAGAGTCCCGCCCCTTCGGCAGTAGTCCCGCCGAAGGAAGGGGTTACAGCGACCTCGGCGAAAGGTGTCTCCCCCTTTTCCAAGGCTATAGCAGATGAGCCTCTTCCTCCCCACTTCAAGGTCCCCAAATTCACTATATACAACGCGAAGTCGGACGCACCGACCCATGTGCAGCAGTTTAAGTCCATGGCTGCGCTCTGCGGATTGAGCGAGGCAATGATGTGCCGAACGTTCTCCCTGAGCCTCCCGGACACTGCCATGCTTTGGTATACACAGCTAAAGCCAGGTTCAATAAGCAGCTTCGGCGAACTGGAGCGTTCGTTTACGGCACGGTTTGTGGCGAGTAACCGGAGGCCAAAAACAATAGAAACCTTAACGGACCTTCGGCGGAAGACCGGCGAGTCCTTGAAAGATTATTCCGAGCGCTTCTATAACGTATATAACATGGTTGAAAGCTGTGACCAAAAGACTGCGGCTACGTCATTCAAACGTGGGCTGGATAGGAACTCTGACCTGTCTAAGGAATTGATGCTTCGGCCGCCGAACAATATGACAGAGCTCATGCATACCGTTGCTCGGTATATAGAGCTTGAGGAATACATCGGTGGATCCGAAGTAGCTCCGGTCGCCGAGCTGGGTAAGACGGCGGCCAAGGAAGTAAAGAAGCAGGTTAACATAGTGTCCAAGAAGGATGGCGCAGGGTTCGGCGGAAACAAAGGAAGTGGAAAGACGTGGGACCGCCCGCCGAGCGATGGGCGAGACCACCTTGCCATCACGACCTATTTTAAGGAGCCAATCTTCCGTATGCTCCGAGAATGTGGACGGCTTCCTGGTTTCCAATGGCCAACAGGGGCGGCGGAGAAAATGGGAACCGCCGATGGCCAGGAACCAAACCCGAGGGTATACTGCTCATTCCACGACGAGCAAGGGCACTATACGACGGCATGCCAGCCTTACAAGATCTACCTCGAGGAGTTAGTCCAGCAGGGAAAGATGGATCGGTGGATCGACCGAACCAAGTCACCAAACGCAGGGATTCCGCCGAGAGCCCAAGATCTCGACGGCGTGGTGCATTGCATTCATGGGCCAATGAACAAGGCCCAGGCCAACGAGCTCCACGAAAAACTATACAGCCCTACCCCGCCTGGGGTGATGATGGTTCAAAATTCGTCGAAACGGAAGATGGATGCTCGTAGCACGTGGGAGATCAGGTTCACCGAGCAAGATTTGGAGGGGTTATCTCTTCCCCACAATGATGCCTTGGTCCTCTCTCTACAATTCCAGCGGAAACTTGTCCGGAGGGTATTGGTCGATCAGGGAAGCTCGGCGGAGATCCTATTCTACTCAGCGTTCAAAGCTTTAGGTCTCTCAAAAGAGCAATTGGCCCCGGTGGAAGCCCCTTTGATTGGTTTTACTGGAATTCCGGTCTACCCGCTCGGCAAGATCGTACTCCCAGTATATGCTGGTTCGGTGAAGTTGGATATGGAATTCATCGTGGTTAGTTCGCCGAGCCCATACAACGCAATCCTGGGAAGAAATTGGTTGCACAGCATGAGGGCTGTGGCATCCACGCTTCACCAATGTGTTAGATTCATTGGAGAATCTGGGAGGCAGGAGACCATCAAAGGGGACCAGGTGGCCTCAAAGAAGTGCTTCGTCAACTCCGTCCGCGGAAAAGGCCGAGCAAAGGAGGTACAGAGTATAGAGGTACCTGAGTTGCTAGATGAGGCCACCACCGAAGAGAAAACGAGAGAGGCGCTGCAAGGGCCAGAAGAGGTTGGAAGACCGGCGAGCGACAGGGCCGTGGAAGACTTGATCCGAATTGCGGTCAATGAAGATGGGACCCGTTCTTTTCTCGTTGGCTCGGCTCTTGATGAGGTCGAGAAAACGCAGATGGTCGAGTTCCTCAAAGAAAACATAGAAGTCTTTGCTTGGACTCCATATGAAATGCCGGGCGTTAGTCCCGATGTGATAAAACATTCATTGAATGTTGATCCGGCTCGGAGGCCCGTGGTGCAGAAGCCTCGGCGATCCTCGGCCCTACATGCCGATGCAGTTAACGAAGAGGTAGAACGCCTCCTTGACGCCGGGGCTATTCGAGAAGTCCAATATCCAACATGGCTAGCAAATCCAGTGGTGGTCCGGAAGAAGAACGGCAAGTGGCGCGTCTGTGTCGACTTCACCGATCTGAACGACGCATGCCCAAAGGACTGTTTCCCTTGCCCTTGGATCAATCAATTGGTGGATGCTACCGCTGGATATGCTCGGCTAAGCTTTATGGACGCTTACAGAGGGTACCATCAAGTTGCCATGGATGAGGAGGATCAGGAGAAGACAGCGTTCATCACTCCCAGTGGCACTTACTGTTACTTGGTGATGCCCTTCGGTTTAAAAAACGCCGGGGCTACGTTCCAGCGTATGGTAGCCTTGTTGTTCAAAGGGATCCTCGGCAGAATAATGGAGGCATACATCGACGATATGGTAGCCAAAAGTAAGGAAGCAGCCGATCATCTTCTCCACCTCGGTGAAATTTTTGATGTTCTAAAGAGGTTCGGCTTGAAGCTGAATGCTGAAAAATGTGCATTCGGCGTTGGCTCTGGCAAATTCCTTGGACATTTGGTTACTCGCCAAGGAATTGAGGCCGACCCAAGTCAGATCAAGGCCATACAGGAAATCAGGGCTCCGGCCACGGTGAGGGAGGTTCAGCGCCTCGCTGGCATGGCCGCCGCACTTAATCGCTTTATCAGCAGGTCTTCGGATATCTGCCGACCGTTCTTTCAATCGATTAAAGGCAACAGCCGAAGGAGTTTCGTATGGACGCCGGACTGCGATGAAGCTCTCACCGAGCTGAAGAGATGTCTATCCCAGGCTCCTTTGCTGGTTGTGCCCAAGGAGGGGGACGAGCTTCACCTCTACCTTGCAGTTTCCGAGCATGCTGTTAGTGCTGTCTTGGTTCGGCAGGAAACCTCAAAGAATGTGACGGGCACGGACCAGAAGCCAGTCTATTACATAAGCAAGGCGCTTCTCCCCGCCGAGACTCGCTACCTCCCAATAGAAAAGCTGGCTTTGGCACTGGTAATGGCAAAGAGGAAGCTTCTGCCATACTTCCAGAGCTTCACCATTGTGGTTGTTACCGAGTACCCCTTAAGAGCGGTATTACGAAAGGCAGATCTCTCCAACAGATTGTGCAAATGGTCCCTGGAGTTGGCAAACTTTGATATCCGTTATCAGGCTAGAACGGCAATCAAAGGTCAGGTGTTGGCCGATTTTGTCGCCGAGTTCTCCCCTGGAGTGGAAAACGGCAGAGGCAGTGGAGAGGCCTTGGCCAGAGAGTCCACCGGGCCTGCCCCTGGACCTCGGTCAAGCCATCCAGCTCACGAAGAATATATCACGAAGCGGCCCATCCCTTCGCGCCGAGCGAGCTTATTCACCGGGCACGCTTGGAGACTCCATGTAGACGGAGCATCTAATAACCGAGGGGCTGGTGCTGGGATTGTTCTGGTGTCACCGAGCGGAACCTTGCATGAGCATTCATTAAGCATTGGGTTTCCAGCAACCAATAACGAAGCAGAGTATGAGGCCCTCATTGCCGGACTCAAGTTAGCCCGGCATATGGGTGCTGAAGAAGTTCAGGTTTATAGCGATTCACAGCTCGTTGTTAACCAGCTCAATGATGATTACGAGGCTAAGGATGCACGCATGAACAAGTACGTAAGCCAAGTTGTTGCCTTGGCTGGTTCATTCAAAAATATATTTTTTGACCATGTGGGTCGTGACCTCAATTCTCATGCCGATGCTCTTGCCGGACTGGGAGCCGTATGTGCCGATCAGGGAGGGGAGAGAACGATCGTCCTCGGCGAAGTCCCATCACCGAGCTTCGAGCCAGAGCCACTTGAGGTAATGGACATCCATCAGGCGCCAAGTTGGATGGATCCCCTCGTCTCCTATTTAAAGCACGCCGTGCTTCCGGCCGACCGGAAGGAAGCCCATAAGATCCGTTGTCAATCTGCCTCCTATTTTCTCGATCCCTCCGGCACATTGTACCGCCGATCATATACTGGTCCAGATCTCCGCGTGGTGCATGAGCAGGAGGTACCCGGCATTCTTGAAGAGTTGCATGGAGGAAGTGCTGGTTGTCACACCAGCGGCCGGTCCTTAGCCGACCGTGCCCTTTCCCAGGGTTATTGGTGGAAGAGGATGGTACATACGGCTACAGAGTTTGCCAAGCAATGCAAGTCTTGTCAAAAGCATTCTCCTCTTATAAACCAGCCGACCCTACCGTTGCAACCAGTTTCTAGTCCATGGCCTTTTGCTCAATGGGGGGTGGATATCATCGGCAAGCTGCCGAAGGCTACTGGTGGCTTTACCCACATCATCACTGCTACGGATTATTATACCAAGTGGGTAGAGGCCAAAGCACTCATAACAATTACCGCCGCCGATGTGGAAAGTTTCCTTTGGAAACATATTTTTACCAGGTTCGGCGTACCATACGCCATTGTGTCAGACAACGGTACCCAGTTTGTCGCCGACGCAATTAAGGCCATATACAGAAGGCGCGGCATACAGATGAAGACAGCTTCTGTCTCCTATCCTTAGGGAAACGGACAGGCCGAGGCTGCCAACAAAGCTATCTCTGCCGGCCTGAAGCGCCGACTCAGAAACAAGCGCGGCAAATGGGCGGAAGAATTGCCTGATGTTTTATGGGGCTACCGAACCACTCCACGGCGCGGCACTGGTCGTACTCCTTACTCCATGGCGTTTGGCGTCGAGGCCGTACTCCCTGTAGCTGTTACTCGGCCCACGTCTCGAACTGCAACATTTGACGTTCCAACAAACGATGCAATGCTAGCCGCCGAAGCAGACCGAGCAGATGAGCTTCGAGACAATGCCCACATCAAGTATGCAGCTTATCAGCAGCAGTTGGCTCGGAGTTATAACAAGAATGTGCGGAGCCGCCCCTTCAATGTGGATGATCTTGTCCTTCGGCAGATAGTCCAGCAGAAACATTTGAAAAAATTCATGCCAAAGTGGGAAGGACCATTCCGGGTGGTTAAGAAGGTGGGCTATGGCTCATATGAACTCACCGAGATGGATGGTACGGCGATACCGAACCATTGGAACGCACAGCTGCTTCGGAAATTTTACGCTTAAATTTTCTTTTGGCTTTTCGCCTCGGCTATTTGTTTCAGCCTTCAGTTTTTTAAGAATTGTTTTCAATAAAGGTTGGTTGTTTCTATTTTTTAATGTATTTTTGTTAGCCTCGGTGGTATTTTTATGCTCAGTTTGCCGAGGCACGCTTTATCAGATTCTGTTCGGCAAGGACTTTTGCATGCCATATCCTGAAGGGGGCATTCCCAGCTTCGGCCGTTCCTTTTGATCCGGCAGAACCAACCGCGGTGGTAGGTTTCCTCCGGTTCAGGGGCTGGGTACGGCAAGCTGGGACGGATACTTATTAGAGAGATTTTTTGTTAAACCATGTGCATGAAGTGCGATACATGAGTCTTAACATGCATGAAGTGCAAGAAGTATGAAACATAAACAGAAAACTTGAAACCTTCATTATACCAAAGGTTGGTCCGTTACAAATCAAAAACTGGGGTTCGGCTGAACAAAGATACCTATTGCCGACCCTAGAATCTACGACATACAAGAAATTAAATTCTACTCTACGATGGGTTCATCAGCAGGCTGCGCCGGCTCAACAGTGGCTGGATTGGGCGCCTCGGCTGGACTCAATGGCTTGTCAGCAGTTGGATTGGGCTGCTCGACGGGGCTTGGTGGCACGACGGTAGATGGATCGGCCTCTTCGGCTAGAAGCAGGTGCCTCGGCAGATCCACAGGTGGCACCGTTGGGTTCTCCCTTCGGTGGTCATCCTCGGGGACCTCGGCGTAGTTAAGGCCGACATGGAATCCGCGGAGGAAAGAGGAGGCATGGGCGTCTTCGAAACCCTTCCGCTCTCCTTCCTTGAAAGCCTTGGTAACAAGGACTTCCACCTGCTCCTTGTAGTCTTCACCGGCCTCATTGTAACCTGCATCGCCGGCCTCCTCCAGCTGGGCCGGCAGCTCGTCCTCCATTCGCTTCATCCCCGCCTTGAGTTGGTCCCGCTCGGCTTCAATCTCCTTGAGCTTCAGCGCCAGGCGGTCCCTCTCTTCCAGGCCAGCCTTGGCCTCGGCAACTTGAGCCTCCAACGCCTCGATCTGGTCGTTGGCTTCCTGCACCTGCTTCCTCACTGCCTGTAGGTCCCCCTTCTGGGTCTTCCTAGCAGCAAGGAGGACCTCCATGTCGTTGAAGGCTTTGCTGGCGCACTGCCCGGCCTGCGAAAAGAAAAGAAAGAGTTGGCATCAGAAAAGGGCAGTAAGATTTAAGGAACATTCAAACTTTCAAAATGGACAGGTTGGGAATCCATACCTTGGCAAGGTACAGGCACAGTTCGGCCATGTTATCAGCCTTGCCTGATGGCAACTTTTCCATGTCCTTGGGGAGGGCCAGGCCCTTTAAAAGGGTCATGGCCAGATGAGGGATCTCCCCCAAGTTGTCGCCGGTCGAGATCACGTGCCCGTCAGGACAGACCAGGCTCGGAACGAAGGGCTCCGGGGTTGCACCTTCAGGATGGCCGGGGCTGAAGACCTGCACGTCCTCTTTTGAGACTCTGGCCTTCTTGGCAATATGGGGGCCCTTCCCCTCGGCGGTTGAGCCTTTCTCTCTTCGGCGAGAGGAACGTGGTGGTACCACAGCAGCAGCTTCGGTGGGTTTACTCTGGGGCTCCGGCTTGCTGGTGGGAGCTTGCACCTTCTCCTCCCTTTTTGGCAGCCCGGAGGTAGAGAGGTCTTGGGCAAGGTACTGTAGCTTCAGTGCCTCCCCGGCGTAAGAACCGAGATCGACCTTCTTCCTCACCATATTTTCTTTATTTTTTCTGCCGACGTACCCGTGGTAGAATGGCTTGTAGTCGAGGAGGGTCGGCGCGTCTCGGTTGGGGCACCGAAGCAGGGCGATCAGGTTCGTCCACTTACCAGTGATGAGGAGTCCCTTGTTCGGTGCCGAGCAATCTGCAAGTAAAAGAAGATCAGTATGAATGGATACAAAATCAGTATACAAGACAATACATAGAGAGAGATATATACCGGGCTTGTCCCCTTGGCCGGGGAACCCTCGCACTCGAGGGATTTTGTGAGGCCTGTTGATCTCCGAACCTCTCCTAGTTGGAAAGGGGTAGTCAAGTAAGGGGTCAATGGGACCCCACTCGAAGTTGCCGGATACCTTGACCAGCACCATCCACCACTTTTCAGTGTCGTAGAGGCGATCCACTAGGTGGTCAAAGTATTGGCGGGTGGTGAGGTAGTACTTGTCATACTTGGGGATCCTTGATACCACGTACATTAGCATCAGGTCCCCAAGGGTGAATGGCAGGTTGTTGATCTCTGCCAACCTTGCCGCCGAGCTCAGGATGCGCCAGCTGTTGACTGGAACCTGGATCGGTGCAAGGTTATAATCCGCCAAGAAGGAGCGGAGGAAGGGTTTCATGGGGAACCTTACCCCTCCCTCGGTGATTGCATACAAGGGTAGGACAATGAAGTCTTCGCCGAAGGGAATCCTTTCGGAGGTAACCCTTTCGACGAGGACATCATCTGGAATGGAGTATTTGGTCCGGAAGGCTTGTGTGAAGCCGCCCGGCCCATCGCCGTAGAAGTGACTATACGGCATGGGTCCAAGACCCGTTGGAAGCGGGGGAATGAGATCGACATCCCTCGGCGAGGGTGGTTCGGCACCTCCTGCTGTATCAGAGGTGCTCGGTGGTGCATCAGCCGAGGTCGACGTGCTGGCCTGGGCCCCGGTGGCTGTACGTTCCCTATTGGCCTCTTCCGGGACGGAGCCGTGTGTGTCTCCCTCGGCAGATTCGCCGGGGGAGTCACTCCTCCCGTAGAGGATGTCCCTGGAGGACTTGTCGTCAATTTGGAGGGGGATGTGGATGCCAGGGATGATTGGGCCACCGGACCGCTGAGCAAAGTTGCTGGAGCTTTCATTGAAGCTCCTGTATCCTCTGCCGAGCGCCTGGATGGTCTCTTGGAGGTCTGGGTACGCTGCAGGATCGATGCTCGACAGGTATGAGTTAGGATCCACCATGCTGAAGACCTAAACAGAAGAAGAAATAGAAGGGGTGATGAGAATTTCTACTTCAGCATGGCTACCCATGTGCATCTAGATCCCTGCCGAGGGGGGCCTTTTAGGATCCTCCTCGGCAAAAGCCATGGTTTCTTATCAAGTGCTAAAATTGGCTCGGTGGAGGACCGCCGTTGTAAACGGTCCAGACGGCGTCCCACGGCCGTAGGCGGCCATGGGGGATCGACACTGTTCAAACCAAAAGTGTTTTTTGTGCAAATATGGGGCTGTGTATGGTTTGTTGTACTTTGAAATGTTCAGAAAGGATCAAAAGGGGTAGCGGAGTTACCTGAGAATGCTGGTGTTGGATGGCGGCGGATGGCGGAGCAACGGAGGCGCTTGAAATGGCAGCAGAAATTGGAGTTGCAGAGCGAAAGAGGCGAGAGCAAAAGTGTTCTTCTGTCTCGCCTCCCCTCTTATATAGCGGATGGGAAGGCTGGGTGGAACCCTAAGCGTCGAACGCGAGAACCGAAGCGTCGCCGCTCCACCCACTCTCTTCATGCCACGTGGAAAGCCTGCACCGTTTCGTACCGGCGTCGTTTCCCCTTCCGCCACGTGGCACCCCACGCCGTTTGAATTTCCTGATGGACCGTTCGATCTCTGACCCCCAGCGGTCCCATCAGCCCTCGGTTGCTGCGGATGCATCATTACCCCAAGTTTCGAGAAAGCTCTTTTCACTAGTCCATGCTGGACCGGCGGTATACGCTCGGCACGTTTGCCTCAGGACGCCCTCGGTAGCAACTCTTCCTTATGTGGTCAACCCCTCCCACCTTTTGCAAAGGAGGAAGAGGTTGAGGGGCTATTGTAGAGGGCGTGGTCCGGCGGAGGGACCAGGACGGTGGCCACGTTGCACCAATTAGCCGGGGCAGTGAATCTACTACCCATGGGTCGGCGGTCTGGGTCGGTAGCTGATCCGAGTCCGGCCGAACCTGGATAAAGATAACCGAAGTGTCGATCCACGGAAGAGAACGGTCTGGTTCGGCGTTTGTATTAATCGATATGATCTGGTTCGGCAGTTCCCCGCCGAACGGGTTGGGGATTGCCCTGTTGAAGTCATCACTGCCGTACCAAACGGTCCGGCAGGACCTACGCTCGCCGAGCCCCCTGTCCCCTAACTTGGAGAGAAAGTTATGGAGAGTTGGGCAGGGGAAGGCAACCTCACGTCTTATCCAATCCCTTATATTCAGGAGCAGGGTATAGGAGATTGGATAGGTTCAGGATTGAGATGTCTATCTGGATCCGAGATAGGCGGGCTCATCATGCAACGAATAAGTATCCTAATGGGATTTGGACTCTGCATTCCCTTTGGGTATATAAGGAGGTATTCACCTCCTTAATAAGGGACGTTGGTATTACTCTCAAAAACCTAAACTACATCTCAATATCTCCTATCCTGTTTACTGACTAGAGCGTCGGAGTGCCTGCCCCGGACACCACGCTCCGGGTTTGGGCACTAACGCGGTCGTTTCGTGTGCAGGTCTAGTCCGTCTACATCTAAGTCTCAACCATCCAAGCCACAAGGTCTAACCGGAGAAAGCCAGCCACCACAAGTTCAGCTTTGCTTTTGATTGCTACTAGTATGATTCTTAATGATCATATATATTTACCATCTACCGTATTTTTGTGCTTCTACGTTTGTTCAATTCACTCTTTTTTTGCATGTAGGATTGTTGAGAGCGTTGGAGAAGGTGTGACGGATCTTAAACCCAGAGCCGGCTTTGGACATACGCCAGTGATGCGGCCGCATCTGGCCCCCAAATTTCCACGAATTTTGTGGGCCCTATATATTTTGTACCCTTAGGTATAGGTATACATCTATAATATTCATTGAAAAAGATATGGTGTCGAAACTTGATTATAATAGCTTAATTACTACTTTTGCTGCAAAAAAATGCGAGAAGGGTGATGTTTAAGTAATATATTTTGGATTAAAGTATATAATGATTATAGAGTTTTGTGTTATCATTGTTTTTAATTCTTCTAGTCTTTTCTTTTTTTTTGTGTGTGTATTATATAATGGGCCTCAAATATAAAGTTCGCATCCGGCTCCAAAAAACTCAGAGCCGGCACTGCTTAAACCAGGGGACCATGTTCTTCCTGTATTTACGGGCGAATGCAAGGAATGTCGACCTTGCAAATCAGAGGAGAGTAACATTTGTGACCTTCTCAGAATAAACACTGACCGCGGAGTGATGCTCAACGATGGCAAGTCAAGATTCTCGATTAAGGGAAAACCGATTTACCACTTTGTTGGAACTTCTACATTTAGCGAGTACACTGTGACTCATGTTGGTTGTCTTGCCAAGATCAACCCTGCTGCTCCACTGGACAAAGTTTGCGTTCTTAGCCGTGGAATTTCTACAGGTTGGGATAGAAATTTCGCACTTTTTCATAAACGATGTAGATACAATTTCTCCTGACGAGCTTCTTTACTTTTTCCATTGAAGGACTTGGTGCCACATTGAACGTTGCAAAACCCAAAAAAGGGTCCACGGTGGCTATTTTCGGATTGGGTGCTGTCGGTCTTGCGGTGAGTTCGTCCTCTCTCTTAAGAAATACGTAATGACTTCGTTTTTCGTTTGATGCTGTTGTCATGAAACTGGATTAACGAAATCATCTGATTTTGACTGAATAAGCGGCCGAAGGAGCTAGAATTGCAGGTGCTTCGAGGATTATTGGGGTAGATTTGAACTCAAAGAGATTCGAAGAAGGTGAGTCAAATATCTTCAACTAAAACTTTAGTGTTCTTTGTGTTCTGATCCTTAATTAGTTTCTGTTGCTGAGCCTGTTGAAAGCTTCCCACATTAGGAACTCTCTTTCCCTATAACCCAAAGGAAATAGGGTCTAAAATCCTTCTATACTTCCTTTTACTTGCCTTCTAATGTTGATTTCCATCTTGTTGTAGCAGCCAAAAAATTTGGAGTAACCGAATTTGTGAACCCGAAAGAACACAACAAGCCTGTTCAAGAGGTACTCTCCTTACTGTTCTACCATCGACCGTAGTGAGGTGAACAAATCACCTATCAAAGACCTTCAAACACATTGAGATGACTGATGGAGGAGTTGACCGCAGCGTAGAGTGTACGGGAAGTGTCAATGCCATGATTTATGCATTTGAATGCGTTCATGATGTAAGTTTCTGTTGAACTCTTCCATTTCTCAAATGAAAAATTTTACTCCTAGTTTTGGAGTTTAAATGCCCAATTCTTGCTTGCAGGGATGGGGTGTTGCTGTACTAGTTGGTGTGCCAAACAAGGACGATGCTTTCCGAACCCACCCGATTAATATCTTGAATGAAAAAACTCTCACGGGAACCTTCTTCGGTAACTATAAACCACGCTCCGACCTCCCTGCTGTGGTGGAAAAATACATGAACAAGGTAAATCGCATTTCTTACTTATACATCTAGGTTTTTTCCCCTCCGGTATCTAAGTCGTATATTGTAGTGGGCCGAAATATCCGAAGGTTCAAAGGGTTCAGTAGAGTGACTTTGTGGGCCCATTATTCAGTTGTCTCAGTTCATCTGTATGAGAAAAGTCAACTTAACACGTCACCCCGGGCCTCGACCGAACGATAAGTAGTCCCGCGGCTGTTCACTGAGCGCAAGCTGCTTCGCCGAACGTAGTGCAGTGTTCTTGTTCGGCACCAGGCCCGTTTACTCGGTGTGGGCTCTCCCCCCCTTTCTTGTGCCGACGGATGTTCGGCGGGGAAGCCTTACCCTCGGCGAACTCTTCTGCTCGGCGGGGGTTCTTCGGATGTAAAGTTGTTGGGAAACGTTCTAGAAGTTCCAGCTGATAGAATCGAAGATAAGCACATTCACCTCTCTGATAACCGATGTGACATCTCTGACATTGACCCACATGGGTCCACATGGGTCTGCAGATCTTGAAGGGCGGCACACATTAAATGCTCCTGACACATGACGTCATCCGAGCGTAACAACGCGCGTGTAGTGCACTTCCACCTTGCTCAGCACTCCAGATCTCTGCCTATAAATAGCAGGATACCCCTTTTAGGGAAAGGGTCAGAAATATCTCTCCCCTAACTCATTTCCTACTAAACTTCTTCTTCTTCTTCACACTTCCTTCAGATTCTAACTAGATCGTCGGAGCTTCTTTCCGGAGGAACACCACCCTCCGGTTTGCAGGTACACGGCGTCGCCGGTCAAATCACCACGGTTCAAGTAACGAGAGAGGGTCAGGAGGTTCAAGGATAAATCACCCCCCCACATATATCCTGCCCAAATTTCTTGAAACTCTTTATTAGGTTCTAAATCATGGTATCAGAAAACTTACGGCTATTAATGATGATGATATTGCCATGAAACAACTGGTAGCGGTCAATAAAGATTTATACTTAGGTAAATCATGGTATCGAAGGTTCAAAATTATGTTAAGTATAGGCCCGTATGATACATCACAACCGTCATTTGAAAACTTGCTCTAGACCATGTAAAATCATCTCACCTACAAAAGGTAGGGACTCCTTCAATAAGAAGGGAATTTTGATTGCATGTCACATCTTTATCATTAAAGTGCCTAATAATAATAGTACGTTAATACTATTGTTGTTGTGTGTTTTCCTTTTAAATTCGTGCAGGAGCTTGAACTAGAGAAATTCATCACCCACGAAGTCCCGTTCGTCGAGATCAACAAGGCTTTCGAGTATATGCTGAAAGGAGATGGTATCCGATGCATCATACGCATGGACGCTTAGAGTGATACGTTGAATTCAAGGTCGTTGCTTGGTGCTGACTGTTGAAATAAGTTGATAAAGATAGTATAATAAAATAAAAGGCCCAACATTGAACGAGCTAGGTGGTTGTGAAATTCTATTTCCTTTCGTTGTTTGTAAAAGAAACTTGATGTCGATTTTGTGGAGATTTTTTTTGGGTGGTTTCAAAATGTTACTTTCGTACATCTTGTTTCACTAGCGTTCCTTGAGATCTGCATACATTCCAAAACTACTAAAAAAAAATTAACATAAATCTTATGTAAATAATCAGTTTGTAGAATAGAAGTAGATTATAACTATTACTATGAGTTTAGCATATGAAGATTGGCGATTTGGCTCACAATCCCATCCATTAACCTTGGCACTTAAAGACTTTTTTATCAGAAGGGAATTGGAGACGCGAATCAGGGCAACTGGCCCAATAATCCTGTCAAGCGAGATTGTATGTTCACCTTCTATGAAAATGCGTTGTCTTGGTAGGTATTAATTATCAAAACACGTCATTGGCCGTCATTTTTTCCCTTTCATATTCCTAACTTAATTAATAGCCCAATTATGTGGGCTATTTATTGGGCCAAAAAGAAGTGGGTTAATTATTTAGTACATAGAAGAATTCAACGAAAACTGGCCCAATTGTTTTACAATTTCGATTTGCACTTTGATGCCTAACGTTTCTTTTTTTGTTCGGCTTTTTATCACATGCGCTAGGAAAAAAGTACTACTAGAATTACATCCAACCGAAAACAAGTCCACAATCACTAAACCCAACACAACTAATAACTAAGAGTGAGAAATAATCCCAACAAATACAAGAGAAATTAAGGTGGGGAGATTCGAACTCTTAATCTCCTAGCGAGAAGCTGATGGAAGTCCTGGTCAACTGAGTTAGCCATAGTTGGTTACTTTGATGTCTAACGTTGAACCACAATATATATCGTATACACCATGGTTTCATTCGTATATAACTGCTGGACCGATGCAAGTGGGTATGATTTAGCTGGCGGACTCAAGTCCTCTGTATCGATACTTTGTTGCATTTTTTTCGGTTTTTTAGATGGATATGTAAATGTTAACATATGAGAAGGTTGAACATGTGATCCACGAAATAAAAAAAAAGAAAAGAAAAGAAGAAGAAGCTCAAATTAATGTTAGAATTTTAGCAGCCTTCTTGTTGTGTTTCAACACCTGGGAATTGAGCTTTCATACTTCAACCACTTTTATCTTACTTCTTGTGTTTATCTTACCTCTGCCTGTATATATATTGGTTAAAAATCAAACCATGCAAGGTCAACATGGTATGCCTGCCAAGGTTGTCTATCAATTTTTCTCACAACGTACGGGTGTGGGCATACTTGGTACATGCACTAAAACCGTGTCTTATGAGTCACATATAGATGTTAAAATTCAACATTTTGTAGAAATCTCATTTGACATGTTACCTCCATGTATTTTTTTTTTTTTTTGGTCAATCGATAGAAGAGATCATTTTATATCATATGTGAAGCACAGAGTACAAATTCGGTACACTATATCAATTGTGAGAGAGTTTACGAGATAACCAAGCCTAACAACTCAACTAATACAAGAAATAAGTCCATTATAAGGTAGAAACAAATAAAGAAAGAAAAAGCCCCTCTAAGGAGAGAGCACCCACACGCAGGTGGAGCTATTCGACCTCTTGACCTCCTAGTGAGATGCAAAAGTCATGGCCAACTGAACTAGCCCTAGTTGGTTACGTACTATTGACCAACTATATTCTATGAAACATTTAGGTACATAATTGTTCAAAGGACATTTTTTCACACAAGAAGATTAAAACAGAATAGAATATACAATGTTTGGCTTGATTGACCCCATTAAGTCGAGAATTTTTTTAGTGCCGGATGGGTACCACATGGTGCTCGCTTGGCACATCTGGACCGTCCATTTCGGTTTTTACATGGCTCAGATTTGGAAGGAGAGAGAGTGGTGGGTGAGAAGAGAGAGAGGATTTCAATCTAAACTATCCAACACACTTTTGGATGGCCCAAATGCGCCAAGCACGGCCACTTGGTACCCATCCGGTACCAAAAAATTTCACAAGGACAAGGAGTAGTACTCCGTATTACACAAACTAGTTACAATTTGTCAAAAAAGAAAGTTACATGTTAACAGTTGAGTTGTTCAAACTATATTATCGTAATTAAGCCTGTCAATGGGCCGGATCCGACAAATCCGAATCCGATAAGATTCGAATCCGATAGTGGTTATCCGAATCCGAAAAATTCGGATCCGATCTGAAAATCCGAATCTGATCCGAAAACTTTTTTACTTCAAATTTTTTTTTCAAAAAAAATAATAAAAAAATAATTTAAAATAAAAATAAAACTTCTTAAACATTTTTTTTCAAAATAAAAAATTTACAATTTTCTTACAAAAATTAAAAAATAAAGTTCGGATCGGATTGATAACGGATTTAATCCGATCCAATCCGTATTTGGATTACCGGTTTCGGATTATCGGATCAACATTATCAATTCGGATCGAATTTTTCAAATCGGATCTGAATCGAATCCGATTCATTGACAAGCCTAATCATAATGAACCAAGAAATTAAAGTACTACTCATGAGAGAGACGACTGAAACTGACCCCAGGGATCCCTCATGTCAAGATCAGCCGTCGACAACTGAGATTTGGGACGCGGAATTGAATTTCTTCACCCATATATGCCTGAAGTTTTTGATTTAGGGCCTTTTGTTTCTTTGTTTTGTTTTGTTTTTTTTTTGAGAATGTAAGGTATTGCGGATTAACTTGGCTGCATTTCGGACAAATTCCTAGAGCTCATCGCACTACCTTTTCACACGCTTAAGCGTTTGACTATATAGCATACAGTGAGCAAAGTGAGTGTGAGACTCCTGTCCAATTTCCTCTGTCCAGTTCGAGATCTATTTTGGGCTTTTGTGAGACCCATTTTGGGCCCACAATAATGATTGGAATCTTTAATTGTAGAGCTCGTCAAATTTGTGATTCTTAAAGAAAAATTAGCTTAATTGAACATCAGTATATACATGCATGATCAAAAAAAAACTTCACCCATACACAATGGCAGAGCCAGTCAGCCAGCATAGGCCCAGGGGTCACGTGCCCCCTTGGAATTTTATTCCCTACACCCTTCTCTTTTTTTTTTGGATACACCTACTCAAAAAAAGTGTTATAGAAATTAGAAAATTTGGATATTGGGCTTATTGTGTATGTTATTTTCGCATGTTTCCAACCAAATTAATGGATCCCTTAAAAAATTAAATGCTTGTTTCACGGCGGCAAATAGTGAATTGCTACTTTGTTTAGTATGATTTAGCTGTTCACTCAGGAGGTGTCCCTTTGAGTGAAATTCCTGGCTACGCCCCTATCTGCACAGACGGTAAATTGGTAGAAGTAGTACACATGTTACAAGCTAGAACAACTCTATCAATGGACTTGTTGGAAAATGGCAGTATTAAAGCTCACATAGACATAGTTGACCCGATGGCCCGTTTAGGTGGTTCTTCTTGTTGTTCAACTGTCAAAAAGACTCAGAGGGCATTAATACAAAAAACAACTGTCAGAGAAAATTTTATTTCTAGGGCTTGACTAAATTGGTTTCCTAAATGCACATTATTTAATCTTGCGAAAACTCTCCCTTCTCTCTTCTTTCTCTCTCTAAACTTTTTTCAGAGAAACCCTAGCCGCCATTGTTTGCTTGGGGGGAGGCACCGCCTCCTTCCCCAGGCGCCTCTCTCTCTTCTTCTTTTTTTCTTCTCCCCTTCCCTTGCCGGCGCTCCTCTCCTCCGTGGGCTGTTGTTCCCCCCCCTCCCTCTTCCCTTCCCTCCTCCTTCCTAGTTTCCACCCCCTCCCCCCTCTGATAAGATCCCGCCGGATACTCTGCTGGGTGTATCCCGTTCCGCCGGCTTTCTGGATCCCGTTGTGGACCGCCGTTCTACCTTGTTGGAGGAAGCCGTTCTCTTGCCTAGCGGCGCTTTGGCCGTTTCGGGTGGTGAATTGTGAGATTTTGTTGGGTTGTTGGTGGCGATGCTGTGAGTGGATATGGTGTGTTGGGACTGGGCATGGCGGCAGTAGGGGCTGTCGTGATTCCTGTGGTTGGTGCGGTGGTTGTGACATCGGTGCTGCGGTGGTTGTTTTGAATGTTTCGGCAGGTTAGGGTTTTGATTTTGTGTTTCATTTTTGTTTTGTCCGGACTCTTGTCCGGTTTATGTCCGGATGTTGAGGCCGGTTTCTGTCCGAATGGGTCCGGTTTTGTCCCGGTGGGTCTTTCCGGGTGGTTTTGTTCCGATCTAGTTTTCCCAGATCGAGTAACTGATTTCCACAGGTTCAATGTTATCTTTGATTCGGAGTTCCGCCATCCCGAGACGGTGGTGTCTGAGTACTAGCTCCACGTTAGCCGGCCATGTTGACGGTGTGAAGAAGTGAGCATTTAACTCTTGCATAGGCGCTAAACATAATTTCGTCTCTTAATCTTTTCTTGTACTGTGTCTCTGATTTTCTGTATTTGGGTGGAAATCTATACTTGCCGTATGCTCTATTTTTTATTCGGAGTTATCTGTAGATGTCGTATGGCTTGATTAATGAATTTGCTTCTTCCGTTGAAAAAAAAAAAATGCACATTATTGTCTGGTCACGCACGCCTCCTATGTATGACTGTAACATGACGTACGTGATCACTCTTGCCCCGGATCGACCATCGTTTGCGATATTTTGAACAATATTGACCCAAAGAATGTTTTATTTTATTTTTTAAATAAAGATCTAGAAGGATTGGTGAGGCTTGCCATATATATATATGGAATACCAAAATTGATTTTCTCAACGGGTCCATCTCTTATCTCTAGTACTTTGTATTTGTTGGGAGTACGTCGTGAGATAAATGGGTTCGATCTAGTTTGTTACTATATTCTATTTTTTGTTAATTCGACAAATGCACTCCGTAATTGTACTAATTGATATCCGCTCAACTTAATCTTTGAAGAGGTTGATGATGTTTTCGACAAGCTTTTTAAAAAATGAACAATTTGTGTGGTCCTAGTATTCAACGTTACAGTTTAATCTCTTCCGGCACCGGAGAAGAACCGATTTCTTTTCTAATTGTTCTACGGAGAAGATAACGTTAACACACAAACGAGTAAATAAAAACAAGCAAATCCATAAATTGATTCACTAATTAGAGCGACTTAAATAAATATATTTATAACATTTGCTCTGGCCGTCTCCCTATTATCAATGAATTTCTAAGTCTTAAAAAATAAAAAAAACAGTTAAATACAGTGAACATCTCATCAATGTATAAAAATGAAGGAAGTTTGGGCGGTTGTGTTTATTTGCACTCCTCTGTCTGGTCAACTGTACTTTTATAGAACCCTGCTAACCACACATACATCTGTGTACAGATTGTGCACAGATTTTGTTGTGGGGCCCATCATAGGTCCCACACAAATGATCCAAGCCGTTCATTAAATGTAAAATATTTTAAGAGTTTCCGTAAAAAAATCAGCTCAATCTAATACCTATGAGTGCTCGATCCAATCGTCTAAATTTTCATTTAGATTTTCGGATAATGAAAAGTTAGATGATTAAATCAAGGAGCTATAGGTATTGGATTAAGCTGATTTTTTACGGGGACCCTTGAAAAAATGTTTTACATTTAATGAACAGCTTAGATCATTTGTGTGGGATCCTTGGTGGGCCCCACAATAAAATATGTGCACAGATTGTATGTATGGACAGATTTACCGACTTTTATATAAATCTTTTCTCAGGGCATTACCATCGGTCTGACTTGGTATTTTGACTTTTAAGGGCATCTTTTTTTTTTTTTTTGGTACGTCGGAAATTCATTTTAAGGGCATCTTTGAATCATCATAAAAAATGACGAAGGAATCAAAAGGAACATTGATAAACAAAATGAATTAATAAAAACGATAGAAACACAATTAATTCCTCCTTTAATCTTTTGTTTTTCAGTCGATCGCAATAAAGTAGGGGAAATCAAATGGTAGTTTTCTATTCAAATTCACCTTATTCAAAGTATAGCATATGCAATGACGCGTTGGGTTCTCATTTGAATAAATATTTGAATACGAGCGTGCTATATAATATTAAGTTCTACCCACCAAAAAAAAACTCTATATACTATACAATTAATTTCCTATACTTACCAGCTCGAAACGGAATGGCCGTAGAGTTGTAAATGAACAGAGCCATTCGCGAACTGTTTGAGGCTCGGTTCGGCAAGAGCTCGTTCGAGTTCGATTCGTCTGCTAAACGAACTGAACCTGAACCTCAATTCTAGACTCGTTCCGTAAATGAGCCGGATCTGAGCCTAACGGTATTCGGCTCGGTTAGGCTCGCCAACCTATACTTAAATTTAATTAATGGAGTAATTCAATAGGGGTCTATTTGTAAATATAAAATTTTTTAAGGTTGTATATATAATTTAATACTTTTTTTTCTCCCAAATTCTATACAATCAATGAGAGAGTTTGGGTTCGCTTGAGTTTAATGAGCCGAGCCAAACCAAACCCGAGTCTTGACGAGCTCAATTAATTCGAGCTTAGATTCGGCTCGGCTCGATTCTTTTGAGTTTAACGAGCCAAACTCGAGCCAAGATGTTCAGGTTCGAATCGAACCCAAGCCGAACTCGAGCCAAGTTGTTCAAGCTCGAATCAAACTCGAGCCAGACTAGTACCTTAACGAACCCAAGCCGAACTTAACAAGGTTCGGCTCGATTCGGTTCGTTTACAGCCCATTATGGGGCACCAAAAGCTGGCACAAGGGGCAGGGGAATAGGTCTTGTCCGGTCCCCTATGCTCTAATTTTGGTCCAATTCAAGACCATGGTTATGTCAATCGGAATCGTTTCTATTTTGGATCTAACAAAAACTGTTACCGTAAAAAAAAATTAATTCAATCAGACATAAAATAGTTATGTCGACAATTTACATACGTGAAAGATAAATTGGGCAAGTGCGTGTTTGGAGATTACATTCGCCATTTATTCGTCCGTCACAGATGTGAACAGTTGACATAGCTATCGATACCGATCGAGCTAAGTTTTTTAAGGGACGTACTTATCTATGAGATTAGACCGGAGTGGTCCAAGGGCAGGCTGGCAAAGTGACTTCAGGCTCCCGAATTTGTCTTGTCAAATTAGGTTTCTTCCGTAAGCTAAAATAAACACTATAATTTCTGTATTAGGTCTCAATTACTTTAGTAATATTAGCATTATAGAAAAGTTCAATCTGTAATACGTTAACATTACTATCCAGGTCCAATTTGTTTGATTAGTTAATTAAATCCGTTAAGTGTTTTCCTAAATTGTTTTGTCTCAATTAACTTCTTCATCGTTTGGTCAACTTTTGTTATTTTCTCCCATTTGTCTTGAATAGGTCAATTACAGGACGCGGCTTTGTTCATTTTTCTCATATTCTCAGTTTTTTTTTTTTTTTTGAAAAATAATTTTGGCGCTCCACTTTTTAATACAATGTACTCCAAATTTTGTCTTTTAGCGTGCTTTGAAAAATGTGTTGTGTTTTTTAAAACACTAAAAGACGAATTTTAGAGTACGTTTATCAGAAGTGGAGTGCCAAATTTATTTATTTTTCTTTTTTGGGCCCTAAATCGAAGATCCAAACATGAAAAAGATGAGATTTTGAATTAAAATACATTTTGAGCTCGAATGAACTCTGAAGCTCAACCAACTGGGGCTAATTCAGTTAGCCAGAAACTCTTGCATCTCACTAGGAGGTCAGGAGTTCGAATCTTCCCACCTCCGTATTGGTGTTCATCTAGGTCCAATCGATTCTGCTGAATGTGGCTCTAATTTGGAAGACATAAAAATTAATAATATTCTCTCTCCACTTGGCAGCCGCCACAACAGAGATAATGTTGCATGGTTCACCAGCCCAACTCTAGCATTTTAATTAGCCTAACCCCATTGCAAAATTTTTTTTAAAAAAAGAAGACAAACCTCAATAATGTCCTTTGTGACATCATTCTCAAGCAAACCATCAGCAAAATCATCAGGGCATGTTAGTCATTCCAAAAAAAAAAAAGGCAAGCTCACTGTGCTTTGTGGAGTTTGATTTCCTTTGAAAAAGCAAAAGGATGCAAATAATTACCAATATTCGAAGCAATTAACTTGGGTCTTTTGAATGTTTATCGAAAATCAATTAGGTTAATAGTAATAAATTCTCACATTTGGCGATCCCTTGTAATTGGACTTTCTTGAGTTATGAGCTCGGAGGTCTGAGCTTTTAGACTTTCTCAATTGATGGCCTAGTTTCAACTAATGCTCATGACATTTATGAATTATCTCATTAGTTGGTTAAAAAAAACTCTATTTTTTCTATCATTTTATTTTGATTTTAAGCTTTTATTGATGCTCTTTAATTATAATTCAACTTTTAATTATTTTAAAGAGGTGGTAATTTTGTGGGACTTCTTCTACAAAAATGACAAAACTAAAAGCTAAAATATTCAAAAGCCAAAATGAAAAGAATTACTAGTAATTAAAACAGAAGAACCGAAAATATGCGATATATTCATTTTAGGTCTACTGAAAAGGATGGATTATATGTTGCACCACCTAGGAGATACTACTATTCTATAAATTTCTACAATAATATTCTAAATATTACTAAATGTCACAAGCATCTTATTGTTTCTTTTATTTTATTCTTTACTAGCGAATGCCCGTGCCTGAAGGCACAGGTTCAAGCAGTGACCTGCGTAATTTTGTCTTAATTGACATGAATTAACAATTCCTACTCTACAAATGAAATTTTACTCCATCAAAGTTCATTTTTAAGCTATATGCAAATAAAAATAAACTTTTCATGAAATGTAACTACACAACTTAATCTTACGCATTGCCTGCGCCACACCAAACTAAGCCTGCTCCTTAAAAGAGTATCACATCAAATGCAACCCAACAAATAAGAATTTGTATAATTCACCGAAAGTTAGATATGCATGAACCACAACATGGAAATCAGGATAACACATAACCACAAAGGGAAAAGAATATAGAGAATCGACAAAATGGACATAAATCCTAGAAAAATAAAATCTAAAACTCAAAAGAATTTGAAATCGGAAAACCTACCAAGGAAAAATAAAATTTGAGCTGAGATTTAATTATAGCGATTGTGCCCATACCAGAAAGCATGACACAACATGTTTTCAACAAATGAGCCCGTGCCTGAAGGCACTTATTAAAAAGTATTAACCTAATATAAAAGTTTTGTGCACTATTAACAATAAAATTGCGCTCTTAATCAAAGATATTATTACTTAAGGAATCAAAACTATTTCGAAGCTGCTATTCAAATCACAAATCATTCAATAAGTAATTGAAATTTTTTTCAATATACATCACTAAAGATTACTAAATTCAGTACATAGTGGGTGCCTACCTAGCAAAATTCAAAGCCACCATAGTTGATGCCACACTTAACATCTAGTCAGCTAACTACCATAAAAAAAGATAGAATGGTAGCCTATAGTCTAAAAAGAAGGAGAAGATAGAATGAGAGTCATTCAAAAGATCCAAACGATTAGAAAGATGATAGCCAACAGTATGACCTCCACCACCACCTTCCATCTCTGGATTGGTGCAATAGGATTAAATAGGATCATTTGATTGTTGTTTTAAAAAAATGTTCAGAAACACAATAAAACATTATCGTAACTACGTCTCGTTCAATTTGCTTCTGACTTAAGCCAGAAACAAAGACAAATAGAAAGTACCACTAAAATGTTCTGCGAAAACATTAAGGTAAAGAAAATAATAGTATGGAGTATAAAAATATATTTTGAAAGTTTTATCAAATTTCCAGTTGAAGGCTAGAAGACCTTATTTTTGGATAAATGAAAGAAAATTTTAGAGTATCAATTAGGCACTCATTTATAATCTGTGTTGAGAAAACTCAAACCTTTTCTTATACTGAATGGGATTTTTTTATATTTAAAAAATATTTATTTTATTGTCTTTAGGGAAATAAATTTGTGGTTAAACAATCTACTTTAAAATTTCAAATAAAACTTCCAAAGCATGCAAATATTTCTCTAATTATTCAATCTAATAAATATAACTGAAATCCTCCAAAGAAGGAGAAGTTCAAGATTTAGAGAATAAATTCTTTCCAGCGCCGGTGAAAAAGTGGAGTTTTCCACCGCCGCCTTTTTCGATCCTACTGTGTGTTAATTGTTAATTTGAATCGTTCATCTTGTAGATCCCACATAGTAATGTATTCACGCAAAAAACGAACTTGATCGGACATCGATAAGAGTATCAAAAATTGAATTTTGGACAGTTTATCTTTTTTATTATTGACATAATCAAATCGTTCATTTTATAAACCAAAATTTAAATTTTGATATATTTATCGACTTCCAATCAAGCTGGTTTTTTTGCATGGTAATATTAGACTACAGGTCTTAAAATATAAACAGTTCATATTACACTACAACACGAAAAGGCTATAGCGAGGATTTAGTTTCCTCGCCAAAGCACCTTATTTCCTCGCAAAATGTATTAGTGATGAAACTAGTTTTCCTCGCCTAAACCTTGTCGCAAAAGGCTTTAGCGAGGAAAAAAAATTTCCTCGCCTATTCCGACACATTTGCGAGGAAATTCTTCGTCGCTAAAGGCTGTGAATTTACTATTACCAACAGTAATTAGCGAGGAAAGTTTTCCTCGCTAAAATAAATCAAAAAAGTAAACAATCTCTCTGCGTTTTTTGCCTCTCCCAGCACTTGAACCTTGGTTCTCTTGTATAAGAGACACAACACCTATCCACCGCACCACTTTGCACTTCCGAGTGAAATTGTGAACTTATTTTTATATATTATGTTTTTGCATCTCTTTCACCTTTCCAAATTAGTTTCTTCAACATTAATTATGGTCTTTCAACTTTTTGTACTCTTATAGTGTCTAAAATTTATTTGAACAAGTTTAATTTTTTGCTAGCACAACAATTTTTTTGGTTGAAACATGTTATATTGGTATCCGACAGCAACTTTTGAAGGATTAATAATATGTGTGATTATTCTAATTTTTTGTTGGAATTATCCTTAGCTTTTATGGAACGAGATTTTTGTCGTCATAAGCTTGAAATATATTTTAATATCAGATTATGAATGACAAGTTTCATCACTGTCATTTTTTAATTTTAAGAGTGAGTTTGACCTTCTTCTTTTTGCCAAATACAAAGGGTATTATAGATTCGTAGTTATTTTTTAAAGCTTTTTCATCATTGCTATAATAATATGAACAAAATTTGTAAATATTCAGATTAGATCATCCTAAAAGCACTAAAGACAATACTTTTTAAATTTTTTCATCTTTAACGAATTTTGTAAAATTTTAAATTACCCAATATCTCTCACACACACAGTATGTACATGTATATATAAAAATATGCATGATACTTACAAAATTGCATTTGAAATTAATGTTTAACATATTTATCTGTTTATAAAGGAATGCCATTAGAATCACCTACGTTGGTTTAAATAAAAATCAATAACGGTTCACACAAAAAATTCTTTACAGCATGAATGCACAATATATATGAAATAGTGTAATTTTCTTTTTTGTGAAATAGTGTATTTTATGTAGATGTTTTGAAAATAGATTTGTGATGATCTAATTACTTTGAGATATTTTCAATACAACATCACTTCAAGATGTTTTTAACTTTATTATCTTTTGTTGAGTTTTTCATTACTATGGAATAAATCCTCAATACCTATACTTCAAGATATCTTTCATTGCTAATTAGAATAAGAAAAGTGACAAATATGAGATTTTTTCACCAATTCAATGCGATTGACGAGGAAACTATTTTTTCCCGTTTATCAATTTTTTATTTTAATAAATTTGATAATGGTATTGAACTATGTAGTTGATTATGTCTTACCATTGTGATATTACAAATACATATGAACATAATTAATAAGTCGTAAAAGAGGCAAGGAAATCAGATTTCCTCGCTAGAAACGGTCTTTTGGCGAGGAAATCTATTTCCTCGCAGATAATGTACTTTTAGCGACGAAATCCACTTTCCTCGCCATATTTACTCGCTATAGCCCATTCGTGTTACAACAATAGACGGTCGATGGAATCCAGAATAGACGGTGGTGAAAAAGAAGGTTTTACATCGGCGGTGAATAGAATTTATTCTCCAAAATTTATGTAGTTGTATTCTTCTCAAATACTCCCATCTCACACACACACAAATACACACACACAGAGCTCAAAAGGGTCCATTTGCAACCAAAGATCGAAGGAAGGAAATAAAAACAATTAATACAATAATATTTGGATAGCTAAAAAAAATAATACAATATTTTTGTTGTTCACCAGTGTTTAGTGTTACTTCACAGCATACCTTCACATCTTAGTGGTTAAGAGTCACAGTGCATCACTGAATTGTATGTTTTTTTTTATAAGAAAATTTCATTACTAGCATGGTCTCCATTCTTTTGTTTCTTGGTGTCTCTTCTTTCGATGGAATAAACCAATAAAGAAATTGGTAGTAGCATATGCATATAGATATGGAAGCATAAACGGTGAAAGAGAGAAAAAGTCCGAGAGGTTTCTTTTTAAAGATCCTAATCACGGCTTAAATCGACCCAAGGCAGAATTTTTAGAGTTAATTATGGTAGTTCATATATTGACACTTATCATATCAATAGGGTGTGATGTGCACAAATCGATCGACTTCATTTTGATAGTAATCATTCCATAAATAGTGAAAGAAAAATGTTACACACACAACTGTTGTGTGTGTTGTGTAACAAATTCTGGCCGTCCAAATGTGTTTGGACGGTCCAGATTTTAAGTAAACTATTCGCGCGAATAGTTTATTTATTCTCTGAGCGAATCTGGACCGTCCATTATAACAATGGATGGGTAGGGATCGGTTATGCAAAGAATAAAAAACAGGACAATCTCTTGTGCAATTTACATTTCTTTACATACACTTATTTCTCTAATTCCGATTGTTACCAAAATGGTTTTGCACGGGATAGGTTCTTTTAGATATAGGTTTAGATTTTCATTCCTTTTATTCTTTTAATTCCGTTTTTTCTTATTCCTCTAATCTCGTTTTCTCATATCAAGGAAACATGTAGGAGTAAAATTTAAAAGGAAGGTAGGATGAAGGGTGAGGATTTATGTAGGGAGGGGGATAAATCTTGAGCGTTGGTTGTCTATTGGATTCAAACACAGCTTTGTTTTATTATATAGATTTTTGAAAGGGAGCATCTTATTGTTTCAGAGAAGTCAAGACTTGATTGGGGCAATCTTATTGTATGAGTTGTGTTTTAGAAACATTTCTTTTCCACTTTTATTTCTTAGTCACTACGGCGAAGTCGCATCTTGCAATAATTTTTGGGGTAGCCCCTATTCCGTTAAGGGAAATATGTAAAAAAATAAGTACTTATTTTTTGAAAATTAAAGGTGATGTATTATGAGAAAATGACATGTCTCGTAAAGCGAAAAATAAGTACTTAAAAAATAATAACCTTGGCAGAACGGGGTCTTACTGTAAATGAAGGTTAGGTAATTCTTAAAAATCAACAAGGATTTTTTGGAGAGATTAAAACAATGGAAGCTTAATTAAGAGATAGTATGAGGAACACAGTAAAACAGGTAGGGCCCAAGGTTGTCCCAAAATTGTAGAATGATTTTTAAACTTCATATTAAGACGATTAGATAAATTTTCGGCCGGCCAAGAGAAATTTCTCATGACCTAATTCTAGCAATGTAAGAGTACTGGTGGAACGAAAGAATCACATCTATTTTCGGTAGTGAAAATTTTGTAGATTTTTATTTGTGGTTAGAAAGTTGTTAGGTGTTTCCGGTAGTGAATAACTTGTTGAGAAATCTCAAGTTGTTTCGGTAGTGAAAAAGTTTTTGCTAGGTATGTAAGTGAAAAAATTGTTGAGTTGGTAAAAACTTTTTTGTTAGTGGAAACCAGTTGATAAAATGTGTAAAGTTTTTTGTATTTTTTGTTAATGGAAACAAGATGGTAAAATGCTTGAAGTTTTTTTTGTTATATTTGTTAGTGGAAACGGACAGTACGAAGGGGGAAATTAAAATAGAGTATTGACGATGTCAAATCCAAACGGTTGATTAATTCGAGCACGCTAGGAGAATTTCTGCGAAGCAAATTAAAGGATCAGTGACGGACTCTCCGATGATCAAATTAGTCGAAGGAGCAAGAAGTTTATATTGACTATGTCATTGAGATTTTCGAGTACGCGCATACCTCGTTACGTTGGCATTGCCCATTATTTAAATGTGTTCCGTGATGAAACAGCATATGTGGTTTGGACTTTCAAAATGAAGTACATTCTTTCGTAAGATATCTTTCCCAGATCCTTATCAATATCATGATCTCACGAATATTGATTCAAATCTCAATTAAGTAAGCAAATTATATCTGCACGTAGCTTTCTTGACTCAATCGTTTTTTTTTTTGAACAGCAAAAAAGATTATTTTTTTCGGACAGCAAAAAAAAAATTCTTGACTCAATCGTATCGAGCGGCTGGTACATGTATTAGTCACGGCGAATCCCACGTAGGGATCGGTTGAGTCATGACTCATCATGCATCATTTCTCATTTTTATCTTGAGTGGATATTTTCTTTTCAAAAGAGTAGTAGAAGCATGCAATATTTCTGACGTAATGGAATTATATTATGTCAAATACACTCAGGATTGGAGGTTTTAACGTAAGAAATAGAGAATTGGAGGGTTCAAAATGCTAATTTTGATAAGATAGAGGAGGATGGCTGCAGTTGCCGGCCGGCCCTTGCAAAAGTCCCGTCTGGAACACTCCGCGAAATAATAGAAAATAAAAATAGAAAAATAGTATGTGAAAACAATAAAGAAATAAAAGAACAAAGCAAAAGTAAAAGAAAAGGCGTGTGAAATACGCACGCACATGATTGAGTTGTTTACCAAAAAAAGAAAGCCAAAAGCAAATAGTCAAATACATTAAAAATAAAAGGAAAAAAGGGAACTACTTTCGCACATTCAATTTTTAAAATCTTTTTATTGGACGTAATTACAAATTTATTTTTCTTTTTAATTATTACTGCCGACACACTTTTTGCGAATGTAAGAGAGTGACTTTATAAGTTTGTATGCAGCAAGTCTACTGGTAGTTAAATTCTGTACAAATTTTGCGTACAGATTTTTTGTGGGGTCCATTACGGGTCTCACACAAATGATTCGAGTCATTCATTAAATGTAAAACAGTTTTTCAAAGGCTCCCGCAAAAAATCAATTCAATCCGATACTTATAGATGCTCAATCCAATCATATAATGTTTTGTTATCCGGGAATCTAAATCAAAAGTTTGATGATTGGATTGAGCATCTATAAATATCGGATTGAACTGATTTTTCGCAGGGGCCCTTGAAAAATTGTTTTACATTTAATGAACGGCTCGGATCATTTGTGTGGGACCCGTAGTGGGCCCCACAAAAAATCTGTACGCAAAATCTGTACAGAATTTCTGTACCGGTAGACTTATTGGTTTGTATGAGTAAATGATAAGAAAATGAAAATTGATTTTGACACTTCATATTTAGCCATTCACACTCCACTCTTTGTCTTTTTTCTTATTTGAAATTACAACAATACCTTTCTATGTGTTCATCCAGCATCTCCAATAGGCTCAAACCAATCCTAAGCAAAATGACTAGAAAAAGTGCAATTTTTTACTTTAGCTAGCACCTAAGGGTGCGTTTAGTTGGATGGAATGGAATTAAAAATGGAACAGAATTGGAGGAATTGAGAATGGAATAATCATTCCCATTCTCATATTTGGTTGTGCTTAGGAATAGTCATTCTCATCTCCAATGGAATAACGTGGCAATAGTAATTTTTGGAGTGACAATAGTAATTTTGGAGTGGCAATAACATTTTTTTTTGAGTGGCAATAGTAATTTTTGGTGTGACAATAGTGAATGTTGGAGTGACACTAGTAATTTTGGTGTGACAAAGAAATGGAATAACAATTCCTTAGTTTTTTGAATAGAATGACAATTCATTTACTAAGGTGAATAGTGATTCCATTTAGAATCATCATTCCATTATTAAATGGTGAACCAAAAATTGAAATAAGTAAGTTATTGGAATGACTATTCCATTCCAACCTTGATTCTATCCAACCAAACATACCCTAAATGTTTGTATTACCCACCAGCCTAGGTTTTTTAGGCTAGTCAAATCCCATTAATATTATTATATTAAGGTATATACACAAAAATATATTTTCTACACAAAATATATACATACTTCCTCCGTCCCTTTTTAAATGTCCTGCTTCGTAACTCCAACTTATTAAAAAGACATCATCATTATACCTTTCACATTAACTTTTTCCTCCACTTTCCCTACTTACCCATCATCATTACACTTTTACTCACTAACTTTTCAAAATAGAATATACTTATAGGGACAAAATAGACAATTCACCAACTTTTACTCACTAACTTTATAAAATGGACACTTATTAAGGGACAGCCCAAAATGGAATACTGGACTGTAATAAATGGACGGAGGGAGTAATATGTATTGAAGAAGAACCCAAATCTACAAAAGCGCCATCTCCGGCACCATCATCCCCAATCTCCATAGCAACCACTTCCATCCACCATACCCACCTCTCTCTCTCTCTCTCTCTCTCTCTCTCTCATACCAGACCCATTCCAACTTTTTTTCCGCCACCGGCGTCGTTGAGTTGTTTCATCCGCCGTCGAGTTCGATTCCGGAGTCCGTCGTCGAGTTTGATTTTGCCTCCGCCGCCGTCGTGGAGTTCGATTTTCTCGTTGCCGCTGTACCCAAGTTTGATTTTTCCGTCGTCGAGATCGATTTAATTATTCAGAGATCTGGAACAAGTCTCCTTTGTACTTCTTCTTCACGAAAAGCTCTACCAAATCCCGCATGTGGCTGGTTGCGGGATGCCATGAATGACTAAATCTGTAACGGGAAGCTGCAACGAAAATGTGGCTTTGTTTGGTTGAGAGTTTAGTTTAGTTTAGTTTTGGTAGTGGGTGGAGAGAGAAATAGAGTAATGATTAAAGATAAGGATAATGATTGGAGAGAGATGAGAAAGTAATAATTGGAGAAATATGGTAATGATTGAAAAAAAAATAGAATAATGATTGAAAAACTAAACTAAAACTAAACTAAACTAGGAACTGAACAAGATGAAAATAATGTTGACTAGTGAACAAGTACCTCGCTGGTACACGCGAGGAACTGTAGCAATATTCTAAGAGGCGACCCTCTTGCTTAGGCTGCTGGGACTTGATTTTGTGGTTCAACCTATTCAAAATAGCTAAAAGGAGGGTTTTGCTTAGTCTATTGGAGATGCTCTAACAAAATAAAGGGTAATTTGATAATTTCACATAAAATAAAGACAAAAGGTGGAGTGCCAATAGTTAAATGTGAAGCGCTAAAATCACTTTCCTAAGAAAATGTATGTATATTTATATAAATAGGATTATATTGTAAGAATTACTTTCTTGTTACTTGCCCAAAAAAAAATTACTTGTCTATAAAGAAATCCTATAAAAGCCTCATGATACACTCTTTGTAATTGAAAGAGTAATTTAATAATTCACATAAATAAAACTAATAAATGAGCTTTCCGCAATTGAAAGAGTAATTTTATAAGTTTTCATAAATAAAACTAAGAAAATAAAGTGTATTTGTATGTGAAAATCGAGGTGAGTTTTTCCTGAAGAGTCTGTCTATAGCTTATGGTCTCCAGACAAGTTGCTTCCGTTATTTAGACTTTTAGTTGATATAGGTAAAGAGAATGATTTGTGTCGAAATTTTTTGAATCTGTTTGGACAATATGAGAAACTATAAATACTTAAATAATTACTCCCTCCGTTCCAAATTAATAGTCCGGTTCGGTCTTCAATGCATTTTTTAAAATGTTAATATCTTTCAATCTATAATAAATTTTATGTGCAATATGGATCTCATATGATAGATCTCAATTAGTTCTATTATATAAAGATTTTAAAATCTTTTAAGACATTATAGATTGAAAGATATTAACAATTTAAAAGTTGCGTTGGAGACCGAACCGGACTATTAATTTGGAACGGAGGGAGTACAAGAAAACAAAAAAGGAAATCCTATAAATACCCAAAGTAATCCGGTGTTGTGTTTGATTGGTATTTTAGTTTAGTTTAGTTTTGGTAGTGGGTGGAGAAAAAATAGGGGTAATGATTGGAGAGAGATAGAGAGAGAAATAGAATTAATAATTAGAGATATAAGGTAATGATTGAAGAAAAATATAGAATAATAATTGGAAACAAAACTAAAACTAAAACTAAGTTGAGAACCGAACAAATAAGAAATCTTCTGTTTTATCTGTTGGTGTCTCCCGGACTCATTCTCTCTCCAAAAAAACTCTCTCTCTCTCTCCTCTCTCTGGAGACTCAGAAACAGCCATCCCTCGATCTCTGCTTCCCTAATTCTCTTCTTTCTCGTCTTTCAATACGATACATACCCAACCTAATAATATAATACACACAGACGCACAAATATATAGTACTATATGTATCGTCTATATATTTAGGCAATTTAGCCGTTGTTGGTGAAAGTAAAAAAGGAAGAAAATAAAAGCCAAGAGGGAGGGAGGGAGAGAGAGAAACAACAAAAACAAAAAGTTTTTAGAGAGAGAGAGAGGGAGGAGAGAGAGAAATGCCGGCACCGATTGCCGCCGGGTTTTGGATCTCCTTGGCGTTGATATTCCCCGCGGCGGTGGTGGTGTGCGGCTTTCCGGCGGCCCTGACGCTGGAGAGGGCGTTTCCCAGGACGGGTCACGGGTTGGCACTGAATCAACTCAAGGAGCGTGATAGGGTAAGACACCGTCGAATCTTGCAGTCGGGTTACCTCGGTTTCCCCGTCAACGGCACCTACGACGTTGGGTAATTCACATTTAGAAACACAATTAATTCCTCCTTTAATCTTTTGTTTTTCAGTCGATCGCAATAAAGTAGGGGAAATCAAATGGTAGTTTTCTATTCAAATTCACCTTATTCAAAGTATAGCATATGCAATGACGCGTTGGGTTCTCATTTGAATAAATATTTGAATATGAGCGTGCTATATATTACTCCTTCCGTCCCTATTTAGTTGTCCATTATGGTTTTGCGTGTATTTTCAACGGCTTAAATCTCTCAACATATATTATGTTTTATGTTTTTTAAATCATTGTCTTATAGAATAAATTGAGGTCTATCAAACGATATCCATATTGCATATTTTTAGTAATATATATCGAGAGAGTATTAAGTTCTACCTACCAAAAAAAAAAAACACTGTATACTATACAATTAATTTCCTATACTTACCAACTTGAAACGGAATGGCAGTAGGGATGTAAATGAACTGACCAATTCGCGAACTGTTCGAGACTCGGTTCGGCAAGAGCTCGTTCGAGTTCGATTCGTCTGCTAAACAAACTGAACCTGAACCTTAATTCTAGGCTCGTTTCGTAAATGAGCCGAACCTGAGCCTAACGGTATTCGACTCAGTTAGGCTCGCCAACCTATACTTAAATTTAATTAATGGAGTAATTCAATAGGGATCTATTTGTAAATATAAAAAATTTAAGGTTGTATATATAATTTAATACTTTTTTTTCTCCCAAATTCTATACGATCAATGAGAGAGTTTGGGTTAGCCGAGCCAAACCAAACCCGAGTCTTGACGAGCTCAATATTACGAGCTTAGATTCGGCTCGGCTCGATTCGTTTGAGTTTAACGAGCCAAACTCGAGCCAAGATGTTCAGGTTCGAATCGAACCCAAGCCGAACTCGAGCCAGACTAGTACCTTAACGAACCCAAGCCGAACTTAACAGGGTTTGGCTCGATTCGGTTCGTTTACAGCTCATTATGGGGCACCAAAAGTTGGCACAAGGGGCAGGGGAATAGGTCTTGTCCGGTCCCCTATGCTCTAATTTTGGTCCAATTCAGGACCATGGTTATGTCGATCGGAATCATTCCTATTTTAGGTCTAACAAAAATTGTTACCGTAAAAAAAAATTTAATTCAATCAGACATAAAATAGTTATGCCGATAATTTACATACATGAAAGATAAATTGGACAAGTGGGTGTTTGAGAAATTATATTCACAGTTCATTTCGTCTGTCACAGATGTGAACTGTTGACATAACTATCGACACCGATCGAGCTAAGTTTTTTAAGGGATGTACTTATCTATGAGACTAGACCGGATCGAATGGTCCAAGGGCAGGCTGGCCGGCAAAGTAACTTCAGGCTCCCGAATTTGTCTTGTCAAATTAGGTTTCTTCCGTAAGCTAAAATAAACACTATAATTTCTGTATTAGGTCTCAATTACTTTAGTAATATTAGCATTAGAAAAGTTCATTAATCTGTAATACGTTAACATTACTATCCATGTCCAATTTGTTTGATTAGTTAATTAAATCCGTTAAGTGTTTTCCTAAATTGTTTTGTCTCAATTAACTTCTTCATCGTTTGGTCAACTTTTGTTATTTTCTCCCATTTGTCTTGAATAGGTCAATTACAGGACGCGGCTTTGTTCATTTTTCTCATATTCTCAGTTTTTTTTTTTTGAAAAATAAATTTGGCGCTCCACTTTTTAATACAATGCACTCCAAAATTTGTCTTTTAGCGTGCTTTGAAAAATATGCTATGTGTTTTTTAAAACAATAAAAGACGAAATTTAGAGTACGTTTATCAGAAAGTGGAGTGCCAAATTTATTTATTTTTCTTTTTTGGGCCCCAAATCGAAGATCCAAACATGAAAAAGTTGAGATTTTGAATTAAAAAATATTTTGAGCTCGAATGAACTTTGAAGCTCAACCAACTGGAGCTAATTCAGTTAGCCAGAAACTCTTGCATCTTACTAGGAGGTCAGGAGTTCGAATCTTCCCACCTCCGTATTGATGTTCATCTGGGTCCAATCGATTCTGCTGAATGTGGCTCTAATTTGGAAGACATAAAAAATTAATAATATTCTCTCTCCACTTGGCAGCCGCCACAACAGAGATAATGTTGCACGGTTCTCCAGCCCAACTCTAGCATTATAATTAGCCAAACCCCATTGCAAAAAAAAAAAATTTAAAAAAGAAGACAAACCTCAATAATGTCCTTTGTGACATCATTCTCAAGCAAACCATCAGCAAAATCATCAGGGCATATTAGTCATTCCAAAAAAAGAAAAGGCAAGCTCACTGTGCTTTGTGTAGTTTGATTTCCTTTGAAAAAGCAAAAGGATGCAAATAATTTCAATAAATGTGGCCATTGGTTTTGTTGGATTCAAAGTTTCAAACCTAACCGACCATAAAAAGGTAAAAACTCCAAATAATTGATCACCTTAATTTTTTTTTGGCTAAAGGAAAAAACTTTGGTTCAAACTCCTAAAACCAAAAGAAGGTATAAGGATGTGACTCAATTATTTGCATGTTTTTTTTGGGGGGGGGGGGGGGCCACACTTTTGAGGCTAGCTTACACGCACCTCGACTAATTTCGACCCCCTGAAGTTAACGATCAGACAAAACCTCTGTTAGCCTCCAGCTACGGACTTAGTGTTACACTATTAATTACCAATATGCGAAGCAATTAACTTGGGTCTTTTGAATCATCTGTTTATCGAAAATCAATTAGGTTAATAGTGGAGTAATAAATTCTCACATTTGGCGATCCCTTGTAATTGGACTTTCTTGAGTTATGAGCTAAGAGGTCTGAGCTATTAGACTTTCTCAATTGATGGCCTAGTTTCAACTAATGCTCATGACATTTATGAATTATCTCATTAGTTGGTTAAAAAAAACTCTGTTTTTTCTAGCATTTTATTTTGATTTTAAGCTTTTATTGATGCTTTTTAATTATAATTCAACTTTTAATTATTTTAAAGAGGAGGTAATTTTGTGGGAGTTCTTCTACAAAAATGACAAACTAAAAGCTAAAATATTCAAAAGCCAAAATGAAAAGAATTACTAGTAATTAAAACAGAAGAACCCAAAATATGCAAAATATTCATTTTAGGTCTACTAAAAAGGATGGATTATATGTTGCACCACCTAGCTAGGAGATACTACTATTCTATAAATTTCTACAATAATATTCTAAATATTACTAAATGTCACAAGCATCTTATTGTTTCTTTTATTTTTGAAAGGGAGCATCTTATTGTTTCAGAGAAGTCAAGACTTGATTGGGGCAATCTTATTGTATGAGTTGTGTTTTAGAAACATTTCTTTTCCACTTTTATTTCTTAGTCACTACGGCGAAGTCGCATCTTGCAATAATTTTTGGGGTAGCCCCTGTTCCGTTAAGGGAAATATGTAAAAATAAGTACTTATTTTTTGAAAATTAAAGGTGATGTATTATGAGAGAATGACATGTCTCGTAAAGCGAAAAATAAGTACTTAAAAAATAATAACCTTAGCAGAACGGGGTCTTATTGTAAATGAAGGTTAGGTAATTCTTAAAAATCAACAAGGATTTTTTGGAGAGATTAAAACAATGGAAGCTTAATTAAGAGATAGTATGAGGAACACAGTAAAACAGGTAGGGCCCAAGGTTGTCCCAAAATTGTAGAATGATTTTTAAACATCATATTAAGACGATTAGATAAATTTTCGGCCGGCCAAGAGAAATTTCTCATGACCTAATTCTAGCAATGTAAGAGTACTGGTGGAACAGAAGAATCACATCTATTTTCAGTAGTGAAAATTTTGTAGATTTTTATTTGTGGTTAGAAAGTTGTTAGGTGTTTCCGGTAGTGAATAACTTGTTGAGAAATCTCAAGTTGTTTTGGTAGTGAAAAAGTTTTTGCTAGGTATGTAAGTGAAAAAATTGTTGAGTTGGTAAAAACTTTTTTGTTAGTGGAAACCAGTTGATAAAATGTGTAAAGTTTTTTGTATTTTTTGTTAGTGGAAACGAGATAGTAAAATGCTTGAAGTTTTTTTTTGTTATATTTGTTAGTGGAAACAGACAGTACGAAGGGGGAAATTAAAATAGAGTATTGACGATGTCAAATCCATTGGCTTATGTCGGTTCTTGGGTTAAGATTTGATACCCATTTCACTACTTGGGACTGAATTGACTTGAAGGGGCTATGGGTACTGCTGTTTATTTTCTTACTTATTCTGTTGGTACGTTCTCCATTGGCTTTTGTTATCTTCTTTTTGTTTCGATTAATATGTCACTGACATCTTTGTGTTTGTCTAAGATCGTAACTTTGCTTTTGATTTTGCTGTTTCTTATTGCTGCTCTTGGTTTTGTTTCAGCCTTTATTTTACAACTGTGCAATTGGGTACTCCTCCACAAGAATTTTATGTGCAAATTGATTCCGGAAGTGACGTCTTGTGGGTCGGTTGTAGTTCTTGCAATGGTTGCCCCACATCAAGTGGACTCGGAGTAATTTCACTAATTTTCGATGCATGCAAGACCAATTTTGCTTTTAAAATTCTCAATTTGGAGCTTTGTTTTCCCCTTGTTGCAGATATCTCTTAACCTCTTCAATCCTTCGGGCTCTTCGACAGCTTCACCGGTTTCTTGTTCGGACCCAAGATGCACTCAATCTGAAGATTCTTTCTGTCCTACTCAGAATAATCCGAATAATCTGTGTGGTTACACATTTCTGTATGGAGACGGAAGTGGTACCTCTGGTTATTATGTGTCAGACTTGATGCAACTCGACACAGTTGTTGGGAGTTCGTTGGTTTCAAACTCTTCGGCTACTGTTGTCTTTGGGTGAGCTTGTTTGAACCTAGCTGTCTCGGACACACAACACATGGGATATGGGTGTGGGTTATGTGTTCTTGACGTAATAGTTAGTTTTTGATCCACCTAAGAAACATCTTTTGGTACTGTTCGTTTGTTTGACTGAACTAAATACTGAAAGGGGTATGAAATTTCATAGGTTTCGCATTCCCATTGACCAATTACCACATCACCCATGCCAGTGTATATCCTTATTTGTAGGATTTCACATCCAACCAATATCTAATCCTGACGCACAAGTTCCTACTAAAAGCAGGATACGTGCATGGTACCATGGATTTCTAGTGCAATCCAATCCTTTAATCTGGACAAACAAACAGGGTCTTAGTGTTGAAGTTGATGACTTCATGACTATGCATACCTCAATACTGCTTAGGATTCAGAATAAGTATATTACGAAATACTAACTTTTCGCCTTGCCCCATGCCCTGGACATGAGAATTGAGAATGGATGAATGCGACACTTGGACACATAACCGAACACAACTCCAAAATAACATAGACTTAAACCTTCCAAATTGAATATGGCAATTGTGTATTTTTCTAGGGGTGGTAAATTGAACCTAAACTCATTAATTAATCCAAACTCACCCACTAGAAAATAGACCCAGTCCAGTCTATTTATTAATTGGGTTAGAATGAGTCCAACCCATCTAACCCAATTATTAATTGAATTTTAGTTGGGTCTTAATTGGGTTAACTTAAATGACCCAATAATTCATGAACATGACCCAACTAAATAAATCCTTCTCATTCGATCTCCTGCTCCTCCGTTCGAAGTGTCTTCCACGTCTGTCGGTACCATGTACAAAGAGATGCTTTTCGAATTGACACCAGTGACACCAATCCATACCGCTAATCATTACACTGTTTACCAAAAGTGCCCCCACCCACGAGAAATTATTCAACACGTCATTTTTGCCAAATGGTGCTTCACACCAATCAAAAACAGCCTTTGGTGTAAATTGTCAGTCTGTGTCTACCACTGTTGGAGGCATTAAATACTACTCCCTCCATCTCTTTTTAAGTGTCCTTTTTCATAACTCCAACTTATTAAGAAAATATCATCATTACACATTTCACATCAATTTTTATCTCCACTTTCCATACTTACCCTCTATGAAGACATCATCATTACTCTTTTATTCACTAACTTTTTAAAATAGAATCTACTTTTAGGGGCAAAATGGAAAAATGTACCAACTTTTATCCACTAACTTTACAAAATGGACACTTATTAAGGAATAGCTCAAAATAGAATACTGGACTATAAAAAGGCAACGGAGGGAGTAATATGCATTGACACACACTTTTCTCTCTCAACTAAGACACAACATTCTCTCTCTAAAATAGTCGCGTAGACCTATAAATTCAAGAGAAATACTTATTTTCGGAGCAGTCGGAAACAACTTGTTTATATCAGCAATCCATCGTGACCATGTTCCGGACGGTCGGGATTTTAATAAAAAATTTCCGGGGAAAAGTTTAACTCTTCCTCGAAAAAGTTTTATTAACATCCAAACCGCCAAAGCACTTTTGGACGGTCGCGATTGAGCGCTGTAAACTCTTATTTACAGCTGCTCTGGAAATAAGATTTTCTCTGAATTCAAACTACTAAGACTTCCGCTAAGATTTTTGAATTTTTTCTTGTTTTTCTTATTCAACTTTTTTTTTTTTTGCATTTATTAGTTTTGTGCCTAATTTTTGTAGATTATTGATATCGTCTCGTCAAGACGAATCAGAAAAGTAAAAAGTTAAGACTTTTAACCAAATATTCGTTGAAATATGGCTTTTGGGTTTTATTTTGGATATTTTAAAAAAATATTTGGGTAAAAGTCATAATTTTATTTTTTCAATTCGCCTTGATGAAACGAATCAATAATCCGTAAAAATTAGGCACAAAACTAACAAATGCGAAAGCTTTTTAAATAAGGACAAAACAAGAAAAAACCCAAAATCCGTTGAGTTCCGCTAAGGGCTTTTTGGGTTTTTTTTCGTTTTGTCATTATTCATATTTTTTCGCGTTTGTTAATTTTTGTGACAAACTTTTGTGAATTATTGATTCGTCTCGACGAGAAATATCGGAAAAATAATTTTTTTTAACTTTTACCCCAATATTTTTTTTGTAATATCCAAGATAAAAGCCGATATTTCCAAAATAGGGTAAAAGTCGTACTCCCTCCGTCCCTTTATTACAGTCCAGTATTTCATTTTGGGTTGTCCCTTAATAAGTGTCTATTTTGTAAAGTTAGTGGGTAAAAGTTGGTGAATTGTCTATTTTGTCCCTAAAAGTAGATTCCATTTTGAAAAGTTAGTGAGTAAAAGTGTAATGATGATGGGTAAGTAGGGAAAGTGGAGTAAAAAGTTGATGTGAAAGGTATAATGATGATGTCTTTTTAATAAGTTGGAGTTACGAAGCAAGACATTTAAAAAAGGACGGAGGGAATAATTTTTTTTACTTTAAACCGGTTTTTTCGGCTTTATCTTGGATATTTGAAAAAATATTTGGTAAAAGTCATAATTTTTACTTTTTCGATTCCTCTCTTCGAGACGAGTCAATAATCCATAAAAGTTTGTCCCAAAAAACTAACAAACGCGAAAAATATGAAAAATAGCAAAACGAAAAAAAAAAACCCAAATAGCCCTTAGCGGAACTCAACGGATTTTGGGTTTTTTCTTGTTTTGTTCTTATAAAAAAAAAATTCATTTGTTAGTTTTGCACCTACCTTTTATGGATTATTGATTCGTCTTGTCCAGACAAATCAAAAAAATTAAATTAAGATTTTTACCCAAATATTTTTTTAAATAAAAACAAAACAAAAAAAAAACCCAAAAATTAATCTCATGGGTATTTGGTTCTTCTACTTTTACTAAATAGAACTTTGAGTGTGAATTTTGAGGTGTAGACGTCAATTTTAGAGAGAAAAAGGCTATGTCTTAGTGGAAAGAGAAAAATGTGTGTCAGTGGATATTTTAATGCCTCAAACGGTGGTAAACTTTCAAATTGACAATTAACCCACAAGGCAAATTTTGATTGGTGAAAGGCACCACCTGGCAAAAATGACATGTTGCCCTTGGGGCAACGAATAATTTCTCCCCACCCACTCAACACAAAAACTGTGGAACACACATTGTTAAGAGATTTTTGGATTTTTAAGTTTTTTTCATTTTGTCCTTATATAAATTTTTTTTCCCGCTTATTTGTTTTGCAACAAACTTTGTACCCCTATTGATTTGTTTCGACAGGAGGAATCGAAAAAATATTTTTTTTACTTTTACTCAAATATTTTTTTGTAATATCCAAGATATAGCCCAAATATCTTTTTTCGATTCCTCTTATTGAGACGAATCAATAGGGGTAAAAAAATTTATCGCAAAATGAACAAAAGCTAAAAAAAATTAAATAAGGACAAAATTAAAAGAGCAAAAAAACCCCTTAGCGGAAGTTAGCCTCACTCATGCACGCCATATGATCATGTGAAAAAATAACTTTGCAATTAACCCCCTCTTCATTGTGAGGAGTAGAACAACGAGGATTGGGTTGAAACATTTGGGTCAACCCATGTTCCTCTCTCTCTCTCTCTCTCTCTTCCTCTCTCTGTGTGTTCTGTGTTTCCTTTGTTTATGGAGAGAGAGTGTTGGAACATTGAGTTGGGGGAGTGGGTGGTCTTAGCCAAAGGTTTGATTGGGTGTTTAAAATGTTCGTTGAATTTGGTAATTAAGTGTATAGGGGTAATTTGATCATTTTAGTAGTATATGATAGTACAATAATTTTAGTGTATAGGGATGTTTTAGTCATTTAGATTTACAAGGGTAATATTGTCATTTTAGTGTACATTAGTATTTTAGTCATTTTAAATTTTAGTATATCTTGTAGTATGTAATTGGGTTAATGGGCAGGTTGGGTTTGATTTTTAATAAATGGGTTGGATCGGATATGGGTAATTGGCCTCATAATAAATGGGTTCTAAATGAGTCAATGACCTATTAAAGACCTAACCCACTTCTAACCTACCAAATTTGGCCCAAACCCACCATTTGACACCCCTGTATATTTCTCTATTCTTTGGTTAACCTTTTAGCCTTGTTTGGTGGATATGGAACAGTTGTAGTACGGCGGCGAACGGGATGACAGAAACGGATGTAGCAGTTGATGGGATTTTTGGATTTGGGCAGCAGGTATTGTCCATCGTCCCACAACTATATTCACAGGGAGTAGCTCCAAATGCCTTCTCACATTGCTTGATAGGAAGTGATAGCGGTGGTGGTATATTGGTTCTTGGTGAGATCGTGGAGCCAAATATAGTTTATACCCCACTTGTACAATCACAGTAAGTTTTCTCTCTGCTACTATGAATGGTTGGAATCTCACCAGCATTTTGTCCATATTTAGACAGATGAGCATCTTGGAGACGATAGGTTTGTTACATGAAAACTACCTTTTCCGTTTAGCTACACCTTGTAGATATTGCCTTTTGTGGTAGACCTCATACAACCTGCTTGGATATCGCTGATTTTTATGTTCGGTAGCTTACGAGCAAAGATAAGAGAAGAACCGGTTATAATATGGTTCATTAATAACTGTAAATGATAGCATGTTACAATGGCTTCAACAATTTATCAGGTCAGGTTCTGTCATTCTGGCCGTTCAAAAAAAAAGGTTCTGTCATTCTGTGATTATATGCCATTGCCAGATACATAGATTGTCATAGAAGATGAAATGCAGAAGTGACCATGGGCTGTAGTTCAGTTGGTTTGAAGTACTGGATCATTTCCTCGGTCTTGAATCAAATGATATTCTGACTCTTTAAAGTTGGAGACTGATAGATCAAAAAGTGGTGAGACAAACAAAACATTTTTATAAATCTCGAAAGGGGGTACATCGAGGGGAAAAGAAAGATGAGCAAAACTTGCTCAACCACAAAACAAGAAACACAAAATCAAAAACACAACATCCAGCCGGAGGTTGGATGTACATCACCTCAAACCCACAATTAGAGCTTCAGCTTACGAATTCCACCAAGAAAACTTTTAAAATCCTCCACTGAGTGCACCTTGATTTTGAACTTTGCTTTCATCCACATAGCCACCCTAGTCTTTATCTGGTCCCCTACCTCACTAGCTGACCGTGAAATATTGTTAAAAATGAGGTCGTTCCTTGCAAGCCACAAAGACCATATGGTAGCAAAGAAAGTTACCTCCCAAATGTGCCTTTCCAAATTCCTAAACCTGTTGCCCCACCAATTTGCTAGGTCCGCCAAAGAAGAAGGACAAACCAAGAACATCTGCCACCACACCACTATCAGCGACGAAGTGTTCCACGAAAACTGACAATGCAGGAAAAGGTGTGCAGGGGTTTCCTCGAAGGTAGTACAGAAAGGGCACATTGACAATGGCCCCTCCTGAATCATATTTCTGCTCACGAGCATTGATCTAGTAGCCACCCTTCCTTGTAGAGTCAGCCAAGAGAAGATTTCCACCTTAGGTGGACTAAGGTTCTTCCATAAATACCCCAATACCTCATCTCTAACCTGGACCTGCTGCTCCCATTGACCATAAACTGATTTCACCGAGAAGCTCTTGTTTGCAGACCATTTCCATTGCAATAAATCATGTTTGGAAGAGTCCAAAGCTACGTACACTCTACAATCTTTGTTGAAGCTCCTCCTTTTGGAGTTTTTCCCAGTCATACAAACGTCTTCCGAAAAGTAGATTCCAACTGCCATCCCCAGCCCCTTCCTTAACAGCACTGATCACTAGCTCCTTCTGTGAAGAAATTAGGAACAGTCTGGGGTAAACATCCTTAAGTGCTTCATCCCCTAACCAAATATGGTCCCAGAATAACGTTTCTTGGCCCAACCCCACTTGCACTTTGAATCCCTCTTGAATTATATTACCAATACATGAAGATGCATTCCCTATGGAGCAAATATCTCTCCATATATTCGTGACCTGTCCAGAATTGGGGAGATGAGGAAGCTAACAACCCTGAGCCAGATTGTACTTCCCTCGAATGACCTTGACCCAAAGGGAATCCTTGTCTTTACTAAACCTCCACCACCATTTAGAAAGTAGTGCTAGGTTTTGAATCTTCAGATTTTTCACTCCCAACCCTCCAATCTCTTTTTTCATAGCAACCACATCCCATTTCACCAGATGGAGCTTCCTCTTATCAACAGAGTCACCCCAAAAGAATTGTTTCTACATTTTCTCTATTGACTGAGCAACAGCTACTGGCAATTTAAGACAAACTTTAACAGCTGTTAAAGTTTGTACTCATAGACTATAGCGCCACTAATTGACTCCTTCCAAACCAATTGAGCTACTGATACTTTTATTCATATGTTCTGATAAGAGAAAATTTCTTTTATATCCCTTCGACTTTGACCAAAAATGCATTTTGGTCCTTCACCTTTCAATTTCAGCATAAAAATACTTCGACTTTCCAATTTTTTTCAATGTCGTCCTTTAGAAGGAATCCATTTTCTTTGAGTCCTGCTCCGGGCCGTCTCCGGCCACCAGACAGCCGATCCGAGCCGTCCAAAAATTCTATTAAAAAAAAAACGAGAGGGCCAACGTGGGAATCAACGGCATCAGATATGTGTAGGGTGCTTGATCCAAACACCCTATTTTCGTGTATATATGTATATATCTCTAAAGGACGACATTGAAAAAAATTGGAAAGTCGAAGTATTTTTATGCCGAAATTGAAAGGTGAAGAACCAAACTGAATTTTTGGTCAAAGTCGAAGGGATATAAAAGAAATTTTCCCTTCTGATAACATCGGTATTTGGTAGTGTTATAGATTCTGGTTTAGGAGAATTTGACTTGTGGTTTTATAACCAATATTTTTTTATCCACAAGGTCTCTGAAAGAAGTGACTTGTGCATGTCGCTAATGCTAAGTGAAGAAAATTACATATCCAAGAGGAGGTGATGATGTAAAATTATTCATGAAAGGATGGAAAGTCTTCGCGTTATATTCATCCTCTAATGAGGTTTCAAAATTGTTGAGTTCTACAATACAACCTTTAGACTGCCTCCTTACTTAGCTGAAGTGATTGTCACCTCAACTTGGTCGTAAGATCTTAAATGAAGTTGTTCCCTTCAAATGAGTTTGCAAATCCTAATCCGTTGTGTTTCCGCATGGGATAGTTGCTTTGATATTTGGTACTTGCATTGCTACACTGGATCGCTGACTTTGTAAATGTTTTAATTAAGACCTTGATTCTACAGAATGAGGAAACTTTAAAAGATCATTTTTCCTATTTGAAGTTTGGAGGAACTGCAAAGGCCTAATCATTGGAACGATAGGTCCATGTTCTCTTCTTAGCTTGTCATCGCAATGTCACTTCACTTGGTGAATAGTTGCATTTCCATGCTCTGAATTGCCTCGACATGTTGTCTCGTAAACTCTTACAAACTAAAAGTACGTACCATACGCTAACGTCAAATCAAATGATAGGAAGTATATTTTTCTCTATAGGTGGTCTAGGGAAAAATGGGAGAAACATTTTTCTAATACTTACCTTCCTCGTTACACAATTTTTTGTTCCTGAATGTGGTTTTGTAGGATTGGTAGCTGCTTATGCTTTACTGATGCAGGGAAGCGTATAAGAAATTGAAAACGGAGCAGCAAGAACAATCACAAACACTATGTTTAGAGAAACTCTCTCTAGACTCTTTTTTATTAATCAATAATCAACTCCACCGCCTAAAGGCAAACAATACGAATATATAGGTCAAAACGGAAACCCTAGAAAATGTCAAGAAACCCTACTAACATTATTACAAGCCCATAAAATAGAGGAAAAAATAAGAGTTCTGAAAAAAGAACGGGCTGAAACGGACGTTCCTACGAAAAGTTATAAGCGAAACAAAATAAGGCCCAAAACGGTCGAAGGCCCGTTCAGAGGCCTAAACGGTCTCAGAAGGCTAAAAAACAAGCAGCACATGGCCGGAGGCCATGTGTCTTGACCGTCGGCCCATTTCGGTTCGAACCCAAAGTCGGCCCAACTCCAAATTCCTCGGTCAGTTCATTACGAAAAAACCGGCTAGTAGAAATCCTTTTTGGAATGCCTAAAGTGATACTTCTCCTCTTTGGCCACTGCATCATTTACAGTCTGGCAGGAAATTTACCTGTATAACATGGAAGAGCTTAAGGCTCATGAACGAAAGGCACGTTTACTGTTAAGCTTATGGGTTTGATTGAATATTTAAATAGGATTTGATTACAAGATCTTTGATCTTAGCATGTTTCATGGGAGATATTTTTGCAATAATGTTCTTTTAACTTCAATGAATTTGTGGTGTGGCCAACCAGTTGTTGATGCAACATGTAATGTCGAGATAGACTAAAAAGCTGATATGTGAGCATATTTGCTATGATGTTTTTAGAAACAAACAAAATGATATTTCAAACTAACTGAATGATGGAATATTTATTTGTTTTGGGTACTTTGGCTTGAGTTCACCACCTGTAAAGAACTCTACTTCAGTTCCTTTTAGTTCATTTGCACAATGTTAGGGGCTCATATCTCCCAATATGATGATTACTCAGTAACTCATAGAAGGTTGACAATCAGAAGCTATATGATTTTGTCGTTGGTTTGATTCCTTTCTACGTCTAATCTTTCAGGCCACACTATAATTTGAACCTGGAAAGCATTTCCGTCAATGGGCAGACATTAAACATAGACTCATCAGTTTTTGCCACGTCAAGTAACGGAGGAACCATTGTCGATTCTGGAACAACCTTGGCATACATAGTTGAAGGAGCCTATGCTCCATTTGTTAATGGCGTAAGTCACAAAAGGGCAATTTATTAAATGTTTGCTAATCTGCTTGTCAACCAGTACTGTCCGCAATGGAATTTATAATATGTTCTATGTTGTAGTTATTATATTGCAATTTTAATTACTTTTTCCTCTCTGCAGATTACATCGGCTGTTTCGCAGCAATCGTCCGTACGCTCTGTTCCTTCCATTGATGGAAATAAATGTTATCAAACCAAATCCAAGTTGGTTTCACTGTCTAACATCTTAATTGCTCTGCATGCTTAATCCTTTTATTCAACTCATTTTGTGACGCATGACTTTATATCTGCAGTATCTCTGAGGTATTTCCAACAGTTAGTTTAAACTTTGCTGGAGGTGCATCCATGCTTCTCTACCCAGAAGACTACCTTTTGCAGCTAAATTCCGTTGTGAGTGGTTAATATAACATTTCCTTTCATTCAATCTTTTCCTGACAGGTATGAATGAGTTTCTCTTTCCATAATTTCTACATGCTGCTGAGCTTGGTTAGTTGGGGTCCCCCATCAAAGAAAAGAAAGATACATAAGGCTTTACTCTTCGTACTCATACTGATTCCAGCATGGATACGGTTTACTGGACCAAAAGTGATTTCTACTTTACTCTTATAGTCCCTTACGTTGCCGAATTTGTTTCTACAGGCTGGTGCTGCTGTGTGGTGCATTGGGTTCCAACAAACTCAAGGGATAACAATTTTAGGAGGTACGTGTTTGTGCACAGAGTTAAAAGTGGAACTCAGTTTAATTCTAATATGGAAAGTGTTGTCTGTACTAAACTGCTGCCCCAAGTTGTTTGGGAGTGTAGGAAAGAGAGCATGCAATGCAATTCTTCATCGCAAATTGTACCAAGCAAAGAAAAAAAAAATTGTACCATTCATCAATTATAGAAACTCAAGGGCAACTATGTGAGCTTACGCATTTTTTAGAATGCCGTACTTCTTTCTCTTTCCTCATGCATCGTTTTTGGCGGGGAGGCTAATGTGCACGAACATGCATCAGAAAGAAATGAACTCCCTCCAAAGACACATCAACAGATTAAAATCGTCCCTTACTAAAATAAGTACTTATGTTTCAAACAAGTACTTATTTTTTGAATTAAAGGTGATGTATTTGTGAGAAAATGACATGTCCCATAAAGCGGGAAATAAGGACTTAAAAAATAAGAACCTTAACAGAATGGGGCAGGCATGAGCTCCGTAGTTCGACGCAAGTAGAAAAACGCTTATTCACGGATATATGTGTCTCAGAAGCAACATTTATTCTAAAATGTAAAGGCCGACTAGCCGCACAAATCTTGTTTCATTTTCGTTCTTGCTCATGCCTTAAATACTTCGTGTTGAGAGCTAACCATTGAAATTATTTTGTCGAAATCCCTTTATTGTTTATTCACAGATCTGTTTCTACAAAACAAGATTATTGTTTATGATCTGACTGACCAAAGGATCGGATGGACTAACTATAACTGTAAGTCTAAGTTCCCCTGCACTTAGATACTGTAAATTTGAAGGGGACTTTAATTCCCCTAGATATGTGAATCCAAGTGAACTCTTTTCCAGTGCCATTTTTTCGCAAGTCATTTACTCGTAAGCTTTTACACCGACCCTTATTTTGACACCATTTTTGTTGAACTCTTCCATTAGGTTCTTTGGGTGTAAATGTCTCAACTGCTAACGGTATTGGTCAGAACAGCTCCTCACGCAACACTCCTCTCAATTCGATACTACTTATAATCATTGTTGCCCTATTCCTCTCAAACGTTTCAGCGCTCAGAAGTTTCTCGCTCTTGTGACATTTACGAGCTCAAGAAGTCGGAAGCTTTTCTTCTCTCTTTCTCCATATATTTTTGTTGTAGTTTCCATTTGTATAGGGCCTTTTTGCCTAGTGATCTCCATTTATAGCAATAGGCCAGGCTTGTATAATTATTCATTGGATTGCAGCTTGTAGCTGCTTTTGTTCTCATAGATTTTGTGGGTCTTAGTTCTTCAGCTATGCGGGGTTCCCACCCTTTTCTTGGAGGAGGCCTCTATTGCTAGTGTTGTACGTTACATTTATACACACAAGATTACTGGGTTTACACTTTTTTGCATATACTTCCGAAGAGATCCCAAATGGGAAGATGTTCGTTAGATAGATGTTAGTCTCTCGGGGTACATACTTAGGATACTTCACAAGGTTTTTTGAAAGTGTCTATGGGTGAATACTCCCCCTTTGCTTTTCTTTGTTAATTCTATGATATCCATGCCTAATGACAAAGCAACGGCTGTCATGAAAGCAGTTGGAGTCCATACAATGTAAATTCTATCGAGGCTGACCTGACAGGACCTCATGTTATCGGGGGTAGCCTGGTGGGACCTTGAGGGCAACCTGAAAGACCCGGTGTAACTAGGGCGGCCAAGCAGGACCTCAGGTATTGAGGGTAGCCTAGCAGGACCTTGAGGGCAACCTGATGGACCTAGAATTGTGAGAGTAGCCTATTAGGACCTCGCATTATGGAGCGTAGCATAGTAGGACCTGTATAGCATGATAGGTGAAATTATGATTTTGGACGTGTTGGAATTTTTATCGAAATTGAGAATCTGATATCTGTTTATGTTGATGGTTAGATAATGAAACAAGTTCTGTGCTATTCAATTCTTACATCATTTGTTATAAATGCGATTACTTGTAAAGTAATGGTTAATGGGTAGGATTTATCTACTGAGTGTTAAAACTCATTTTAGTGATGTTTGGCCTGGCGTTTCATGCCAAGTAATTCAGAAGACGAGAGGTGATCAGCACTTTCAGGAAGAGAACCCGGTTGTTGAGACTGAGCAAGAAGAAGCTTGGAACCTGTATCAGAATTAGAGTTCTGCTCTATCATTTTTGTTAAATAAAGTTATCAGACTTCTGTACCCGTACCTTTAGATGCTCTAATTTGTTTTTAGTACTGAATTTTTAGTTTCCGAGATATGTAATCTTAAATAAATAAATAAAATTTGTGAAGCTCAAATTATGTTTTTCTTTAATTTGAATTTTAAGACTTCTGCTGTTAAATTCTACTTTGAAGATTAATTAATCTAAATTTATTTTAAAAATTTATTAAATCAATTGAAATGGTTTAATTAACGTTTCCGAAAATCGAGGCGTTACAGCCTTATACAAAATCATGTCTCATTCCATTTCTTAGCTACAAGTACAATATGAAAAATCACTAGGTTTTTAATTTTTTTCAAAGATTTAAATTGTTAATTAATTCTACAGGATCTCATTGCTTGGATACTCTTGTGGCAACAGAAATTGATCCACAATGGTTGATAGAGCAAAGAAAGGTGGAGGTTAAGATCATTGAAGGATGGCTCAAAACATACTATGCTGATCTTCATGCTTTGACATAGTAGATTAAAAAGCTATGGTACACAGAGGACATACTTTGTGTTACATTAATATATCAGAGAACATACCTACAGATATCTGTTGGAGCTGATTTTTTACAGAACCTCATAAAAAATTATTAGTATAGAATTTATGGACATTTTTCTGTATTTTTGTGGAATCCGGAGTGAATCCCACATGATGTGCAGTGGACTTGTGCGGTGGAACCGCGCAGTGGTCCTAGATTACTTGTTAAAAAACAAGAAACATGTTGTGTTTTCAGTTTGATGAATAAAAACAAAAACAAAAATGACACTACCAAACATGTTGTGTTTTCAGTTTTTGTTGTTAAAAAACTAGAAATAGAAACAGGTCTACGTTTTCATAAAAACAAAAACAAGATATATGTTTGGTAATAATCTTTTTGAAAACAACAAAAACTGAAAACACTGGCTTTGTTTGGTTACCCATTTAGTTTTAGTTTTAGTTTTGTTTTCAATCATTACTCTATTTCTTTTTTCAATCATTACCCTATTTTTTCAATTATTACTTTCTCATCTCTCTCCAATCATTATCCCTTTTTTCAATCATTACCCTATTTTTTCAATTATTACTTTCTCATCTCTCTCCAATCATTATCCCTATCTTCAATCATTACTCTATTTCTCTCTCCACCCACTACCAAAACTAAACTAAACTAAACTCTCAACCAAACACAACGAACATGTTTGGTAGTGTCATTTTTGTTTTTGTTTTTATTCATCAAATTGAATGAAATTAGAAGAAATGAAAGAAAAAAGTTCCACATACAAACAATTAACACCAATATGATTGGTCTTTTAGCTGATTAACTTTAATTCTATGACCATCAAATTTTTTTTTTGAGCAATTGCACAGACACGTAGCCCAAATTTGTTCGGCAATCCGATCACGAACATTGGACATACAACGGAGTTGTCCACGATATCAATCTCAACTGGATTTTGAGAACTACTCCCGCTAGCTCAGGACTTGGTTTTCTATTGCCCAAACCAAATCTCTCCACGGTCTCATCATCTTCTTCCTTCTTGTTCACTGGAGTATGTTAAGCAATACTGGAGTAGCAAAAATGGAAGAAATGGCCATGAGTAGTCGCAAAGATCTTCCAGACGATTGCTGGGAAATCATATTCAACAAGTTATACCACCACCAACCCCTCTCTTCTCGAATCCCCATCCCTCTCCTGCAAGCGATTCCTCTCCATCACCAACGCTCTCCGTACCACCTCACCATCGTCGATCCATCCCGCCTCATCCCCCACTCCGCACTCTTCAATTGATTTCCCAACCTCAACTTCATCGCCCTCCGCTTCTTTCCAAACGGAGATCTCCACCGACTTATCACCGACATCGCAACCTCCAATTTAAACCTATATGTTCTGATTAGAGAGAGAGAGAGAGAGAGAGAGTTATGGAGAGAGGCGTACCAAAAGTCCAGAACATAGCGAGAGAGAAAGGGAAACGATCGGAATCTGACGGGCCAAAGTTCTGGTTTTTTTTTTTTTTTTTTTATCCTTAAGTTCTGTTTTCAAAACAGTGTAAAACTCCTTTTTCTAGTTTTCATAATTTCCAGAAATTCTAAAAAGGTTTTTTAAAAATAAAAAAGTAAAAATATGTTACCAAACAAGTTTTCTTTTTTAGTTTTCAAAAAAGTGAAAATAAAAACCAAAAATTGAAAATAAAAAGGTTACCAAACACCCCCTCTCTCACTGGGTATGAATCTTCTCCATTTTCATGGTTTTGTAAATTATCGCCCAGATAAGAATGGTTGTTCTGAAGCTTGCTCTCTGTTTCTTTTTGCTCTCCACAGGTATATATTCTTGCTTGATAGTTTTGGGAGAATACGGTGGCAAGGTTTTGGTTTGGCAAAACAAGAGGAGCTATTTTCGCTGTTGTCTTGCACATCACTCCTATTGGAAGAGAAATAATTGTAATGAGGGGCCAAAGCAAGGGTATGGTTTTGGGTGTGAAATTCTTTTTTATACTGTGTTTTGTACTGTAGATGTTTTTTTTCGAGGAATTTAGTTATGGTATGTGTAATTGATATGGTTGATAGATGTCAATTAGTTGGTTCCATAAGCATGAATTTTGTTCGAAACAAATATATACACCAACGGTTCTGGTGTTTAACCCAAATGTAAAACATGTCAGCTCTTTTTGTGACGTATTGGAGCGTTTATCAGGACACTCCACATGTATATATGTACCAACTGAATGCACTTCGCCGGTGTTCTATCCGAATTAAAGAGGTCCGTCCATCTAACCTTTTCTCTATATCTTCAGAGCTCCATTTCGTATCTGAATTTCATTCTCTTATTCCAATGCCACATCCTGTTTGGCCGATTATTTGTTTCTGGTATATCCTTAGCTATGTTTTCGCTGATCTATCTACGTGGGCGCTCTACGTGATTTGAATCTTTGGAAAGAGAGATGAGTTTTTTCCCAAATTACAAAAATTAGCTTGAAATCTCGATGAGAAATCCGAATACGGATCATATTTTTCACGGCTGCAAAGCTGCCGGGAATATCGTCGAAGTTGCAATCATGCGACTTTGGGAGCATCCTAATCTGCTGCTTCTCAGAGAAATCCGAATTGCCTGCATGTCGGCGTTTCTTGCGTGTCATGTCTTGATAAAATTAGCCTCCGTTTGTCCTGTCTTATGTAAGCTAGTTCTTTTTTGGAACCTTTTTTCCTATTTTTTTGAACATTTTAAAGTTTTGGGTTAAATTTTTTGCTTTTTTAATTCTTAACTCTCTGTCTTATTTTTTACTTTTCTGGACTGTTTCCTAAATTAATGTATATTATTGTTTCCTTTGTCCATTTTTTCTAAGACGAATTGGGAAAAGATATTCACCAAAACTTGAAGATGTACTAAACACGAAAATAATCTGAGTTAAACTAAACAGACGTGCCAAATACTGGGTGGTCTTCCCCACAATTGTCAAGTTTTACCACACGTCTACCGCAAGCGTGCCGTGTGTGGGGCATGTTCCAAGTCTCATAAAAATACAAAAAAATACTCATAAATTTTAAAATTATTTTTTATGGAACCATGTAAAAAATCAGCGCGCTCAAACAGATTACAGATATCGGTAAGTATTTTTTCTGGATTAAGTGTGAAACTAAGCAGTTGAGCAGTTTCACTCTACGAATCCAGAAAAAATATTTACCGACATCCCTTGGAGCTGATTTTTTACTGGACCCCGTATAAAATTATTTTAAAATTATGGATTTCTTCTTCTGTATTTCTATGAGACCCAAAGTGGGTCCCACACGCATGCGATAGACATGTACGGTAAACTTGTGCGGTAAACCTAGACTTTCTGAATTGCCATCATAACCCATCCGGGGTAATGTCTCTCTTCATCAAAAGCAAGATGGGAGAATAAGTTATTACCTCATTCGTGGCCTTTTACTACAACTGAGAAGACATGGCGGAAGTTGTGCTGCTAAATGTACGTCATGGACTGTCTCTCAATACTTCCATTACACGTACCACCAAGTTTAGCATATTCTCTCTCTTCGATTGCTTCCACACCAATCTCCAAATTATTATCAATGATAAAATTATCCCAGTTCTGATACATCCCCTGATAATCCTCTCGGCTTCTTGTGAATAACCGATGGTTATAATGAACGTAGACCAAAGATTATGCGCGCCCGGCATTCATTTTAGTCCTCTTCACACTACGGATACAGTCGCATGCGGCCAATTCTCTTTCAGCACAACAAGTGTTAACACATTGAGATAAAACATTTAAGGTCAAAACCATAAAGCTTAGGAGCACGGGTACCATATAAATGCCACCATGAAGGTGCACACATTTTGTGTTGCTGACAAAATGGCTGAGTTGCTGACGAACTAGAGAGATGCTTCCTTTGAATCCCTCAAAAGCCGGTCCACAACATCCAAATAGACCTTTTGAACATCAGGATTGGCATGAGGTTTTTTCTTTTCCTTTCCTTTCCACCCGGAGCCAAACTTGTTAACCAAGAATGTGAATAATAGAGTGGAGCAAGTATGTATGCAACCGTAAATAGAGGTATGTCTGCTTTCTCCCATCTTTCAGCAACTAGATTTTGGATGACTCGCCTCATATCAGCATTGTCTGGCAATGCGACACTAAGGGATCCCAACATGTCATCGATTCTATGAAATTCAGTAAATTCAGGTTGAGTATGACAATATTTTTCCATTTTGCAAGAATTCGGTTTGTGGTCGATTGCTTCTTTTTCCTCTTGTGAATGATGACGGCTAAAAAGTTGCATCTTACTAGCCTTACGTTGTAGACATGTTCAATCATTTTACTCTAAATCATGATTATTATTATTACCCTTGGATGTTTTAAAATAAAAAACAGTAAATTTAGAACCAGCCCATTTGATAGTAGCTCTCAAGCTTTCCTGCTTATAGTTGCCATGGATGCTTTTTGAGAAAATCCTCGGCAATCTTGAGTGTTGCAAAGGTGTGGATGGTGCTTGGAAATATTACAAGTACTGTATAGTTTTTTTTTTTTGATCGGCAATAAAATTTATTGAAACGGGGGAAAGGGAAGGGGAATGAATCCAACCAATAGTTGGAAAATACACCTCAAAGGCCGAAGCCCAGCACTCCTAGGGTCTAAGCAGATACAAACAATAAAAGCAAAAAAAGCCCAAATCTGCAACCCAAATAAAACAATAAAGCCCACACCACAAATCCAGCCCAACCAAGGGCCGGCCCGCCCAAATCAAACCCTAACCCAAGAGACACCGCACCCCACCGCCGCCGCACAAACCACCGGAGCAAAACACCTCGCCGAAAGATGTTATGCTCATACATAGTGTGGATGCTTTTGAGAAAATTGTCGGTACTCTAATTTGATATCAACAAATAAAAAGGATAAAATTGAGATTCTGGGGGAAAAAATAAGAAGGTGAAATGGATATATGGTTCTTTTTTTTTTGGTGGAAGAGCAAGAAATGCATTAATAAGAATAAGAAAAGTACAACTGTGTTGTCGCCGTAACAATAATGAACACATGTCAGCGACAAGCGAAGGACCAAACTAGGGCCTAATTAGGAACAGGACACAACGTACTGGTCTGCAAAACAAAATACACAACTACTATGCTATCACCAGAAGATAAAGGCCAACAAGAAGCCTAGGGATGCCATGACGAGCGAAGGCCAACAAAGGCCTAAGGAACAAAGCACAACGTGGATATATGCTTCTATGAATATGAAAAATAAAAATTTGAGTATTAATTGTTCCAAATAAAATACTACGATGGTTTATGGCGTTCTCTAAACAAGGGATGTGTTGGGTAGGTTGAAGATGAGGTAAGCTTGTTTCTCCTTTAAATCAAGAGTCAACCAATGTGGGTACATCTGCAGTTGGTGGTATCCTATATATCTGCTTGCAATCCAACTTGCTTTTATTTTATTTCCATGGCATCGTCAAAGGATTAACTCAACTATTTAAATGGCAATGCCACCCATCATTCTGTGTGCTAGAGAACATCTAATTTTCATTGAAACACAGAATCAAAAGGTCAACTTCACAGAACACTGGTATTCGAACTCCAAGGGCGCTGCCAGATTTGCAGCAATTTTTTCTAACTTCCAAAAACCAAAAGACAGAGGAAGGAAAAGGAAGGAAGTAGTAAATGGTTTTCAAATCTCAGGTTGTGTCTCATGCAATACCTATCCGTATATTCGTATGTACATATACGTTGAGAAGCACGAGCATGTCTTCGCATAGGAGAAGAAGAACAACAATACCTGTGAGAAAATCAAGAGAGAGAGAGAGAGAGCTAAAAGAAGATGGTAAGCACAGCTGGTCAAGTCATACGTTGCAGAGGTACTCTCACATGCCTTCTAACCAACTGATTCCTCTCAGCTGACTGCTAATTTTTTGCAACTTGAGCAAATTGTTTTCTCTTGCTCTTGCTAATTTTTTGTAATTTGAGCAAATTGTTTTTCGATCTTTCAGTAAGAAATCCCGCTTCTATAGCCGGTTGCCATTTTCCAGTACTCACACATAGTGATTTCATCTCTTTCTTTTCTAGCTCTGTTTATCATGGCTTTGTAGTCACTCCTTCATGGAGATATTGTCCATTTTAGATTATTATCAACTAATTCGATTCGTTGCACACTGCAAGCAGCCGCCGTGGCATGGGAAGCTGGGAAACCGCTAGTGATAGAAGAAGTTGATGTAGCGCCTCCACAGGCGATGGAGGTTCGCGTGAAGATCCTCCTTACCTCCCTTTGCCACACTGATGTTTATTTCTGGGAAGCCAAGGTAAAACAAACTACATTTTGAGGATAAATCTATGTTCACATCTTATTACTTTGAATAAATGATCTTATTCAATGAATTTTCTTGTTTGCGTATTAATATTTGGATATTGGTTTGAAGGGGCAAACGCCAATGTTTCCTCGCATATTTGGGCATGAAGCTGGCGGGTACGAGATCTTAACTTAAATTTAGTTCAGCTTTGCTTTTGATTGCTATGATTCTTAATGATCATATATATTTGCCATCTGCCCTATTTTTGTGCTTCTATGTTTGTTCACTCTTTCTATGCGTGCAGGATTGTTGAGAGCGTTCGAGGAAGGTGTGACGGATCTTAAACCAGGGGACCATGTTCTTCCTGTATTTACGGGCGAATGCAAGGAATGTCGACCTTGCAAATCAGAGGAGAGTAATATTTGTGACCTTCTCAGAATAAACACTGACCGCGGAGTGATGCTCAACGATGGCAAGTCAAGATTCTCGATTAAGGGAAAATCGATTTCCATTTCGTTGGAACTAGCTTCTACATTTAGCGAGTACACTGTGACTCATGTTGGTTGTCTTGCCAAGATCAACCCTGCTGCTCCGCTCGACAAAGTTTGCGTTCTTAGCTGTGGAATTTCTACAGGTTGGGATAGAAATTTCGCACTTTTCTCATAAACGATGTAGATACAATTTTTCCTCAACGAGTTTCTTTACTTGTTCCATTGAAGGACTTGGTGCCACATTGAACGTTGCAAAACCCAAAAAAGGGTCCACGGTGGCTATTTTCGGATTGGGTGCTGTCGGTCTTGCATGCGGTGAGTTCGTCCTCTCTCTTAAAAAATAATTACTTCGTTTTTCGTTTGATACTAGTGTCATGGAACTGGATTAACGAAATCATCTGATTTTGACTGAATAGGCGGCCGAAGGAGCTAGAATTGCAGGTGCTTCGAGGATTATTGGGGTAGATTTGAACTCAAAGAGATTCGAAGAAGGTGAGTCAAATATCTTCAACTAAAACTTATAGTGTTCTTAAAAATTTCTTCAACTAATCCTTCTATACTTTCTTTTACCTGCCTTCTAATGTCAATTTTCTTCTTGTTAAGTGTAGGCCCGTATGATACGTCACAACCGTCATTTGAAAACTTGCTCTAGACCATGTAAAATCATCTCACCTACACAATGTAGGGACTCCTTCAATAAGAAGGGAATTTTGATTACATGTCACATCTTTATCATTAAAGTGCCTAATAATAATAGTACGTTAATACTATTGTTGTTGTGTGTTTTCCTTTTAAATTCGTGCAGGAGCTTGAACTAGAGAAATTCATCACCCACGAAGTCCCGTTCGCCGAGATCAACAAGGCTTTCGAGTATATGCTAAAAGGAGATGGTATCCGATGCATCATACGCATGGACGCTTAGAGTGATACGTTGAATTCAATGTTACCAGGTGCTGAATGTTGAAATAAGTTGATGAAGATAGAATAATAAAATAAAAGGCCCAACATTGAACGAGCTAGGTGGTTGTGAAATTCTATTTCCTTTGGTTGTTTGTAAAAGAAACTTGATGTCGATTTTGTGGAGATTACTTTAGGGTGGTTTCAAAATGTTAGTACTTTCGTATATCTTGTTTCACTAGTGTTCCTTGAGATCTGCATACATTCCAAAACTACTAACACAAAATTAACATAAATCTTATGTAAATAATCAGTTTGTAGAATAGAAGTAGATTATAACTATTACTATGAGTTTAGCATATGAAGATTGGCGATTTGGCTCACAATCCCATCGATTAACCTTGGCACTTAAAGACTTTTTTATCAGAAGAGAATTGGAGACGCGAATCAGGGCAACTGGCCCAATAATCCTGTCAAGCGAGATTGTAGGTTCAACTTCTATGGAAATGCGCTGTCTTGGCGGGTATTAATTATCAAAACACGTCATTGGCCGTCATTTTCCCTTTCATATTCCTAACTTAATAGCCCAATTATGTGGGCTATTTATTGGGCCAAAAAGAAGTGGGTTAATTATTTAGTACATAGAAGAATTCAACGAAAACTGGCCCAATTGTTTTACAATTTCGATTTGCACTTTGATGCCTAACGTTTCTTTTTTTGTTCGGCTTTTTATCACATGCGCTAGGAAAAAAGTACTCCGTACTAGAATTACATCCAACCGAAAACAAGTCCACAATCACTAAACCCAACACAACTACTAATAATTAAGAGTGACAAATAATCCCAACAAATACAAGAGAAAGGTGGGGAGATTCGAACTCTTAATCTCCTAGCGAGAAGCAGATCGAAATCCTGGTCAACTGAGTTAGCCATAGTTGGTTACTTTGATGTCTAACATTGAACCACAATATGTATCGTACACACCATGGTTTCATTCGTATATAACTGCTGGACCGATGCAAGTGGGTATGAGGCGGACTCAAGTCCTCTGTATCGATACGTTGTTGCATTTTTTTCGGTTTTTTAGATGGATAGGTAAATGTTAACATATGAGAAGGTTGAACATGTGATCCACGAAATAAAAAAAATAAAAAAAAGAAGCTCAAATGTTAGAATTTTAGCAGCCTTGTTGTTGTGTTTCAACACCTGGGAATTGAGCTTTCATACTTCAACCACTTTTATCTTACTTGGTGTGTTTATCTTACCTCTACCTGTATATATATTTATTGGTTAAAAATCAAACCATGAAAGGTCAACAGAATTGTGAAGCACGCGGACTTTAATTTGATGTAACATGGTATTATGCCTGCCAAGGTTGTCTATCAATTTTTCTCACAACGTAAGGGAGTGGGCATAGTTGGTACATGCACTAAAACCGTGTCTTATGAATCACATATAGAGAGTGGGCATAGTTGAAAAGTTTTTTGAAAAATAATAGGGGTAATAAGTGGAAAGAGATAAAGAGAGAAATGTTGGAAGTATGGGGAATCTAGGTGGAATCTAGAGAGAATTTTTTGAAAAATTCTTTTTGAATTGCAAAGAGAACAAGGCAGAGTCATTTGACAAGTTACCTCCACGTATTCTTTTTTTTTTTTGTATCGATAGAAGAGATCATTTTATATCATATGTGAAGTACAGAGTACAAATCCGAATCCAAATAATTCGGATCCGATCTGATAATCCGAATCTGATCCGAAAACTTTTTTACTTCAAAAATTTTAGCAAAAAAAAAAAGAATATTTTTTTCAAAAAAATACATTTTTTTTCAAAAATAATAATAAATAAAAATTTTAAAATAAAAATACAACTTCTTAGACATTATTTTTTCAAAATAAAAATTTTACAATTTTCTTAAAAAATTTAAAAAATAAAGTTCGGATCGGATTGATAACGGATTTAATCCGATCCGATCCGTATTTGGATTACCGGATTCGGATTATCGGATCGACGTTATCAATTCGAATCTAATCCATTGACAGACCTAATCGTAATGAACCAAGATATTAAAGTACAACTTATGAGAAGGACGACTGAAACTGACCCCAGGGATCCCTCAAGTCAAGATCAGCCGTCGACAGCTGAGATTTGGGGCGCGGTATGCGTTATGCCTGAAGTTTTTGATTTAGGGCCTTTTGTTTCTTTGTTTTTTTTTTGTTTTTTTTTTGGGAGAATGTAAGGTATTCCGGATTAACTTGGCTGCATTTCGGACAAATTCCTAGAGCTCATCGCACTACCTTTTCACACGCTTAAGCGTTTGACTACATAGCATACAGTGAGCAAAGTGAGTGTGAGACTCCTGTCCAATTTCCTCTGTCCAGTTCGAGATCTAGTTTGGGACTTTTGTGAGCCCACTCTGGGCGCACAATAATGATTGGAATCTTTAATTTGCAGAGCTCATCAAGTTTGTGATTTTTAAAGAAAAATTAGCTTAATTGAACATCGGTATATACATACATGATCGAAAAAAAACTTCACCCGCACACAATGGCGGAGCCAGCATAGGCCCAGGGGTCACGTGCCCCCCTGGAATTTTATTCCCTACACCCTTCTCTTCTTTTTTTTGGATACACCTACTCAAAAAATGTTTGAGAAATTAGAAATTTTGGATATTGGGCTTATTGTGTACGTTGTTTTCGCATGTTTCCAACCAAATTAATGGATCCCTTAAAAAATTAAATGCTTGTTTCACGGCAGCAAATATTGAATTGCAATTTTGTTTTGTATGTTCTAGCTGTTCACTCAGGAGGTGCCTCTTTGAGTGAAATTCCTGGCTCCGGGGAGGGGTAAATTGGTATAACATGTTAAAGCTCACATATATATAGTTGAACCGATGGCCCGTTTAGGTGGTTCTTCTTGTTGTTCAACTGTCAAAGGGCATTAATACAAAAAACAACTGTCAGAGAAAATTTTATTTCTAGGGCTTGACTAATAATTGGTTTCCTAAATGCACATTATTGTCTGGTCACGCCCGCCTCCTATGTATGACTGTAACATGACGTACGTGATCACTCTTGCCCCGGATCGACCATCGTTTGCGATATTTTGAACAATATTGACCCAAAGAATGTTTTATTTTATTTTTTTTTATTTTAAATAAAGATCTAGAAGGATTGGTGAGGCTTGCCATATATATATGGAATACCAAAATTGATTTTCTCAACGGGTCCGTCTCTTATCTCTAGTCCTTTGTATTTGTTGGGAGTTCGTTGTGAGATAAATGGGTTCGATCTAGTTTGTTACTATATTCTATTTTTTTGTTAATTCGACAAATGCACTCCGTAATTGTACTAATCGCTATCCGCTCAACTTAATTTCTGAAGAGGTTGATGATGTTTTCGACGAGCTTTTTAAAAAAAATGAACAATTTGTGTGGTCCTAGTATTCAACGTTACAGTTTAATCTCTTCCGGCACCGGAGAAGAACAGATTTCTTTTCTAATTGTTCTACAGAGAAGATAACGTCAACACACAAACGAATAAATAAAAACAAACAAATCCATAAATTGATTCACTAATTAGAGCGACTTAAATAAATATATTTATAACATTTGCTCTGGCTGTCTCCCTATTATCAATGAATTTCTAAGTCTTAAAAAATAAAAATTAAAAAAAAACAAGAACGGTTAAATACAGTGAACATCTCATCAATGTGTATAAAAATGAAGGAAGTTTGGTCAACTGTACTTTTATATAAATCTTTTATCAGGGCATTACCATCGGTCTTGTAAGACGTGTGTGTGTAGAACAAGGTTAACTACTCCATAGGAAGCTTCTTTAATTTCCCTATCCAGGTCGGTATCTATCTGGTGTCAAATGGCTATATTATACTGACAAGGAAAAGGGATCCTCTCCCGTTCCCGTCCTGTCCGACATTTTTGTCGGCTCTTTACGAGTCCTTTTTAATGATTGGAATCGTTCAATTTGTAAAATTCATCAAGACCATCAATCACGTTAAAAATCATGTTCATCGAAATTAGTGATTAGTTTATTTTCAATACATTCATGGGAAATCAGAGTTTGAAACACTAAAATGGAACCCCTTTTTTACGACAAACATATGTTCCGAAAACATAGCAATTGATATCCAATGATCGTGATATTTGGCTTGATTAATGGTCTTGACAAACTTCAAAAAAAAACGGACGGTTTGATTATTAAAGTGAGCTTGGTATGAGCCCGCAGAAGGCTCAGACAGGATGGTTGGGGACTATTTCCTACTGAAAGGAGAAAATTAAACTTCAGAGTTCAGATTGTTGTTGTGGAATTATATGGAGAAAGACACAAAAGAGTTCTTAAGAAAGTTAAAGAGTTCTGACTTGGTATTTTGACTTTTAAGGGCATCTTTGAATCATAAAATGACGAAGGAAAATGTTTAGGATATCCTAAAACTGAGACAGGCCACGTGGTATAATTGGGTCTTTTGTAAAGCTTAAGGCTTACCCTCGCCCCTTGGTCAACGTTCGCTGTTCAGACCCCGTTCCAGTTTATCTTTATTTTCTAAAAGTTTTTTTTTTCAATTTTCAAACTCAAATATAATAAATAAATAAAATATATATTTTTTATGAAAAATCTCAATGAGATCTATCAAACAAGATCCATATTGGTAGAAAAATTATTTGCGTAAACACATAATTTTTTAGCTTGAAATTGCCTTATTTTTCAAAAAATACTTTTTCTACAAACTGGAACGGGGCCTCATGGTTCATTTTATAAACTTTGTCGAGCAGATTATTCCTGAAAAAAATCAAAAGGAACATTGATAAACAAAATGAATTAATAAAACGATAGAAACACAATTAATTCCTCCTTTAATCTTTTGTTTTTCAGTCGATCGCAATAAAGTAGGGGAAATCAAATGGTAGTTTTCTATTCAAATTCACCTTATTGCAAGTATAGCATATGCAATGACGTGTTGGGTTCTCATTTGAATAAATATTTGAGTAAAAGTGTGCTATATATTATTAAGTTCTACCTACCCAAAAAAAAACACTATATATATACTATACAATTAATTTCCTATACTTACCAGCTCGAAACGGAATGGCCGTAGAGCTGTAAATGAACTGAGCCGTTCGCGAATTGTTCGAGGCTCGGTTCAGCAAAAGCTCGTTCGAGTTCGATTCATCTGCTAAACGAACTGAACCTGAACCTCAATTCTAGGCTCGTTCCGCAAATGAGCTGAACCTGAGCCTAACGGTATTCGGCTCAGTTAGGCTCGCCAACCTATACTTAAATTTAATTAATAATTCAATATGGGTCTATTTGTAAATATAAAAAATTTTAAGGTAGTATATATAATTCAATACTTATTTTTCTCCCAAATTCTATACGATCAATGAGAGAGTTTGGGTTCGCTTGAGTTTAATGAGCCGAGCCAAACCAAACCAGAGTCTTGACGAGCTTAATTAATTCGAGCTTAGATTCGGCTCAGCTCGATTCTTTTGAGTTTAACACGCAAGCCAAACTCGAGCCAAGATTTTCAGGTTCGAATCGAACCCGAGCCGACCTCGAGCCAGACTAGTACCTTAACGAACCCAACCAAGCCGAACCCGAGCCTTGAAAAATTTTAACGAGCCGAACTCGAGCTAGACTAGTACCTTAACGAACCCAAGCTGAACTTAACAGGATTCGGCTCGATTCAATTCGTTTACGGCCCATTATGGGGCACCAAAAGCTGGCACAAGGGGCAGGAGAATAGGTCTTGTCCGGTCCCCTACGCTCTAATTTTGGTCCAATTCAGGATCATGGTTATGTCGATCGGAATCGTTCCCATTTTAGGTCTCTAACAAAAAATGTTACCGTAAAAAAAATTAATTCAATCAAACATAAAATAGTTATGCCGACAATTTACATACGTGAAAGATAAATTGGGCAAGTGGGTGTTAGAGAAATTACATTCGCCGTTCATTTCGTCCGTCACAGATGTGGACTGTTGACATAGCTATCGATACCGATCGAGCTAAGGTTTTTTTTAAGGGACGTACTTATCTATGAGACTAGACCGGAGTGGTCCAAGGGCAGGCTGGCAAAGTGACTTCAGGCTCCTGAATTTGTCTTGTCAAATTAGGTTTCTTCCGTAAGCTAAAATATACTCCCTCCGTTCCATAAAGTTTGGCACTTTCACTATTCCAGCCCTATGAAAAAATTAACTATATCTTTTAATCCGTAATATTTTTTATAATTAATATGGATCTTGTTTGATAGATTTTAATTTGTTCTATTAAACAAAGTTCAAAAAATCGCTTAAAACATTATAGATTGAAAGATATATGCAATTTAAAAATGACACACATTCCTGAAAATGCCAAACTTTATGGGACGGAGGAAGTACTATAATTTCTGTATTAGGTCTCAATTACTTTAGTAATATTATATTAGCATTAGAAAAGTTCAATCTGTAATACGTTAACATTACTATCCAGGTCCAATTTGTTTGAGTAGTTAATTAAATCCGTTAAGTGTTTTCCTAAATTGTTTTGTCTCAATTAACTTCTTCATCGTTTGGTCAACTTTTGTTATTTTCTCCCATTTGTCTTGAATAGGTCAATTACAGGACGCGGCTTTGTTCATTTTTCTCATATTCTCAGTTTTTTTTTTTTTTTGAAAAATAATTTTGGCGCTCCACTTTTTAATACAATGCACTCCAAAATTTGTCTTTTAGCATGCTTTGAAAAATGTGCTATGTGTTTTTTAAAACACTAAAAGACGAATTTTAGAGTGCATTTATCAGAAAGTGTAGTGTCAAATTTATTTATTTTTTCTTTTTTGGGCCCCAAATGGAAGATCCAAATTAAACATGAAAAAGTTGAGATTTTGAAATAAAAAACATTTTGAGCTCGAATGAACTCTGAAGCTCAACCAACTGGGGCTAGTTCAGTTGGCCAGAAACTCTTGCATCTCACTAGGAGGTCAGGAGTTCGAATCTTTCCACCTCCGTATTGGTGTTCATCTGGGTCCGATCGATTATGCTGAAAGTAGCTCTAATTTGGAATACATAAAAAATTAATACTCCCTCCGTCCAATTTTCATTATCCATTTTCGTTTTTCGTGCCGTTCTTTCAACGCTTATATCTCCCAATCTACAATGTTTTTTATAATTTTGAAAATTTTGTATTATAGATCTAATCGAGAACTATCAAACAAGATCTAATCGAAAATGGACAATGAAAATAGGACGGAGGGAGTAATATTCTCTCTCCACTTGGCAGCCGCCACAACAGAGATAATGCCGCATGGTTCTCCAGCCCAACTCTAGCATTTTAATTAGCCAAACCCCATTGCAAAATAAATAAATAAAATAGACAAACCTCAATAATGTCCTTTGTGACATCATTCTCAAGCAAACCATCAGCAAAATCATCAGGGCATGTTAGTCATTCCCAAAACAAAAAAAAAAGGCAAGCTCACTGTGTTTGTGGAGTGTGATTTCCTTTGAAAAAGCAAAAGGATGCAAATAATTTCAATAAATGTGACCATTGGTTTTGTTGGATTCAAAGTTTCAAACCTAACCGACCATAAAAAGGTAAAAACTCCAAATAATTGACCACCTTTTTTTTTTTTTTGGCTAAAGAAAAAAACTTTGGTTCAAACTCCTAAAACCAAAAGAAGGTACTGTATAAGGATGTGACTCAATTATTTGCATGTTTTGGGGGTGCCACACTTTTAAGAGGAACAACCCACCAAGTTAAGGAATGTGAGTTTATTGTGCCACTTAATTAAAGTTATTGCCATCGATCTATATTCTGCTTTAGCTTTGGACTTAGTGTTTGTATTTTTATGACAGGATTTTTGAGGCCAGCTTACACGTACCTCGACTAATTTCGGGCCCCTGAAATTAACGATCGGACAAAACCTCTATTAGCCTCCAGCTACGGACTTAGTGTTACACTATTAATTACCAATATGCGAAGCAATTAACTTGGGTCTTTTGAATCATCTGTTTATCGAAAATAAATAAGGTTAATAGTAATAAATTCTCACGTTTGGCGATCCCTTGTAATTGGACTTTCTTGAGTTATGAGCTCAGAGGTCTGAGCTATTAGACTTTCTCAATTGATGGCCTAGTTTCAACTAATGCTCATGACATTTATGAATTATCTCATTAGTTGGTTAAAAAAACTCTGTTTTTTCTAGCATTTTATTTTGATTTTAAGCTTTTATTGATGCTTTTTAATTATAATTCAACTTTTAATTATTTTAAAGAGGAGGTAATTTTGTGGGACTTCTTCTACAAAAATGACAAAACTAAAAGCTAAAATATTCAAAAGCCAAAATGAAAAGAATTAGTAATTAAAACAGAAGAACCGAAAATATGCAAAATATTCATTTTAGGTCTACTGAAAAGGATGGATTATATGTTGCACCACCTAGGAGATACTACTATTCTATAAATTTCTACAATAATATTCTAAATATTACTAAATGTCACAAGCATCTTATTGTTTCTTTTATTTTATTCTTTTATTTTTGAAAGGGAGCATTATTGTTTCAGAGAAGTCAAGACTTGATTTTATTTTATTTTTGATCCGCAAGTCAAGACTTGATTGGGGCAATCTTATTGTATGAGTTGTGTTTTAGAAACATTTCTTTTCCACTTTTATTTCTTAGTCACTACAAGTCGGCGAAGTCACATCTTGCAATAATTTTTGGGCTAGCCCCTGTTCCGCTAAGGAAAATAAGTAAAAATAAGTACTTATTTTTAAAAATTAAAGGTGATGTATTGTGAGAGAATGACATGTCTCGTAAAGCAAAAAATAAGTACTTAAAAAATAAAAACCTTAGCAGAACGGGGTCTTACTGTAAATGAAGGTTAGGTAATTCTTAAAAATCAACAAGGATTTTTGGGAGAGATTAAAACAATGGAAGGGCTAGCCCCTGTTCCGTTAAGGGAAAAAAGTAAAAATAAGTACTTATTTTTTGAAAATTAAAGGTGATGTATTGTGAGAGAATGACATATCTCGTAAAGCGAAAAATAAGTACTTAAAAAATAAGAACCTTAGCAGAATGGGGTCTTACTGTAAATGAAGGTTAGGTAATTCTTAAAAATCAACAAGAATTTTTGGGATTAAAATTTCGAAAGGTACAAACAGTTTGAAATTCCTTAGGTTGCCGCTATAGTTTTTCCCTCTTGACATAATGTTACATTGCCTTCAATAGTTGTTCAATCCAAAGTTGAAGTTTCGACCTGATATTTGCAAATCAAGTGAACAGAATCGAAACAACTTTTTAGGAACATTATGCGAGATTGTCATTATAAGAAAATAGTAATATACAATAAAAAATGGGATGATGAAGTCAGAAAAAAAAAAAAAAAAAAAAAAAAGGATGGTTGACAAGTCGAAATGAAGTTACTAAAATATTCCGGATGGAGTATCTCTCTTACCCTCCAATGGAGATGACCTCATTAAATGCAGAATTTGTGGCCTACTCGCTGTTACGTCCAAAGCTTAATTAAGAGATAGTACGAGGAACACAGTAAAACAGGTTCCTCAATTAAGTAAGCAAAATTATATCTGCACGTAGCTTTCTTGACTCAATCGTTTTTTTTTAACAGCAAAAAAGATTATTTTTTTCGGATAGCAAAAAAAAATTTCTTGACTCAATCGTATCGAGCGGCCGGTACATGTATTAGTCACGGCGAATCCCACGTAGGGATCGGTTGAGTCATGACTCATCATGCATCATTTCTCATTTTTATCTTGAGTGGATATTTTCTTTTCAAAAGAGTAGTAGAAGCATGCAATATTTCTGACGTAATGGAATTATATTATGTCAAATACACTCAGGATTGGAGGTTTTAACGTAAGAAATAGAGAATTTGAGGGTTCAAAATGCTAATTTTGATAAGATAGAGGAGGATGGCTGCAGTTGCCGGCTGGCCCTTGCAAAAGTCCCGTCTGGAACACTCCGCGAAATAAAATAAAATAAAATTAGAAAAATAGTTTGTGAAAACAATAAAGAAATAAAAGAACAAAGCAAAAGTAAAAGAAAAGGCGTGTGAAATACGCACGCACATGATTGAGTTGTTTACCAAAAACTTAAAGAAAGCCAAAAGCAAATAGTCAAATACATTAAAAATAAAGGGAAAAAAGGGAACTACTTTCGCACATTCAATTTTTAAAATCTTTTTATTGGACGTAATTACAAATTTATTTTTCTTTTTAATTATTACTGCCGACACACTTTTTGCGAATGTAAGAGAGTGACTTTAAGTTTGTATGCAGTAAGTCTACTGGTACATAAATTCCGTACAGATTTTGCGTATAGATTTTTTGAGGGGACCCTTGAAAAACTGTTTTATATTTAATGAACGGCTCGGATTATTTGTGTGGGACCCGTAGTGGGCCCCACAAAAAATCTATACGCAAAATTTGCACAGAATTTCTGTACCAGTAGACTTACTGGTTTGTATGAGTAAATGATAAGAAAATGAAAATTGGTTTTGACACTCCATATTTAGCCATTGACACTCCACTCTTTGTCTTTTTCAGTTTTTCTTAATTGAAATTACAACAATACCTTTCCATGTGTTCATCCACTAACAAAATAAAGGGTAATTTGATAATTTCATATAAAATAAAGACAAAAGGTGGAGTTCCAATAGTTAAATGTGAAGCGCCAAAATCACTTTCCTAAGAAAATGTATGTATATTTATATAAATAGGATTATGTTGTAAGAATTACTTTCTTGTTACTTACCCCCAAAAAAAATTTACTTGTCTATAAAGAAATCCTATAAAAGCCTCATGATACACTCTTTGTAATTGAAAGAGTAATTTAATAATTCACATAAATAAAACTAAAAAATGAGCTTTCCGCAATTGAAAGAGTAATTTTATAAGTTTTCATAAATAAAACTAAGAAAATAAAGTGTATTTGTATGTGAAAATCGAGGTGAGTTTTTCCTGAAGAGTCTATCTATAGCTTTTGGTCTCCAGATCAGTTGCTTCCATTATTTAGACTTTTAGTTGATATAGATAAGGAGAATGATTTGTGTCGAATTTTTTTGAATCTGTTTGGATATGAGAAACTATAAATACTTAAATAATTACAAGAAAACAGAAAAGGAAATCCTATAAATACCCAAAGTAATCCAATGTTGAAATCTTCTGTTTTATCTGTTTGTGTCTCCTGGACTCTTTCTCTCTCCAAAAAAAACTCTCTCTCCTCTCTCTGGAGACTCAGAAACAGCCATCCCTCGATCTCTGCTTCCCTAATTCTCTTCTTTCTCGTCTTTCAATCCGATACATACCCAACCTAATAATATAATACACACATACACACAAATATATACTATATATATCGTCTATATATTTAGGCAATTTAGCCGTTGTTGGTGAAAGTAAAAAAAGGAAGAAAATAAAAGCCAAGAGGGAGGGAGGGAGAGAGAGAAACAACAAAAACAAAAAAACAAAAAGTTTTTAGAGAGAGAGAGAGAGAGGGAGGGAGGAGAGAGAGAAATGCCGGCACCGATTGCCGCCGGGTTTTGGATCTCCTTGGCGTTGATATTCCCCGCGGCGGTGGTGGTGTGCGGCTTTCCGGCGGCCCTGACGCTGGAGAGGGCGTTTCCCAGGACGGGTCACGGGTTGGCACTGAATCAACTCAAGGAGCGTGACAGGGTAAGACACCGTCGAATCTTGCAGTCGGGTGTAGTCGATTTCCCCGTCGAAGGCACCTACAATCCCTACCTTGTTGGGTAATTCTCTCACCATTCCTCTATATACACGCACACATTGATATACATACGTATCAAATACACATATGTTCATTTTGTGTTGTGGGTTCCTTTTTCTTGGTGATTTGAAATTCTTCCAATTCATTGGTCGGTGGGTTTGCTTTGAATTTGATTCCAGTTTCTTGTTTGCTTTATGGAGTCATTGCCAATTTGGGCTCATTTAAGCTTTGAATTCTTTTCTTTATTGGTGTTTGGTAAATGGGTAAGTCTTGTACTAGTAATTTCACTACTTGGCCATGGGTTATTCAATTTGGGTCAACTTATATTTTGGTGTTTCTATTTATTTGTATATTGTTGTGATTTATAATTGTTTTCTCTTATGTCGGTTCTTGGGTTAAGATTTGATACCAATTTCACTATTTGGGACTGAATTGACTTGAAGGGGCTATGGGCGCTGTTTATTTTCTTACTTATTCTGTTGGTTCTCCATTGGCTTTTGTTGTCTTCTTTTTGTTTCGATTAGTATGTCACTGACATCTTTGTGTTTGTCTAAGATCGTCACTTTGCTTTGATTTTGCTGTTTCTTATTGTTGCTCTTGGTTTGGTTTCAGCCTTTATTTTACAAGTGTGCAATTGGGTACACCTCCACAAGAATTTTATGTGCAAATTGATTCCGGAAGTGACGTCTTGTGGGTCGGTTGTAATTCTTGCAGTGGTTGCCCTACATCAAGTGGACTCAAAGTAATGCTCTTTTGTTTTCACTAATTTTCGATGCAAGACCAATTTTGCTGTTAAAATTCTCAATTTCGAGCTTTTTTTTTTCCCTTGTTGCAGATATCTCTTAACCTCTTCAATCCTTCAGGCTCTTCGACAGCTTCACTGGTTTCTTGTTCGGACCAAAGATGCACCGTTGGTTTTCAATCTTCCGATTCTGTCTGTCCTACTCAGAATAATCCGAATAATCAGTGTAGTTACACATTTCAGTATGGAGACGGGAGTGGTACCTCTGGTTATTATGTGTCAGACTTGATGCATCTCGACACAGTTGTTGGGAGTTCATTGGTTTCAAACTCTTCGGCTACTGTTGTCTTTGGGTGAGCTTGCTTGAACCTAATTGCATGGTTTGAAGTAGCTGTCTCGGACACACAACACATGCATATGGGTGTGGGTTATGCGTTCTTGACGTAATAGTTTTTGATCCACCTAGGAAACATCTTTTGGTCCTGTTTGTTTGTTTGACTGAACTAATACTGAAAGGGATATGAAATTTCATAGGTTTCGCATTCCCATTGACCAATTACCACATCACCCATGCCATTGTATATCCTTATTTTGTAGGATTTCACATCCAACCAATATCTAATCCTGACGGACAAGTTCCCACTAAAAGCAGGATACGTGGTACCATGGATTTCTAGTGCAATCCAATCCTTTAATCTGGACAAACAAACAGGGCCTTAGTGTTGAAGTTGATGACTTCATGACTACGCATACCTCAATACTGCTTAGGAATCAGAATAAGTATGTTAGGAAATACTAACTTTTCGCCTTGCCCCATGCCCTGTACATGAGAATGGATGAATGCAACACTTGGACACATAACCAAGCAACAACAACAACATAACATAACCCATCTAGTCCCCAATCATTGGGGGTATGGGACACATAACCAAGCACAACTCCAAAATAACATAGACTTAAACCTTCCAAATTGAATATGGCAATTGTGTATTTCTCTATTCTTTGGTTAACCTTTTAGCCTTGTTTGGTGGATATGGAACAGTTGTAGTACGGCGGCAACTGGGGATTTGACGAAAACGGATAGAGCAGTTGATGGGATTTTTGGATTTGGGCAGCAGGGACTGTCCATCGTCTCACAACTATATTCACAGGGAGTAGCTCCAAATGCCTTCTCACATTGCTTGATAGGAAGTAATAACGGTGGTGGTATATTGGTTCTTGGTGAGATCGTGGAGCCAAATATAGTTTATACCCCTCTTGTACAATCACAGTAAGTTTTCTCTCTGCTACTATCAATGGTTGGAATCTCACCAGCATTTTGTCCATATTTAGACAGATGAGCATCTTGGAGACGATAGGTTTATTACATGAAAACTACCTTTTCCATATAGCTTCACCTTGTAGATATTGCCTTTTGTGGTAGACCTCATACAACTTGCTTGATTTTTACATTCGGTAGCTTACAAGCTAAGATAAGAGAAGAACCAGTTATGATATGGCTCGTTAATAACTGCAATGACTAAATGATAGCATGTTACAATGGCTTCAAGCCTTCAAAAATTTATCAGGTCAGGTTCTGTCATTCTGTGATTATATGCCATTGCCATATCCATAGATTGTCATAGAAGATGAAATGCAGAAGTGACCATGGGATGTAGTTCAGTTAGTTTGAAGTACTGGGTCATTTCCTCAGTCTTGAATCAAATGATATTCTGACTCTTTAAAGTTGGAGACTGATAGATCAAAAATTGGTGAGAAAAAGTGGTTCTAACTTCAACAGCTGTTAAAGTGTGTACTCATAGACTATAGTGCCACTAATTGACTCCTTCCAAACCAATTGAGCTACTGATGCTTTTATTCATCTGTTCTGATAAGATCAGTATTTGGTAGTTTTATAGATTCTGGTTTAGGAGAATTTGACTTGTGGTTTTATAACCAATATTTTTTTATCCACAAGGTCTCTGAAAGAAGTGACTTGTGCACGTCGCTAATGCTAAGGGAAGAAAATTACATATCCAAGAGGAGGTGATGATGTAAAATTATTCATGAAAGGATGGAAAGTCTTCGTGTTATATTCATCCTCTAATGAGGTTTCAAAATTGTTGAGTTCTACAATACAACCTTTAGACTGCCTCCTTACTTAGCTGAAGTGATTATCACCTCAACTTGGTCGTAAGATCTTAAATGAAGTTGTTCCCTTCAAATGAGTTTGCAAACCCTAATCCATTGTGTTTCTGTATGGGATAGTTGCTTTGATATTTGGTTTACTTGCTGCACTGGATCGCTGACTTTGTAAATGTTTTAATTAAGACCTTGATCTACAGAATGAGGAAAGTTTAAAAGATCATTTTTCCTATGTGAAGTTTGGAGGAACTGCAAAGGCCTAATCATTGGAAAGATAGGTCCATGTTCTCTTCTTAGCTTGTCATTGCAATGTCACTTCACTTGGTGAATAGTTGCATTTCCATACTACTGAATTGCCTCAACATGTTGTCTCATAAACTCTTACAAACTAAAAGTATGTACAACACGCTAACATCAAATCAAATGATAGTAAGTATATTTTTCTCTATAGGTGGTCTAGGGAAAATTTGGGAGAAACATTTTTCTAATACTTACCTTCCTCGTTACACAATTTTTTGTTCCTGAATGTGGTTTTGTAGGATTAGTAACTGCTTATGCTTTACAGTCTGGCAGGAAATTTACCTGTATAACATGGAAGAGCTTAAGGCTCGTGAACGTAAGGCACGTTTACTGTTAAGCTTATGGGTTTGATTGAATATTTAAATAGGATTTGATTACAAGATCTGTGATCTTAGCATGTTTCATGGGAGATATTTTTACAATAATGTTTTTAACTACTATGAATTTGTGGTGTGACCAACCGGTTGTTGATGCAACGTGTAATGTCGAGATAGACTAGAAAGCTGATATGTGAGCATGTTTGCTATGATGTTTTTAGAAACAAACAAAATGATATTTCAAACTAACTGAAGGATGGAATATTTATTTGTTTTGTGTACTTTGGCCTGAGTTCACCACCTGTTAAAGAACTCTACTTCAGTTCCTTTTAGTTCATATGCACAATATTAGGGGCTCATATCTCCCAATATGATGATTACTCAGTAACTCATAGAAGGTTGAAGATTAGAAGCTATATGATTTTGTCGTTGGTTTGATTCCTTTCTACATCTAATCTTTCAGGCCACACTATAATTTGAACCTGGAAAGCATTTCCGTCAATGGGCAGACATTAAGCATAGACTCATCAGTTTTTGCCACGTCAAGTAATGGAGGAACCATTGTCGATTCTGGAACAACCTTGGCATACATAGCTGAAGAAGCCTATGCTCCTTTTGTTAGTGGCGTAAGTCACAAAAGGGCAATTTATTAAATGTTTGCTAATCTGCTTGTCAACCAGTGTCCGCAATGAAATTTATAATATGTTCTATGTTGTAGTTATTATATTGCAATTTTAATTACTTTTTCCTCTCTGCAGATTACATCGGCAGTTTCGCAGTCGTCCGTACGCTCTGTTCCTTCCAATGGAAATCAGTGTTATCTAACCACATCCAAGTCGGTTTCACTGTCTAACATCTTAATTGCACTGCATGCTTAATCCTTTTATTCAACTCATTTTGTGACGCATGACTTTATATCTGCAGTATCTCTGAGGTATTTCCAACAGTTAGTTTAAACTTTGCTGGAGGTGCATCCATGCTTCTCTACCCAGAAGACTACCTTTTGCAGCAAAATTCCATTGTGAGTAGTTAATATAACATTTCCTTTCATTCAATCTTTTCCTGTCAGGTATGAATGAGTTTCTCTTTCCATAATTTCTACATGCTGCTGAGCTTGGTTAGTTGGGGTCCCCCACCAAAGAAAAGAAAGATACATAAGGCTTTAGCATGGACATCACATTTACTAAACATTATTGTTTTCTAAAAAAATTTGTTGTGTTTTGTTCTATTTAGAAGGCGTGCTTGGGTAATCTGAGCCTCAGTGGCTTTTTCACTGGAGTGCTTCTCTACTTTGTGCATTAATAATTGGTCCTTTGTGGCTATAGTATCTCTCACAGTAAACTTTATGTATGAAGTTCTGATCACTGAGATGTAGATAGGATCGCAAATTTTTTCATGGGGCTTTCTTCGTTATGGAAAAAGAGTCGCACTAAAAAGAGTATGAATACCACGTTATCTAGTAGGAACGTCATCTAGTAGTTTGCAGATCTCTTCCTTGTACTCTTCGTACTCGTACTGGTTCCAGCATGGATACGGTTTACGGACCAAAAGTGATTTCTACTTTACTCTTATAGTCCCTTACGTTGCCGAATTTGTTTCTACAGGCTGGTGCTGCTGTGTGGTGCATTGGGTTCCAACAAATTGAGGGTCAAGGGATAACAATTTTAGGAGGTACGTGTTTGTGCACAGAGTTAAAAGCGGAACTCAGTTTAATTCTAATATGGATAGTACTTGGTTTGGAAAGTGTTGTCTGTCCTAAACTGCCCCAAGTTGTTTGGGAGAGTAGGAAAGAGAGCATGCAATGCAATTCTTCATTGCAAATTGTACCAAGCAAAGAAAAAAAATTGTACCATTCATCAATTATAGAAACTCAAGGGCAACTATGTGAGCTTACGCATTTTTTAGAATGCCGTACTTCTTTCTCTTTCCTCATGCATCGTTTTTGGTTGGGAGGCTAATGGCACGAACATGCATCAGAAAGAAATGAACTCCCTCCAAAGACACATCAACGGATTAAAATCGTCCCTTACTAAAATAAGTACTTATGTTTCAAATAAGTCTTATTTTTTGAATTAAAGGTGATGTATTGTGAGAAAATGACATGTCTCATAAAGCGGGAAATAAGGACTTTAAAAATAAGAACCTTAGCGGAACGGGGGAGGCATGAGCTCCGTAGTTCAACGCAAGTAGAAAAACACTTATTCAAGGATATATGTGTCTCAGAAGCAACATTTATTCTAAAATGTAAAGGCCGACTAGCCGCACAAATCTTGTTTCATTTTCGTTCTTGCTCATGCCTTAAATACTTCGTGTTGAGAGCTAACCATTGAAATTATTTTGTCGAAATCCCTTTATTGTTTATTCACAGATCTGTTTCTACAAAACAAGATTATTGTTTATGATCTGACTGGCCAAAGGATCGGATGGACTAACTATGACTGTAAGTCTAAGTTCCCCTGCACTTAGATACTGTAAATTTGAAGGGGACTTTAATTCCCCTAGATATGTGAATCCAAGTGAACTCTTTTCCAATGCCATTGAAAGCAAGTCATTTAAGCTTTTACACCAACCCTTATTTTGACACCATTTTTGTTGAACTCTTCCATTAGGTTCTTTGGCTGTAAATGTCTCCGCAAGCACTGCTAACGGTAAAAGCACATACGTCAATCCAACTCAAATTGGTCAGAACAGCTCCTCACGCAACACTCCTCTCAATTCGATACTACTTATAATCATTGTTGCCCTATTCCTCTCAAACGTTTCAGCGCTCAGAAGTTTCTCGCTCTTGTGACATTTACGAGCTCAAGAAGTCGGAAGCTTTTCTTCTCTCTTTCTCCATATATTTTTGTTGTAGTTTCCATTTGTATAGGGCCTTTTTGCCTAGTGATCTCCATTTATAGCAACAGTAGCAATAGGCCAGGCTTGTATAATTATTCATTGGATTGCAGCTTTTGTTCTGAGATTTTGTGGGTCTTAGTTCTTCAGCTATGCGGGGTTCCCACCCTTTTCTTGGAGGAGGCCTCTGTTGCTAGTGTTGTACATTACATTACATTTATACACACAAGGTTACGGGGTATACACTTTTTTTCGGCAGAAAATACCGTCCGTGCTGAACTATACACGTAATGATTGTTTGGTCCTTCATTTCAAATATGGGCAATTGTATCAAACTTATATCGTACACTCGAGAAAAAGCCTTTTTCAGTCAATTTCCCGCAGACGAAAGTCTTGATGTTAACCAGAGATTCTTGTATGACAGATCCTTCTTGCAAGTTCGTTACGGGTAGTTCCTACAAAGGATCAGACAAATGGCATATGCAATACTTGAATTCCCGATATATTAGATGCTTCACAGTTGGTTCTCATCCTTTTGAGACTACGAGTATAATAGGAGCATCCAGTGCCAAAAGGTTCACCCTAATGTGATCATCTCATGACTATTGAAAACGAATCAAACTAGATGATTCAATTTCTCAATTTCTCAAACTAGATGATTCAAAGGTCACCCCCTGTACTCGAGATCTTGAGTCGATTTTTGGTGAGAAAAGGCAAACCAAGGAAGCACAACTTGAATTTTTGGAATAAAATCCTACACTTGCATTCAAAATCAAAAAACATTATAGTTGACTCGAGGAGCTACAACGAACATAGAAAATATCAGCCATATAAAAAAGTCAACCGTGAAAACGAGTTCGTCTAAAAAAAGAAGAGTGAAAACGACAAGTTATATAATTAAAAAACAAGTCAACGAAGAGGAAAATCTGAGATAATGTAGATAACATCCTCAAAAGGTGATCCCAAATAACCACCATAAGGATTTAATACGAAAGTCAAAATTAGTCAAAATGGGAGTTAGTGCCCTCGTAAGTCGGCCCCATCCCCTCAATCCCCTGCTGCTGCTAATAAGGGCAGTCAATTGAAACCATCTCTCAGCAGTAGAACATCACGTCTTTGACGTTGTCCTTGATCCTAGGCAGCGGCCTGACCTCCGCAATCCTTTCAGCCGTGCCCCGTTCACTACTGGATCCGCCTTCAAACATCTGACCCTCGATGTAGTAGCGCGCACGAAACGCTGCCAAATGAGCATAATAGGCTGGAGGAACTGCAAAAATGTGCAATCAGCGTTCTATTAGTTTAGTACAACAGGAGATGCTTATTTCAATAAAAGATGCACTAATAACCGAAAGAAGATTAGCCACAAACCAACGGATACAGAACGGGTACACCTTGCATACCTGTAAGGAGGGCAAAAGATTTTTGGTAAGAAGGAAATGAAAAATAAAGAGTGCTGCAAATACCAACTAGAAAAAATCAAGAGTTCAATAGGTACGTACGTGTAACACAAGTTGTTTGTGAGTATCTGCAAGGCGTCTGCAGGAAAATTGTTCTCGTCATATAGCACATGGTAATGCGTGGGTCGACTGGTTCCCTGTTTTATAGAAAGCAAACAAAACCAACAATTACTCCTTTTGAGATTATATATTGTACTCCAGTATATACCAAAATGGTGGCAAATTAGCATCAACTGTGAAAATGAAAATGCTACATACCTGAATACCAGCATGGCTGCAAAGATAGAAGTCAAATTCTGTAGGATGGCAAATCTTTGTGTCCACAACAGTACCTGATTACCCAGAAAAAGGAAACAGTTCCAATGACAATGACTTCTCTCCAACAAACATACGAGAGTCAAAAATCACGAGGAGAACCAAAATAAAAAACCTGGTAAAATATTGCCACTCCTATCCGTTGAACCTCGGTCTCCATGTCGTGCAGGAAAAAGGCGGGTGTGGTGTCTCTTCTGCACCACCACAAAGGTAATTCGCGGTAGATAGTTTGCCTCCAAGGACACACAAGCCTGGCAAAAGAGATGCTTTATAAGAAAATACAGATAAAAACACGACAGGTCATGGAAACTCCAGATTCGAGTCAGCTGCAATGCGACTGAATTAGATTCGAGTAAGCTGCAATAAGCCGCAATGTGACTGAATTAATCAGAAGTGCTTTACTTAGCTACTAGAGCTGGTACACTTGAGGTTGACTATATATCCCTGCCTTGATACTTGGAATACAAGAGTAATTTTTAACTTTTCGATTGCTAGGTTGGGTCAGCGCGCCACAATAGGGAGGGGCATGATTGTGTTTCTCCCTTTGTATGTACCAAAAAGAACTGAAGTAAGCTTCACTGTTATATTAAGCATGTCCCAATAAAAAAAAACAAAGTATTCCAAGATGCAGGTTAGTCGGTCTAAAAACTATTTCAGAACAAAAAATAGAAGAAAACACCAAGGAAAGCTTTATATTCTGGCAAGACAGATGTTTTGATATCGATAAAGTCATCTAAACCATTTCCTAGTGTTTTGGGTCACAGGCAGAGGGGCGTGGAACCTGGGAGGAAAGATTAACCAAGGACAAAACATGCCACAGTTGCGACATAATTATGTTATTCATGCTTGCATGAAAAATAAAACCATTAAGCTCTCAAATGTCAAACTTATGGTCACCGAGTTCAACAATGAATACAATGTGTACCTTCCTAATTGCATCAACCTCTCTTAGCAGGACTTGGCTGAACTGACCTTCACTAACTCCATCTCTGCAATTCAAGTACAACCATAAAAAAGGGTGCATAAAAGAGAGTAGCAACAATGATGAAAAGAAAACGAGAGTAGCGACTCGCAACATCGAAGCAACTAAGGAATTATTGACCTGTAAAAGAGTATTCTATCCGGTTTGAGCCCAGTTGCTTTCCTAAAAGCAATTAACTGCTCCCTGCCAAAAAAAGAAAGAAATTGAATGTCAACTCGGCAATTATATAATGACAAATCCTAAGAGAAAGTCAGGAATTACCTGATCATTCCACCTTGAACTATTCCTTTATTAGGATCCTCAGTAACTGTATAAAGATCGCTAATTATCTCCTCCCTGTGGGCTTGTGCAGAGACCAATCCTCTGTACTTGGTTACCTGGGGCCAGTCCATTGATGCCACCACCTGGAACAAATTTTTTTATAGAAAATGGAAAAATACAAATCTACAACTAAGCAAACCGACAAAAGATCCTGACAACTTACTGCAGCTATTGAGGGGCTCGAATCCTCCCCAGGTTGAGGATGAGTGACATCAGCACCAAATATAATTGTAACAAGATCAGTTAGAAGGTCAATTCTCTTCACACGGGGATCCGCATCATATAACATAGTGTTCCTTCCCCCAGCCTGAAAAGGATATTACAAACAGTGCAAGGCAAAAAACTAAATAGCAAACCACCAAATAAGGAAATCAACACGAATGCTTGGAGATCACACGGAACAGTAGTACAATACAAACCTTCACATTGATTTTCAGGGAGAGATTTTCAAGATACTGCTTACTGCACTTTATTGCATGTCTAGACTGACTACACTGGGAGATGATTCCTAACTCTGTTTCACACACCCGCTTAATTGTTCCTGTAAAATGCAAAACCACATCAAGTCAACATTCTTGCCAAAATCCTAGAGAGCTAGCTTCAGTGACTTACCATAAGATCCACTGACTTCTGGCAAAATTATAATTAACAACTGAAGTTGTTTCCCAGCATGCCCTTGCTTCGATAGCTGTGCATTCGACTGCTCGTGAATATCTTTGAGAGCAGCCTCAATTTGACCAGGATGTGCTGAATCTATGGGAATTAAAGGTGTAGGATTGAAATCCTTGGAAAAGAATCCAAAAAGAGTGTCAGCTCCAAACACAGACTGATATTGATGACAAACACAATATGAAAAGGAGGATGTAGCCATACCATCCCTTTATTCCTGCACATGTTGACCAACTCTTCACAGAATCTATAGACATCGTTTTGCCTCATCCGTGAGAAGCTGACACAGGTCCAGAACGCAACCTTGCCACCATTAATCATTTTCTGCAGTCCAAAAAAATCCAGAAGCAAACAATGCAATAACAATTTTGCATTACACACTCTCCAAGTGCGAACAGTCTCAGAAAAATGACAATATTTAACAGACTCATGGCACCATCAAAGAGGTTCAATTCTTAACGACTTGCACCAAAAGACATATCCAATAAAAAGAACCAGAAAGGGGTGAAAGTCCAACTCATTTTGCTTTTTCTTCAATTTTAACACTTAGATAATGGAAGCAGTGCTTGAGACCCATACCATTACCTAAATCAAAAAATGAGTAACCACAAAACCTTGTAGGAAGTAGCATTGAACAAATACAGTACCTTATCGATCATATTCCAACAGCCCACCTGTGGAGTTTCTTGCTTACCCAGGTACTGAAGCTGCAACAGCCAAAGAGCAGGTTGCAGTGAAAATGCATATGGATTGTCAAATGACACATACGACAAATTAGAAGCTTACAAAATTACCATTGGAGGTGGAAGAACACGAGCATCAATCAAAGCAGGCTCAGCCTTTACTCGAAGCCCGAATTCCTTTACAAGATTGTCATTGTTGTAATTGTTGCACCCAACCATCTGCACGGAAGAGCCTCAACGATCAAGCAGTAAAACTGATATTGACCAAAGTAGTAGGACACTTGCTCCCATATGTTTTTGGACCCAAAATTAACAAATGATAGAGAATGCTGTGCTCATGGAAAATGACTCGTAATTCTGAAAATTGAAACTAATGACGACTGGAAAACTTTCGTACCTTGTTGATACTTTGTTCTCTATCAGGAGGACGTTGACAAGTCGCCCTTAACATTGCAGTCACCTGCTTCTCATTCAGCTTTTTGACGTACCTTTGTCCTGGAGCGATCTTACAAACCTGTTTAGGAGAAGAAATCGATGAAAAAGGGCCATCATTAATGAAAGTTCTGAGGATGACTTCAAGGAAAAGATACTAGACTATAACGACTGAAAGACCTCCATTGGTAGGTAGACAGGCTTTGCGTCACTGCCAGCTTGAAGTGCTGGCAAAGAAGGAAAATTGAGATTGATCTGATATCTGTCACGATAATACTGAACAACTGATGTCTTTTCACCGAGGTCATCACTAGAAAACCTATATTAAAAGAGGAATCAAGTAAATGAGAAGAGGAGTTAAAACACGGGAAAACATCATCAAATAAATGACAAAAACGACCACGGTGCGCACACAATTCATAAAAAACAAGCCTAGATATAGAGGCCACAAATTCAGTAGCAATGCCTCATGCAGAACACAAAAGTGAAAAAACAAAACCTAGGAAATGCCTGAAGCATTCCTATATAACAAACCTAAGTCTAAGAGCCCACACAAGTCAGTTGCATATACATTTGACAATTAGAGTGAACTACCAACCATACAGATTTTGCTTAAATTTCCGAAAGTCCATTAGATTGTCCCCAAAGAAATGCTCAATCCACACTTAAGAAGTAATATATAATAAGTACGATAATCTAATCTTGTGGAAAGAATCATGTATCATCTAATCTAATTGTTAGAAATCATGAAAGTATTTACGACAACTGGAAGATAAAATGCTCACGTTAATTGACTTAGTGGTTGAACCGATACACCAGATATTTTGTATTTCCTGCCCGACCCATAAACAGGTTCTACTCTGAGATTTTTCAGAGCTTTCTTAACCTGGAAATCATGAAAAAGGGGTTAGAAGGACATGGTAATCAGATCGCAAGAACGGAACATAGAATTTTAAGGCAACAATTGAGCAGAAAACATCAATGGATCATGAATAAAGTTAAAATTCGAGAAATTAACTGCTGGCGGAAAAGACTTTCTTACTTTGTAACGGCAGTGGTATAAAATACTAAAACCTTGCTATGGGAATAAAGCTACTCTTCCCTTGCATTTCATAAATTACTATGGCATTCCAGTTTACAGAATGAAGAAACAACAGTATATAAGCAGAGAGAAGAAACAACAGTATATAAGCAGAGAGACAGAGTTAAAGAGAACATACCCTAATTCGATCTTGATCAGATAAAGGCCTCCTAAGATCTCTAATATTGCAGTTTCCTTCAACAAACTTAGAAACCATAACTGGCTCATAAAATGCTCTTGCCGACGTGTCTGCAACATGAGAACCAGACTCATCAGTAAAGGAAGCAAGGTAATCCCAGTGAAGCAAGCCAAAGCACTGCTCAAAATTCCAATGAAAACTAGCCAAAAACTACACATACCAACGTTAAGAGAGAGACCCATCTGAGTTGCCCGAAGGCTTTGATAAAAACCTTTCCAATATTGTAAGCCATCACCAAGAGGGCCCGGAGGATCACCCAAGCTGGGAGAGAAGAATGACCGTCCAACAACAACATAACTGCAGTAAGGAAAAAAAACTATTCCGTTAGTAGAGCCATAATACTCCTCAACTTACATGAACATAAACTGTGATAAATGAATTAGGCAAAAAGCAAGCATTAAGCATTCTAATGTCTAACAGACTCACTTAGTGGAGGGCGCTGATCGGAGGACAACGTCAAGAACTTGTAGAGTTTCTTGTGGGGCATCAAGTTGCATACCACCAATAAATTGCTGGAGGTGATGCAGGTCAGCTTTGCCAGCAAACTTGATTGCCACATCGAATTTGCGTTCTCTCCTGAAATGAAACAGACATGAATTAAATTCACCTAAGCTGAACTCAAGGATGCTTTATTGCGTAATAAGATCTGCAAAAACTTTGTCGCCATTATTTTTATATCATCAAAGTTAAAGTGGTTGCGAAATTCATCATCTCAGCAAGCACTCTTTAGAGCAGAACTTACAAAAATTGGGGAAAATGAAGAAGTGAGGTATGTAAACGTCAAAAAAGGCATAAGTAAACGACAGATATTCCTTCTCTGATGTACATAACAATGACTCTTCTTCATTTGGACATTAGGCAAGAATTCAGATAATAGACAACATACATAGTAAATTTACATTTACGCGTTGCTTATCCAGATGTCTACACATTAAGGGTTGTAATATCAGTCTGAGAAACTCATGCATTCATCCGAACCATTCCACCAATAACAGCAGAAGCCAAATAAAAGAGAGGGAGTTACCTGTCCTTACGATCTTTGTCAACTAGCTTGACGACAAAGTCTTTTGAGGAGAAAGGCAGTGACCCAGCAGTGTATAAACTCTTCCTGCCATCATAAGCTGGCCAGCATTTGCCCAAGTGAGACTCGCGGTACGCTGTTACAAGCTCACTAATAATCTCCCTGCAAACATTCTTCGAGGTGACCTCCGGAATTATAGTCACCTACACCATCAATCAGGTTTCGATGAGACCCATGATTGTAAAAATTACACCAAGCAAACTAAGCCGAACTTAGAAGATTCAAAATTGAAGTCAAATCACAATCCAATGCATGTTCTGGATCACAAAATTAGAGTAGAACAATGTCAATTTTCGATGGAAGTATAGCTCAATCCAAAAACTAAAAGACTTCAGTTAAATGCATCACCTAGAGAAAGACCAATCACTTTCCGACAAACACCTAGACAAACAAACTATAATCCCTTCACAACACAGGTGCCATGAAACACTCCAATGCATGTTCTGGATCACAAAATTAGAGTAGAACAATGTCAATTTTGGATGGAAGTATAGCTCAATCCAAAAACTAAAAGACTTCGGTTAAATGCATCACCTAGAGAAAGACCAATCACTTTTCGACAAACACCTAGAGAAAGACCAATCACTTTTTGACACACACCTAGACAAACAAACTATAATCCCTTCAAAACACAAGTGCTGCGAAACCCTCTTAAACCAGCCAGAACAATTGCAGCATTTTTGTGATGCTCTACTACATTACTAGCATCAGTCACAACAGTCCATAAACATTGGGGCAGCAGAAATGTGGCTAAACCATACGCTTGAATGGACTGGGATCCTCAAGCACTTTGCGGGCACCTTCCTGCTCCCACTTCAATGACTGAACCGTTCACTTATAAAACTCATCAAGACCATCAACCATGCCAAAAAGGAAAATGATAAGTATGCACCCACCGACCACACCCGTCTCAAATGTTTGTCGGCCCCATCCTGTGTGGGGCCCACAGTTATATATGTGGGGCCTACATATATGCAGAGTGTGGTTGGTGGGTGTGTATGTGTCATTTGCTGCACCAGAAATCATGTCCATCACGTTTATGTTGCAAAAAAGTGAGAAAAATAAAATATGAAACACTGAATCAGAATCAGCTTTTCGCATTATAAAACTTCTTTCAAAAGCATATCAGTCAACATCCGATAAGTCGATGACCATACCCTTTAGCCGTGGTTGACAAACACAAGAAGTTTTAAAAAGTGAACGTCACACGTCATAGACGGGCCTACAAAGTCCTTGGACAGGACCATCCAGTCTCACAAGAAGACTGGAGAGGATCCCCATCCTCAACCATATACATCACTACATCAGCAATCATCTCAAATGAAAAATGAATGAAACATCATAACCCCGCAAAAATATCATCAAAAAGCCAATTACAAGAGACAATACATACTAAACATCCCAATATAAGAATACAAACATTTTAGCAGTAAAAGATCTGAGCAGTAGGTAGAAATATACACCATATATACAAACAAACACGCACAAAATATTTTCCTGTAAAATAACTATACACCAGCACTCCTCTCTAACGGGAGATGAACTTGAGATATGACCCCAGCACAAGAAGTTGACATAATAACGGCACGAGTAACACAATAATAACACCGATCAAATCCACCGAAAGCAAAAACGAAAAATCGAGTGAAGCGTACTCAACAACACAAGATAACTATTTAACCGTAGAAAACAGACACGATGAAACGGTTTAAAGCATGTGTTGTATTTACCGATTAAAAAAAACACATAGAGATTAAAAAAATCCAGAAGTACGTCGTACAAAGCAAAACAAGAGAGAGAGAGAGAGAGAGAGAGAGAGGGATAGGGTTTTTACGTCGTAGTGGTGTAGATCCTTGTCGACGACGTCGACGAGAAAGTGGTTCGCGCGGATCACGCACTTACGGCCGGCGCGACCGAACCCCGGCCTCGCCGGAGGCCGTAACGACTTCGACGACGACGGCGCCGTCACAACAGGCAACTGTGGAGCCTGCGACGGCGCCGGCGTCTGTACGGACGGCGCTGGTGGTGGTGGCGCTGGCGACGGGGTGGACGGGAGGGTTAGCTTACGATCGAACTCTCTGGCGAGAGACGACCCGGTCGAAGAAGATGGCAAGGAGGGGTAGTCGGGTGAAGGCGTGGTAGAAGGCGAAGGGTAATGAGAAGGGACGGGAGGTTGACGTACGGGCGGGGGTCCACCGCGGCCTCTTCCGACGCTGGTAGACGGAGGTGGGCCTCGTCCGCCACCTCCGCCACCGCGTCCACGGCCGCCACCGCGACCTGACATTTTTTGGTAGAGAGAGAGAGGGAATGTGGGGGGAGAGAGTGAGGGTTAGGATGGAGAGAGAAAGAGAGTGGGGTGTGTGGGCAATGTATCGGTGCAGTCTTATATATCTGATCCGATGCGAGTCTCTAGAGAGAGAGAGAGAGGAAAAAGGCTGGAAGGGAGGAGGGGTGTAAACAAAACGACAGATTTGGGGGTATTTCCGTTGGGGTGAAATTTTGTGGACAGTTTTGCCCTCGACTCAATAGGACTCGCCTTTAAATTCCTTTCTTCCTTCCTTCCTTCCTTCCTTCCTAGTTAAGGTTTTCATGATGGAGTAGTTTTAAAAGATGAGAAAATAACGAAGAGAAAAATATGAGGAAAAATTAAAAAGAAATTGAGAGAAAAGTTGAGTTAAAATTTTGAAATTTTCCTTCTCTTTCTTAAGAACCAAACAGTGAGAGAATTTTTTTTTTAAAATATATTTCTTGCTTCCGACATTTTTCCGCAAGTTCCGAGCATATCCATAACTTTTCGAAGGATGTAAAAGATCGCATTGTACTGTTTAAAGTTCAAAAAATCATTTAAATATTTTTTTTTATTAGAAGTAGACTATTCCATGCCCTCTATTATTTTCTCTTTTTTTCTTTTGGTACGTTGGAAGTGTATTCCATGTCCTCTATTCAATTGCTACTTCAGGACCACAACGGTCCTCCTTGATAGTCGTCGTTCGATACATAGTAGTTAATTAAATAAGTATACCTGCCATTTAAAATATATACACCTAAAAGTTAGTAATATATAAATGATACGGAAAATAATCTCCTCTATTCAATTGTCGATTGGAAAAAAAACTCCTTTATTAATTCACCTGAGAACTCCAACGGGCTTGAACTTTTATTTGCTACTCACCATTCGTTATATAGTAGTTAACTAAATAATATTATACCTGGTATTTAAAATATATACACCTAAAAATACGAGCTTAGCCTGGTTGAGATAAGTATTGTTTTTCACTAGTTGTGTGTTTACTATTTGTATGCATTTATTTTCCTTTAAAAAGTATTAGAAACCTAGGAATAAATGCTCAAATAACAAAATCATCAGTTGAAAACTATCTCCCCCTAGAAAATTAGCATCCCTAATTTTAAATACAGAGATGCTATTGGTACAGACATACCGGCACATACCCCGCGTACAAATCAATTTTGTGCCCGTTTTGGGTCCCAAAAAAATGATCCAAGCCGCTTAAAATATTTTTGTTCAGGGCCCCTGAAAAAAATAAGCTAAATCGGATATCGGTAGAGGCATTTACGATACATCCAATTTTGTCCCAAAATTTGAGCTTGAATTCAGAAGCAAAGTTTGATGTATCGCAAACACCCTATCCGGTTTAGCTGATTTTTTGCAGGAACTTTAAATAAAGTATTTTAAACAAAATGAGTGGATCGGAATATTTTTTTGGGGCCCAAAACTGATTTGTACACGATAATACAGATAAAAAAATATGTACCTTTATCATTTTGTTTTTAAATAAAATGCTCCAAATAAGGCCTTACGACTACACTTATGTGGTAGCAATGACAAATACTCTTATGTTCTCATGAAGTGGAGTTATTGTTTAGCTAAACCACTTATGTAAATCTCCCATATATAAGTAGGAGAGGTGTTGGATGTAAGTTAGGATGGCTCTGATAAAATTCTGTATATTAAGGGGAGAATGATATTGGCACTCAAAAAATTGATGCAAGCACTCCAAAATCAGTGTAATTTCAAAGCCACTTTCCTTTATTTTTTGGAGTGCCTGCATTAATTTTTGGAGTGTCAATATCATTTTCCTTTTAATGGCATGTAAATCTCCTTAGAGTTTTTACTTTGGCTTTTGTATTTGGCAAATAATTTTACTTCATTGATTCCATAATTTTAGTTCACCTCTGCACCTTATCTCTCTTTTCAAAACCTTCAATACTGATCCAAATTATTTATCTCGTATATACTACAACGAATAAAATTCGTAAACATAACTTGACTAGACATTGATAGACATGTGTGCTTCCTTTTATAAAATGGAGATAGTTAAATTATCTTAAGCTTAAACCGTGCGTCCATTTCATAAAACAAAATACTAGAGTTTTTGTCTACGTATCTCTTGATGTCCGATGAAATTATTTCTTGCACCGGTTTTATTTGTACTTTACAAGGTCTACGAAATGATAATTCCCGATTATTATTGTGAGCCCCAAATGGAATTTCAAAAAATTAATTTGGGGCCTTTTTTGTCATATTGTTCCGCTAAAATAGTACTGTAGTAGCTGTCCTCCCCACAAATTTCTCCACTTCCAAGTCACATGGTCAGCAGAGTACATTGTTAATGTGGGTTAATTGCCCTTTAATTCTAAGACTGAAATTCCTTTTTGGACGATAATAATGGATGGGAATTGATTTTGCCACTCCTTTTTTGTTAATATCACTCATCTTCTCTCACAAAACAAATCATCTAATAAAGACATAAAGAAAAATGACATTAACAAAAAGGAGAGTGGCAAAATCACTCTCCTAATTGATACAACAAACACATTTGTTCCCTATTTGATCCATATGTTTCATTAAAGTCTGCAGTAGGTTTTGGGGACCTCTACAGATGTTGGTTTTATTTGGGGAACTCTGAAAGGTCTCCCCACCTTCTCACAATTCAGGTATCGTTTTTAGGTCCCCTTTCGTTAAGATTTTTATTTTTTAAATACTTATTTTTTATTTTACGAGACAGATCATTCTCTCACAATATATCACTTTTTATTCAAAAAATAAGTATTTATTTCCTTTAGCGGTACGGGGCCTTATTGCTTAATTTTATTTCTCTAACGTAGTTTTTTTGGGGGGGGGGTTTTTGAGAAGCTTTCTGATGTGGTTATGGATATTGGTTTTGTTAACCTTTACAGCTCTAAGGAGGTACAAGATCGGATTGAGTAATTTTCAAAGAGAGCATAAGGTAATTGCAATATTAAAAAACAATGTGTGTTAGATATTTCATTAACTGTTTTTTATTCGTCCATGGAAAATTTAAGTGTAGTATTATAGTAGTGTAAAAAAAAAAAACTGGGAATGGACTATTACATATGCTCTATTAATCAATTGCTATGTTGGTAAACTTAAGAATTAAGCTTTTTATTTTTACTAGTTTACCAGGACAAAGAATTAAATATTCTTAGTTCAATCACTTTTTCAAAGGATGGGTAGCTTAATCACTCGAGGAATCCAACTTTTACTTGCTAGTCACCATTTGCTGTGTAGGAGTTAAGCAAGGAATCATACCTAAAACTTAAAATGTACTAGTGGTGATTGCGGCGGTGATAGTAGCAGTGACCGTAGTATTGTTTGGTCATTATCGTTGTGATAATAGTTGTCACAATAATACCGAAAGCAATTGTCGGTATTACGGTTAGATGTTAATGTGATTATAGTGGGGATAGTAGAGCGACATTAACCGTGGGTTTAACTTGGATGCACGCGAATTTATTTTCTCCACTTCCTAGTCACATTGTTTGAAGCAGGGTACGGCAATGCAGGCTGCCCTTTTTCTGAGACTGAATTGCTACTACTCCATTTTGGACGTTAATAAATAATACAACACACGTTTTTTTTTTTTTTGTGGTTTTATATGGAGTATTTCATTTAAGTCAGTTATAGGTGTTGGCCTAGGGGTGTTTAAAAAAAACCGCCGGATCCCAGCCGACTGGAAAAACCGACCATTATTACCTCTACTAGAAACTCTAGATTCTCCCGGATCCCAGCCGACTGGAAAATTCCCTCTAGATTCTCCCTAGATTTCCCCTACTTTCAACATTTCTCTCTCTATCTCTCTCCACTTATTACCTCTACTATTTTTCAAAAAACTTTTCAAAAACCAAACCAAACACAGCAAGTTTTTCCAATTTTCGGTCAGTTTTTACCTGGTTTCGATTCTAGAAAAGGAAAAATTTTAATTTTCGATTCAGTCTTGGGTAACTGGAATTTTAAGTGAATCAACTCGAACTGATATTAAATGGTTCGACTAGGAAGGAACCGAGCCGATTATATAAACCGAGGGTTTTTTAATATATTTCAAAATTTACTTAAATTGAAGAGTTTGGGCCATTTGCCCACTGTCAATTTTTATATTTGGCCCAACCAAGACCCATTTCGGGCAGATCGAAATTCACGACTGTACGAACCGAACTTAACTCCAGTCCGGATCAGTCCTGAAAATATTTATCCCGAACTGAATCGGTCTTTGAAACTTTTCCGAAATCACCCCAGTGTTGGGAACCTCTCAAAGATGCTGGCATTATTTATGCAAAATTACTATCCAGGTATGGGGTAGGATTTTTTATTTTTTATTTTGGCATTCATTTATAAGTGCGAGTGTACGGAAATTTGATGTTATGGACTTACTAGTATTTTCTTTTCTTTTTATCTTCCAATCTTTTTACTCGTGGGAAATTTATTTTTCCTTTCTTTTATCTGAAATCAAATAACTGCACTTTAACGAAAGAAAAAGATAGTACTCCAAACCGACACCAGCAATGCTACCCACATAACAATTATACACAGACACCATGCTCAAATTTGATGTGGGGTTCACTTTGAATCCCACACAAATAATCCAAGCCGTTTATTAAATGTAAAACAATTTTTCAAGGGTTTTCACAAAAAATCAGCTCAATCTAATATCTTTAGATATTCGATTCAATCATCTAACTTTTTATTCGGATGTCACGATAATGAAAAGTTAGATGATTGAATCGAGTATTTAAATGCATCGGATTGAGCTGATTTTTCGCGAGGACCCTTGAAAAAATATTTTCATTTAATGAACAGTTTAAATTATTTGTGTAGGACCTGTAGTGAGTCCCACAACAAATCTGTGTACAATCTATGTCTACAAAATCTGTGTCAACAGACTTTCCGAACCGACACTTCCTCCTTCTTTCTCTTCTCTGACCATTCATTTGCACTAGTTCCAAAGACTCCATCGAATCTCCCTACTCTCTTCTCCCTAATCATAATTACCCCGTTCCATAACACTTTTTTTAAAAATAAGTACTTATTTTGGATTTTCAAACTTAAAAATAATGTAAATAAAAAATAATTTTTTGAATTTTTTTGCACCATTCAAATGATTTCGATGAAATCTATCGAACAAGATTCATATTGCTAGAAAAAATATTTATGAAAATACATTATTTTTTAATTTAAAATTGCCATCTTAAAAAATAAATACTCCTACTTAAAATTGAATCTGGAACACACACTGCTCCAACAATTACTCTCTATAACCAAAAGGTCCAGAACACACCACAAAACACACAAACTCATTCAAATTGAGTGTGGGGTCCCAAAAGAACTACTGAATTTCTAATGTTCGTTTAAGAACGAACAATTCTACTTCCTCCGTTCCAAAATAAAAGCCTCCAACGAAAAGACGTAGTACAATTTTTGAATAAAAAAATAAAGTACTTCAGAGTTCATGAATTTTTGAATTTTTTTGCACCAAATTAGAGAACTAATCAAGACCTTTTATTTTGTCCGAAGAAAATCGAAAAATCATGAACAAAAATACTTTATTTTTTATCCAAAAATTACACATCTTTTCGTAGGAAAATATTAAAATAGATCGGAGGGTAGTTTATTACTATCTCATTTTCTATCTTAGCCATATTTTCTCATTATTATCAGTTCTTTGAGCATCTCCGGGAGCCTCTCTACTCCCCCAAATTGCCGAAGTCCCGAGCGAAATTCCCAAAAAGCACCGCCCAGCAACCTCGTTGCCCACCTTGCCAGGGCTTCTTTCTAATCTTTACCCCTCCTCAAACCATTTATAAATTTTTTCCCACCAAGTTTCACATACTCATCCACTCTTTCTGTCCCCAAACCGAGAAAATTTTCAGTGCCGAGCGGGCACGGGCCACGTGGTGTCGAGCACGTATCTTGGCCGTCCAAACGTGTTTTGGACGGCCCAGATCTGTTTGGGCTTGAAGGGGTGTTTTGGTAATTTTATACTAAAAAAAATTACCCAAACAGATCTGAACCGTTCAAAACATGTTTGGACGGCCGAGATGGTGCTCGGCACCACGTGGCCCGTGCCCACCCGGCATCGAAAAACTTCTCCCCAAAACCTCCATTGTAACCATCGAGTTATATAAACAAAGTTTACGTTGGTAAAGGTCACCGTTAATAAGGGAGAAAGTTTTTACCAAACAATTATTTCCTGTTCGATGCCATTTTGTTAAAAGAAAAAGAACAACTGTTGTGGACGTTTAGATCTCTTCATTAATCCATTGGCACCTCTGCATTAAAACCCTCACATGATTCTCGTAGATATCCAAATTCAAACACTGCCAATTGATCGATTTTAGGTTGGAACCCTCCAAAAAAATCTAACAATATGTGAAAATATATTTTATAGTACAATGATCTTAACATTGTTTTAGAAATTTGAATGCATTCGGTTTTTTTTTTTTTCTAGCTATGTAAAATTATTCATTTTTTTTCTTTTTCTAGTTATGTAAAATTACAAAACCATCATTCATTCTTTGCTTAATCATTCAAGGACTTTGTAAATAGGTTTTATAGTACTAGAAAAAAAATTCCCTTTTATTAAAAACAAAAGAGTGTTAAAATAGTTTTCTATTACTAGTAAAAAATTCCCTTTCATTGCTGTGTTCTTATAAACTAATTTGTCCAAAACTTATTTTTTATTTTTTGTAACTTTTTGTTTAGCTTTTCGTTCTAATTTTTAGGGTTAATCGTTTGTCTCGACGAGATGAATCGGAAAAGTATAAAAATATGGACCGACGTTGAAAAAAAGTTCATATAAGAAGACACTTTAGACAAAAAAGACAGCTGTTTGATGCTTTTGTCGTCTTTAGTAATTTATTTTTTTTGCTTCTGGTCAATTGTTTTTTACTTTTTAGACTCCTCTCATCACGACCGGATGATTAATCAAAATAATGTAATGGAAATTAAACCAAAAATTAAAAAATAAAAGAACAAAACACATAGAACAAAAAGGGGAAAAAAAAGTGTGGGTTTGAATTAAAAAGTCAAGGGACTTATTTTGATGCAAAACTAATAAATACGTATTTTTCTTAAATAAAAATAAAAAATAAATTACTACTATTTGACTTTTAAAACTAAATCCACACTTATATCTCTATTTGTAATTTTGAAATTTATCCATGGCACAACCGGCAGTCCATCGTTGCAGCAGCAGCAGTGCATGTATGGGAATCCGACGTACTCGCTCTTCCCAGCTCGATACTTCGGGAGCAAGTCACTCTTCCGCCACGCGTCACGCCCAATGAAGCGCGTGGGTAGCACACTGATATTTTCGCGCGTGCGGAGGATTCTAAAGCCCCACAGGCGTACAAATATCTACGAAGAGCAATCATTTCGAATATCGGAATCGGATACGTGAATACGGCGCCAGCGCGCGATTCTCCGTATACTAACGTTGTAATGTGTGTATTTACGTGCGTGCATGTATTTTGTAGAGAGAGAGAGAGAGCGAGCTTCCAATGGGGTCGGTGAGAGTGCCAGTTTTTTGTGTGGTCCCGAGGGTACGGCTTTACAGGGGCCACGAGGGACGAGCCTTTTCGTCGTATTCATAGGTAGGTTGGTCATTTGTTAATTAAAAATGTCGCATGATCTTTTGAGTGGTAATCCAATCCAATGCCGAAGGAATATAAGTATTTTCCTTTTCCTTTTCCTTTTCCTTTTCCGCAGTGGTATTTTTTTCTCACAGAATATTTGTTGACAAAAGGATTCACGGGTGTATAAGGTGAATTTTCCAATTCCCAATTTCGCCCCAAATAGGCGTGGTTCCTCCAGAGCTTTTGGGGCTTTTTGGGACTTTTTGGGCTTGATTGGAGTATTCAAAATTTCTGTGCACTTTCTTTAATAAATTTTCTCTATATATCTTTTTTCATTCATTACAATTTAAAACCTCTCTCAAAATTCAAACCGAACAGGGTCTAGTTTTGTCTTTATTCAATTTTTTTGTGCATTACTTATGCGTCAAACTTTTATGAATTATTATACTTCGTCTTGCCTATGGACGAATCAATAGTATTTGGACTTTATTTGAGTAAAAATAGAAAATTTACTTTTCCAATCCACTCAACGAGACGAGTCAATAATCCATAAAAGTTTGGCGCAAAACTTAAAAAATGTGATTTTTTAAAATTAAAAAAAAACCTCAAAATCTTTAGAGGAACAATATTGTGGGGGTGTTAGGGCATCCACATCTCACTCTTTATTCTCCTTTGAAAACTAAAATAGCGAGGGAAGACATAGAAATGGGACTGCTTCAGCCTCGTTTGGGAATTCGGTAATTTAACATTTGCTACAGTTCCTTGCTTCTTGCAGCAAGAGACTGTTCACCCAATTAGCAGTATTTTACTAATGTTTTTGGTTTGGTTGAATTTTGTCTTTCATCTGACATCTTGTTCCACGTCCCCGTCTGATGACCAGAAAGTCTAGCCTTACCTCTGATTTTTACCCTATGTTTCTATTGCATGCGTGTGGGACTAACTTCGGATTTCACAAAAATACAAAAAAAAAAAAAATCATAAATTTTTATGGGGCTTTATAAAAAATCAATTCCAACGCATACCGATAAGTATTTTTCGGAATTCGTTGGGAAAATTGCTCAACTACTCCGTTTTACCCTTACGAATCCAGCAAAAAATACTTATAGATATCCTTTGGAGCTGATTTTTTATAGGGCCCCATAAAAAATTATTTTAAAATTTATGGATATTTTTTGTATTTTGTGGGAGCCAGAGTGAGCCCTAACTACACGCATGCGGTAGAAATATATGATAGCACTGCTGATCCAAATAACCGGCTTGTTGGTTGCAATACAAATAAAGAATGAACAAATAGGCAAAGAAAATTTTATATTTATAGGGCCTAGTTAGAATAGAGAGTCTGATGCAGTAGACATTTTAAAAGTGAATAGCTAAAGTAATAAAGTGACTTTTTCCTCTCTAATTTGGTCCAAAATTTAGAGAGATTGGTGCAGATGCTCTTAGAGGTAGAACATGAGAATTCAAAGAGGAACTTTTACTGCTAGATTAGTGCAAGGCATCGCTGTGATATGAATACCCAAGTACGCATCGAACACGTCTTGTGGCATACTGTACTACTCTCTCCGTCCCGATTTGTTTGTCTCTTTTCACTATTTGGGACCTCTTACAAAATTGTCTATATGTTTCGATTTATAATATTTTTTATATGCAATATAGATCTTATTTGATAGATCTCAATTAGATCTAAAATATGATATTTTCAAAATTATGTAAAACATTATAGATTGTGAGATATAGACAATTTTTTAAAAGGCACGTATGTCGAAATTGGACAAACAAATTGAATGGGACGGAGGGAGTATATTATTTTCCAATAAGAGGCCATGTTTGTCCAAAATTATTGGTTTGGTAGTTTGTGCGTCTTTTTTAAAAATTTTGGTTACCATGTATGTCAAATTTAAAGTACTTCTCATCGGCACGATGAAAAGGGTCTAAAAAACAATAAAATTACTTACAAACAAAAAGTAAAGACGAAAAAATTGAAATTGTAACTGTTTTTGTTTTTACTGTAGTCATATCTGAACTTCTTTTAATTCAAATTCATTATGTTAATATTTCTCGTTGATATGAATAATTGCTCATAAATTTTTTGACGAAAGATCACGAAAACTAAAAAAATGCCGAAAAAATATCAGACAAATAATTTAGGAAAAACAAGGACGAAGACTTTTTTTTTTTTGGTCAAGCGGAAAATCCAAGGACGAAGACTTTAGTTGCCAATCAAAACCCACAAAAAGGAAGCCAGTGTTATGCTACTACCAAAATGGTGAAAACATACTAAAAAATAAGGGCCTTGTTCGTTTCCATACTTTACTTTGTTTTAACTTTATTTTTCAATCATTACCCTATATCTCTCTTATCATTACCCTATTTCTCCAATTATTAATTTCGTTTCTCTCTCTATCTCTCTCCACTCATTACCCCTCTCTCCAATCATTATCCCATTTCTCTCTCCACCCACTACCAAAACTAAAATACCCAAATAACCCAAACGAACATGGCCCAGTTTCTGGTGAACCATTGTCTCCCTAGATTCCCTAGAAAGTCTATTCCCACCGTTCTGTTTCATCGCTCCCCCACCACATAGCTCAATCTCATCGTCCGTCTCGACAATTAATGGTCCAGATTTTAAAATAAAAACTCTTTCGGAGATTGAGAGCTGTGAATGAGAGCGATGGATGGGAGTATACTTTTTGCTAGCTTCTGTTGGTCTACACTCTACAGTAGGGGTGATACCGGTCCGGTTTCGACCGGTTTTGGCATATTTTTCGGTCGAAACCGGTTATCCGGTTTGAAATTTTTAGAAACCAAAACCGGTTGAGATAATATGTCTGGTTTCGACTGGCTCAACTGGTTTCGGTCCGATTTATCCGATTTTCATTCATGGGCTATATTTTGGGCCCAACACATCAAAAAATCAACAATTCAACCCACAAAAATATCAACCAAAAACTCATAATTCAACTCCTTTTTTGGGCCCAATAAAAAAGTATCAATTTTGAGCCCAATACATTAAAAAAAACCCATAAAAACAGTTTATATATGTATGTATATATTATACATATATATAACCGATCAGGTTTCGACCGGTCTTTAAAAGTTAAAACGCATAAATCGGATCGAAATTATTTTTCCGATTTATAAAATTTTATAAACTGGAACCGGATCAAAATTATTCGACCGGTTTGAAAAATTCGATCCGGTCCGATTTTTTCGGCTTCGATCGAGTTTCCGGTCTCGATAACAGCCCTACTCTACAGGCAGGCAAAAGGACGCCCATATCTCGAAGATTTTGTAGAGTCAGGCAAGGCAGCATTACCATCTGTAGACTGTACTTCGAATGGGCCTCTTTATTGATATCCATATGGGTATTCCCTGTCAAACCATTCTAGGCTAAAGCACAATCTGCTACTCCTTTGGTCAACCTCGCCAGTAAAACCGGCAATTCTACAGGAAATAGTAAAGGGTAAATTTCACTAACACCCCCTGAATTTTACTAGTCACACTGTCACCTTCTTTACTCTTTGAAATCACACTGCACTCCTCTACTTTAGTATTCTGTCCTGTGTATCACTTCAGTCCAGTTGCTCTTTTAATACCAATTTTGCCCTTGCAAGCAAAACAAATCATACCACTAGTTAATCAAAATCAACATACAATAAGAAATCATACCAATAAGAAATCGATCAATCCACGAGATAGTTTGGCAAAAATTAATTATTTGGGTTTATTTTTTCCTTTTTAAAATTTTTATTAATTGTACCTCGAAATTTATTACTTTTTCGATTCGCATTGACAAGAGTAATATGAAAAGTGAAAGAATTATGACAAATGTTTATTGACGGCAAAATATTTCAAAAGAAACATGATTTTTTAATTTTGTTTGATTGCTTTTTTTTCAAGTTCGGTCCATACTTTTTTTACTTTTTGGACTCCTCTCTTGTTAAAATTTTAATTTTAATTTTAATTTTACTTTAATGAACTTTTTTTTATAGTTCTTGGTCATAATTATTTTACTTTTTACATTTCCGTCATCAATGCGAATAGAAAAAGTAACAAGTTTCGGGGCAATCAAAATTTAAAGAAGACGTTATTCAAATAAATTTAAAAAAGACAAAAAAAACACAAATAATTTATTTAGGCTAAACTATCTATTAGATTGGTCGATTTGGTAGTGGTTTATTTGGTATTAATTTGTTAGTTTTACGTTTATTTAATTTTAATAAACTAGCTTTTTTTTGAACAGGTTTTAATTAACTAGTTATATGAGTTGTTTTGGTTGGCAAGGGCAAACTTAGTATTAAAAGAGCAAATGGACTGAACTGTTACACAGAATACTAAAGTAGGGGGGTGCAGTGTGATTTCAAAGAGTAAACGAGGTGACAGGGTGACTCTGGTAAAATCTAAGGGGTGTCGGTGAAACTTACCCGAAAATAAAGATGGCCTGGTAAAGTTGTTGATTTTTTTTAAAAAAAATCTTTACTAAAATTTTATGAACTCGGGTGCGGGGCTTCTTTACTTTTTAGAGTTTTGTCCTTATTAAAAAAATCGTGTTTCATAATTTTGCACCAAGATAAAGCTCCAAAAGTGATTTTTGGACTTACCTTGAATATTTTCCAAAACATTTGGGGGGAAGTAATTTTTTTTTACTTTTCCGATTTCTCTCGTCGAGATGAATTAATAATTCACAAAGTTTGACGCAAAACTAGGGCTGTTAGCTGAGACCGAAAAATCTATCGAAACCTGAAAAATAGGACCGGACCGGATTTTTCAAACCGGTCGAATAATTTCGATCCAGCGGAAAAATAATTTCAATCCGGTTTATGTGTTTTAAAGACCGGTCGAAACCGGGCCGGTTATATATATATGTATATTTATATTGGTCTAATAAATGTATTTATAATATAAAATCAATCATATATATATATATAAACTATTTTTATGGGCTTAATTATGTTTTTATGGTTTTTTTTATGTATTGAGCTCAAAATAGATCCTTTTTTATTGGGCCTAAAAAAGGGGGTTGAATTATGGGTTTTTGGTTGATATTTTGTAGGTTAAATTGTGGATTTTTTGATGTGTTGGGCCCAAAATATGGCCCATGAATGAAAACCGGATAAACCGGACCGTATTATCTCAACCGGTTCCGATTTCTAAAAATCTCAAACCGAATAACCGGTTTCGACCGAAAAATATGCCAAAACCGATCAAAACCGGACCAATATCACCCCTACGAAAAACTATCAAATGCGATTTTTTTTAACATAGAGACAAAAAGGAAGCTCCGGAGAACAATACCTCATTGTGGCACACACCCAAACCACTCAGCCAAGGTACACTTTACATATATTTTCATTGAACGATATATATGTACTTTTTTTTGAAATAAGGGTGTCACATCGTTAAACAAAAAATTTAACTCTTATGGGACAACAATACGAATACACACACACAAATATATACACCCATGATATTCCGAAGTACCAAAATATATATAGATACACACACACCCATGAGAACTATAAGTAGGGGCGAAGCTAGAAATCTTGATTAGTGGGGTCAAAAAAATCTTCCAAAATTTGTAGATCATTCTGGAACTGTTAAGAAAATAATTATGAAAATGATTATCAATTACTCAATCTTACTCTCATTCAAAGCTAACTTGGGGGAAATGGGATGAGGATGATAGAATTTGAATCCTTACATGGTACGAGGAACATGAGGCGCGTACCATTTGGGTGCCAGCCCGCCACTCCACATGCGGAGCTGATACATGATGGTGTCATTATTAGATATGCCATTGATTGAAGATGTCATTTTCATTGTACACCTACACCTAATCAATTTATCATGTATCCTCTGATCCCTATTTTTAATTGCGGTATGGACTCCTCACAATTTACGTAGAAGAAATGTTATCCGTTTCAGAAACCTTCTTAAAAAATAAGTACTTATTTGTAATTTTTCAAGCTTAAGAAATGAGATCTTTTAAACAAGATCCATATTGCATATTTTTAGATTTCAATAAGCCCATTATTTTTTAACTTGAAAATTACAAATAAGTACTTATTGAACGTTCTGAAACGGGTTAGGGCAATTGGGGTCAAATTTGTTAGTAGAGATTATAACCTTTTTTTACGGAGGATTTAAAAAACTTGTTTTGCAGACACGAATGACACGCTGCCACGTCATCGATCTCTGGACCCAAGCAAAGTTCCATCCTCTACTCACCCACGTCATCAATTTTTGAAGTGCAAATTTGTTAAGCTGAGTTTCAAACACGTAACAACAATATATAGAGTTAAAAAGACATTGAGAGTGGTCCCACTTGACCCTACTTATGTTCTTCTTCTTTGACCCTACTTATGTTCTGCCCCCGAGTAAACTAACGTATTGTCTGCCTTTTGGATAAAGCAAATTTGAAGCTACTGTAACCATGGTGGCACACTGGCCAGTGATGTGCCACTTCTTTTTTTTTTTCCAATTTAAACTTCAACAAATTGGATCCCAATTCCCAAGCAAGGTAGTCAAACAAGGTAGCCTTGTTTGCTTGCTTTTTTTCTTCCTTTTTCTTTCCCTTCGATCGGTTCTATAGGTTCCTTCCGGTTCTAAAGACAACAAGGTAACCAAAAAGTTACCTCCACTGATCAAAGGAAAGAGACATATGCCATGATTTAGGCCGTCTGTTAAATATCAAAATTTCTATGATGTCCCAATGTGGTATTGGAGCATCATGTCCCCATTTAATATGGACCATTAGATTAGCTTTTAGGTTAATCTGGGCCCTTGGATCAAAACCACCTCCTAAAAATAAAGTGGTTTTTCGTTTTTTCAGCCATTATACTTAACATGAACACTGACTCTCCTTACCATAACCATATTTTATGCTGATACTTACCACAAAATAAGACATACTTACCACAACTAAAGCTGTACTTCAACGTTTTTAGGTGTTTTCAAAATAATTTTAGGAGAGAGGGGGATGGATCCAAGGGTTGAGATTGAAAGAAGAGATCCAAAAGGGTTTTAAAAAAACGGGGGCATGATGCCCCAATACCGCTTTGGGGCATGGTAGCCGGACGCGTTAAATATTAATAAGATGATTTAAATTATTTAACTTGTCTACCTAAAAATATTTAAAGAATAGTAGTTGGTAGCAGTTGCTAACGATCACTCTTTTTCTTTGAAGCTTTTTTTTTGGAAAATGATATTGGCACTCCAAAAATTGATGCAGGCACTCCAAAATCAGTGTAATTCCAAAGCCACTTTCCTTTGTTTTTTGGAGTGCCTCCATCAATTTTTAGAGTGTCAATATCATTTCCCATATTTTTTTTTTAGCTTAATCAAGGTAAACAAATGATATATATATATATAGATCTTCAATTTGTATTTTTTATTGCTTATGTAAAACCGTAAAAAACAACTACTGGCAAAAGAACACATAATATCAAGTGTTCCTCCATAACAACCACCGACAATCTGGATATTCATTTGATAACACGTTATTTTACAACTTATTTAATTGAATGTTGTAAAATTTAATTTAAACTGAACCACATATGTTTATGACTCACTTTAATAGTAAGTGTAACACGCCTCATACCCCCTAAATTTTTTTTTGTGGCCCCTACAATGTGGAGAGTGAATCTAAATATCTTCCATTTTCCCCATCATTAGAGGTGTATAAAAAGACCAAAAAGAAAAAGATCCCTCTCTCTCTCTAGCTAGTCTGTCCACCCTCCCCTCCTTTCTGAGCCAGAATCTTTTGTGCCGAAAACTTCTGTGCCTCAATGCTCATGAGGGGTTTTTCGATCGTTGAGTTTAAAACATAAAAAAAATCACACAATCCAACAGCCGGAAAATCTATTGGTACAGAGGCACATAAATTTTCGGGACAAAGAAGAGTAGACCCTTTTCCCTGTTGATGTGTAGTGTACTACGTAGAATGGGTTTGACTTGTATCCGTTCCATACCCTTTTTAGGCTAAGCACAATCTGATTCAGACCTTTTGTCAACTTGTTTCGGCATTGATTATCAGGATTTTGTTTTAATTGTACAGGCCAGCCTACGAGGCCTGATTTCAATTTGGGCCTGACTTTGACTCTGGCATGAAAAACACTGCCTAAGTTTACTCAAAATAAATGAATAAGGGAGGGGTCAGAATAAATGCAAATGGAGTACGCACTGCCCCCAAACAATAAATGATACTCTACTAATGAGGACGTTATAGGCATCCATATAATCATTTACTGTATTTTTTAATATTGGCAGGTCAGAGGTGACGAAGCGATGTGAGCAGAGGAATTTTCTGTGTCTTTTTCGTTTTCCGTGTACAAAACAGAAGGATCATTCAGATACTGTTCGGTTTGGATTTTGAGGGAGATTTTACATAGTAATAAGTGGAGATCGAGAAATAGATAGAGGAGGAAAAACCCCCTCTCTCTCTCTAGGAATAGACCTCCGCCTCTTTCAGCAGGAAAAACCCTAGCCGCCTCCCGGGGGAGGCCTCCGCCCCTACCCCCCCCACGGTTCCCTCCTCGCCTCTCTATCCTCTCTCCGCCTGGTTTCTCCAAGCTCCCAGCCTGAGGCTGCGTCTCTGTTGATAGGCGTGGTCCTCTCGTCGGCGTGTCCGGCGGTCGATGGTGTCCAAGCCTGTATCACGTTCGCCGTCTTCAGATCTGATGTTCTTGGACCGGCGGTGAGTTAGTAAATAAGGTGTGCGGTTGGGCTCGTGGGTTTTTCGTTTCGTTTCTTTTTGTTTTTCCAGCGGGTTCCGTTGGCTTTCTACTGGCTGTTTTGGGTTTCCCCCAAATTAGTCCGGTCTTGTACCAGTTTGGTTTCCCCAAATCTGGTGTGGAAGAGGAGGTGGGCGAATAATTCCGGCGCCTATTGAGGAATAGTCCGATGATGGTGGGTGATTGTGGTCTCGATCTTGCTCCGTGCGCTTTTCTGGATGGGTTTCAACGAGGAGCTGCCTTTCTGGTCATGGTGGTCTTCGCCTGGTTGTTGTCTGTCGTTAGCCGGCTTCGCGCCGGTGGCTGTTTTTCGGGGTTAAGATTGGTTTGTGGATGAGGGATCCCTCGTTTGTCTTGCTTATTCAGTGATTAGGTTCCGTTCCCGTAGGTGCTTAGTCTCTATTACGGTGAACGGCTCTATTGGTCGAACTTCGTGTGTCGGCTCTGCTTTGCAATATGTGCTTATTTTTCGGTGATAGAGTTTAGGTTCCTACCTGTTGTTCATGTTTAGCCTTTATCACTGTATTTTCGGTTAATTCCTGTATTTGCCCGATGGGCTCTTTGTTATGAATTGTAATTTAATTGTGAGGTGTTCAAAAAAAAAAAGAAAAAAGAGATAGATAGAGAAAAATTATTGAGAACCGTGCGCAGGGGTTTGGAGACCCCAAACGAACAAGCACTCATTATTTCCCAGCAGCACTATAGGTACCGACCATAGTGGTGCCGATTAGGAACATTAGGCACAACGGCTTGTGTACCTAAGGGGTCGGTACCCTTAACATTTTGGATTATTTCCTCATCGTTTGTCATAGGCTAATCGAAGGTACACACTACATAGTAACATATATACTACTCTTCTGGGGTCTTTTTGTAACAAAAGAAAACTCCCACGTCCACCAGTGGCAGCAGCAAGTCTAGGTTTGACATTGGTAGCCAATGCTCTTGCATTGGCAGCACCGTTGCCACCACCTCTTTCTTGGTAACCACCACTGTGAAGTCTCCTTTTACACCCATATTTGTGTGTGTAATTCGTTCAAGAAATATAATCTAAAAAAAAAATCAAACCGAGGCTCGTGTTTCATACATTGTCCATAAAACAAATTCGCCGCCTCCGGAGTGGTGGTTGAGGTTACAATTAGCTTCTGTCACCCACGATATATACAACGGTGTGCGTTGCCCCACGCACACCACACATTGAGACTGCCTAGCAAACATAGCTTTGTACTCTCTCACGAGAAGAACGTGGCGGGAACATAACGATAAGAGTGATGTGAACCATGGTTAATCGAAAACACAGAATGGAAGCTAGGAAATTTCTGGATTGCTTTTCATGTGTTTTGGAGAGTCAAGAACCCAACAATCACAACCTTTTGCTTTCCTTCAAGAATATTCTATGCACACAAAAAGGGCTTATGGGCGCAGAAGCCCAAGCCCATGCCCAGTATCAAACTCAGAGCTTATATACCCACCAATGTTTTTTTTTTTAAAAGACGAATGCTATGTTTGGATTGGTGTTTGAAATTTTTTTTGAAAAATAGTAAGGGTAATAAGTGAAGAGAGATAGAGAGTGAAATGTTGGAAGTATGGAGAATCTAGAGAGAATTTTTTGTAAAAATTCTTTTTGAATTGTAAAGAGAACAAGGAAGAAGAAAGTTTTTTTTTTTTTTTTGAATTGACGAAGAAAGTTTTCATTAATAAAAAAAGATGTAAAGATGAAAACGGTACTATAGGAAATGGAATGCATTGAGAGAGGTACGAAGAGAGCAATAACTCTTCTACTACTACTACTACTCGCAAATACACAACCTACCTCCAAGCCACTCGAAATTTATAAAAAAAAAAAACGACAAAAGAAAATAAACACGACAATGTTGACAAGGTGCCAACAAAAAAAAAATGTTCCCAAGACCTCTAGCCGTAAACCGTGTGCTTCCCAGAACCCACCGTTGCCAAAAAGAACAACACGTCTCTCCGAAACCCACCTTTGCCGGAGAGATCAACCATCGCCGGCAATCCATCAGCAATCGACACCAACAGAATCTCCCCTACTTAATCGACACCTATAGAGTTTGCATTTTTTTTTTAATAGCAAATTTTTTTTTATTAATCTTTGAAGACAAATTACAAAGATTAAAAGGATCTAAAACATGAAGAATCAAAGCAGAGCAGGAGTGAACCTACAAAAGAAGGCACCCCATACTCCGACAATCAAACACCGCTAGGAACCAGAAGGGAAAATAATCGCCATTGGATGGCGAGAAGCCAACCAAGGCCTAAAAACCCAAAGAAGAAGCACCACACCCAAGACCCAACCTAAGCCAAGAGGCACCTAAAAGAGACCCGCTTATGAGAAGACTAATAATCAATCAATCATAATCCTGAGAACCCTGAACAAAGGCCCCTGCGTCCTTTTTGACTTCCGTACTCATGAATTTACTTAATAGCTTTCTCTACATCACCCAAGTAGTCTTCGCCCAATATTTTCTCAATAGACCGAGCCGCTTTTGCCTCATCTAGGTGAAAATTGTTAGTGCCTCCGGAAAAAAAACAAATAAAGCTGCAGCAGCAACCGCAGATCTAAACACAATGCAATTTTCCCTTCTTGCTTCCCCCTCTCTTCTTAGATTTAGGAATGCGCAACATCTTTTCAATCGACTTCTGTTTCCATTTTGCTTTTCCAGTATCCTTAACCTCTGCCGCTGAATTAAGATCCACACATAATTGGATCATTGATAGGATCAACCATATCATCATCGAGATCGATGATTAAGAAATCCCACTTCAGAGAGGTTCCAAAATCCTTTATTTCACTCCACAACATTCGTAACAGGGCCTACAGAATCTGGCACCTCAATTGCTTTATCCCCTTGGGTTTCAACACTTTGATCTGACCAAACTACACCAGAGGCTTGAGGCGGAGTTGTTTCCAAGTCCTGCAAAAATTCTTTATGGGCTTTATCCAAACCATCCCTCTCAATTTCCTGGGCTGAAATTATCACTCTTCATCTTTGTTTTTTTTTGATCGGCTGCTCACTCTTCATCTTGATCCTCCATTGACACAATCTTTACCAATGTTTGCCTACACGCAATCGCAATCGCAATGTGGGATTGATGAAGTGTCGGACCTAGGAATTTAATTCCCATATATAGTGGGAGCATCAACATATTGCCAAATGAGGAATTCAAGATTACTGCAAGCACTTATTGATTATTATCGTGTAATTTTCTTCTCATAACAATGTTGAGAAAGTCATAGTTTTTTCACACACAAATATAACATTCAAAACTCTTATCATGCGTGATCCATCCACAGTTAATCACAAAACTATTTAACTAACAAATAGTTAGAATTGTTAGATTGGCACATTGGAGAAGGAGTTTTTTTTTTTTGGTTGATAGGCACACATTGGAGGAGGAGTTTGACTATTGACCTCCTTACTCCTAGCACCTAAGTGCACCCTGATGTCGTTGGGCCCAACGCCTCTTGACTAGAATTAGTAGATATTGATGGCGAGAAAAACTTAATTTTCACTATTAAATTATAGGACAAAGAAACTTCAATTCAAATTCACGTGGATATTAAGGCACTGTCGGAATTTTTATTTTTTCGAGTGGGGCCACGTGCCCCACGTGCCTCAACGTAAGTCCGCCGTTGGATTGATGCGACCTTTTACTTTCTCACCCATGCGACCTTTTACCTTATGAGACAATTCTCGTTCCTTTGTAAATAATTTGTATTTATCCTCCACTGAACCACTTTCCAACAAAAAGACTGTTAAATATTCTAACAATAACTTAGGGTAAGAAATGCATGTCTCTATCTCTATCAATGATCAAAGTCCAACCCATTTTGCTATGTCCAACCCATTTAATGGAATGATGTGGTGTTTTTTTTTGTTTTTGTTTGGCTATGTACAACAATCCGGAATGCTCTGGGTTCATTGGTTGGCCTTTCTTTAGGGTAAGAAATGGTTAAACAACTCACCTAAAAATGCCCTTGGAGTTCTTGACTTATCATCATTGAAAAAGAGCTTTGGGTTTACTGTGGTTATTTTACTTTTATTTATTTATTTATAGACAACAAGATTTTATTAGAACTCAACAAAAAATACATTGAGACGGCCAAACTCTATATTCAAGAGAGAAACACTGTGGTTATTTTACTTCGTACATTTTTCTTTTTTGGGTAAGTATTTTGCTTCGTACGTTAGTCCAAATCAAGTAAAAATGGTCCTAGTGTACATGAATGTCTCTATCTCTATCTCTATCTCTATCAATGATCAAAGTCCAACCCATTTGCCTAATCCCATTAATTTCTCCTATCCTTTTTCTTGAACAAGGAAATGTATAGGTGAAAAGGAACAATACCACAATGGAAATTATTACTAAATTAATTTGTTACCTTAGAAGTAAAAAAGGGGGGAAAGAAAAAAACCACATCATTCCATTAAATTTTCTTTTGTTTTTTGTTTTTTCTGTTTTTAGAATACCACTGATCTAAGTGGAGTACAATGCATGTAGTAGGTGAGGAGTATGAACCTTGCTACTGACATAGCATAACTGTGCACAGATCGTGAACAGATTGTGTTATGGGGTTCATAATGTGTCCCATAAAATGATCTGAGCCGTTCGTTATGTTTAAAACATTTTTCCAAAGGCCCCCACGAAAAATCAACTCAATCCGATACCTATAAGTACTTGATCTAATCGTCTAACTTTTCTTTTAAGTTTTCGGATCATGAAAAGTTAGACGATTAGATCAAGTATATATATATATCGAATTGAGCTGATTTTTCGCAGGGGCCCTTGAAAAAATGTTTTAAACATAATAAACGGCTCAGATTATTTTGTGTGGTATCCTTTATGGGCCCCACAATATAATCTGTGCACGATATGTGCACAATTTAATTTGTTGTATCCACAGACTTTCCGGAGGAGTATATGGTTTTCCATGCACGGTTACGTTTATATGAGGCAAACTTTGCTGCAGTCAATTAGTTTACTACTAGTATAACTTGAATATATCTTGGTTAATTCTGGCTCAGAAAGTAAGTGTTAATAAACACGCCTCATACCCCCTAAATTTCTTTGTGTGGCCCCTACAATGTGGAGAGTGAATCTAAATATCTTCCATTTTCCCCATCATAATTAGAGGTGTATAAAAAGACCAAAAAGAAAAAGATCCCTCTCTCTCTCTAGCTAGTCTGTCCACCATCCCCTCCTTTCTGAGCCAGAATCTTTTGTGCCGAAAACTTCTGTGCCTCAATGCTCATGAGGGGTTTTTTGATCGTTGAGTTTAAAACATAAAAAAAATCGCACAATGCAACGGCCGGAAAATCCATTGGTACAGAGGCACAGAAATTTTCGGGACAAAGGAGAGTGGACCCTTTTCCCTGTTGATGTGTAGTGTACTACGTAGAATGGGTTTGACTTGTATCCGTTCCATACCCTTTTTAGGCTAAGCACAATCTGCTTCAGACCTTTTGTCAACTTGTTTCGGCATTGATTATCAGGATTTTGTTTTAATTGTACAGGCCAGCCTACGAGGCCTGATTTCAATTTGGGCCTGACTTTGACTCTGGCATGAAAAACACTGCCTAAGTTTACTCAAAATAAATGAATAAGGGAGGGGTCAGAATAAATGCAAATGGAGTACGCACTGCCCCCAAACAATAAATGATACTCTACTAATGAGGACGTTATAGGCATCCATATAATCATTTACTGTATTTTTTAATATTGGCAGGTCAGAGGTGACGAAGCGATGTGAGCAGAGGAATTTTCTGTGTCTTTTTCGTTTTCCGTGTACAAAACAGAAGGACAAATTTCAAATCATTCAGACACTGTTCGGTTTGGGTCTTGAGGGAGATTTTACATTGTAATAAGTGGAGATTGAGAGAGAGATAGAGAAAAATTATTGAGAACCGTGCGCAGGGGTTTGGAGACCCCCAAACGAACAAGCCCTCATTATTTCCCAGTAGCACTATAGGTATCGACCATAGTGGTGCCGATTAGGAACATTAGGTACAATGGCTTGTGTACCTAAGGGGTCGGTACCCTTTACATTTTGGATTATTTCCTCATCGTTTGTCATAGGCTAATCGAAGGTACATACTACATATATACTACTCTTCTGGGGTCTTTTTGTAACAAAAGAAAACTCCCACGTCCACCAGTGGCAGCAGCAAGTCTAGGTTTGACATTGGTGGCCAATGCTCTTGCATTGGCAACACCGTCGCCACCACCTCTTTCTTGGTGACCACCATCGTGAAGTCTCCTTTTACACCCATATTTGTGTGTGTAATTCGTTCAAGAAACATAATCTAAAAAAAAAAACAAAACCGAGGCTCGTGTTTCATACATTGTCCATAAAACAAATTCGCCGCCTCCGGAGTGGTTGTTGAGGTTACAATTGGCTTCTGTCACCCACGATATATACAACGGTGTGCGTTGCCCCACGCACACCACACATTGAGACTGCCTAGCAAACATAGCTTTGTACTCTCTCACGAGAAGAACGTGGCGGGAACATAACGATAAGAGTGATGTGAACCATGGCTAATCGAAAACACAGAATGGAAGCTAGGGAATTTCTGGATTGCTTTTCATGTGTTTTGGTGAGTCAAGAACCCAACAATCACAACCTTTTGCTTTCCTTCAAGAATATTCTATGCACACAAAAAGGGCTTATGGGCTCAGAAGCCCAAGCCCATGCCCATGCCCAGTATCAAACTCAGAGCTTATATACCCACCAATGTTTTTTTTTTAAAGACAAAGAAAGTTTTTCATTAATAAAAAAGATGTAAAGATGAAAACGGTACTATAGGAAATGAAATGCATTGAGAGAGATTCGAAGAGAGCAATAACTCTTCTACTACTACTACTCGCAAATACATAACCTACCTCCAAGCTCCTCGAAATTTATAAAAAAAAAGAAAATAAACGACAGAAGAAAATAAACACGACAATGTTGACAAGGTGCCAACAAAAAATAAGAAGTTCCCAAGACCTCTAGCCGTAAACCGTGCGCTTCCCAGAACCCACCGTTGCCAAAAAGAACAACACGTCTCCCCGAAACCCACCTTTGCCGGAGAGATCAACCATCGCCGGCAATCCATTAGCAATCGACACCAACAGAATCTCCCCTTCTTCATCTTGATCCTCCATTAACACAATCTTTACCAATGTTTGCATGCATGCAATCGCAATGTGGGATTGATGCAGTGTCGGACCTAGGAATTTAATTCCCATATATAGTGGGAGCATCAACGTATTGCCAAATGAGGAATTCAAGATTACTGCAAGCACTTTTGATTATTATCGTGTAATTTTCTTCTCATAACAATGTTGTGAAAGCAGTGGCGGAGGGAGCATAGGACGAGCGGGGGCACGCGCCCACACTCGAATTTTTTTTTTAAATTTAAGATTTTAAAATGTATATTTTGTATTTTGTCTAGTTAATTGTGTTTCATAAATCTACTTTTAATCTTTCTACGACATGTCGAATATCATTTCATTCTCAATTTTTTGTTTCACATTTTTGAACATTGTCATTACACTGGCAAAATGAGATGTCTAATGTGAAAAATAACAGTCACTTACTAATTTGAACTCTCTAATGCATAATGTCCAAAATTCAAAAATGCCTAAACCATGGGCTATACGTTTTATACTTAAGCAATTATTAACAATGGGAGCAATATTGCTAAATATTGTATAGTGAATTGCTCTTAGACTTGATACGCTGAGACAATTCAAGCAATTCAATTGTTTTTATATTCTATATAGTTTACTATATTAATAAATATGTTAGGTTTTTTAATTCTTAGCACAAACGTTTTAACGTTGCTTAGTAAGCAATTTTTTGGTTGAAATGTGTTCAAAAAATGCCCCCACTTACATGGATTTTTGGCTACGCCACTGTGTGAAAGTCATAGTTTTTCACACACAAATATAACATTCAAAACTCTTATCATGCGTGATCCATCCACAGTTAAACACAAAACTATTTAACTAACAAATAGTTAGAATTGTTCGATTAGCAAATTGGAGAAGGAGTTTTTTTTTTTTTGGTTGATAGGCACACATTGGAGGAGGAGTTTGACTATTGACCTCCTTACTCCTAGCACCTAAGTGCACCCTGATGTCGTTGGGCCCAACGCCTCTTGACTAGAATTAGTAGATATTGATGGCGAGAAAAACTTAATTTTCACTATTAAATTATAGGACAAAGAAACTTCAATTCAAATTCACGTGGATATTAAGGCACTGTCGGAATTTTTATTTTTTCGAGTGGGGCCACGTGCCCAACGTGCCTCAACGTAAGTCCGCCGTTGGATTGATGCGACCTTTTACTTTCTCACCCATGCGACCTTTTACCTTATGAGACAATTCTCGTTCATTTGTAAATAATTTGTATTTATCCTCCACTGAACCACTTTCCAACAAAAAGACTGTTAAATATTCTAACAATAACTTAGGGTAAGAAATGCATGTCTCTATCTCTATCAATGATCAAAGTCCAACCCATTTTGCTATGTCCAACCCATTTAATGGAATGATGTGGTGTTTTTTTTTGTTTTTGTTTGGCTATGTACAACAATCCGGAATGCTCTGGGTTCATTGGTTGGCCTTTCTTTAGGGTAAGAAATGGTTAAACAACTCACCTAAAAATGCCCTTGGAGTTCTTGACTTATCATCATTGAAAAAGAGCTTTGGGTTTACTGTGGTTATTTTACTTTTTTTTTTTTTTTTTTTTATAGACAACAAGATTTTATTAGAACTCAACAAAGAGTACATCGAGACGGCCAAACTCTATATTCAAGAGAGAAACACTGTGGTTATTTTACTTCGTACATTTTTCTTTTTTGGGTAAGTATTTTGCTTCGTACGTTAGTCCAAAACAAGTAAAAATGGTCCTAGTGTACATGATTGTCTCTATCTCTATCAATTAATGATCAAAGTCCAACCCATTTGCCTAATCCCATTAATTTCTCCTATCCTTTTTCTTGAACAAGGAAATGTATAGGTGAAAAGGAACAATATCACAATGGAAATTATGACTAAATTAATTTGTTACCTTAGAAATTAAAAGTTTCGCAAAAAAAAAAAAGTAAAAAGGGGGGAAAGAAAAAAACCACATCATTCCATTAAATTTTCTATTGTTTTTTGTTTTTTTTTTGTTTTTAGAATACCACTGATCTAACTCAGTAGAGGTGTCAAACGTGCCTGTCGTGCCGTGCCGTGCCATTTTCTTCCGTGCCAACCATGCTTTGTGTCGTGCCGTACCGTGCCCGTTTACTTCATCGTGCCATAGCGTGCCGTGCCATACCGTGCCCGTGCCGTGCCGTGGTGGGCCATTTTGCTTTGTCGGGCAGTGCCTTTTTTAAATCGTGTCGTGTCGTGCCCGATTAATTAATCGTGCCTCGTCGTGCCGTGCCTTTTTTTTGTCGGGTCGTGTCGTGCCGTGCCTTTTTTTGTCGGGTTGTGTCGTGCCGTGCCTTTTTTTGTCGTGTCGTGCCGTGTCTTTTTTTGTCGGGTCGTGCCGTGCCGTGCTTTTTCTTGTTGGGTCGTGTCGTGCCCTTTTTTGTCGGTTCATGTCGTGCCGTGCCATGTTGTGCCATCGATTTTCGTATACACATCACCAACCGGCAACCGATTTTTGTCTAAAAAAAAATCGGACCCTATGGGCCTATGCCAATCAGCACGATAAAAGCTCGACTCAGCTCGTTTGCAGCCCTATTCCTGGGGCCTTTTCCCCCCAAAATTTTGGTTGTGGTTTTTTTTGGGAATCATTTATTTCTTGTAATTTTCTTAGTTTTTTGGCATTATTTTTTGCATTAATCATCTGGCTCGACGAGAGGAATCAGAATAGTGTAAAAATGTAAACGGAGGTTGAAATGGAATCAGAAGAGTATAAAAATGTAAACGGAGGTTGAAAAAAATATACAGAACGATACTAAATGGAGTACAAAAAAAGAAGAAGCAGTTGTTTGGTATGTTTTTTCGTCATGGTGATTTATTTTTAACAACATTGTTAGTTTTTGAACTCTCCTCGTCGAGACAAATGGCCAACCCAGGAAGTTTAATATGAATTTAAAAAAATTGAGAAAAAAGGCTTAATTAATACGAAAGCAAAAGTTTAGGAGGAACAGTGCCAAAAGTCCCTTGGTTTCACATATTTGGAGGACTGGTTTAGTTTTTTTGACTAATATAATTAGTCAAAAAAAACACAATGTATGAGTGATACGTTTGATTCATTTTTTTCTAATGGTATAAATTGTTTTAAAATTTTATTTTAGTTAAATTATGAAGCTAAAAGTTTAATCTTTTAACCTTATATTAGACACATACATTGAATTTTTTCGTTAAAAATATAGGGCCTCATTTTTAGAATTCACTTTTGGCCTCCAAAATCTCAGGACCGGCCCTGCATGCCCGTGCTGTGTCGTGCCTGGCTAGAACCGTGCCGTGTCGTGACTCGTGCCCCATCCCACTTCCGTGTCGTGCCCATCTAAGACCGTGTCGTGCCGTCCTGTGCCAAGCCAACTTCCGTGTCGTGCCCGTGTCGTTCCCCCTCACTTCCGTGCCCGTACCGTGCCGTGTCTGGCTAGAACCGTGTCGTGCCCCATCCCACTTCCGTGCCGTGCCCATGCCGTGCCAGTTTAAGACCGTGTCGTGCCGTGCCGTGCCAGGCCAACTTCCGTGCACGTGCCGTGCCGCGTGTCCACTAAAACCGTGCCGTTCCCGTGCCAAGCCAGGATTATTCCATGCCCGTGCCGTGCCGTGCCGCCTTCAAACGTGCCGTGCCCGTGCCGTGCCGACCCGGCCCATTTTACACTAAGTGGAGTACAATGCATGTAGTAGGTGAGGAGTATGAACCTTGCTACTAACACAGCATAACTGTGCACAGATCGTGAACAGATTGTGTTATGGGGCTCATAATGGGTCCCATAAAATGATCCGAGCTGTTCGTTATGTTTAAAACATTTTTCCAAAGGCCCTCACGAAAAATCAGCTCAATCCGATACCTATAAGTACTTGATCTAATCGTAACTTTTCTTTTAAGTTTTCGGATCATGAAAAGTTAGACAATTAGATCAAGTATTTATATATATATATATATACATACAGTCAGGATCCTATGAGGGATCCCTTACGGCCTTACCGTAAGGGACTCTCCTTTCCCGATCGAATTGCGATGATCCGAGCCGCTCAATGTGTTCAGAATGTGATTTTAAGGGTACCCGCAAGAAATCGCCCAAAAAAATGACCGGGAAGGATTTGATCTGAACAGTTTTGCATAAAATGCATTTATAGTGTTTTTATGAAAAACTGCTCGGATCAAGCCCTTCCCAGTCATTTTTTTGGGTGATTTTTCCTCAGCACCTTTAAAATCACGTTTTGAACATATTGAGCGGCTCGGATCATCGCAATTCAATCCGGAAAGAGGAGTCCCTTACGGTAAGGCCGTAAGGGATCTCTCATAGAATCCTGACTGTATATATATATATCGAATTGAGCTGATTTTTCGTAGGGCCCTTGAAAAAATGTTTTAAACATAATAAACGGGTCAAATTATTTTGTGTGGTATCCTTTATGGGCCCCACAATATAATTTGTGCACAATTTTGTTGTGTCCACAGACTTTCCAGAGGAGTATATGGTTTTCCATGCACGGTTACGTATATATGAGGCAAACTTTGCTGCAGTCAATTAGTTTACTACAAGTATAACTTGAATACATCTTGGTTAATTCTTGAATACGTGGTCCTCAAGCACAATCCAACTTCCCCAGGTTCAAGATGTTTGTAACAGACTGCAAAAGTTAGTACTCCATCCGCCCCAGAAGTCCGGTCTGCAAAACGAGAATTTAAAAATAATACGAGTTGTTTTACTAGATATCCATGAGTTGTTTTAATTTATGAAAAAAGAAGAATTATTCTTAAGTTCTCGTTTTGCTGGCTGGATATTTAGTTTGGGAAGGAGATAGTAGTACTTTTTAATTATAGAAGCGGGGTCTCACTGTAACATGATCTAGTATTGTCACATTCAAATTTTGGAGAGTGGTTACAAAGAGGCAAGACAAATTTCACCAACTGCAAAACCGTAATTTATTATATATTGACCACCCACCATAACAATGAAAAACAAAAGCATTCGAAAATAGGTATGGGATCACAAGAGAAAATTTGGAAGGTTAGGCATAAAGGAAGAAAATGGAGAGGTAACAAGAACATCGCTACCCTCTCTTGGCAAGCAAGATATATATATATATATACACACACAAACTACGGATCCTATAAAAGATCCCTTATTTTAATAAAATGCGAACCTCTCATATATATATATACACACACACTACGGATCCTATAAAAGATCCCTTATTTTAATAAAATGCGAACCTCTCATATATATATATATATATAATATGAGTCCCCTTCTAATGAGGACTACCTCATTTTATTAAAATGAGGACCTCCCTTTTTCGATTGAATTTTGATGATCCGAGCCGCTCAATGTGTTCAGAACGTGATTTTAAGGGTACCTGCGTGAATTCAGCATAAAAAAAAAGACCAGGAAGGGCTTCATCCGAGCAGTTTTTATTTATTTTTTATCAAACGGTTCAAATAAAAACTGCTCAAATCAAGCCCTTCCCGGTCATTTTTTTTGCCGATTTCTCGCGGGTACCCTTAAAATCACGTTCTGAACACATTGAATGGCTCGGATCATCAAAATTCAATCGGAAAAGGGAAGAAATGGGGTAGTCCTCATTTAAGGTCCTCATTAGAAGATTAGTGTGTGTATATATATATATATGCCAACGGGTGTGACCTACTAGTCTAAGGAGTAGCAAATCTGTTTGAAGGATGCCAAGTTGTCTCGGAACAGGGGTACGAAAGCATCAATGCTGCCATCCCCAACGAAAGATGGCAAGAGGAACATGGTACCCTCTCTCGGCAGGTAAGATGGCATGAAAATGTAAGGGCATCCTCCTCCGAAATCCACGTCGTAGAATGGGAACCTCAACCAGCTAGCCACCTCCAAGTTCGGGTACAGAGCCGACTTGTTCGCGTCCGTTGTGGGAACCAAGGCTTCCTCTTCCGCTTTGTAGCTGGCGAAGTCGATGAACGATTTGAAGTAGTTGTTGTTCACTCTTGAGACCGCGTCGTGGATGAGCTTGGCCGCGTGTGGCAACGGTTCGCGCAGGAGGTCCTCCGCCTTGGCGCTCGGGGAGGCCCAGAGCACCAAGTTCCCAAAGTACTCCGTGGGCACCCTGGGGTTCAAGCGAGCGCGACCGTCGACTGAGATCTTCACACGGGTTGTTTCGAAGCCGCCGAGTGAGGTAGCTTTGGTTATGGCCCTCCACAGATGAGCGACCAAGCTCTCGAAAGTGCTGTAGGACTTGTTAGTGCGGTTCATGGCGGAAGCCTTGGCCTTGAGCTTGGCAAGAAACTCATACGAGAAATGAACCCTATGCATTACAACGTCATCCATGATGATATCATCAATGTAAGGATAATCCTTCTTGATTTTCTTACTCGTGAATTCCGCTCCCCGGTGTTCAAACTCGAATCTAGGAGGGTCTCTGGGAGAGAAAATGCCGCGGTCACGGGAAGGAGTAGGATCGATTTCAAGCCCGCGACAAGCTCGGCCCCATGCAACCAAGAAATCGCTTGTGGAGCGGCCGTCAGCCACGAGGTGATGGGCCGTGAAGCCGACCACCATCGAGCCGCAAGTGAACCTCGTGAGTTGAACCTGCACCAACTCTTCCACGCCCTTCCAGCTGGGGTGAAGGGCGAGCAGGGACGCCGAGGGCTGAAACGGCATGGCTTGGTCGAGAGTGCATTCTGCCGATGCCTCGACGAACCGCACCCCTTTGTCGTTGAGAAGAATGACGAGGTCACCCTCGTCATTCTTTCCCAACCTCCCGGCCCACTCCCGGTACACCAACAGCGCCTTCACGAGCCCTAGCTCCAGGGCCGCGTTCAGAGGGGTCGGCGGGCGATAGGCATAGATAACTGCCATATGGTCATCATAAGAGACCTTATCGAAGACACTCAAGGGAGTATAGGATGTGTTTGGGGGAGGGGTGCCCTCATAAGTTGGCTTGACAACCCTTGAGCTCTCTTTTTTCACCTTCATTGTTGCTATATATTTGTAGGGCTTTGCTATGGCTTTGTTTGGAGAAAGGGTACTTCTTGTTGTGTCATGAGGGCATGGAGACTAGGGTTTATATACTAAAATCCTTCACACCAACCACATCGTAGGTTGGTTAGGACTTGTCTTGTCTCGTTGAGAAAATAAAAATGTAGGGTACCCTTTGAAAAGCCACTAATAATTCTGCACAGGTGTACTGTGCTTAATTTGACTTTGAGAAATTTCTAAGTAGTAGTGGAGGCGGACTTGATTGGAGATCCAGCCGCGGCCGCGGCATTGCGTTTGGGTAATAAGAAAAATCAAAAGTGAAAAATACTTATGATTAGTTAGAATTAATTAGATAAATCTATACAAATATTTGGCTTTGGTTTATAGGATTGTAGTAAACAGAGTCCAATTAATGAAATGTAGACCACTTACCAATAACTTGTTAAGGCCTAACCACATGACCTAAAAGGCTAAAATGCTTAAGCTCAAGTTACTAGTAATAACTTATATAAACCCAAGATCACCCATGTATACTTCCGATATGAGACGGGGTGTTACATTACATACTCTAGAAATGGATATCGAAGGGTGGTAAGTTTGGTAACAAAAGTACTTCTAAAGCCTTGAGAAAATTACGGATAATAGGATTATATTAAGTGATCATCCGCTCCACTACTAAGTAATGTGAGACTATATTTTTTTAATAACACCAACAAAGACTATGCAGTCCCATCAAAAAAAAAAACAAAAGGAAACAAAAAAAAAAAAGAATGAAGATATATATATTTTTTTTGGCTGAGAAAAAAAGATTTTATTAATCTTTAAAAAGGATGAAGAATTTTTAGCATGACGTGATCTTTCAAGTTCAGTTTGCATGGTAATCAAAATGAGAATAAAAGAATCATTGATTATTCAGCTTAATTAATCCTAATTATGTTCATATTAACTTTCAAGAGATGGATTTATTTTAGTAATTGGCTCAGACTGGGGGAGGCGGGACGTAGGATGCTTTAATTTCTCAAATCATAATGTCCTTATTGAACCTTTGACTAGCTTTATTAGTTCTTGCAAATGGAACACCCATTTAATTAACATGCGGCCGGATTCGTACGTAGGTGTGCATTATTCATTTTTCGTCTTTTTTGCCATGAGATAATCATCTCGAATTAACATGCGGATTCGTGTGCATGATACTCTTTCTAAACCGACCTTAAAAAAATTGATAGCACTTGAGAAGTTTCTAACTTGAAACCTTAAGAGAGCGCAACCAAGTTTCAAGCCTTGGCCATCAGGCCAACCCATCAGGATATTCTCTCGGCCTCCCCCTGTCTGGATACGAAAGCTTTATATAAAAAAGATTCATCTTCCAAATTTGTGGATAAGTAGTTGTTGTGGCTTATTTCGATTTCAAAACTGGATCATATTAGTATAATTAAGTTGATAAAATGGACGACATCAGCATGATATCACTAATTGCAAATCCAGCTGGTCGAATGAATCCGGCCGCATGATCGATGTAGGTTTTTCTCGTGTGAGTTGGAGTATTATTATACTCGATCAAAGAACACTGATATCTCAACAAAATGGAACCGAAAAGTACGCATAATTTTGGAGTGTGCACTTTAAAACAAATTTAATTCGATCATGTGATCAACTTGAATTTCGGACGAAATGTTTATACCCGTCGAGCTCCAGTACCGCTTTAACGGTTCGGGTCAAAATTTTAAACTCGAAATTAATGAGCCCATGTCGAAGGCACATGGATGCAGCAAGACATGAAGAGCCCGTTTGGATGCGGGATAAGGATTGTGGGTATTAGTTATAAAGGGAGGATAAGATAGTAGGGATATTATGTAAGAATGGTGAGCCCACATTGATGTGACATGAGGATTAAATAATATTTGGTTTGGATGATGGATAAAATGGGGGGATAATGTTGTTTTGTAGTTGAAATGAAAGAGAAATGGGGTATTATCCGGGGGTATTATGTAATAATACCCTAGAACCTCCTCATAAATAATCCCCTCGCCGGGGGTATTAGGAGGTACAAGAGAATCTGGAGGTTAGCTAATACCCCTGGCAAAATGTGTTTCCAAACCATGGCCCCACGGTCTTAGGGGGTATTACTAATACCCCTTCGATAACCCCCATCCAAACAGGCCCGAATGTCGTTCTTAGCTAGTGTCAGTACAACACAACAGGCTCCAAGTCCAATGTAGGTTGTTTGGCTAAATAAGCCACTTAGCTTAATTTTTTGTCTTTATTCAATTTTTTTTTTCGTATTTGTTAGTTTTTGGTCAATTTTTTAAGGAATTATTGCTTCTTCAAGACCAGAGAAATCTAAAAAATAAAAAACTACGATTGAAATCCAATTTTTTTTTAATAAAGACGAAAAAATTGGCTTATTGGCTTATTTTTGTCTTTATTCAAAAAAATTAGGTTTGGATTGTAATTTTTTACTTTTTAGATTCCTCTCGTCATGACGAAGCAATAATCCCCAAAAAATTGACCAAAAACTAACAAATGCAAAAAAAATTTGAATAAGGACAAAAAAAAAGAAGCCAAGTGGCTTATTTAGAAGAACAACCAATTATACCTTTGATAAAGATGCTAGCTATACGTTCTGCAGTAGTACTTATCTAGAATGTATCTGGAGATAAAGCCTTCAGATTTTGCCAATTTTCAAAGTTAGCTAGTGAACACATTTGACAATGGTCGTGTGAAGAAAAGAAAGACACGCGGCACAAGAATATATTATAAGTAAATAAATACTCCAACCAACATGCTTGCAAGGGACCTACGACTAATAAACTAAATAAATAGAAAGGGTTAAGTCACCAAACCAAGGAGACAAAATTAAATTTGGAGGATGTTTGATATTCAAGCTTGAGGTTTAACAACCATGGAGGCCGATGCCCCCACAGCCACAGTACTGCTATAAAAAGTGAAAGGATGCATGCATATATGGGTGTCTTGGCTTTAAAATTAAGCCGGATTATTTTTGCTTTTTATTTAATTTTTTTATTTTATGTTTTATAGTGAATTTTTTTAAGAGATTTTGATCATAAATTTTTACCTTTTAGATTCCACAAACCAATCAATTGATTCCTTCAATTGTGATGCTTTTAGTGATATATATTTGATTTCCCTTCCTTGTAACTCACCTGATTCTGAGATATCAGTGCCCATCCACTTCAAGATGGGCTAAAATTATTTGGTCACATAAATTTGGGCCCAAAGAGTCATCAACCCCCAAGATTCCATACAACTCAATTCCTCCAGCACCAATTCCTCTTATTACATACGAGGCCATCTCTAAAATGGAATTAAAAATGTGTTTCTATGGAATTAAATGCAACACAGAGTTGTCCCCTGAGCTACTAGACTAGACTAGTAATTGTTGCATTTATTGTTGCCCCTTTAGTTTAGGCAGGAAGAGCAAACTAGTATCTTGCACAATTAGTAGGACACGCTACTCTTACCTTTAGAAATAATTGCACCCGGAGTTCACTCCCAGAAATATAGCCATCCCTGCCCCCTCACGTCAATCCCGACCACAAGCCTCTTTCTTATCCATTCTCATTCAATCATTGATAATAACCACACTAAACAAGGTTAATATGGAATTAAACATAAAAAGCCTTCCATGACTTGAATCTATGTAAAATTTTGTTTTACTCAAGTTTTTTATTCAACTTATGGAAGACAACTTTTGTTCAAAATTTTGAAAGCTATTTCATACCTCTCAAAATTTTGATAATGCCACTATTCAACCTTTTACTTAAATTTATGGCTAGTTTGAATTTGTCAATTGAAGTGTATCATACCGAATGAAGTCTTTAATCAAATTCTTAGTGAAATAAGGGTAACATTCCAGATTCAAGTTTGAGAGGGGAGGTGAATCAAGCTTCCCTAGTTAACAGAGGCGGCTGCGGGCTAAAGTTCAGGTGCGGCTGCTTTACGTCTTAAAAAGTTTACAAATTTTAGGGGTTCTTCCTATTTTGATATTCTTAATATATATGGTAGTCTAGCAAAAGGCTCTCATCTTTAATTTTTGCTTTAGGCTTCCGGAAATTGAGCTCGGGGATGGTGCTGTGTGGCACCGTGCTGTGCACATCCGAGCGGTCTGTTCCGCAATCTAACGGTCCAAATTTCATCTCCATCATCTGAGCATCCAAGCTGTTCATTGCTGAGATGAAATCTGAATCGTCGGATTGCCGAACGAACGACCTGGATGTGCACAGCACGGTGCCGCACAGCACCTCCCCGGATTCTCGAAAAGTAGGGCCGGCCTTGGCTTATATGAAGGGGAAGCACCTGAGGGAGAACTTACTCAAAGTGTAACAAACTGGCCATTTGGTCAAAATACAATGCTACCAAACCCTTCTGGTTCCTACTTTCCACCAAAAGGATAAAATCCAAATAAAAAAAACATTCCAAAGACTTTCTTCAAACTTTTCAGTCCTATTAATTCACTAGTATTAGACTTTTTTTTTTTTTTGAAAGGTAGTATTAGACTATTAGTGTTATTCTCATCTCTCTGTCCTACGAATCATTCCTAAGTATTATAACATAAGCATAATTCTCTATTTGGTGAGTTGTACGTATAGGAATAATTGAAAAGGGTAACATGGAAACATGTTAGCCAATTAGACTTTGCTCTCTCCTCTAAAGTCAACATAAAATCAGATCATAATACTTCATATCCGTCGGTGGTATATATATATATATATATTAATGAACTAATTATTGGATTAACATCATGGTCAGAGCCGGCATACGGGAGAAGCCAAAGAAGCCTAAGCATTGGGCAAAAAGCTAAAAATGGGATCTCCGAATTCTTAAGACCCAAATATAGTTAATTTAAGCCTTCTTTACACAAAATATGCCAAATTCAAATATTGTAATGGTAAATCTTTTGTAATGATTTTTTTTATGGAATTCTTTGTCGACCAACTTTTGTATGAAAAATATGGGGTTAACCTCATTTAAGGAATTTGCTTTCGGCCTCTAAGAGTTATGAGCCGGCTCTGATCACGGTCTCTGTTTTTCTACTTTTTAATAGTAATAATTTGTCTTTTTTGTCTTTGGACTATAGCGTGAATAGTTGTTTCCTTAAACAAATAAACAATGAGGTCAACTATAAAGACTTTTATGCATGAAAATCTGCGGGTTGTTTTTTCTTTTGAATTTGTTATTACAATCTGAACCATGCTACTGGCATAGCAAATCTGTGCACAGATTGTGCACAAATTGCGTTGTGGGGCCCATTAAAGGTCTCATACAAATAATTCGATCCGTTAATTATGTTTAAAACATTTTTTCAAGGGCCTCCACAAAAAATTAACTCAATCCGACACCTATAAGTGCTTGATCTAATCGTCTAACTTTTCATTCGGGTTTTTAGAGAATGAAAAGTTAGACTATTAGATCAAAGACGTATAGGTGTTGGATTGAGCTGATTTTACACAGGGGCCCTTGAAAAAATGTTTTAAACATAATGAACGGCTCGGATCACTTGTGTGGGACCCGTAGTAGACCCCACATAGAAATCTGTGCACAGATTTATTGTGTCCACAGACTTTCTGTTACAATCTAGTCAATGTTCAAATAGTAGTGGTCATACTAGTGTTCTTTACCAATCTTGCCAAATCTGCATTAAAGTGTTCTTTCTTAATTCTTCGCTAGTTGTACATGTTAGACAGGTTCGTGTTGAATTCAGGGCGATTCGAGTGGTGCATATTGTACACATTCAAATAAGGATGTGTATAGTAGTATTTGCCTTTATTTGTTCTTTCAATGCAATTCGCAATTTCCTCAACAAAAAACAAAAAAAATGCAATTCTCTAGTGAAACTAACTCCTCCTTTTCGGTGAGGATTTTCTCTTTCGATGTCAAATCTGAGAGTTTCATCGTGGTTTTTTCTCTTTTCATTTCTCTCGGCATCCCTTTCATCATTGAGGCATCGGTTCAGATTCCGATCGTGCCTTTCTAATCATTTGATTAAGAACGAATACTACCTTTAGGTGATTATCTTGTGTATTTCCTATTAATAAAACTATTACAATTTTGACAAAAAAGGAACTGAATATTAAATAAATGTCCTTAATGGCCATTAACAAAAATTGGACATTTGGCCCAATGGCCATGTAGCACCACTTCGTATTATGAGGTCTTATTGTTTTTAACAAAATGAAGTAATAATAACGGTTCAGTGGCATTTGCATAATAGAGTTCATTACAAATGTCTTGGACAAAGCCAAACTAATAATCTAACGGTCCTGCTAATAGGTGCCCCTGGGGCATCAGTTTAGGAGCAATTAATGATGTAATTTGAAGTTAATGATGTTTAGGGGCACCTCTTTAATTGTAATAAATAATGTTTTATCTTGTTCGACAAATTTCTACGCATTAAAATTTTGCATACTTGGAAGCACTTTCGTTGATTCTGTTAGTGGCATTAATTGCATCATCTTGGCTGCCAACATTACACTTTAGAATAGCTTTTGTTTTAGAAGCCAAAATAATAAGTAGGAGTACGATATACGAAAAATTGGTTTGGAAAGATGCTCTATTTAAGTCAACTCAAATTCAGGTGGCGTTCCGCTAAGAGATTTTTGGATTTTTTTTGTTTTTGTTTTTATTCAAATTTTTTTTTGCATTTGTTAGTTTTGCGACAAATTTTTGTTGATTATTGATTTGTCTTGACGAGAGAAATCAAAAAAGTAAAAATTGTATAACTTTTACCCAAAAAATCGGCTTTATCTTGGATATTTCAAAAAAAATTTGGGTAAAAGTCATTACTTTTCCATTTTTTTTTTTACTTTAACATGTTGAATATGGATCTTATGTTACAGGTATTGCAAATATCTTTTAAATAATAACAATTTTATGAGGCTATAAATAGCACATACACATTAGATGAATAAAATAGGATTTGGAAAATGTGAATAGTGAATTGGAGGAACAATCCTATCTTCTCTTCTTTTTCTCTCCCAACTTAGACGAAGGGTGAGATTTTATTTTTACAAAAAAAGAAGAAGTCAAGTTTTATGTTACTGCAATATGCTATGGTATTGACTTTTTTATTTGAAATCGAAATGTGAAGCATTCATTATCATGGAAAAAACCTTCAAGCAAGGGTATAGTTGGTACTTAAAATTATTTCTACCGTGACAATTAATGAAAGTTGGTGGAGCTAATAAGTCATTGCATGGGAACAAGAAACTAGCATTAATCATTAACAATAAATTGCACTTGATCAAGTGCCCCAGGGGCATTCCTTAGCATTTGCCATAATCTAAATGTAAAATGAGAAACACACAAGGCATTCGATATTTTTCACCCCAACCCAAACATTGAGCCTAACGCAAAGCGACACTTATAATCTTTCGTAGATTCATATAAAAAATCAGCAGTCTCAAAAGAGATAAAGTGCTAACCAAAGATAAAAGAAAACAAACATTTAGACGATCAAATGGACTCCAAGTATGAATGCACCAATGAACTTCCAAAAGCTATAAATTTGACAAGCCACCATGAGTTGTTCCGCCAAAAAATTCATGTAGGGTAAGAATACTGTAGGCACAAATATCATTGTAAAGCAACATCATCTCTAAAAGAACCCGATCGGCAGACGAAATATTAAGCAAAGACGAAACTAACAACTCTCGATAAGACAAGAGACAAAACTCTCACAGATCAAACCATTAGTCGTTGATCGAAGAGACGGAAGAAAAACAAAACAAAGACAAAAGTATAAAAGAAGATGTTTAGAACTAGTGCCATGGCCTCCCCTCTCACCGTCGTACAAGGGTATGAAATCATGGGGGGAGGGGAAGTGAGAAGAAAGATATTTGTGATGGTTAGGATTTTGTGAGAGAGAGGACTTCAAAATTCAAGGTGAGGTCTTATTGTTGAACTAGTTGATTAACATTAATACCTCCCACAGTAATTGAATGTAGTGCTAGAGACAAATTAAGAAATCAAAAGTATAAATTTTTTCGGAACCCTTTGAAATAAAATGTGTTTGGAATCATCCGATACACTGTGAAAGTGAAACTAGGGCTGCTCGCGGTCCGGTTCGGTTCGGATTTCTAGGAATCCGAGGACCGAACCGCTAGTCACGGTTTTTATAAAATGAAATCCGTGTCCGGACCAAAAGTCCTACGGTTCGGTTTTTACAAAATAAAATCCGATCCGTGACTCGCGGATCGGTTACGGTTTTGTCCACGGATTTTAACAAAAATAAAACTTAAGCATATATCCCACACTAAAAGGGAAGAATGTTACATTCAAAATTAAGTTTAACACCACCAGAAAATACTTGTTACATAAACTACCAAAAACCTATTTTAAAAATCAAATTCAAAAGAATCTAAACACTAGTAGAATTGTATCATTATAGTACATAACATTAAAAAAATAAAAAAGAAACGAACTAGTGAAACTCAACTAGGGTTACCCGTTATTTATATGAAAACACTATAATTTACTCCTTATATTTTATGTACATCTACATTATATCCCATTATTAAGATAAAATACTAAAATTGGTAGAAAAAAGTGTTAACATTACTAACAATTTATTATATAAATACACATATATATTTATATATATTATTTATATAAAATAAATATCTCACGGTTCGGTTCGGTTAATCCACGGTTTTGTAATGAAAATCCGTGGACCGAACCGCGAGTCACGGTTTTCTAATTTTTCAATCCGTGTCCAGACCATTAATCCACGGACAAAATCCAAAAGGTACGGATCGGTTCGGTCCGGACCGGTTTCACGGTTCACCGGATTTTTTGAGCAGCCCTATGTGAAACTATATGAATACGTTTTCAGATCTATATATGTCGGAGCATTATTGTAATTCAATCTATGGAGTAACTCACTTGTATCTAATGATAAAAACACAAACAAAGAGCCTATTATTTGTGAGGGAATGCAGAATTTTTCCTTCCTATTTTCCATTTATTTTAGGAGTTCCATGAAACCCAAAAATTGATGGAATATTATATCCTAATGGTAAAATTCATCCTTCTCATTCCTTGAGAAGAAAAATAAAAACAAACTCCCGACTCTCACTCGTTTATTGGGGAATACATCAAACCATATTAATTTTATTTATTTCTTGCCACTACGAATGTATGTTGCATTATTGACCAACCCCGAGAGGTTTGACTAGGTGGACATGAGAAAGCATAAGTGTTTATCTTCTATGAACTTGCATATATATTCAAATCCCATAAATGCTAAACATTCCAAACTTTGGGGCCACAGCCCATTGGAGAGTTTGTTCGATCGTTAATTTTAGGACCTCGAAATTAGTCGAGAGGCGCATAAAGTTATCATGGAGATCCGGTTATTAAAAAAAAAAAGTATGCCGCTGACCATAGCATTACCATTAGTGACACACACTTGATGCAGTTATCACAAAATGTGGGGACTCTGCCTCCTCCGTGGTTGTTAAACCTCAAGCTCAAATATCAAATCCTCCAAATCCGTCGTATTGTTTTTGTCTCCTTGGTTTGGTGACTTAACCTTTTTATTTATTTAGTTTATTAGTCCTTATTACATGTTGGTTAGTATTTATTTAATTCTTATCAATTCTTGTGTCTTTCTTTTCTTCTCATGATGAACATTGTCAAATGAGTTCACTAGCACTTTGAAAGTTGGCAAATTTGAAGTCTCATCTCCAAATACATTCTAGCTAGATATGGAAAGAACGCAACATCTACATCAAGGGCATTATTGGAGTTGGAGTTGGAGGTGGTTGCGTCTCTAAGAACATGTCCTGCTGCACGTGCCTTCAATAGGGATTCATTTCGAGTTTAAAAATTTGACCCGAACCGTTCAAATGATGGAGCTCGACGTACAAGTAGAACATTTCTTCCAAAATTCAAGTTGATTAGACAGAAGTAATCACATGATCATATTAAATTCATTTCGAAGTGCAGTTCAAAATCAAACTAGCTTGCCGTTCAATTTTTCGAGAACAATGTTCTTCGATGAGTGATTTACTTATGCTCTCATCTATATGCTTTGGCGGATTCAGAAGCTGGAGGTAGCCAAGCGATCCCCCTGCATCCAATCAGGCTAGCTCCATTTGGAAAGCTTGGTGGGCATAAAGATGAAGGCTTTGCCACAGACTAGAGGGTTTTAGTCTCTCTTTTTTCGTTTGATAGGTGCGTAAATACTCCCCATAACTTAGACTTGTTATATCCATTTAGCGCGTTACTTGGGGTTTGATATTTGTTGATTGTGTTTTAGGACTCTTGAAGCCGATGGTTAACAATTGGAGCTAAAATCACAAATCATATTTTACCCCAGGTCGATGCCGATCCAATTGATCTAGAGACGTGATCAAACTTATATTGGATAATGAGAAGCAGCCAATCAAATTCCTAATATAATGGAATTTCGGATTGGTGTGCATGGATTTGCATGTGGTGCAAAGGAAAAGACAATTGCATATTTTCGATAATGGGCCAGCCAATAAAACTTCGGGTTGGCACGTAGAAGACGGGGGCCCAGTATTGGCAAGTTTGGTTCCTCTTTTCTCATGGGTTTTTGGCAACTACATAGAAAAGAAACGAAGAACGGGGCGGCGGAAAATAACCACGTACGCATTGAAGTCTCCCCGTCGTGCGCAGCCCTCCCCGTTAAATTAGTTAAGCCCGCGAGTTTTTAGTCAGCACACATCGCTGTCTCTGTGAATTCGACCCCGGTCTTACCGGATATTGTGCTGCGTTAGTCTCCGCCCTACACTTGGGGCAACTCGTTATTTTAGGTCTAGGAAATCGTGCAAGCATCGTTCCCCCCCTCCCTATGGCTAGTTGCCCTTTGTGGGACTCTCCTCCCTTTGTGGAGGCTTCTCTCTCTTGATGTGGAGTGGTGCTTGTTTAGTTTTTAGCTGTTGTATGCCATTGTTTAGGTGGAGTTGGGTGTAGTCTTTGAACTGAGTCCCTCCATTGTGACTACTTGATAATATTTAGAGAAAATTAAATAGGCATCCTCTTTACTAGACTTATTTAGGTGTCAATCCTAGGGATTTTAAATACTTATGTTCTCATCCTCAAATGTCATTTTGCCCTATTATACCCTCCCCCCTCTCTCTCTCTCTAAAGAGAGATATATACTACAGGGACGTGATTTTCAATTCTCCCACAATACTAGGGATATACATTATATATGGGATATACATGGACGTGGTTTCCAATTCCCACATTAATAGGCATTATGCAAATCCCCCAAAAAAATGTGTTTCTCTCTATCCTCCTCCCTTTGGATCGAGAAACCCATGTATCCACCGCCGCCGATCACCTCTGCCGTCTCCACCCCACCGTCGCCGTCAACGTACCCACCATCGCCGTCAATCCCATAGTCCACTTTCCCAATCTTTATATCGTTCAAAACAGGGAAAAAAAAAAAAGGAAAAGGGGGGAGGGGGGGGGGGGGGGGGGGGGAGTAGAACGGCGTCGATGGAGAGAAGATTTCAAATACATAAACCCTCTCTCTCTGGATCAACAGAAGCCACGTTGAAACAGCGGGGCGGTGTTGATCTACACCCCACCTCGACGGCATCTCGAACGACGTCGATCTCGGTGGCAACGGCAATCTGAAGTTTGGGTGGAAAAGATTTCAGTTTTGGGTGTCCTCATTGGTTTCGTGGAAATTCTCCTCTTCAAAATCCCTTTGCAGGAAGCTCAAAGGAATTTAAGTTGTAGTAAGTTTTTGGCCAAAATTTTGGGTTACAATGGGTATAATGTTTTACAAATTTTGTCATTGTTCCTGAAATTAATTTGTCATGTTTGACCTCATTTGTATCATGTTTTACGAAATTTGTCATGTTCGTAAGACTTGCCACAAAAGTCCTCTTAATCGCTGCCGTTGCCGGAATATCAATTTTAGGTATTATGTTTTTCGAGTTTTGTCATGTTTGTGAATTGATGATGTTTTGTTCATCTACCTCGATTGAAACCTACACTTCTCGAAACTTGTCATGTTTTTTGATTTTTGTCATGTTTTTTATTTGATCATGTTTTGTTTATCTATCTCGATCGAAACCTATATTTCTCGAAACTTGCCATATTTTTCGATTTTGTCATATTTTTTAATTGATCGTGTTTTGTTTATCTACCTCGATCAGGTTTTGCCATGTTTGTTTTGCCATATTTTCTGGCTTACACATTCGTTTTTGTAAGAGTAGTATTTTCTTTTTAGATTTTAGAGGAATAAAAATATGAGAGAGAAGATTAGGAGAGAAAAAAAATTCAAAAGATTAGGTGAGAGAAATGTTTGAAAGAGGAGAGAGGATTGAGATAGAAAAGATAAAATACAAAAAAGAAGAAAGATTTAAAAACTTAGGAGAAAGAAAGGGTAGTTTAGGATTTAATTGAATTTGAGGATGGAAAGATAAGTATTTAAACGCATTAGGATGAACACCTAAATAAGTAGGGTAAAAAGGATGGCTAATTAAGTTCCCCTAATATTTATCTGTTATCGGTTTTGGAAAAAAACAACAACAATAATAATAATAATAGCAAGCACTACAAGTTGAGTGTACCAATCAAATTTTTGAGATTGCGATGAAAGTATGTTTTGGAGGCAAAACAATCTGCACTGCCTAAGTCGCAAGAGGGATCCACTTTCCACAAGTGTTAGTCCATTATAGTAGTATATTGTAACCAGATAAGCAGAACTGCTGTTAAAGATAGAATTACAGTCAACAAAATCACCATCGCCGCCGTTGTTGAAGGCAAGACAATGGCATTGGCATGCATATCCGTATATATATATATATAATATAATATGACATTATCTCCAGTACCCCATCACGAATTAGCTTTTTTACTTGTCAAGTTTGATTAATTAGTTGAGCTATTTGACCAAATCGATCATGAATGATTTTGTTCTTGGTTGAGATCGAATTAATTGGCATTTAAGATACGAAATCGTGAGTATATAAAACAAAGCAATCACCTCACGTAAAATTCACACAGAAGATAGTGATTCGACTTCAAAAACCTATGTCCAGGATCGAAAATCGGCGGAAGAACGGGTGATAATATCGGTAACTATGACAAGATAAAATTCTAACGCTGCTCCCAAATAGTACCTTTTTCCTCCATAGGTATGGAATCTGGGTTGGTATGCAGGAGGATCTGATATCCGATAAAACAAAAGAGAGAGAGAGAGAGAAGATCTGATACGTGTCAAGCAGGATCAAATAGTAGCGGCCGGTTCGACCTGTATTTGCAAATATCATGTGGATTCCATTTTATAGTACTAACATAATCCAGCCGGTTTGAAATCGAAACAGTTAGCCACAACGAGAACTTATCCACCACTTTGGAAGATGACTGGTTTGTGTGGAGAGAGAGAGAGAAGATAGAGAGAGAGAGAGGGGGGAGAGGAAAAAGGAGAAGTTTATCAGTGCCGAGCGGGTATTGCCGACGTGGCACCCGCTCGGCATATCTGAGCCGTCCGATTCACTTTTGGACGGCTCGGATTGAAATCCTTTCTTTCCATTCACCCAACACTTTCTCTCTTTAAATCTGAGCCGTTCAAACACGAAATGGACGGCTCGAATGCACGAGCGGACGACACTGAAAAATTTTCCATGAAAAAGGAATCACGCATACACACCACAGCTACGAATCCGCGTGTTAGTTCGAGATGATTAATAATTATTAATTACGGGAGAACAAAGAGGGGTCGGTCTCAGTTTAGCCTAACATTAGGCAGCTAATTAAGGCGTGTTCCTATTTCAAAAACTAATTAATAAAGCTATTCAAAGGTTCAACCTAGCTAGGTCAGTATTTTCATAAAATAAATAATTAATAAAAGAAAACACCCTGGATCCCGCCTCCCCCATTCTCCATTTTTGTAAATACTTATGATTCTTTTCAATATATATATCCATTTTGGTAACCAAACTGAAATGATGGGGACTGGATACTCCTGTGTGTGATTATGTTTTGGAGTAGTATTTTATTGAGGGCAAACGTAATTTGCCTTCAATATAGGCAGAACTATATTAAGGGCAAATAATATGTGGTTACGTTAGATGATATAGTCTTCGATCGGTTGAGATTTTTATGAATAAAGAATATCCCCTAAAGATACGGAGCTATCTTATTATATCAATATCTATACAAACTTGATTAGTAAATGGTGAGATTGGTCTCCTACGATTAGCCGACTGAACATCTGAATTACTAAAAATGATTTAGAAAAACAATCTCAGCACAAATTACAAACAAGCCACTGTTACATTATATTCTGAATGTTTTAAGTTCGAACAAACTTTCTCTAAAATAGAGTTCTCCAGACTATACCAACATCGTGAGTCTTCATATTGGTTTAGGAGCAAGGATGATCACATCACCCATTCATTCCTCAACTTCTTTCACCATGTGCAAATTTATTTACTATTTTTTTAAAATAACTTTTAGGATATCTAGACTAATTTATGTGCATTTCAACTAATACCTGTGTACCAATTCCAACGCCCAATAGTAGGAGCTCAATTAAAGTCAAAGCAAAGAACTGTATGAACTAGTCTCATATGTAAACATTGATGAAATATATATAAGAGCTAGAAGCAAACTTCTAAGTCTGAAGTCTCGATGACTACCGGGCCAAGCCTTTGGGTACATTTACCTTTTTCCTTCATGTTCTTATTCCTCATTCGATTACCGGATCTTACAAACTAATCACGAGCAAATTCGACGGGTTTTTTTTTTCAAGTTAGTGTAACGTAGTCAAGTATTTAGGTGTACGTAGCTATTATTATTAACCTTTAAGTAGAAGTACTCAAATCACAAAGGAATGAAATGAAGTTTATAAGTACGGTTAAGAAAGATGACATAATTTGTGTCAAAACTAAGACGGATTAAGATATTTGGGACTAAGAATCACCAATCATTTCCTTAATTGGTAAATGACCTAGGCAAATTCAATCTCATTATCCTGTAATTTTCTTGAGGTTTTAGAAGTTTTGTTACCAAACTTAACCACCCTAGATAGATATCCATTACTAGAGTATGCAAATAATTTTACTCCAGTCTCAATAAACCTAATCTTCTCTGACATGCACGGTTGAAATGTTGTTTTCTACGTGCGCTTGTTTTTTCCTCAGAGAAGTGGTTTTCATGCTCTCGTTTTGGACAAGAACCTATTTCACATGATATATATATATATATCCTAGTGGTACGAACGTATACGAAGAATAGGATCGTAGTATGTGAAAATCTCGAATTTTGGTATGACATGACTATCTAGATGAGAGTCAGTCAATAGAAAAAGAAATATTAATGCATAGAGAGAGTTTCGAAGAATATACATGTAAAACATGTAAGCGCCGATTAGAAAGTATTTCTCCCAGAGATCCCTGCTATTCGCAAGGAAGATTTGCAGGGAACCACGCAAGGAAAAACGCGTTTAGGCCCATTTCGGATCCCACAAAAATCTAGAAAAATATCCATAAATTTTTGAATATTATTTTATGGGGCCCTGTAAAAAATCAGCTTCAACAAATATTGATAAGTATTACTTTTGGATTCGTATGGGCAAATAAAATTTATGGATATTTTTCTAGATTTTTGTGAGACCCGGAATGGGCCCAAACACGTTTTTTCTTGCATGGTTCCCTGCAAATCTTCGTTGCGCGCGATTAGAATTTCCGGCAAAACATGTATCGGGTATCATTATGGTTAACGTGTTTACCCCTTTTGCAAAGCACCTCCCTCCAGATTCTGATACATTGGATTGTTTTCCATTAAGAATAGAAAAAAGAATTTGTAAAACTTTACATTGTGCTTGACTGCTTGGTTTATTAGGGTTTTAAAAACTCTCTATTTCCCCCTTTTAGTAATGAAATTCTAAGCTGGGAAATGCGTAGACCAACATGATCACTTTTTACGGCCGCAATCCTGTTCAAAGCCGTATGCATAAATAAAGCTTTAGCTAGCTAATTCTACCAAATCATAAGTATTCTATCTTTCTCCTTTGATTTTACCTAAAAGGAGTGCCGCGGCCACAGCTAGCTGGAGCTCCAACCAATCAAGTCCTTCATTACTGTATAATTTCTCAAAGTCAAAGATGCCAACTAGAGCAGGCTTTGATCAGACAGGATAACACCCACCTGGGTAGAATTAATAGATGGCTTTTCATTGGGGTACCTTATAATTCCTTGATGAGACCAAACAAATCCTAACCAACCTAGCTACACTTTCGTTGGTGCCTAGGATTTTAACTAGTATATAAACCCTAGTTTGCATGCCATGCATCATCACACAACAAACAACAAGCCCTTCTCCAAACAAAGCCATAACAAAGTCCTATATAGCAAAAATGAAGTTGAGAAAAGAGAGCTCAAGGATTGTCAAGCCAACTTATGAGGGCACCCCTCCCCCAAACACATCCTATACTCCCTTGAGTGTCTTCGATAAGGTCTCTTATGATGACCATATGGCAGTGATCTATGCCTATCGCCCGCCGACCCCTCCGAACGCGGCCCTGGAGCTAGGGCTCGCGAAGGCGCTGTCGGTGTACCGGGAGTGGGCCGGGAGGTTGGGAAAGAATGACGAGGGTGACCTCGTCATTCTGCTCAACAACAAAGGGGTGCGGTTCGTCGAGGCATCGGCAGAATGCACTCTCGACCAAGCCATGCCGTTTCAGCCCTCGGCGTCCCTGCTCGCCCTTCACCCCAGCTGGAAGGGAGTGGAAGAGTTGGTGCAGGTTCAACTCACGAGGTTCACTTGCGGCTCGATGGTGGTCGGCTTCACGGCCCACCACCTCGTGGCTGACGGCCGCTCCACAAGCGATTTCTTGGTTGCATGGGGCCGAGCTTGTCGCGGGCTTGAAATCGATCCTACTCCTTCCTGTGACCGCGGCATTTTCTCTCCCCGAGATCCTCCTAGATTCGAGTTTGAACACCGGGGAGCGGAATTCACGAGTAAGAAAATCAAGAAGGATTATCTTTACATTGATGATATCATCATGGATGACGTTGTGATGCATAGGGTTCATTTCTCGTATGAGTTTCTTGCCAAGCTCAAGGCCAAGGCTTCTGCCATGAACGGCACTAACAAGTCCTACAGCACTTTCGAGAGCTTGGTCGCTCATCTGTGGAGGGCCATAACCAAAGCTACCTCACTCGGCGGCTTCGAAACAACCCGTGTGAAGATCTCAGTCGACGGTCGCGCTCGCTTGAACCCCAGGGTGCCCACGGATTACTTTGGGAACTTGGTGCTCTGGGCCTCCCCGAGCGCCAAGGCGGAGGACCTCCTGCGCGAGCCGTTGCCACATGCGGCCAAGCTCATCCACGACGCGGTCTCAAGAGTGAACAACAACTACTTCAAGTCGTTCATCGACTTTGCCAGCTACAAAGCGGAAGAGGAAGCGTTGATTCCCACAACGGACGCGAACAAGTCGGCTCTGTACCCGAACTTGGAGGTGGCTAGCTGGTTGAGGTTCCCATTCTACGACGTGGATTTCGGAGGAGGATGCCCTTACATTTTCATGCCATCTTACCTGCCGAGAGAGGGTACCATGTTCCTCTTGCCATCTTTCGTTGGGGATGGCAGCATTGATGCTTTCGTACCCCTGTTCCGAGACAACTTGGCATCCTTCAAACAGATTTGCTACTCCTTAGACTAGTATCGCTCTACCGAAGATATTAGAACCACCAAAACGTTTGCACAAACAAATGCACAAACACTCAGAATGGGTCTGGCCCCCTTGTGCAGCATGTGTGGGTCGACCACACGCATTGTGAGCGTTTGTACATTTTTTTTGTGCAAATGCATTTGTGGTTGAGGAGTTTTCCATCTATGTACCTCTATACCTCTCCATTGTCTTCCTTTACGCCAAACCCTTCCATCATTACCTCCTCCCTGCTCCGTCACTTCATCCAAATTTTCTCTGTGATCCCATGCGTATTTTGGAATTCGTTTCTTTTTTTATTTTTTTGGTGGGTGGTCAATAAATCATATTTGATAGTTTTATATTGAAGTTGGTGGAATTTATCTTAGCTTGCTATTTGGTAATTAGGCATCTATATCCTACCTGTTTGTAACCACTCTCCAAAATTTGAATGCAACAATACTAGATGATTTTATAGTGAGCGCCCACTTCTATAATTAGATAGTAATAAATTTTGCAGTCTGTTGCAAACATCTTGGACCTGGGGAAGTTAGATTGTGCTTGAGGACCACGTATTCAAGAATTAACCAAGATATGTTCAAGTTACATGCCTTGCATGGAAAATAAGTTCGACTTATTTTGATAAAAAGTGGTTATTTTCTAAAATACTTGGGGATTCCTCTCGTTAAGACGAATCAATAATCCACAAAAGTTTGGCACAAAACTAACAAATGCAAAAAAAATTCAAATGAGGACAAAACCAACTTAATTTCTATTATAAGTTTAGGAGAACTCACCCCTAGCTAGTAGAGTTCTTTAGAAGATGACGACGATTGCTCAAGAGCTATAATCTGTGTGTGTGGAAAGAATAAGGAAAAGCCCACTTCTCACAAAATCATCCCTTTACAAAGAAGCTATTTCACATGGTACGTAGTTGTATTTTTCCCAATACTGATCATGAGTCAATGAGTTTTTGTTCTGATTACAATTCAAGGTATTTGGGATAAGGAGCGCTCTCATATATAGGACAAATGGGGTGTTTGATTCGTTGATTTTATAAGAAGGAATTTATCAAACATCTTAAGTGCAAAAAGTTTGCTACGACTAACATTGTCATAATCCGAAACTTAAGCATTAGATTTAGACATTCAGGGAATGCTTACGTGTGAGACGGTAGAAACTGCGAGACGAATAGATTCTGGGCGGTTAGCAATGGTTGAAGATGAACTTTCTTGCCGCCGTAAGGGGGTCGTCGCCCGTCGGGGGTGGAGAAGACGGTGGATTTGATAGGCATTGGTGTGAAAGTGGAATACACTTCTTCGGTTTGGAGGTGCGGGAAGAGGGCGTTTCTTGGTTTTGGATGATGCTGTACCGAAGATGGCACAGGAGGGAAAACGGAAACGGTTCACTACGTTACGACAATTCAGAATTAAGGCTGCAAATGAATTGGGCTGCTTGTAAGTTGCTCGTGGCTCAACTTGTTAAGGATCGACTCGTGGCTTGACACTCAAAAGCTCATATTGGCTCACAAAAGCTCGGCTCGTTTGTATAGGCCCGGCTTGTTTAAAGAGGTCATTAAGTAAATTAGTCAAACTCGGCTCGTCAAGAGCTCGACCCGCTCACAAAAGAGTTTGAACTCAAATTTTAGGCTGATTTAGTAAACAAGCCGAGCTCGAGCACTATGAAGTTCGGCTCAGCTCATTTACACCCCTATTCAGAAGCCGTCATTTAATTTTACGTGGATTAGCCATTTCGAGGTTTTGAAAGGGTATTTTTGTAAGACTAAGTGTTGAAAACAATTCAGTGGCCTTCACGTTTTTTTAAAAATAAAAAAATAAAATAGACAGACAGACAGACAGATAGATGGATATGATGTGAAGCATTTTTTCCCTTTAACTTTTTGTTTTGTGAAACTTTTAATAAGGTAAATTCAAATTTTTCTCTCATGCCCCTTACTCCTTAGTGGTGGGGCATGGATACCCCATAAATATGGATCTTTAGATTGAAAATTGAAAAATCTTAGCCATGAAATCAAAATCATGCGCAAAAAGATGTGGTTCTTATAATTTTTCCGCAAAAAATTGTATTTTACCTGTCAGTTACCATACAAACGGGATTTACATACCAATATACAATTTACTATACTTATATTTACCATAATATATAGTCACATGTTGGGTTTTTGCCCCATGTGAATGCCTTTGAAAAAAGGAGATAATTTATTTGTTTGCATTAATTGGTTCGGTGATGGGTTGGTGGTTTGGAGAAGGAGCTTCTCTAGAAACCTCTCTTGAGTTGTGTTAGCCGGCTGTGCTTGTTCCTTTTCAATGAGCATTTGTGATGCTTGGAACATGAAGAGCCAGTGTGTATATAGAACATTCTCTTGTCTCTATTTCTATTTAAATGAGGCAGTGCATGGGTGCCGTGTGTGTGAGGCACTAAAGAAAATCGACTAATCGAGGTGTGTGTGAGAGAGAGAAACAGTGTGATAATATTGTGTGAGTGACTGAGAGAAAAATAGTAAAATACAAGTGAGCTTGAGAGCTTGGGTGGGGTATTTCTTATTGTACTCATTCAATATTTAGTGAAAATTGTTCTCTCTCCCAGGAAGTAGGCACTGAGGCCAAACCACTCAACTCTTGTGTGTCCGTAGTTTTGTGAGTGTTGATTTCTTTGTCACATTTCCGTTGCGGGTGGGATCTCGGAAATTTCCCCCAATTGAAAGATCCAACGGTTGAGGAAAAATGGGGCATGAATGCCCCAAAATTGGAGGGGGCATCATGCAGTTTCTTAATTTTCACCTATATATTTACTAGTTCAAGAAAAGGATAGGAGAAATGGGATTAAGAAAATGGGTTGAACTTTGGTCATTGATAGAGATGGAGACATGACATGCATTGTACACTAGGACCATTTTTACTTCATTTGGACTACGTACAAAGCGATAATAACCACAGTAAACCCAAAAGCATTTTTCTCCAAATGATGATAATTGAAGAACTCTTTGGGCATTTTTATGTACATTGAGGTTTTTAACCATTCTTACCCTTAAGAAAGGCTAACAAATTTTGAATTTAACTTTGGTCAAATAGACATGAGAAATGAATAAATGTTAATTTATTCTCAATGAGGTTACAAGTTCGAATTTTATGGAGGCCGGCCAAACATTCCAAACCTTGGAACCGCTGGAGGGTTTGTCCGGTCGTTAACTTTAAAGTCTCAGAATTAATCAGTCGAGATGTGCGCAAATTGCCCGGACATTTGGTTATGAGGGGACAAAAACCCTTAAGATAATCAATGAACACGCACATTCCATATTGTTGTCCATAGCAAAAAAAAGAGAGTGTGTATAAGCAAGAGGATTAGTCAAGGTGACTAGTGGGTAAACTCCCCATACAATTGTTTATACTTCAACTTTTGAAATCAGGCCACAAGAAAGTAATTTCTTGTTACTTTTTTAATTTCGGTATGGATAACCTGTTTTTGACCGGATGAAAAAGAGAATTAGGCAAATGCGTGTGTAAACTGGCCGGGACAACTCAAACCGCCATACCCATATACTCCAGTATAAAAAGAAGCAGCTCCTTCCGCTTCTATTAATCACCTTAGGGCCCGTTTGGATGCGGGGAAAAAATCGGGGGTAAAAAATATGAAGGGGGGATAAGATAGTAGGGGGTATTAATTTTGATGGGTTGGCCCACATCGATTTGATGTCTATGGAGGGGGGAAAAAATAGTATGTGGTTTGGATGGGGTATTAAATAGGGGGATAAAATTTGATGTTGTTTGGATGGTGTATAGAATGAGGGGGATAAGAAGGGGTGGATGATGGGAAAAGCTGTCAAATGACTATTTTGCCCATGTGCAGTGTGAAATTTGATTATGTATGAAAATAAGTATATTTAATTCAAAAATCACTATATTTAATAAATTTCGGAAAATTGAAAGTATAAAAAACTAAATGAATTAAAAAATGTATATTCTAAAAAATTAATATTAAAAAACGTTTTTTTGAATGAATGGTTTGTAGTTATTTTTCAATTATTTTGGAAAGTGAAATTTTTGAAAAACAAAAGACAAATAATGGTAGGTTTGAATGGAAAGTATGATTTTATAGGTTAGAATAGAGAGTAGAAGTTGGTTGAATGGTGGATATGTTATTGAATGGTGGATATGTGGTAGAATACTTGGTAAATTTTGCTTATAAATAGCAAGTTGATTCATTGTCAAACTCATTCAAAAATTTCAATTACAAAACAAGTCTCAGATTTCATTTTTGTTGTATGGCTAGTCGTCCGCCTCCTCGTCACAATTGGGTCCAGGCTGAAGAAATCTTGTTGATTTCGGTACTGAAATCAATGGTGGAGTCCCGATTGTGGACCACCGATAATGGACACTTTCGTCCAGGTTACTTGAGGTATTTAAAGCGTATCATGGACAGTGATTTTCCTGATGCTGCCATTGAGGAATGGCATATTGAAGCGAAGATAAAGAAGTGGCGCCGTACTTGCTTCATCATTGTGAACCTACTTGATCATCCCGGGTTTGAATGGGATGCAAGTCAAAACATGGTGGTGGCTGAAGACGATGTCTGGACTGCATTCCTCCAAGTAAGCCTTAATAAAGTGTTATTAAATTTTTGAAAAGGTGAAAATATTATTTGTTCCTAATATTTTCATTTTGACTTATTAGGTTAACAAACAAGCTAGGGAGGCAAGAGGTGTTCAATTTCCACTGTTTGATGATTGGCGTGTTTGCTTCATTCCCCCTCCCGAGGAGCCGGAGGAGTAGGTCAAGATGGCGGAAGAATAAATAGCATTACCCATGGATGTTGTGTGATTTTTCGTCTCTGTTCATGATGCTGGAACGTCTTAAATTTAAAATAATGTTACAACTTGTTTCCGTTCATAACGTGATATTTTACATAATTTTGGAACGTTCAACTTCATTCGGAATCGAGAACAAGTGCCAACAAAATACAACCTACGAAACCTAAGAAAAGAAATACAACGTACGTCTTCCACCCATTGATTTGATGTTCAACTCCCAACGCACTTGTGGATGTGGAATGTTTGTCTTCCAACTTTTTGAGGGCGTATCTCTCCTCGTGAAACTTCAGCAATGCTTCTTCGGCTGCATCGAATGTCTTGTACCTTTTCGCCATGCTTCCTGAGTATCCATTAACTTGGAGTTGAGCTTCTCCCCAAGTTGTATAGATGCCCGGTTTATGGCCAACGAAAACCACCCAATAGTAGTCTTTTTGTTCACCTGTCATTGAATAATCTATTCGAGAAGAACATTATAAGTCACCACAAACTTTATGAAAAAAGATGGATGTAATCTATTAAAAAATAACATTCTAAAAAATAACATTATAAGCCATGAATATGAGGAATGTTGTAGTAAAATAGCTGCTAACATGTGGCTCAGATTTGTAGACAACTATTGCAAGGCACTAGGCTGCAACATGAGTTGCCAAATGACCCTCTCATGTTGCCCCGCCTAAATCCCCAACTGGTTTTCTTAAATTATCATCACAGCCACAAACATAACCCAGAACTGAACCAAAAGCAGCAGTTTTAACCAACTGAACCAAAAGCAGCAGTTTTAACCAACCAACATTGGCCAAAACCTGCAGTTTTAACCCACCAACAGAGTACACAAGCAGGAGTGGTCAACCAAATGAACACAAAACATAACCAGTGCTGTTAACAGCAAACATAACCTGCAGCAGAACACAGAACCAGTGCAGATAACAGAACAACTGCAGGATACAGAAAGTCATTGCACCCACTAAATAGAACCAAAACCCTGCATTTTATTCCAAAAACTGAACCAAGCATTGCAGTTTTAAAGCATAAACTGAACCAAAACCTGCAGGTTTTAGTGAACCAAACCCATGGCAGAAAACTGCCCAAAAAATGCAACCACAAAGCATGACCAACCCCTGCACGTTCATCCACACAACAGAACCAAATGGCAGCCAGAAAACTGATCGAAATTGCAGCCAAAAAACTGAACCATAGCATGTTTGAAATATTGACACAGTTTTATCTAATGTATTGATTTGGCTCAGAAAGCTTTTGCAAGGCACTAGGCTGCAAAATGAGTTGCCAAATGACCCTCTCATATTGCCCCGCCTAAGTCCCCAAGCTGTCTCGTTCAAATTTCATCACAGCCACACACACACACATACAGGTTTTTGCCTCTGTTAATGGGTTAAAACTGCAGGTTTTGGTTTCAGTTTGCGGCTGTATTTTGGTTCAGTTTGTGGCTCAGACAGATTTCATCATAGCCACCCAAACACACACACACACACACACACACACACACACACACAGAGCTGCATTTGTCCCAGAAACTGAACCACAAAACAGGTTTTGGTTCAGGTTAAACTGCAGGTTTTGGCCTCTGTTTGTGGGTTAAAAACTGCAGGTTTTGGTTTAGTTTAAAAAGGAAAAACATTGGCTCAGAAAGGTTTCATCATAGCCACTCAAAATCAGCTCCAAAACTGACATTATGAACCCACAAAATGCAGGAAGAAAACATAACCAAAACCAACACTTGCAATAGAGTTCAAAACCTGCTAAGAACATCACAAACATAAGCCAAAATCTGCACAGAAACTCAACCACAACCTGCATTTCATTATTGCTTGTATAAACAAAACCAGAACCTGCATTTGTTACCCTCAAAATGCAGCTGTATTTAACCCAGAAACTGAACCACAAAACTGAACCAAGCATTGCAGTTTTAACCCAGAAACAGAACCACAAAACAGAACCAAGCATTGCAGTTTGAACTCAGAAACTGAACCACAAAACTGTACCAAGCATTGCAGTTTGAACTCAGAAACTGAACCACAAAACTGTACCAAGCATTGCAGTTTGAACTCAGAAACTGAACCACAAAACTGTACCAAGCATTGCAGTTTTAACTCAGACACTGAACCACAAAACTGAACCAAGCATTGCAGTTTTAACCCACAAACTGAACCACAAAACTGATCCAAAACCTGCACGTTTTACTGAACCAAACCCATGGCAGAAAACTGCCCAAAAATGCAGCCAGAAAGCATGACCAGCCCCTGCAGTTTTAACACACACACATAATTAAGGCATTTGGCTCAGAGTTGTACACAAGTTTATGAGCCAACTAGGCTGCAACATGAGTTGCCAAATGACCCTCTCATGTTGCCCCGCCTAAGTCCCCAACTGGTCTTCTTAAATTATCATCACAGCCACACACACACACACACACACACATACAAGTTTTGGCCTCTGTTTGTGGGTTAAAACTGCAGGTTTTGGCTCAGTTTGTGGCTGCAATTTGGAACACACCAAACATGCAGGTTTTTGTTCAGTTCGTGACTCAGAAAACATTCATCATTGCCACCCAAATGCAGTTCAGACAACATGACCAAACCCCAACAGTTTCAATACACACACAGAGGCCCCAAACATATCCCAAATCCTGAACCAAAAGCAGCAGTTTTATAACCAACTGAACCAAAACCAGCATTTTTAACCCACAAACATTGGCCATAACCTGCAGTTTAACCCACCAACATTGACCAAAAAAACCTGCAGTCTGAAACCACAAATATATCCCAAAACTGAACCTAAAGCAGCAGTTTTAACCAACTGAACCACAACCAGCAGTTTTAACCCACAAACATTGGCCAAAACCTGCAGTTTTATGGTAGTGATTGGAAGTCTCTATGGTAGTGATGTGATCATCTGCCTCGACATCATGTATGTGATCACGTTCCCATGCCGTGTATTCGTTCTCAATGGGATCGTTAGGCATCTCTCTTTTGATGAGGTTGTGGATAAGACAACATGCTGTCACGATACGTGTTTGAGTCCTAATGGGGTAATAGGAGTGAGACCTCAATATTGCAAACCGCATCTTCAACACACCGAAGCTTCTCTCTATCACATTCCTAGCAGCGGAGTGCTTCATGTTGAAGTACTCCTCTTTCGTAGTAGGCATGTGACCTTGCCTCCAAATGTTAATGTGATATCGCTGCCCGCGGTACGGTGCTAGGAAACCCTCAGCATTTTGGTATCCGGCATCCACAAGGTAGTATTGTCCTGTTCCAAATGGAAGTAATGGCATTAAAGGAACGGTTCATACTAGGAATAGAGGGAAAGGAAGGTGAACTTAAGAATTTGCACATACCACGGGGGACTCTCAAACCATCGGGTCTTGAAATGGCGTTTCCCAGGATCCTAGAGTCAGTGGCCGACCCTTCCCAACCAGACAAGACAAAGACAAACTTTAGGTCTCGACTACATACACCTAAAACGTTTGTGGCAATCTCACCCTTCCTTGACCTATAGCGTGGCCTGTCAACTGCCGGGGGATTAACTGGAACGTACGTCCCATCCAATGCCCCGAGACAATTCTACGACAACATTAATACGACAAAATCAATACTACGTCGATATGGTGGAGTAGAGAAAACCAAATGGAATATTTACAAACAATTTAAATGAACTTTACCTGAAACCAACTCCATCTACTGTCATGGTAGTTAGGAGGTACGGGCTCGGGCCTTACTAGGAGCATGTCGAAAAGGCGCAACACACCTTGGAGTATGACATTGAAATGTCGGCTTACAGTTTCAGTCGATCTCCAAAACTGCAATTTCGTACGCCTCTGTTTTGTATGGTGACCGAGGATGAACAAAAAAATGGCTACCCTCTCCTCAAGACAAACATTCCGCGAGTCTCCTAACCCAACACCTCGAAGTAGACAGCACAACCTAAAAAATGTATGTCTATTTACCCTCAACTGCTCGTGGCAATCTACTTCATTACCATTGACAAGCCTATTGACGGCATCTACTTGGGTCTGGTAGTAGTTTGGATTAGGAGACAACTCAGGACGGGGATAATGTGCCGTGGACACAATGAAGCAATACATCCGAAACACACCCATTGCAGCACGAATGTACATATTTAACGCAATGAATGCCTCTTCCTCTTCTCTTCTCCTTATTTCTGTTCTGTTTAATCTTGCCATCGTAAAAAAACCTAAAAAAGGCCTTCATGCAATTTAGAACACACCAAAACTATAACTTGTAATGTTATGTAGTGGCTTTATTTATGAACTTTATGCTTTCCAATTTACTCCAAATGTCAAGTATCGAAAAGCCACAGCTTCTTTGTTTTGAAAAGCCAACTGGTTTTATAATTGCAACAAAACTTGTTCAATAAACCCTAATCAGTTTGCAAATTTAACACATTTCACATATCCTAATCAGAAAAATCAGTTCGCAAAATCTGCACAAATAATGATTCAATAAACCCTAATCAGTTTGCAAATTTAACACATTTAACAAATCCTAATCAGAAAAATCAGTTCGCAAAACCCTAATCATAAATATCTGTTCGCAAAACCCTAATCAGAACGATCACCTCGCAAAACCCTAATCAGAATATTCTGTTCGCAAAAACCTTAATCAGAAAATTCTGTTCGCAAAACCCTAATCAAAAAAATCAGTTCAACAAACCCTACACAAAAATCGGTTCGCACAACCCTAATCTGAATACTCAGTTCGCAAAACCCTAATCAGAAAAATTTGTTCGAAAATCCCTAATCCGAAATATCTGTTCCCCCAACCCTAAATAATCACAAAAATCACCATAAATCCTATACGAAATATACACACAAACACATACAGAGATAATGGCGTGATGAAGACGAGGGCTTGACAACCAAATCTCGTACACACAGTCACACACACAAAAACAGCTATGAGCATCGATACATATAGATCGTGTGACGAAGATGAGTGCGTGAGAAACCATACACCACGAATTTTATGCCATACCTGAGTTCGCGGAAGGAGAAATCTACCAAATCGCCACCAAATCGCCACCAAACCCTCTCCTCCACAGACCAGAAAAGGGCGGCAACACAAATGGTAAAGCAACGAGGCCTGGGGGTGGGAAAAGGGGATAACGAGGGGTATCTTCGTCCACAAAACCCCCCTCCAAAGCCGGATTAAATTTGGGGACCTCAGGAGGAGCCCAAAACTAAGACCGGAGAAACCCTAGAACTCGCGAAAACGAAGAAGGGGTGGAAAATAAGAGGGGCTGGTAAATGGCATGCCAAACGGGGGGAAAGCCGTGGGCCCCTCTCCATATACCCCTTCTAATATTTCCCCTCCTCTTTTCCCTTCATCCAAGCAAGCCCTTAGTAGTACATAAGTACATTAGTAGTAACTAAAATAAGACGTCGTTTATGTATGCAATTTTGCTATCAGCAGGGACAGAGATCCCGACCTCCATCCCGATCCAACGTGGAAAGTAATGGGCCCCAGTTCTCCCGCACTCCAAACAAAGACCTTCTCTCCGAAATTTCAAATTTCATCACATTCGAAATTTTTCCAGTTCTCCTCCCTCCTCTCTTCTTCTCATAAGATCTCTCCTCCATCTACTACCATCCACCACCGCGCCGACGCCGACGATGGATCCACCACCGTCGATGCCACACCTCTCTCTCTCTCTCACATCACAAATCCACCACCACCGGAGCCCCATTACCACGCTGACGATTGTCATATTGTTTCGAAGCCCACGCAAATAACCCTAAACCTAAGTTTCTCGCCGCAATAATTCAGGATCCAAGTGATTTTGTTTGTTTCGGAGGCAACCAAGGCCAAAGCCTCGTAGGTATATTTATACTAACATCGTTAATTAGTACGTTGAAGGTTTGTCTTTTAACTTGGGGTTTTTTCATATGTCTGCTGCTTCTTTTCATTGTTTTCATTGGATGTTGCTAGTCTGCTGAAAAATTGATACATCACAGATTGGGTATGAAATGGATTTTCTTTTTTTCTTAGTCGTTTGTTTATGAGTTTTTCTTTGGGTCAGCATACTTGTGAATGTGGCGACGGTAGCATTGTTTGGCTTGGATTTTGAACAATTTTGGTTTCGTTCTCGGTTTTGTTTTTCTTACTTGTGACTTTTTCACTTGTAGCATTGATTTTTTATGGATAAGTTTGATTTTGCCATTGTTTTATTATTCAAAGGGAAAAAAACCGAAATGGTCCCTGTAGTTAAGTGTTTGTGTCAAGTTGGTCCATGTAGTTGTAATTGGCTCGATTTACACTTTGTACTTTCCATTTTGTTCCAATTTGGTCCAATTGCTAACTGCCGTTAGTCTGTCGTTAAGTCCTTTTAACTAGGGGTGAGCAAGTCCTTTTAACTAGGGGTGAGCAAAAAATCCGTCAAACCGCGAATCCAGTCCAAACCAATCCAAACCGAAAGGTTTGGTTCGGGTTTTTAGTAGTATGGTTTGGTCATGGTTTAAAAAAATTGGAAACCGCGTTATATGGTTTGATTCGTGGATTCATGTTCACAGTTATGGTTCCAAACCAATCCAAACCGCATAATACATATATATATACACATAATTTAATTTAATTATGATTCACCAAATAAATATGAGAGCTTTAGTCAATTACTTTTCCAATTTATTGATCCTATTAAATTCACTGCGATATTTAGTTTTTTTTCTCTGTCAAGATAATTTAAATTAAACTTCTGCCACTCTTGCTTGAGTTGAGCCATTTTGTAATCCACCTTTATATATAAGGAGTATATAAGTCACACCAACAAAAAAAAAAACAAAACAAAACAAAGAAATACAAATGACCCAATAAAAATAGATATATGGGAAGTGATCAACTTTGCCCAAGAACCAAAATGAGAGTTCTGTTGCAAAATCAGAGTGATCTCCATTTTGCAAAATAAATAAAATTGCCTACACAACATCAGATCTGTTCTAGCAAAATTAGAGTGATCTCCATTTTGCTAGTCGGCAATTGTGATATATAGAAATTTAATTTAAATTATCTTGGCAGGGAAGAAAAACTAAATATCGCAGTGAATTTAATAGGATCAATAAATTGGAAAAGTAGTTGACTAAAGCTGTCATATTTATTTAGTGAATCATAATTAAATTAAATTGTGTGTGTGTGTGTATATATATATAAATATAAATATATATATGTATTATACGGTTCGGATCGGTTTGGAACCATAACCGTGAACATGAATCCACGAACCAAACCATATAACGCGGTTTCCAATTTTTTTTAAACCATGACCAAACCTTACTACTAAAAACCCGAACCAAATCTTTCGGTTTGGATTGGTTTGGACTGGATTCGCGGTTTGACGGATTTTTTGCTCACCCCTAGTTAAAAGGACTTAACGACAGACTAACGGCAGTTAGCAATTGGACCAAATTGAAACAAAATGGAAAGTACAGAGTGTAAATCGAGCCAATTACAACTATAGGGACCAAGTTGACACAAACACTTAACTACATGGACTATTTCGGTTTTTTTCTGTTTGGGCTTTTTTTCCTTTTCAATTTGGCGAAATCAACAAATCTCACCTATCCACTGTTTGTTAAAATGCCCAACCTAAAAGACAGTTTCTAAAAGTTTGCACAAGTTGGATTCATCTTCTTGTAATCCTAGGTTTCTTATTTTCCTTATTGAATTGGTTTAATGAATCTACAATGATCTTCTTTGGTTTAACATTTGAGACTAGAAAAACAAGAAACGAGAGCAAATGATAATTTGCTATGTTTGGGGAACATCGGAATACGTTGAAATTGATTAGTTTCAAACGAATCTGCAACTGGTATAATCATTTAGAGTTGGTGCTTGCAATTTATAAGCATTTAGAGTTGGTGCTTGCATTTTATAATCACTTAGAGTTGGTGCTCACATTTCATAATACAATACTTCAAATTTGATCCTTGGTTCCGTCATTGCTATTTTTTTTTTGGTGGAATGCAGTTTTGGGTGCTATATTTGTCCCAAGATTTACTTCATTGAACAAGCTTTGTCCATATCTGTGCCATGTCATGTCGTGTCTTAATCACTTTTTGGTATGAATCATGGACTAATGTTGTAGATGAATATGCTGCTTTTGAGCCTCTGATGTTGCTACTTTTTTGGCAGAAGCATGAGGAGATGACAATTTTAATTTCTCTTTGGGTTGTAGCCTTTTTTGGAGTTGCAGAAGCATGAGGAGATATAGTAGAAGCATGAGTGGAACTTCCAGTCAATTATAGTGCAAAAACTCGAGTGCATGAGTTCCAAACTCGTTCATTGTGTAAATTCATGTAATCGATTCATGCCTTTTTCCATAGGCAAACTTGATTGTATTGAGTTTGCTATACTGAGCTTGCTAAATACCCAAATTGTGAATTTCATTACTTGAAATTAATGCACTCATTTGTGTTGTAAGTTCCGATTTGCATTATCAATCCATAAGCTATTTGGGTGAAGATGTCCAGACTTTATGCATTGCTTTCAGATTTTATCCATTTACTGAGGCGTAAAGGCAATGTATCACCCTAGAAACCATCCTTTTGCAACTTGATGCCAGTTTATCGAATTACGAGATGGAACTTGCTTTTCCCTTTTTTTTCTACCGATCCAATAATCAAGAAATAATAGGAACGAAGAATAAACGATGAACACCAGATATACGTGGAAAACCCAAAACGGGTAAAAACCACGGGAAGGAATCAAGCACTATAGAAAAACATTGTACGGTTACAATCGAACTTACTACACAATTGAGAATCCTCACAATTGACTCAAGAACGATAGTCGAATCCTCGTTCACCGTACCCCGTGCTTGATTGCCGCCGCCTCGAATCCTCAAGCCTTCCAAATAACCCTTCGGAAATCCACCGAAGAACGAACCTATGTTTGTTGAAATAAAAACCGTGAGCAATACCTCTGGAAGTTTGAATATTGCTTCAACATTTAACCAATCAGATTGCAACTCCCAGATTCATGCTAGACATCTTCTCGTTTGTGAAACCCAAAGCAGCTTGTTCTTTAAAAACCCAAAGCCCTTAATGTTTTGACTGCTGTGTTTTCTATGTCATGCCCTAGCTGACAAGAAAAAGCCCTTTTTATATTAATAGCCTTCCGATCGATCTATTTATCGATCCGTCAATCCATATGCTCAAATTCCAAACGGCTGCCACACTAAGTCAGTAGGTTCCAATAGATGACAGCTTGACGACCCCGATCGATCCGTTCCAATAAAGCTCAAAAACACTTACTCTCAATTACAAATAATGATTCCTTCTACTCTAGTCCTATACAGACTCGCTACGCTTAGAAAAGATAAAAAGAAATCACAACTCGATAAAGAAGGAATACAAAAGAAAATATGTTTTGTCAATGGAATTGCCAACCAAAAAAAATGCCGCTTTTTGGAGCTAACAACATCCTTACGCAAAACTTAATAAGAAGTAAATTGTCTGTTAGAATGGTAGCTTTCATTCTCCCTTGAGCATGACACCATCGAATGGCTTCCAAACAAGTTGTGGCTTCTGCCGCATTATTAGCGCAGCATCACTTGTTTCCCAGAACCCTTCATACGCTCGACCGCTTGTGAGTTCTTAGCCACCCACTTAAAAGCTCCCAATAAACCTTCCTTCGGCCAAGCTCCATCTACATGGATGCAAACTCTGTTCACATTATCTGCAAAACCTTCAGAACACCCAAAATGGAAGGAATACCCTCCAGAATCGCCTCTCCTTATACTATCTCCATCAGCAAGAACAAAGTTACAAGCGTCATGGTTTGTTTTTCCTATCTTTTTTCTGAAGCATCAAAATGTTGCTTCAAATTACAACTTTGTAGTCTTCCCTTGAACTATTTCTCAAAGAAGAATAGATGAGCAAAGAGCATACTACAAACGCTAAAAAGAAAAAAGAAAAAAGAAAAATTCAAAGAATCAGATGTTAAGTTGGTCCAAACTCTAAACTGCAATTTTGAAATTGTTGCACAAAACTCTTGCCGACAAGCAAAGCATATATAGGAATTTGGAGAACACTGATCACTAGACAGTTTACATAATCCCATGAACCGAATCTTTACAGCAGGACATATCTTCAGGAGTGCAACCACAGATGATCATGTAGTCACTCTTCTCCACCACCAAACATCTCTAAGCAGGACGGTGGCCAATTTCAGGTAGCAGGTAATAATCTGTATAAGCATCCAAATAAAAGAATCACTATTAATTTCTCTCAAAAAACCCGACTCTTATTTCGATATGAAGAATCACTTAAAGTTACCAAACAGTCATTTCATCAGTAACCTGGTCTACAGTCTACATACTCCACGAGCAAGTACAAAACTCACACATTCAAGAACCCACCGAACCCAAAAGGAGAAAACCAAATAAAAGGGACTTGGACAACTTAACAATGATTCTTAAACTGAGCTGAATTGAAAAGGGTAGTGAGTTTCTTTCATATGGGTTTGAAATGCTTACAGGGTTTTTGGAAAAATTTCTGATTTGGCCAGGCCGAGTCAAAGTCATGTATCTGACTCGAGTGAAGTCATTCTGAATGTTGGATAGAGAAATCACCAATAGGTGCTTACAACCACACCGCATGATTTCCGAATAACCCTTAGAGCATCTCCAATCCAACACCCTCCAAATCTCTATTTGAGATGATCAAATTAATCTATTTTATTTGAAAAGTAGATTTAGAGGATTGTACTATTTATCTCAACTCCAACCCAACACTCTATTTCTCAACTCCAACACATATTTGGAGGAGATCTTCTATTTTTTCCTTCATCCTCTATATTTAGAAGATCAAAGTTCATCCTCCTAAATGGAGGAGAGTTTTAGAGGATGGGTTGGAGAATGTTTTTCCTCCAAAATGAAGAAATGGAGTATGGATTGGAGATGCTCTTACAAACTAAGGTAGAGAGGGGGCGGCGTGGTACTGGGGCTCCGGTGGTGGTGGATTTGTGATGTGAGAGAGAGAGAGAGATGTGGCGTCGACGGTGGTGGATCCATCGTCGGCGTCGGCACTGGCGCGGTGGTGGATGGTAATAGATGGAGGAGAGATCTTGTGAGAAGAAGAGAGGAGGGAGGAGAACTGGAAAAATTTCGAATGTGATCGAAATTTGAAATTTCGGAGAGGAGGTCTTTGTTGGGAGTGCGGGAGAACTGGGGCCCATTTACTTTCCACGTAGGATCGGGATGGAGGTCGGGATCCCTGTCCCTGCTGATAGCAAAATTGGTACCCCGTACTAGAAGTTGTCCGTACTTAAAAGGTACCTTTATGCATGTCCTAGAAGTTGCCCGTACTTAAAAAAGGTACCATCCAGATGCAGATAAACTGGTTGCACAACCTAAACCAGTGTTGCCCTGGCCTGTTTGAAAATTTCGCTTGTGAAAAAACCTTCACATATTTAATTGATGAATTCGATTTACTAAATTTTAAAGGGAGAATATATAACACAGAATAACTTTAACATCCCCGCCATCAATTTAGTTATAAAAAAAAAAAAAAACTTTTCATCAAACATCTTGTGAATCTAGTTGTGACTACATGATAGGCACTCGTGGAACCAAGATTTTTTCTTGTGGAATGCCAGGTTCGAATCTTCTCTACTTCCCTACACTATCGCTTTTAGTGGATCGATATTCATTGTAGTGTGCCTAAAATAGATTAACAAGTGGCGAATGATCGATGAAGTGATGAGTTTTTTGACGAAATGCGATTTAATGGAATAAAGAAGTCAAAGTATATTCTTGATGTGTAAAAAAAGATAGGGCAAAATATTATCCATGTTTATTAAAACATAGTTATTGGTTAAGGGGTTGCTATTGAAAATTTGGTTATTGGTCAATTTTTTTGTGTTTTCCATTGAAAATTTTCAATACCAATTTCTAAAACAAACAAAACCAAACTAACTGACAAGGTTTAATTTCTCTCTCATAGAATTTAGAACAAAATTGAAATTATCAAAATTTGTCATCTCAAGTGTTGGTTATCCACTTAAGGGATTGCTGAAGTCCCACAAAGGTCATTTTTAATCCATAATCAAAAACTCATTTTTAGTTGAGAGTGATAGTTAGAATTCAAATAAATGTAAGTATATGAGTCCATTTATAGTGATGGAAGGAGAGAGAAAGAGAGAAAAAGAAAAAGAAAATAGAGAATATGGTCCCCTAGGTGTCGTTCCACTTTCTAGAAAAAAAGAACTTTAAGAAAAAGAAGATAATTTCAAGGTAAAAAATCATGTGTTTACGCAAATAATTTTTTCTACCAATATGAATCTTGTTTGATAGATCTCATTAAAATCTTTTAAACTGTGCAAATAAAATTGAAAAAAATATTTTTCATTTTCGTTATATTTGAGTTTGAAATTACCTTCTTTAGAAAGAAAGCGAAAATTACCCTCATTTTCATTATATTTTCTTTTTTGTTATCCAAAAAGAAAATGTTGCTGATCTTGATTATTCATCACTATTATTTGACTATTGGTTAAGAGATTACTAAGTTTGATTATACTATTGTGATCAGTTACATTTTGGACAAACATTTATAATTTTAAAAATCTTTTAGTTTTAGTTATCTCATTGGAGACACTCGTAGACTTATTAGTCAAACGGGCCGCTAAAGGTAAAAAAAGGGGAAATGACGGTCAAGGAAGTGTTTTAATAATTAATACCTGCCAATGACATTTTTAGTATTAATGAATGTTCTCAGCATATTCTTAGCGGATATTAATTATCAAAACACATCCTGAGCCGTCATTTTCCCCAAAAAAGAAACAGCTACTTCCTCCCTCCCATTTTCATTGTCCATTATTCATTTTGTCACTTTTGTGTTTATTGCGTATATCTTTCAATCTATAATATTTTTCATGATTTTGACATATTGGTATTATAAAAAAAAATTGAAATCTATCAAATAAAATTCACATTGTATATTTTTGGAGATTCACATTAAAAAATATAAGCGATTGAAAACTGACACGAACATAAAAAAAAAACAATGAAAATGAGACGGAGGGAGTATAAAAAAAAAGGATGGGCCTGGAGGCCCGGAGGGGAGCTGACCCAAACCTGAGGTGGGCCGAATATGTTAATCACGCGCTCTCCGCGCGTGTACTGATAACTATATAGGAGTAGTGTCGTTATGGATACGTATATCACAGATTCACAATCATCATTTTTACCCCATTAGTCATTTCTTTAATTCCCCGGCAAGACTGCTTCCGCATCCAAACAAAGAGGAGAGAGAGAGAGAGAGAGAAGCCCTAATTTCTCAGTCTCACACTTCTTCTGGAGACTTCCACTCCAATTTCTGAAAATCCTTCCCCTCCGATCCACAGCAGCTCCGTTCTCGATTTCAGGCCCCCGGTCCACCAATGACGGACGAACGCAACGGCGATCGGAACGGAGACCGGAGCGAGAGCAGCGAGGATTACTCGTCGGAGGACGAAGGGACGGAGGACTACAGGCGCGGGGGGTACCACGCGGTTCGGGTGGGCGACGCGTTCAAGCACGGGCGCTACGTCGTGCAGAGCAAGCTCGGGTGGGGCCATTTCTCCACCGTCTGGCTCGCTTGGGACTCTCAGAAATCTGTACGCATCTTCTCCCTTGCCCTAATTTATCAGTCTTCTCACTTGCTTATTTATAGATATAGAGTCTTTGCTGCTGCATCTATGAGTGAATTTTTATTTAATTGTTTCCATTGAGCTTCGTTTAGGTCATATTTGGGTTTGGAATGTCTGAAAGATTACGTCTTTTGGCTATTTAAGAAAAAACTAGGGCTTCAAACAGCTAAGCTGCTTGGGCTAATTGTAGTCTAGTTTTGCCAATAATTTGTGTGTGTGACAGTTTTGTTGCTATAATGGTTGTTCGCAGCCGGCCTTTTGTGATGCTATTTTTCCCAATGAGATTATGTCTTTTGACAACTTAAGAAAAAACTAGGGCTTAAGCTGCTGGGGCTAATTGTAGTCTAGTTTTGCAACACTAGGGTTTTTTTTTTGGGTGACAGTTTTGTTGCTAAAATAGTTATTTGCAGCTGGCCTTTTTTAATGCTATTTTTGCCCTAAAAAAAGCAAACATATGTCAGGTAGGCGAGATACAGACTTAGTATAAGCCTCTATCTTAAAGGGGATATTGGTTCCTCGGTAGTTGTACTCGACCTTTCTCTTTCCTGTTGACTGTGTTAATGTGCATGTACTGATTCTATGCAATCTTAGTGGAGCAAGTGCTCCAACAACAGTTTCAGACTTCAGTTGAGATGGTTATAGTTATTCTTGCGTATTGTACAAGCAGTTTTAGTAACATTAATTCAACCAATCGCTCTGTGGATGTATACACCTTAGATCCAAAACGGCGATTTGGAGACACTTAGCAATTTTCATTTTCATCATAATTTATGTCATGACGTCGTCTTTCGGGCGGAAACTGTAAGGGGAAAAATCCACTTAGTGCACTGGATACACTCTTCTAGATCAACGGCACGTGCACAACGTCGGGACCCTAATCTTGCAAGACAAACATGGTGAGCATATTTTTGCCTCTTGTTAGCAAAGGCCCTCCGATGCCTAATGATTTAACAGAGAAAACCCTAATTCCTGTATGTAAAGGTAGTGACAAAAGACTGTGTACCTTTCTCCTTAGGTTTTACCTCATATATATAGGCTTTGCTATACCTGCTCTCCAAGTATCCATACTCGTTAGGAAACTACTCACGTTAGGAGTCCTCCTCTATATGAAATTCGTTCCATATAGTAACTCCGTGCCTGCCTTCCTTTGGCAGCACAATCTCTTCCCTTATTCACGGGATCCTTTCCTATCATGTAGAATGCCTCACTCATGCCTATTCTAGAACACTCTAGAATAGCCTAACCGCCCTAACTCGTAGGTCGGCTATGCTAGGGTTAACACCCTCATGGCTGTACCCTTTGCTCGGCTACTGTGCCGAGCAAGCTTTGTGCATTGCTACCAAACAATCACCTTGGTCAGCTTTATGCATTCCTTCGTGGTGCCGCCGTGTAGCCAAGTGTCTTACTCCTTCTGCACCTTCCCGTGGTGCTCCCGACCTGCCACGTGTCTCATAGATGGTCGGGGTTTATCCTCTCTGATGCACCTTTTAGTGGTGCCATGATCATTCCCACGTGTACCGCACGTGGTCGGGTGTCCTTTCCCTAGCTCGGGGGAAAACCCCTCTATAGAAAGTATTAGAAACTATGTTGAAACAAACTAAAAATTGTAGAGTGTGTAGAGTTTTTGTAAGACAATGAAAATTGGTCATAAAGCACCTAGAAATGTGTTTTACGTGGATAATTTACAAAATACCACTTCGAACTTGTGTATATTTATTCATTATCTCTTTGAAGAAGTACATTGAAGTTTATTCCGTGTTCTTGTTCCCATTCTTCATACTGGAAGTTGTTTCAGGTAACATGCGTGTTTGTGCGTCTGCTTTTTTGTTTTTTCTTGGTATATTGAGCTACTGCCATTTACTGTTTCCATTTTAACTCTTTGACACTGCAAAAACTTTTCTTGTAGATATACGTCGCCTTGAAAGTACAAAAGAGTGCTCAGCATTATACCGAGGCAGCAATGGATGAGATAACGATCCTAAAACAGATTGCTGAGGGAGACCCAGCTGACAAGTACTGTGTCGTTAAGCTTTTGGATCACTTTAAACACTTAGGGCCAAATGGGCAGCATGTCTGCATGGTTTTTGAGTACCTGGGGGATAATCTTTTGACTCTTATTAAGTACTCAGACTATCGTGGGATGCCGATTAACATGGTAAAAGAAATTTGTTTCCATGTCTTAAAAGGATTGGATTACTTGCATCGCCAGCTCTCAATTATACATACTGATTTGAAACCTGAGAATATATTGCTTTGTTCTATGATTGATCCGGCCAAAGATGCGAGAAAGTCAGGCACACCTCTTGTTCTTCCATCTAGCAAAGGTAAGATAGTGTCCGAGTCTGGGGCTTCAAAAGACATCAAGAGCTTGAAGAGTGACCTGACAAAGAACCAGAAGAAGAAAATTCGGAGAAAGGCTAAGCGGGCAACTCAAAATTGCACTGGGAATGAAGCTTCCCAGGAAACTGAGCATGATGGTGAAACGCCTGGTTCTGAAGATTCTCATAATGATGAGAAAACAAATGGGGATTTTGTTGAAGATCATACCAGCGATGCAGCTATACAAGACAAATCGACAAATACTGATGGGTTGGAGAGGGCTCCCCGTGAAAATCAGGGTCATAGGAGAGGGAGTCGTTCGACACGGCAAAAGCTGTTGGCTGAAATAGACCTTAAATGCAAACTGGTTGATTTTGGGAATGCTTGTTGGACGTATAAGCAATTCACTAGTGATATCCAGACAAGACAGTACAGGTGTCCAGAGGTGCTCCTTGGGTCCAAATACTCAACTTCAGCTGATCTGTGGTCATTTGCTTGCATCTGTTTTGAAATGGCCACAGGTGATGTCCTCTTTGATCCTCATAGTGGTGACAACTATGAAAGGGATGAGGTATCCACACACTCTCGTCAATTTCTATTGTGATGTTGTCTGATGCCTACATTCTTTTTGTGTTGTGGTAGTTTTTTTTAACAGTGCAGTCTGGCTTATAAGTTCCTTTCTGCTAAATTCTGCTTGTGAGAAGTATGAAGATTTTTGGCCTTTTATTGGATCCTATCATCCTAGATGACTTGAGAGTTGAGACCACACTGACCTCTGATTCTCTGAAGCATGTTAATTTTTAACTTCTTGTTCACTACTGATTGATTTTGATGGTGTCTTGGCATGAGAAATGTATAAAGCATTCTAACACTAGTTTAAGTGTTAATGAAACTTACGTGTTGTGTCATAGTCACACATCTACATTTTTTGTTTGACATCACTTTGATTAGGTCAACATCCTATTCAGCTCTCATTTCCCCTTCTCGTAAGGGAAAAAGAAGTGGTAGTTACTCCAAACAGCAAATGCTATGATGTTGTTTATGTGGCATTTGCAAACTCAGCAAAAAGATTTAGTATCAGAGCACATATTTCACATATTTAAAAGCAATTTTACGTAATATCTCAACAGGTTTTATGCTCTGTAGTTTGTACATATATCTTGAGGCTAACTTATTCCTGTTAGGCAGTGGTTAGCCTGAATAAATAACAAAATAGGATTTAGTGAAGAATATGCTGAGAACTTACCCATTACAAGTTCAGACTCCTTTCAATGGTTTGAATAATGATTCAGTGGATACCAAGGGAGGTTAGTTTTGTTGCTTCAGTTTAGGAGTGTGAGTTTCTTGGTGTGCTTAGCTTTTCCAGATTGTGGTTCTTCTGGACTGCCATTTTGAGCTCCTAGTTTATATTTACGATTAAATTGTTTCGCCGATTATAAGCTTGGCGTCTCAGGTTCAGCTCAGTTAGTGCTATAATAAACTTATAATTGTCATTCTGTCTACTTTGCAGGATCACTTGGCATTAATGATGGAGCTTCTTGGGATGATGCCACGCAAGGTAAGAATGTGTATATGCATGATGCTGAAAGCATTAGCTTGGTGTATTTGGTCTTTTGCAGTGCCCATTAAATGATTTAATCATGACAATATATTTTCATCTTATGCATCCTTGGCAACAATTAGACTAAATATTTTCCACCTATATATGTACCTCTGCTTTATGAACATGTCTCACAGATTGCTTTAGGTGGTCGCTATTCCCGGGAATTCTTCAACAGATATGGTGATTTAAGGCACATCCGCCGCCTGCGGTTTTGGCCTATGAATAAAGTGCTTATGGAGAAGTATGAGTTTAGTGAGCAAGATGCAAAGGACTTGGCTGATTTTCTTGTTCCCATACTTGACTTTGTTCCTGAAAAAAGACCAACAGCAGCCCAATGCCTTATTCATCCATGGATCACAGGACCTCGGCTTCTTGAGCCCCCTTTGTCTGGTTCTCAACCACAAGCCACGGATAGTTGCACGTCCGAGAAGAAGAGGGAGAAGGATGATAGGGAGGCCATGGAGTTTGGAGTGGGGAATATGGTCATTAATGGAGGTTCAGAACCAGGAAAAGAAGCCAATCGGTAGACCCACCAAAATAGCCACCTTCTTCTTTAACAGATTTCACCAATTGCGGATTTTCCGTTCGATTTTTCCCCCCGGTGAGGAGCACCGGCCCTTCATTGGAGATTGTTTTCGTGTTTTGGTGATTTGAGCTGGGAAGCATATGCTCTTAGCGTGAGAAGATGGGATTTTTGCTCGAAACCATTTATCTGCTTAGCTAACGAGAAAATGTTCTTTCCAAGCATGGTCAAGGTTTAGAAGGATAACTTTGTCACGAATGGCTTTCCTCTATATCAAGGATTTTGTTTGTAGTATTAACAGTTTTGTTGGATTTGGCGGTCCATATTAAACACATTCCTTCTGAAGCAGGTGCGATTGGCATATGTTGGATTTGAATTGTTCAGTATGAGTGATTGTTCTAGTTTTTTTATGCCAGAGCCGCTGCCACGATATTTGCCCTCGAGTCTTTTAGACTATTATGTTCGGTTTTCCGTCTTGTTTGTGGCATTGCTTTTTATGAGAAATTTTTGGGTACTGCCCGAGCAGTCCATTCAGATCGTCCAAAAGTGTTTTGGACGGTCCAGATTGAAACCCTTCCTCTTCTCTCACCCCACCACTTTCTCTCCTCTTTCTCTCCAAATCCAAGCTGTCCAAAAATGAAATGGATGACCCGGATGTGCCGAGCGGGCACCATGTGGTACCCACCCGGCACTGAAAAATTTCTCGCTTTTTATGTTTGTGTTTTTAATATCTTGCTCAGTTTGGAGATGGGACTTTTCTGAGATTTGTACTCTTGGGATGCTTCTGCCACTTTAGGCCTCTTGTACCAAAATACGCATGTATCTCTGTTTCCATGCAATATCAGCCACATGATTGCACAAAAAACTCTTTGCACGAAGAGATTTTTGTACAATCCTTGGGTAAAAATTGCATGGGAATAGAGGTACGGGGACATTTTCGGTACAGAAGAATCAGGACTTCGGATTGGTGCTGTGCAGTGAGGTGCACAGCACTGTGTTGCGCGCCTTCAAGCCGTCAGATACCGTTAGATCATGCATCTGACGGCTCGGATCTCATCTCAACAACCAACGATTGAGAGCCGTTCATTGCCAAGATGAGATCCGAGCTGTCGGATGCACGATCCGACGGCTCACAGGTGCATAGCACGGTGCTGCACACACCACTGCACAGCACCATCTCCCAATTCAAAGAATTGACCTCTGCTTTGATTTAGTTAGATTTTAGGGGATCTGGATCCTCCGTGAGGATCTTCCCAGTACTGATGATGCCTTCAAAATTTGCTTCTGGAGAAGAACCATTCATGTGCAGTCACAAAATGGATGCGATAAGAGGCTTGATATGGTACATGAAGACAAAACATGAAAGATAAATGAAGGGCTCAGATTCACAGCACTGTAAACCTGAGCCATTCATTTTTCTTTGATGTACACTTTCTTGTTTTGTTTTTATGTATTTTAACAAATTTGTTATTGATTTTAGTTTACCCTGGGTGTTACAACTAGGAATTAGCCTTCGATCAAAAAAAGAGAGAGAACATCCAGATTCGAGTTTAGCTTCTACAGTATAATAAGATTACAGTTGCTTCGTACGGAGTAATTATTAATGACTCATATTTCGCCAAAATCCTTCCCGATGATTTCATTCTTTTTCGTGTGATAATTACATTTTGTGAATCATTCCTACACTATAGTCATTTAAGTAGATAACAAGAAAGAAAAAGATTTATTAGCAAAAAAAAAAATGAAAGAAAGAAAAAGATTACAAGTTTCAGGCAAATAATCGAAACAGCTGCAACTGTTAGTATCTTGCAGGAGTAAATGGAGTTCTGTACAACTCTGGCCGAACAGCTCAATCCAATCACAATCATGCAGATCCCCATGTAATTGCGAGCATATTGTTCGACAGGTGCCAGCGCCAGTGATGAGATTACTATAAGGATTTGAGGTCTCAAAAGAAATGCTCCATTGAAGTCATCTAATTACATGAAATAAGAAGTCATAATTACCACAAAAAAGAGAGAAAATAATTAAGTCAGAGACCCTGAAACATCAAGGCTCCGTACGAATCATAGATTTATAAAGGCAAATGTAGGGTGGAAAAGGTCAAGTAAAAGGAAACAAAGTTATTGGTAGTGAAGAAACTAAGTTTGGTAATTTGTTTCCTAATATTTTCTTTTCACTTGCTAAATCTCTCTACATAACTATGGTCCCTACACTTGATTCTTCCCAAGCTTTGATATTAAGCTGAAAATGTTAGTGGGAGGAAATAGCTAGTGACTTACACTTGATTCTTCCCAAGCTTACAGTACTTTCCTCACCCTGAGATACGTATACATCAGGAAAAATGCGATAACAGCACCGAATATTATCCCTGCCGTCGTCAGCCAAAATGCAAACTACAGGAAAGGCAACGTTAACGTAAAGATTTGATCATTGGCAACATAAATAGCAAGTGAGGGAGAGATCCAAGAAGTACCACATGTTCTTCTAGATAGGACTTCAAGTTCATGCCAAATATACCTGCAATCAGCCAAACAAGAAGATCTTGATATAGGCCCAGCCGCCCAAGTACAATGATAACAAAATCTCATACACGCTTCTGTGCATGAGCTTGAATGGCAGAGGCCAAACAATCATCTAAGCACTAGAATCGAGCTACTTCTTTTTATTATGCCAAGTGACTTTTCACATTGTTAATAACCACATTCGGTAGGCAGACTAGAGAAAGATTCTGTGCCCAAAATGATACCAGTTAATGCCTCAAACGTTGTATCATCCATGGAATGAAGTAGCAGAGGGGAATTCTGCAATTTTAAAATCTAGACAGCCCTTGAGAATCTACGCGGAACTGAAATGTTCAGACCAATGCTTAGACACTAGTCTGAGTAGTCTCTCATCTAGACAATGTTTAGACCAATTTTCACATGTTATTTTTCATTAATGCAGTGAACATCCAGTATATTCCTTGTGTATGTTCTATTTACCTTAGAATTCAGTAACTTTAGGTTATGTAGGATTGTGACAGAAATATTGCGGAGGGCAGTTTTGCAAAACTAGAAGTGAGAACAAAGATAGAGGGAAACTTGATAACCAGAGACGCCTAAGAATGACTGTTTTCCATTGGAATAGTTATTCACGGTACTACACGACTCCATTAACAATGCCTCAACCTCATGTGGCGGGTTTAAAGCTTCAAGGGTTCACGAACAATCTCCTACAGGTTCTTTGATACACTTACCTAGATGCACACTGTTTTTCTTGAGTCTACTGAACTAAGCAAGGTCGTCATCTAACTGTGTCTTCCCTCTACTCAAGGCAGCACACTAGTTCACTTCTTACACTCAGCAGAATGGATCTCCAATCACTTCTTGCCGAATTAAACCAATTTGACTCGAGTTTATTGTCATTCAAAGCAAAGGGTACTTTATTCAGACCTCTTTAACATCTAAGCAAGTACTTTACATTAGCATACAACTTTGATGTACGCTATACATATTAGCATCTGATACATGCTATATTAAGCAAAACTTAATGTGCGGCCTACTCTTAAACAGTGGAGCCCAAATTCTTTGGCTCCTCGAGTCTAGACCTTCTTAAATGGTTTATAGAATTGGTTTAACAAACCACCAACATGATAAGATAAATTGTGAAATCATTGTCCAGAAAAACTTCATTAACAAGGAATTACCTGCAACCAAAGCACCTACTGCAACACAGAATGTCCCAACTTGAAGAAGCAATTCCACTCTACTCACCTCAAGCCTTCGAGAGCTGATAGGAAAATCTTGCTTAGATTAAGTGAATATCGACTATGGTTGTTGAACATCCAAGTTGCAAGCTTACATAAGGTATAAAGAATTAGCCTTGAGACTTCCAAGTAAAACAGAACGGATTAACATATAGTAATACTCGCACAAAGATTCATCAACAAACGAACCATCGAATACAATAGATTCCTGGCATTACCACAATTGTGGTGTCAATGAGCCCAGTGGCAGACGCAAAATTTTTGTCTAGCAGGGCCCCAAATCACATGTATTTTCATATTGATAATAAAATATATATTTCATAAGTATATATTGCTACTTGCGAGGTCCGAAGAAGACACGATATTGAGTAGATGTTCGTAACAACCATTTAATTTTATAAACGCAATCAAAATAATTATTGGTAACTTGAAATTTTAGGGATTTTTACTCCACACATACAGTTATTTTAAGAAAGTTTTTTCACTTAAGGGACTAGCAGGGGCCAATCCCATAGAATTTTTCCTAATTAACCTAAAAATTAGTATAATACGTGAGAATATTTGGAGTTGTGTAGGGCCCTGTCCCCCTGCACCCGCCTAGGACCGCCCCTGAATGAGCCAGCCTTTGGCTAGGCCCTCCTCCTTATTTTCTCCAAACCTATTGGCTATAGCTTACTAACCCTCAATTTTCACAAATAACGAAACAAATATCCAAAATCTTAATGGAGCCAAAATTCTCCTTAAGTTTTATCTACCACACCCATGCCCATGGCCACATTTAGTTCATGGCACAATGACAAATTCACAAGCGGTAATTTCAAATAATTCTGTGATGTGTGAAATAAAGGAACTTGTTGGAGTGCGGGGGAGTGTTGGAGTGTAGGCTTTTCCCCTTTGTTTGTGCCATAATTGCACTTTGTTTCATTGTGATCCGTATGTTCCAGATCATTTGTTGACCTCTCCACGTGCGAGTCAGGGGTCACACGTGCGGGGGAGTGTTGGAATTTGTCCCACATCGGTTGTTATAACCGAAGAAACTAGTATATGAGCCTGGGCGGCCTCTCCCCTCATTGCCAAATTAGTTTTTAGTTGGAAATGCCTTGTTTGGATCAAGATTTGGCAATTTTTTCTCAACTCAAAAAACACTCATTACCCCTACTTTCAATCATTACTCTTCACTCATTACCCCTATTTCCAATCATTATTCTCATTTCTCTCTCTATCTCCCTCCACTCATTACCCCTACTTCCAATCATTACTTTCATAAAAAATTTCTCAAAAACTCATCCAAACACAGCATTAACAAAACTCATTTGTATTTTCTCTTTTTTAATGTTTTTTTTCTTTTCTACAGTTACATTTACGAAAGCTACAGGTCACACAGCAAATTGGTTTCTGATATTATTGTCAAATGACAGATATCGACACATATACAGACCTCAAGTTGACAGCAATCGAGTCTTCCATTTCTTTTGCAGAATCGAGAAGCCTTTCTGCTTGACCATGACAAGATTCGCATCTGCAGTCAAAACACGGGATGAGAGTCACCTCGGGGCAACATAAAGCCCATAAGAAAGAGTGCTGAATTGAAATTTCTCCAGGAAGATAGCAGGCGATAAATGCCTATACAGAAGCTTTGTTTTTCTACTTATTTTTGAAGTTCCCTCAAACTGAACCTAGGAAAAACTTCCAGTTCTACTGATCATCACTCCCTTAAGTTAAAGTACTTGATTTCATAGATACCCTTTCACTGCATGTTTTTTTATCAGCACCTTTTCAGACTTTCAGTACATGTTGAGGCCTATATCAAGTACAAAAATTTGGAAGCCAATGGCTACTCCAGAGTCCAGATAGCGTAGTGTGATTAAGGTTTTCATGTTTGACAGTCTTGGACTTTTGGGTTTATAGTGTTCTACCCAAAACCAAATATTACCGTTTATGCTAACATCTGGAAGCAACTTGTGAAAAAAATTGTCGGAAAAAAGTGCAACTTCATGTACTGCATTTTCTATTTCACTCCCCAACAGGGGCTCGTTTCACCAGAATCTATCAAAGTCTTTCCTTGTCCATATAGCTCAGGTCAGACCCCCGCTACTTCAGCTAGCATAGTGCGACTAAGGTTGTTTCAATGTTTGACAGTCCTGGGTTTAAATCTTCTACCCAATAAAAAATTACGCTCTTGCTAACGTTTACAAGAAACTTGTGAAAAAAGATCGGAGGGAAAGAATGCAACTTCTTCACGTAAAGTGAATTGTCTATCGAAGCCCTTCCTTGTCCTTAGCTCAGGTCAGTCCCCAATGGTCTGCTCTGATTTTCATGATTCATGAACATTGATTGGTCGCAACAGGGGATCTCATGTGGGGTGTTGTTACACGTTTGGGTTGACAAAATATCTACCCCATTCAACGGATACAAGACTTTGTAGATGACAGCACTACCTTGAAGTGGAAGTTTAATAACTTGATTGCAAAATCGAATCATTAGAGGCTGACGCGTAGAGCTCCGGCAAGTGGGACCCAACCTTTAGGTCCACTTGCAGTTATTTTGAAGTTCAAAGTTAAATAATGATGGTGTAACTACTATGGAGATGCATAGAGGATATTCTGAATGTGCGAAGGAGCTGTAGGCTTCTTGTTCCGCTGACCTTGATTTCTTTAGTCTACGATAATGAATTCACAGGTAAAATCACTTACAAATAAGTTGTCGCATTAGATATGTGCTGTAGGGAAATGATGATGCAAAAGCAAAACAAGCTACTGCATGAACAACGCAACCAACATAAAATATGTGTTGTTTGCAGTAGAAATGAAACTAAGAAATAACCTTTGAAGATAATTCTCCAGAAGCATTTCAATTTCCTCCTCCTCTTCTGCAAATAACAAATCAAGCTCCAACGGTAATCTATATAACATCATTATTGTTCTCAAATGTGAACGAGCATGTGTGAAAATGAAGTAACATATAAATCCGCACCCTCAGCAATCTGCTTTTCTAGGGGAACAGAGCATTCCATGTCATCATTTCCTTTCCCAAGAGTGCAATTTCTTCCCATGATACAAATACGACGAATTTCATGAGAATCCTCAAGAATATCAAGCAGCATTTGCTTGAGAGCCCCAGCCTTTGAACCCAATTCAACCTTCATACACACAATTAATGGTCAGCAAGTTATAAGAATAGTTAGTTAGGTTATGTTAAGACCATAACTGAAGAGTACCAAGGTCTGCTTGCTTATACGAAGTTGCTCCAATATGTCAGCTGTAAGTCGGTTAGGCAAAACCTCTAGTAGCGCTTGCACCTGAAGCACACAGCAGAACAATTATTGTTACAACATGAAGATGAGACACTAGCAGCAGAATTTTACAGGTCTGCGGTATATTTTATTTGTGAGGCATACATGGTTTCAGTACAAAATCTGTATGTGTTTGTACCTAGGGCAAGTTTTCGTGATGCTTTTCCCAGCACCATTATGATAAATAGACATAGAAGTATAGTCTTTTCACGGAAGACCAGCAAATTTTGGGGGATAAATTAATGTCATCTCCTTAAATCCTACAGTACACTTCAGGCACTTCAAGAAGAAAAAGACAAGTATCACAAGTGCACATGCCATAAGAAGGCTCCACTTTCCTCCAGACATTCAGCGAGCTTGGTAGCAAAGCAACTAGTAGATATACTCCTGACATAAGATCCTTGAAGATAAAGGAAAAGGAAAAAAGACATTATATATACTCACTATGTTCCCATACTCACACGTGGTTCGAGATCCATTAAACAGTGCTCCAGCCGCTGGATTCGTGAATGCAAGGCTGCTTCAACAACCTGAATGTAAACATTGAAAGCTCTTCAAAAGTCCAGATATTCATCTCAACAATGCAATGTACCCATTGTTGACAAATTAATGTTGTTAACTTCCTTAGAGGGAAACTAATACCCATACGCGGGCACACGGAGGGACATGGTAAATGCCAAAGCTTGATCTCAAAGTCAAGGAATACATCAATCATTAGTATATGGATAGAGCGCACCTTCATCTACTTTGGAAATTGATTCAAAACAATTTTGGTGTCTGTTTGACTATTTGTGACAATGAAGCAGAACCATGACATTTCTGTAAAATTTATACAAAAAGAAAAAACTTCCCAAGGAATTGATTGGCAACATGCCCAACCACCCCGGCATCCTTGTAGATGGCTCCATGTGAAGAAGGAAAGCAAGTAAAGAGGAGACCAAAATGGCATATAAATTTAGAGCTTTAGACAGTGGGGATCTCAAGATGTTACTTTATTTACCAAAAATATTGGTTGGACAAAAAGAAAGAGCGAGACAGAAAAAGGAGAGCACATGCTATGGCGTAGAGAATCATTTACTACCCAACATTCAAAAGAGTCACCAGCATACAAAGAGGGACAAATAACTCCTGTCAAGAGACCATTGATGATACTAATTCTCAAACTGTGCTTCACAGGAGAAGATTTATGGAACCATGCAAGTTAAACTTCCATAATAGGATTGTTTGAGCAGGGGCGGACACAAGTATTGCGGGTAGTAGCATATAGTAACTTAATAGCAAACTTGTTTATACGGGAAGCCCCTCTTGTAAGGCACAAACCTAGTTTAATGTAGGAAAACAAATTATAGGCAGTTGTGGCACCTAATCAATCTCTTTAGGCTTAACCTAATGGATTCATTAATTTTTACCTTTTAAAAGGAAATTAGTTTGAAAGAATATAGAAATCTAGCCGATCAAAAAAAATATAGAAATCTACTTTAATAGATGCTTGAACTATATAGATTAAACACAATTACTATGTCATTCATATTTGTATAATTGCAATGCAAACCTTGAATAGTATTACTGTTCTATTATTTTCCTGTGAAAAGTCTTTTAGTATTTCTCACAATGTTTAACTTTAAACATTCGGCACCCCCTTCAACAAAATCCTGGTTCCGCCCGTGTTTGCGTAAGAGATATTAATGCTCACATAGATATATTGCTTTAGAGAATAATTTACTGCCTGCGATTTCATCAACTAGATACCTCACTGTCAATAATTTTTGTATAGATAGATAGAAAGAGACTGAGTAGGTGATAAGCCCTCAATAGTGTAAATAAAGGGGCTTATCTCTCTCATTTTTGTCACACACGCGCGCACAAATTGCTTGATTTGAACGATATTGCATGAAAGGTGTGTTTTTAGCGTTTTCAGGTAAATCGTGTGAATAAGGGCATTTGAAGGCCATGAATACTGAATAGCCCCGAGTGTGTCCAAGTACCCAAGACCACGTGGCACTCCGCGATCGAGTCCCAAAAGTCATGAAAAGAAGCTTTAAAGCATACTCGGGATGCCCAAGGGTCAAGGGAAGCGAGGGAGATGCATGATTTTACCCAAAACCATTCATTTTCTGACCAATTGAGGGTAAAATCGTCATATCTTTTGATGTACAAAATATTTTTGATCCAAACCACTTGGGTTAGAAAGTAGACTCAACAAGCTTTCCAACGGTTCGAAGAGCATCCAAATCCGAGTTCGGGAGTGTCCGAAGCGACCCCGTTAAGTTGTGCAGAATCCAGTAGGCAGTCGACCCCCCTGTGTATGGGGATTGATCCCCAAGGCCCTTCGCGAATATTTCAGTGGCAATTTTGTAATTAACTTAGTAAGGGGTATATATACCATCCTTAGTCTGATTTTAGGTCATCTTCCTTTTTGCTTTCTCTCTCTACCTCCCTCTCTTAGGGTTAGCTCTCAATCTTCCATGGATTGAGCCCTAGATTTCCATTTCTCTTGCAATTTCCTTTCAATAATGTAAGTACTCTTAATTTCAATACATGTTTTAGTTGTTAATCTCGTTTTTCACCATGTTTCTTGCATTTCCTTCATCTTTCTTGCTTAGTTCATCTCTAATGGAGGGGTAGCCTCCTTGGCTTGGTCATGGGGTGATTTCTACCCCATGACTTGGGTAGTTTAATGGCTTCTCTCATTTCTTGTTCTTAATGTGGTTTGTGAATGGATTAAGTTCATTTTTATGTAACAAAACCTAGGGTTGTTAACCTCTTTGATTATGTGTAGGCAAGGATTCGATCTCTTGCCACATATAATGCTTGGAGCTATGTCACTCTAAGTGTTTGCCAAAATGCCTCAAAGAACTTGTTAAGCTCTAATCTTTGGTCTAAACCTAGAGATGTTAACTTCTTTGATTGGGTGTAGACAAGTCTCTTGGCACACCCAATGCTTGGAACCATGGCTCTCTTTGTGTTCGATAAAATGCCTAAACGAGTTTTCACCCATTTACAAACCCCGTTGTATGAGTTAAACTTGATTTTCATGGTTAAATCTTCCGAGTGAGATCAAATGACTTTGAATCTCACTTGTGTAATTAAAGAGAAGTATTGAACGGCCTAAGTTATGGGCGGACTGATCCCCTAGACCTTGCCACCTTTAATTTCTAGTCAATTTTCATTTTCAATCAAAATTAAGAGGTAGAAAGAAATTCCACCACTCAAAAGTTGGCCGTCTCAAAGCCGAACTAAAGGTTGGAGGTCCTAACGCTAAAAACCTTTCGTAAATCAAACCTCCGGCCTAGTTCCATTGGCTCCCTGTGGATTCGACCTCGGACTTCCGAGTTTATTATGCTACAACCGACCTAGCCCTACGCTTGGGGCGCTTCTTATTTCGGCACACATTAAGGTCGCAAGCAATAGGCATCAGGATTTAGCTACTCACGTATTAGAAGATATGTGCTCAATCAATGGTTAAGACACTTTCGAAGGAAATACTATGTCATCGTGCCGGAATTACTGATGTCAAGCCATAGCACAAGATGGATACCTGAGTGCCAAAACCCATAATTTTCTTGTATGTTAAACAGAAATTCATAGTATTGAACTAACCTCGAGCTCAAATGCCATGGATGGTCCTCCACTCATGTTTTTTGGATTCAACCGTGGCAATAATGTATCTATAAAAGCTTTCCCTCCTTTACTACAGGTAATAAGGAAATCAAACAATACATCAGTATAGTTCAGCTGAGAACTATCTAGTTGTTGGTACATAATCTAAAGCAAAACATTGGACGTTAGTAGTAATATCCTGAATTGATTAGTATATATTGCCAATTAATTGAATGATTAGTATCTGCTGGTCTGAGAAAAAAGAAAAAAAAACACAGAAATGGTTGAATGAGAAAGTGGAAGAACACAATGTGGAAATCAGTTGCCATATTTCCAGGAGTAGTTCAGCCAGCTATGAGGAGCTAACTTGGTACGTGTTCAAGAATGGTAAAAATAAAGGATAATTGGGTCGGGAGTGTACTGCTTGGGCTATAGTGGGAGAATAAAGATGAAAAGTTCAACAGATGACATAAGGAATGGCTGAGAGGACATAGGAGATGGAGTTATCGGCATGAGCAAGAGTTTTAGTAAAAGGAGTGTTGGACTTTTAGGTTCCTTTTGTACCTATAGTCAGTGGAGATGTCCGAGAGAAGCAGACTTAACGGAGACGTAGTTTGAGAGGGAACTGGTTCGTGTGTGTGTGTGTGTGTGAGAGAGAGAGATTGATGATCAAATTCATACACATATGAGAGGAACAGGATACAAGGACCTTATTGGGAGGGTTTGGCCAGGTGATATCTGATCAAGATGGAATTGAAGTTAGCGGATTCTTGCATGTTTTGTATTTGAAAGACACTGGAAAAACAATATTTTGCTATCAAGTGGAAATAATATATGAACACTACAAAAAAGAAAAACGTTCTGCGAAATCAACTATTCAGGTTAGGGTATTGAGTAAATGAACATTACCGGTTGTAGTTGAATATGAAGACACTTTCTTGCATAGCTATTGCTCGTAATGAACCCAAATTCAGAAGTATTGCATTCTCACGGACCTAGAGGCATCAGAAAACCATGAGTTTTGGCCACAAAACAAGGATGAAGTGCTTCTGATGTTGACTGAAGTTATAAATTTCAGTAATAATAAATAACTAGGACCGCATGAATTATGTTTGCGATAAACTAATAACCAGGTTTCCGTTATGTGTTTTAATTGGTTGTAAATCTAATAATGTTACCAGGAATCCAAAAGTTATGAAGTATCCTGAGGGCACTGTTGTAGATAACATCCCAGTTTGACGGAATTAACTCAAGTAATCAAGAGACAAGCATGCAACGTGTACCAGCAAAGACGGCATTGTATTTGTCAACCACAATGATGGATCAACACTTCGGATATCTCGAGGACGAAGACCTGATATTGAGGCATATCAGCATATGTGAGGAACAAATGATAGATAAATGGATAGATAGAAAGATAGATATAGAGAGAGAGAGATCTCATAAGTTTATGCCAGTTCATAATATTCCACGCAACAACTCCATCTTGGTACTAGTTAGTACTTAATTATAGAAAAGCAAACAAGAAAGGGAAGTATGGAAATTTTGCCCAGATAAAAAACAAAAAATACTCACTGCTTGACTTCAACAAGTGCCGCCTATTTATTTTCCTAGTAGAGACCACGCCATTGGACTTCACTTCTACTACCTTCGTAGACAACAAAAAATCATGTAAGAAAAAGACCTAAAGAAAGCAAATATGTCAAGGGAAAAAGGAACAAAATTCCACAGCATACTGAAAATTTAAATGTCATTACAATCACTGGAACCCACAAGAGAATTCTTTCATAATCATCTAGAAAAACAAGTGACATCACATAGCAAAGCACGCAGCAAAACCAAATCAATTAGCTCCATAACATCTTACTTTTTCTAGGAATAGTCTCCTCTCCCTACTAGTCACTTTGGTTTCTGATTAAACACCCCAACAATTTCTTCAAGGAAACTCCCACGGTGGTAAAAATCAACAGAAAAGTACAAAAGAGACGGGGACATAATGTACGATTGTAGAAGTGAAAGGGCCCTTGCTAATTGCCCTTGCACTCCCTCATATTTTTCTTTTCCTCACAGTTTCCCAAACAACCGAGCAAGGAAAAATGAAAAGCAAATCTTTTCCTTTCCTTCCCATTTCCAAGTTCCAAACAAAACATCGTTGAATTCATCCATATATCTCAAAACTTCCTAAGCCATTCCAATCATCAAAATCATAATGTACAATTTTCTACATTGATTGGGGTTGTCGTAAAGCCCCAACTATATCACGGCAGGCCAGCGTGGTTTAAAACTTTAAAGAGAGTGTTAAAGCATCCAATTCAAAATCAATTGGCAAAGAGGGGAGATGCTAACCACAGCCAAGTGGGTGGGGTTAATGTGCAAAAAGTATTTATAAAATGTGCATAGATATATGAAAGACCATTGATAGTTGTGAAAAAATCATTGAAATCTAACTTTTTTTATATTATGTGTGCACTATCCACTTACTAGTGGGTTGTGGTTAGCATAACCGAATCAAAATACGTGATCATTGAAACTCTAACTTTTTTGATATTATGTGTGCACGATAACTGGCTAGTGGGCTGTGGTCAGCAGAACCGAATCGAAATACCCAAAATAACAGTGCATGGGAATTGAACTCCGAAAACCAGACCAAAATGGATTACAAATCAGACCTCATAAACTGGCTCGCGAAGGCCAAGGGACAGATTATCACTCGAATAGCCCGTTCCGATCCTCAGCGAACTATTCGCACCAGAATGCTGGGGAACTGTCTCGTCTTCTACCTTGATTTCACCGTCTCCGGCATCATCATCGCCGTCGCTTGTCAGGGCTTCTGAGTCGGTCCACTGGCTCTCCTCCGTCGATTGCGCGAGGCACCTCGCTCTCGACGAGTCTTTCACCGAGATCGGAGACGTAGAACCTTTTCTCTTACTCCACGGGATCGGAAGCACGGAGGCGGCGAAGATGAGGCCGCGAAACGACAGAGACGGCGAGTGGAGCGGTAACTGGAGGAGGCTTGGAGTAGAGGGAGGGAGTGGTGTTGCGATCGCCATTTTCGAATCTGCCGAGCTCCAGTCCAGTGGAGCGAGCTCATATGTGTCTTCTCTCTCTCTCTCTCTCTAAACCCCAGATTTTAGGCAGCGTATATATAACATGTGTATGGATGCATAGAGGGTGAGAATCATATTTGTGGCTGTTATCGTTTTTGGGGTATTGATTGTAAATTTTGGTGTATTTTGCTTCCACCTCGACATGGAGAAGCTCTTAGTTAGCACACCGTTACTGACGGTTATTCTTCTGGTATATATGTTCTATTCAAGGGGATAAAAAATCACTTTCCTTCAAAATCACATTTTTTTAATAATAATAATAAATAAAAAAAAACGTTATCTTGATGCTCTCAAATGAAGGAGAAGAGGTAAAAATGGAGTATTGAAAGGATACCGACCTAATTCACAACGTATGCGTGAGCGGGAGTGGTATGTGTGAGTGGGAACGAGTCGAATCGAGTCGAATGTTTAAATTCGTTCATTAAATTTTTAACTGAACTCAAACTCGAGTCAAACTCAATAAAAATTTAACGAGCCGAGCTTATTTAAATTTGAGTCAAACTCAAGTTTGTTCATGAATCTTAACAAGTCAATAATATTATATATTTATGCTCTCATATAGATTACTATAAAGATAAATACATTCATTCATGCATATATGAAACGATAAAAACATATATATAAATAAGTTTTGGTAATTGAAAATATTTATACTTGTACAGATTTTAAATTTTTTATTAAGTACATATACTATATAAAAATCTCATAAAAAATTACATGATATACATATATTTCAGGTTTATAAGCCTAATCGAGCTGAATATTGTAAAATTTAATTCAGCTTATTTATAAAACGACCCTAAAATTGAGCATCGAGTTTCGTTCATTTAGTAAACGAATCCAATTCGAACAGTCTTGCTGAGTCGAGCATCCGACAGTTCCTCCGTTCATTTACGGCCCTAGGGGATACTAAAACGACCGGGCTTCCTCACCAAGAACGCGGCCACGGCTGGTTTCCTCTTCACCCAATCAGACTGTAAACCTACTGGGAAAAATTCTCACAGAAATTGGTTAAACCTACAAACCCATCTCAGCCAAACCATTTCGACTCCAATATCGTCTCATATAAACACATCGCATGTCGATACCATCAGAGGCAACCCTTGAAGAAGATGAAGAAGAGCCACAACAAGAAAGAAACCCGGAACCATCTCATCACCCCACCGCCCCTTCTGATGAGGTAACATTGAATCTGTATGTATATGCGTACACATGTTCCTGTATTATACGTGTATCTGATTTTCCTTGAAACTGTAGGGCATCCAGAGTATATGGTTAGGAAATCATGGACTAGGGCTCTTGTTTTCTTGAAGATTAGAGTCCACGTGCTTTGTATTTGGTTTCAGGGTCATGTCTTATAGACAACTTTTATGTACTTAGACTAATGGGTTTGGCCTGCAGGGGCGGCTCCAGGAACTTAGTTCAGCGGTGACAAAAACATATTTAGAAATTTTGGATACAAAGCTCTGTATGAAACTAACATATTTAATTTGGTTGAAAATACATTGGGCCTAGTTTATTTGTTTGTTGAGCTATATTATTATTATCTACTTATTCACAAGTTTATGTGATTTTCTTGTTTACTTTGGCTACATAAGAATAATTTGGTGCCGACAATATTGAAGAAAAATCAAATTATATGTAAAAATTTATAAATTTTTAGTGCATTTTTTGAACTCAGGGGTCTTGAACGCTCTCGGTATAAGGTGGAACCGCCCCTGGGTTTGGGTAGGGTTTGTCTGGTAGTGCAAAATGGGGACCAGTTTGGTTCTAGCATGTCCATTCCGAAATAACTTGAACTAGTTTGGTTCTGTAAGCCAGATCAAAAAAAGAAAACGTTTTGCTCTTTAAGTAGTTTCAAGCTGAGATACAGAGATCAGTTGTATATGGGTTTCTTTAAGAAAGAATAAACAGAACAAAGAGGAGGAGGGTTTTGGGAATCTGTGAACAAAATTTGGCAATTAACATCGACCAACTGATTTTTAGCAGATAAGATCAGGAAATGGAAGGTCATTGGACGTCTAATTTCAACATTATTTTGCTTGTTTGTTGTTTTAATATTTGATGAAAAACTAGGCATCAATGAAGATTTCTGCTTTTACAAACAACTACTCAAGGCCTGGTTTTAGCCATAAAGTTGGACAAACTAGAACTGCTTTTTAGGTATGGTAGGACCTTTCTGGGACCATGTTTATGACCAAGAAAAGTAATACTGGGACTTCCCAAACACCCCCCTTAGAGTCTTAGACTATGAAACTAATTCTGGACCTTACCACATATGTGCTTGTTGTAGCTGATGTAAAAAACCTGGGATGGTCAGAGTCTGCACTGTGAAGTACAGACTAAAAGCATGTTTATAAAGTTTGTTCCTTTTCCTTGTTACAGTGGGATTATTGAAGTCATAATGTGACGATGATAATCACATAGTTATTTGAACATATAACCGAAACATTACCTTTGGTTTTGTGCATAACATTTCTTGCCCAATACTTTAGTTGTTCTGCTGTACAGACATTTATTTCGGAAGGCATAGTGAGAGTTACATTTTGTCTTGCAGTTATTTGACATCTCAACGACAGTTGATCCTGGTTATATCATATCGTTAATACGGCAACTTCTTCCCCCAGACGTCAGGAATTGTAATAAATCTCGTGGAGTCAATGCTTGTGATCCCTCGACTCAAGGATCAGAAGCTGAGGGAAGGGAAGAAAGTGCAGTCTTGGTATCCCAGAATGGACTTCTGAATTACCATAACAGTGAAATTGAGGCGATGGATACCGTTGAATTTACTGGTCAGGATGAGGGAGATGATGGATCCCTTGAAAAACAAGGTGAGACGGCGGGGAAAGATACTAGGGAAGACTGTGGATGCATTTTGTGGGATCTTGCAGCTAGTAAAACACATGCTGAATTCATGGTATGTCTTTTTTTGCTGCATTTGGTTCATGTTGCTCATTTTCACTTTGATCCTATTGCTGCATCGTTACGCACACTTACAGGAAAAGTTTCTGGTATCAGTTTGTTGAGTTGAATGTTCATATAAGCAGACTTCCATTTCATTTGTCTATGGAAGTAGTTCCTATAAGATATCAAAATCAAAGGCTCATTAGAATCATGCAATTTAATTGGTAGAATAATTTGTCAGCTTTATCCTCGTTCTTGCCCACTTACCAACTAGAAAATTGCAAAAAGATCACATGAGCCTGTTTTGTAACAATATAGATGATTATGGTTGTATACATCAGCACACCCTCCATAACAATTCCATATCTTGTTTTTTCTTGTTGACTATGTTCTTTTAATATCTGCTATTGCGCCCGCAGTTGGAACTTTAAACTCTAGTTTGGTGTGTTAATTGAGCCTGAGGTTTCAATTCCTGCACAGGTGGAAAACCTTGCTCTTGATGTGCTTTTGGCAAATCTAATGGTTCCTCAATCTGTTCGTGTTACAGTAAGCCACCTTTTACTACTACTGTTATGGTCTTACTTGTGAAGCTGCTTAAGATTGTCTACGAAGAACTAATGTGCTGAACTAGCTGTTATAGGATTTATCTTTATTGTCTTTCAGGAAATTACGCTAGGAATAATAGGAAATCTTGCTTGCCATGAAGTGTCTCGCAAGCACATAGCATCTACCAATGGACTGATTGAAGTAATTGTTGATCAGCTGTTTTTAGATGACGCCCCTTGCCTGTGTGAAGCTTACCGGTAATATTCAGCAATGAACTACTTGCTCCTTCATTTTCTGATATTGAAAGGTCCATGAGCAATTACTACTCACTCATTGTGTTTACTCATGCATATTTTGCTAACATATTGTGCCCTCATCTATTGTAGTGCTAGAAAAGTTCCCTAGTTTGAAGTTCTACCTGTCTTCTTTTCATCATCATACGTCTCCACAGTTACAGTCACCATTCAACCTTTTTTTTTTTAGTGTTGGTGGTGCTATTATTTCTTAAGGTGCTTTGGGGGATTTGTTCTTTGAGGGAGTTTCCCTGCTTGGCCTTATCATTATTATTTGTTACTATAATGCTCATTTTCCATTAGCCTTGACATTATTTTTTAATGGCCACAATATCGGAATGCGGAGAGAACATCACTGCAATCATCCAGTGATAGTGACCGTGGAGTAGGAACTTGTACTTGTTTACTGCAGACACGCTTATCTGTCCATTCCGATATTTTCTTTTCTGATTGATTCTTGACTATTCAGTGGCATGATGTAGGGTCAACGGATAACATGATACACCTATGTGATCTCTTTTTCTGGGAAACAGGCTTTTCTTACTGTGTCTGTTGGCACAGGGTATTAACTTTGGGTCTTCAAGGTTGTGGATGCAATGCTTGGGCTGAGGCATTGGGACCTGAAAATATTCTATCCCGTGTTTTATGGGTTGCAGAAAACACCTTAAATCCACAGCTTATAGAAAAGGTAGCAAATACGGCTGAATCCATGTATTTCTTTGCATAAAGAATATTGTCTCTCTCCTTTTGTGAGGCTAACGGGTAACCGCATTGTCTTTTCATCATTCTGTGCAATGTCTTCAATTTAAAAAAAAAAATCAACTGGTTTGTAGATTGGAGTTTTGCTTTGTGGCCACCCATCTCTCCATTCGGATGTAACACAAAGAGCCTAAAAACCTCAAAGCATCCCTCTCTCTCTCTCTCTCTCTCTCCCCTGTTTGAAATCTGAGGTAGATAGCTGTGCTTTAGCCTGTTTGAAATCTGAGCTAGATAGTTGTTATCATGTCTTCAAATCCTTTGAGAACATTTCTCAAAATCAAGTGCCATTGTTCAGGATTACAATATGTTGTTCCAACCAAATTAACTTGTCAGGATTGTTTCAGTGACTTGTCCTTATTTTTTTATATTTCTTTCTTGGAGTAGTGTCTGGATTTAAATTTATTACCATCATTGTGTTCATTGCTCTAACATAAACTTGCTTTTCGGGCCAGAGTGTTCATAATTCTGTGTAATGTCTTCAATTTAAAAAAAAAATATCAGCTGGTTTGTAGATTGGAGTTTTGCTTTGTGGCCACCCATCTCTCCATTCGGTGTAACACAAAGAGCCTAAAAACCTCAAAGCATCCCTCTCTCTCTCTCTCTCTCTCTCTCTCTCTCTCTCTCTCCTGTGTAATGTCTTCAATTTAAAAAAATCAGCTGGTTTGTAGATTGGAGTTTTGCTTTGTGACCACCCATCTCTCCATTTGGACGTAACACAAAGAGCCTAAAAACCTCAAAGAATCCCTCTCTCTCTCTCTCTCTCTCTCTCTCTCTCTCTCTCTCTCCTGTTTGAAATCTGAGGTAGATAGCTGTGCTTTAGCCTGTTTGAAATCTGAGCTAGATAGTTGTTATCATGTCTTCAAATCCTTTGATAACATTTCTCAAAATCAAGTGCCATTGTTCAGGATTACAATATGTTGTTCCAACCAAATTAACTTGTCAGGATTGTTTCAGTGACGTGTCCTTATTTTTTTATATTTCTTTCTTGGAGTAGTGTCTGGATTTAAATTTATTACCATCATTGTGTTCAATGCTCTAACATAAACTTGCTTTTCGGGCCAGAGTGTGGGGCTACTGTTAGCCATCTTACAAAGTGAGCAGGAAGTAGTTGCTTCTCTTCTTCCAAGGTTGATGCAGTTGGGTCTTCCAGGTCTTCTAGTTAATCTCTTGACGAGTGAGATGAGCAAATTAGCAGGAGAAAGAGTGCCTGAAAGGTACGATGTCGTTTACCTGTAATGTGCCATATGCTGTAATATCACCACAAGTAAGCATTATGCACCTCGTACAATCACTTCCCTTATTTCCTGGTGGCATTTCCATGAAGCAGTGTTTTTGTTAAATTTTTCCCGGGGCAGGGGGGATTATATTTGTATGTCGATATTATTTTATTTTTATCTGATTAGAACACAAAGAGGGAAAGGTTTTTTTTTTTTTTTTTCTCAAACGTCATGTAGGCCAACATGTTTACATGCTTGTGCTCTATCTAATATGCATGATGCATTCTACCGGTCTACCATGTAAGTACCATGTAGTTATGAAATGCTAACAAATAAAAGTGTAGTTGCCTTTTGTTTAGGCTTAGTTTGGTGCTGCAAAGTTATAAGTAGGTTCTCCATCTAAGGTATCTTTCTTCATTAGGACTATTTTTTTTTTAAATTCTAATTAAAACTGATGATAACTAGGTTAGATGATGTATTATGTTATTGAATAGGTGTTATATGTCCCGGAAGGTTAGGTGGTGAAGTTAGTGCATCATCTCCTTTTGCGGAGTGATATGCGAGGAGCTGTAGAACTTGTTGCTCTCAATATTTGGTGGTTATTGGGGCATGTCGGCATCAGTCCGTTTGTTTTATGATTCATTTGCAAGTGGTTTTCAAATTCGAAAACTTAGGGGGGCTTGGAGGACAGATCGCCTTCTATGTCCTGCATTTTGAGTAACTCAGCAGATGCAGTTATATACATCCTGCATTTGGAGCAAAGGGCACATTCGTTTTTGAGGATACTAGTCTGCCAATACCTAAGTGGGAGCTCATTTTGTTGCGTAATTGTTTGGTACAATCTCTAGGTGGGACAACTCATATGAGTAGTTGTGGTTACTGTTAACTTTCGTAGTTTCTAAACATATTGGTTTCTCATCTTTATAATTTTAGGTACTCCATTCTTGATTTAATTCTTCAGACAATTGAAGCTCTTTCTGTCATTGATGATTATTCTCAAGAAGTCAGTTCTAACGCGGAACTTTTTCGACTACTCATTGATCTGGTTAAATTTCCCGACAAAATTGAGGTAAATTGCTGTTTTTGGAAAATGTACGTACCAAAATAGTAGTACAGGTTTATGTATTTGCATATGCTATGTAGAGGTGAGGTGAAACATGTTAATATGTACGTGCACGAATTGGTTACAAGTGAATCTATGTTGGTGCTGTTTTTAATCAGTGTTCCTGGTTCCTAATTTGCTAAAAGTTCAATGAATCATAAAGTCAGTATTGAATCACTTATTATTTGTTTGCAGCTAAAAATACTAAATGGCCAGGTTTTTTATGAGCAGTCACGGTGTGCTTGCTCTCCTCTGAGAAAACATCTATGAAAGCAAATAGTTTCTTGTAAAATTCTTTTCTAGCCATATTATTTATGTTTTCATTTGATTTTGAGTTCTGGTGTTGAAGCCAGCCTTCATTTTCTTTTCCCTCACTAGTTAGTATGGGATAGAGTACCATGTCTGGAAACTTTGAGACTTTTGTTCCTATCCTGGGATAGTGCTGGGTCTGAGTGGCACTTTATTTCCTTAGGAAGGGATTTGAAAGTTGGGGTCCCTTTTACGGTTGCTTTTCTTGGTTTGACTTGGCTCGTGGGTTGTGCTTGGTATGGATAAATAGGTTGGGGAAAAAAAGGAGGTTATTATGAAGCACTGTTGCACATGGAAGCAGTGGGAGAGTCATTGGCTCATATGCTCATTATCCTGCAGGTGTTTGTGGTATTTTCTTGTTCTATTGGTCACCTGCTTGTGTAGCTTGAGAGTGTACCATTCTAAAGAGGATGCAGCCCTGGCATATGGGTCCACTTTGCATGGGAGAGGAAGCGACCTTTTAAGAACTGTTACCGTAATTCATCAATTTGGTTATACATTAGGTAGATATATATATATATCGGGACGGTTCAAGGGACACCCAAATAAACACCTAAAAAAACACTCCAAATCTCAATCTGCCAGAAGGGTCAAACTTTGCAACAAATATATGTATAGATTCTCTACTCGAAGAACAAAGTTTATCAACGGAAGAACAAATTCTTAGGGTAATTACAGCCATAAGGATTGGGAGTGGAAATCCTTGTCCTGATATTCCCTTGCATATGATCTGGACGGATAATAATCCTATAGACTGTGTTTGCTTTGGGTCTCTAGACCCAACCCTTTCTCTCTGCGCACAGTCCCCAATAAGTTTTCTCCAAAATCATTACTCTCATTTATCCATCTATCTCTCTCCACTCATTACCCCAAAAACCTCCTTCAAAACGCAAACCAAACAAAGTCTGTAGGGATTTATTTTTTACTTTAAGCCTATGTAGAAGGGCTCACCACCTTACTTATTCCGTTAGGCGTTATTATCAAGAAAGAATAAAGTAGAAAAAAATAGTTTGAATATTCAAGTAATGCAGTCTGAAGCAGCACGAAAAGAGGAGAGTGTAATAGATGTTTTGGTCACAAACCAAAGCTACGAGGCTAGTTCAAGTTCATATTTATTGAGTTTGTTTGTGAAGTTTTTTTTCCCTTACTAGTTTTGCAGGTTATTCTCTTTCTCGTTATGTTTCTAAGAAAGAGTAGTGTGAACCTATGGAAGTTCTTGATGATGTGATCTTTCTCTCCAGGTTGCCAACTCTTGTGTGACTGCTGCTATTTTGATTGCAAATATACTGACTGATGTAGTTGATCCAGCGTTAGAGATATCCCAGGGTAAAGTAGTCTAATGTGATGAATTTCGGGATATCATCAAGTTGCATGAGAATAAGCAGTGACAGTCAGATCCTTCCAGACTTGTCTTTTTTACAGGGTCTATTTGATATCTTTCCTTTTGCTTCGGATGATATAGAAGCGAGAAGTGCAATTTGGAGCGTCATTGCAAGACTACTGGTTCAAGTTCAAGTAACTCTGATGAGTTCATCATCACTCCACCAATATGTTTCAGTTTTCTTATGCAAATCAGAGGTGATTGAAGACGAGCTCCTTGACCCGTTAGACAGCTGCAAGGATGCTGCAAAATTAAGTGCTAGAACTACAGCTGTATCCTTTTACACAAGCCTGTTGAACTATTCCAAGTAACAATAGTGTAGAATTTGCCGTAGGAATGCAATTTGGGGGTGGTTTTTTCTGGCATACCACTTTCATTTACTTGGTTTTCCTTTACCTCTGCCATAGCTGAGAACGATTATCAGTATTTTAGGTCAGTGGACTAGCTCAAAGGAATCTATTGAGAGCAATTCGATGGGGGATAATCGTGTTATTGATGAGACCATTGCAAGATTGTTGGAACACTGTCACAAAAATACTAAGTAAGCTGCTTTCTCTGTTCATACTATTACTGTCACTCGCTCACAACTATGCCACCTGTGTTTGTCCTCGCATCGATGACTTGTTCTATAGTTTCGCTATACTGTCAATCGCTCACTATGCCACCTGTGTTGGTCCTCGCACCGATGACTTGTTCTATAGTTTTGCTACTCCACAACATGTCTTATCATATGCTAGAATGGGCCTTTCCAAAGCCAAGAATCCAGCCAAGTCGTCTTGCCCTGCACAATTATCAAGCACCACTTGCTTGCTCACAGTGCTACCATGGTCAAGCACCCTAAGCAGTCGTGCGTTTACGATATCATACACCATCATGTTGTACGCGTGAGGCAACATCAGGATATATGGCCCTCACTGCACCTAATACCACGGAGCCACATACCAACCAATCATTAGGTTCTTGACACGTAGAATGGCTTTGTGCTATCACCAACAGCTCACTAGTGCTACATTACCTCCTTGCCACATGCTTTTGACTACTAGACTCGCATAAGCATAGTTGAACCCAATGCCACGCTTATAGGTTTGTGGACAAAGCTTAGTGGTTATAGGTGCATTCTGCGTAGACAAAGCCTAGTGGTGCCTTGGTAGCCCATTAAACATCCTGATTGATTGAGATCTGTGTAATGAAAGATGTGGGGAAAAAATATACTCCGTATTAAACATGATGGCAAACTCACAGCTTGTCAGAAAAGCTATGGAGGCCTTTCCTGTTCTAAAGCTTTGGATACCTCAAGCCTCCATTAAAAAATTGGAAGTGGTGCACTTTTTTTTCATTTTTGTTTGCTGGTTTGCTTTTGCTCCTACGTTTGTATGACAAATGTACCAGAATGATGGTGTAATGCATGTCTCAATCATAATTAGTTAATAAATTCTGATATTTGGCTTTTGAAGATCTAATGCAGGATCATGAATCAAGGACTGGTCATCCTCTGAATATCTCCCTGCCATCTCACTAGCATCATTATATACTATTTTCTTGGATCTCTTGCCATGTAGTTTGTTCAAGCTACTGAAGAAACCATTTCCAGGGCTGTATTGTGAGAGACCACTCTTGTCTTCCTTTTTTTTCACTTTCAAAAGGCACAGGCCCAGAAGAGTTGAAGCAACAGTATCGGTTACAGGTATGAGCATTCAATCATTAAGAATACGATCTGAATGCAAAGGACAGACTTCTGGGACAGTAGGAGTCAGATGGGGTTTGGTGTGTTGGCTTTAGCCTCCTCAGATGCATTCTTTGGTGAAAAGAATTGACTCAAACAATCAGAGGCAGAACTTGTACAATCAGTTTTTTTTTTTTTTAATCAGCATACAATCAGGTTGAATGCAGCCATTCTTACATGAAGCTGTTGTCGTTGAGTCTTTGTTTATGTAACTCATCATGCCTCTTTCCTGGTGTGGTAGACTGTAGATATGCAATCAAGTCGAATGTGAGATAATATGGTGTCTTTGCTACAATCTGTGAGGTGATTTCCTTGCCTGTAGTTTAGTTGGTACTGCTTTAGTTGCAAGACGTTTGATGTTTCTTGTCTCTCTCTCTCTCTCTCTCTCTGATGTGAAATGCTGCACTTATGTGAGGCAAAATGTAAGATACAGACTGCAAGTAGTCGATTTGATGTTTCAGCATCTCTCTCTCTCTCTCTCTCTCTCAAGAGGTGGAGCAGCCCTCAAGGATGATGCAAAGGGATTAAAAACTGATGAGAAAAAGTAGTTAGAAATTAGACAGTACAACTAAATTTGGGGCTCAATAACACCCTTCAGTCTCAAATGACTGCACATAGAGTAATTAGCACAGAAGATGGGGTGAACAGCATAACATGACACTCAGTTTGGGTGCAGCCCTCCTTCACTAGCCCATAAGCCAGGCATTTGAATTCTTGAAAGCTATGCCTAATAGCAATGCCATGAACATTTTGTCACGCAACCATAAGATCCTGAGACTAATTTGCCTGGCTGCATCGTAACATGCAGGAGTTCACGTAAATCAGACTTCTTGCAGTAGATCCTCTCACACAGGCACAGAATGTTCATTTTACCCGAATATAACATGTGGACGTAAGAATATTGTAATTTCCTGTTGATTTCAGGGAAATTTTACCTTGTGAGAAAAGAAGAGACAAAGGTGAGCTCTCCCTCTCATAGTTCTGGTTGGTAGAAAAGTTTGTACGCCTCCATAACTTCTAAATACCACATTGCCTCTCGATCAGGAAATGGAGAAAGGTCGACCATTTTGTGAACCTGATATGCAAGGGAAAGGCATGACATTAGCCTCAGTAAACTGTGGGATAACAATACGAAAAAATTCTACATCAAGAATACAACAATGCGATAATTTTGTGTATGCGTATTAAATCTGCACAATGAAGGTGGAAACAGTTGCTTCTGACTTTCAAGATTAAGTTCACAACGATGTACAGCTGCATTAGTAAAAAGAATGTGGCGGTGAAATGCAGTTACATGAGATTATTTTTTCCAACGTTATAGGTCCTTTGACTCATGAAATGTCTAGAACGCAAGGTGGATGTAGAAAACCAACACAGGTATATATGACAGTTTTAGATCATTAGCTGGTGTTGTTCCCACTAATAGTTTTAGAAGGAAAGCGAGGTTGCAGACATTATTTTAACATCATTCGCATAATTTAACTGCCCCCGGTACCTAAACCTTTATTTTGACACTTGAGAATCCAAGTTCTTACCATCGTAGTAACCCCATAGCCCAGGAAAATAAGTTGACGTCTCTAATGTATACTGTCGTCCTTCCTGGCTATTGCCATTTCATTGCTATGATTGTTATTACAGGGTTAAAAAGGTTAAAATGGTGTCTAGACTCAAACTTTTTTCTCTGCGCACGGTCTCCAATAAATTTTCTCTCATTTCTCTATCTATCTCTCTCTACTCATTACCCAAAATCCCAAAACGAACACTAAGCCAAATTTATGCAACAGTACATGAAGTACTTGAGATGCCCTTGACATATTTAGTCCTTAGTATGCACTTCACCCTACCTTACAAGAAAATGTACCAGCATTGATGTTAAAAGATAATCCTTCACATAGGCCATGGCTAGTTGTATTGGTTATTCATATAGATGCTATCATCCAATCTGAAATGATTCTCCTTTATCACTGCTACTGTTGAAGCAGATCATTAGTAAGCTTCCTTTCTATAGTAATTCTAAATACCGCCATTCTCAAACCACAAACTTAATGCCAACATGCTCTACAAGACAACAACTTGAATTAAAATACCTACTTTTAGAGCATCCACACCACTAGCCATTTTTGCCAGCATTCTTTGCCATTTGGCAAAAGAAATAGCAAATTGGGTGCTACACCCACAAGCAAAAAATTCTCTCAAATTAGGCAAATGCCAATTCCTTTGTCATATATGTCAAAATTTGCTCTCTTTTTTTTTTTTTTTTGGGGGGGGGGGGGGGGGGTGGAGAGAGAGAGAGCAAAACATGGGTGCAACACCTTTGCCATTTTTTTTGGCAAAACTACTATTCATGCCCAAAAAATGAGAATGCCAATGGCGCGTTCATGGGTGTGGATGCTCACATTTGGATGTGGGCGTCTTAGCATTTCGATGTATTGGCCGAACACTGAGGGAGATAATCCTAATTTGATCCTACCATCCAATTCAGATGTTAATCCAACAAACAGGAGTAGAGTATATTAATCGAAGTGTTTGTCTGGCCATTTCCTCGTGAATTAGTAAATGATTCAACAAACACCAAAACCCAAATCCAGAGATTCAGCTCCTTTATGGTCAATATCAAGATTCAGTACTATTACGAAAGGAAATTTCTGAACAGATGAAGAACTACGAGATCCAACACTAACAAAAAAAACTGTAAGATCGAAACTCAATAGTCCGTATGGCTGCCGAAAATCAAGTGATACAACCTATTTTCCATGAATTTTAGAAACAATATTCGAAAACTTCAACCTTTATTTTGAAGTTTCAACCAATTTTAAGATCCAAATTGTTGAAATGCACATCTACCCACAAAGAGCCTTGAACCAATTTGATATTTCAAACTCCAACTTAACACAGAATACATAGCTAAACCCCTCATAATCCATCACAAGGACACCAATATCTCACATACTTGCCATTAATTCCAAAGCACCACAATGTAAAACAACTGTACATATATAAAAGAGGAACAAGAGAAATAGAATAAGGGTTTTACCTTAATCATGGAAATATCACCCGTACGGACGAAAAACCCTCCAACAACCATCACATACATCCCTGCACGCATATACATTTAGAGATAGAGAGAGAGATGCAAAAGGGGGGCTAAATGGAGAGGGGAAAAAGCAAAGACCTGTCTTCCACTGGCGATTGAAGGAATCACCGGAGAGAGAGAGTTCGACGAGGCCGGTGCCGTCGTCGAGGATGAAACCGCCGTCGGAGGCTGTTGAGACCAGAATGCCCTGCAATTGGAGTAAGGGTTAGGGGTCGAAGACAATCAAAGTTAGCATAGCGGGAGGGGTAGAATGGGGAATGCGAGGGGGAAAAGGGGGAAACCTGTAACCAGGCACGTTGGAAGAGGATGCCGCCGAGAGACATGGAGGACTGCGAGGGTGTTTGGCGGGCGTGCTTTAGCTGTGCGCATAGCAGCTTTGGTGCTGCTAGCCTGTAATCCATCTCTCTCTCTCTCTTTCTCCCTCTCTCCAGAGAATGGAGTTAACCGATGGGAGGGAAATTTTTCAGAAGCTCTTGATGGACTCTTTCTAGTTTTTTTTAAAAAAAATTTGATATTCACACTTTTTTTTATTCATATTTCCTTCTTTTTTTAAATAAATTGATATTCGCACTTCTTTTTTTTATTCATTTTTTATTTTTTAGTAAAAAAAAGCACAAACATTTTCAACCTTAAAAAACAAAAAAAAAATGTGAATAACAAAAAGAGAATGTGAATATCAATTTCCAAAATTGCTAGACCATAAAATAAAGTTGGAAAAATGATAATGCCCAAAACAAAAAAGTCTACAACCATGATGTTCAAAATTATAGTAATAATAATAATTAAACTACAAACTCAATACACAAAATAATATGCACGTTCATATTTATTCGCGGGTCCCACACATACTGGATATGTAGTGTGTGTGAATACACATGTAAATATGAGTGTGTTTGTGTAAGTATTTGTAATTGTGGAAGAATTGATTCAAAAAATTCTAACTACTCGATGAAAATTCGTTTGAGGTGGGCTTGTTTTGTAAACAAACCTAATTTGGGGGTTATTTGATCAACTGAATTAAGTGATTAAAGGCTCTTTCTTGTAAACTTTTTTGTCTTAAATTTTTTTTGGTAATTTTTACTTTTCGTAACTTTTTGTTTAGTATTTTGTCGTAATTGTTGAGGTTAATCGTTCATCTCGACGAGAGACGAATCAGAAAAATATAAAAATATAGACCGATGTTGAAAAAAATTCATATAAGACGACATTTTAGACCCAAAAAAAAAAACAGTTTTTCGTACTTTTTCGGTCTTTGGTGAACTTTTTTTGCTTTTGATTATAATTTATTAGTTTTTAGATTCCTCTCGTCGAAAAGGTTGATTAATAAAAACATACAAATTTAACAAAAATTCAAAAAAGATGAACAAAATATACAAAACGAAGAAAAAAAAGTTTACAAGAATGATACCTAAGTAGGTTTGATAACCACATTTTACATTGAATATATGTTTAATCGAATATATGTAAGTACATAAACATGTTGTCTTTTGTTTTACAAAATGAACAACATATATAATTGTCAACTTTAAATGATTAATTGCTATACTTATTGGTGTTCAAACAAAATAAGTGTTCATAAACACATTCTTCTTGACCAGACTTATGAGGTGAACGGTTCGATCTATTTACTTTGGCCCTATGAAGGGGTAAAAATGTGAGTTTGGAAGGGTAACTTCTGGGACTGTCATTGATTAGATTGGTGGTCGTGCACTGATCGAAAGGGGCAGCTTGGTTTTCCTGCAGTTCGAGTGGCCACATTTTGTGGCTCCTCCTTCTATCCCTCTTTTAGATTATAGCGAGCCTAGAGGATTAGGTTGAGGGTGTAGTAGTCTGGTTGGAATGGGCGTGGTGTGCAGGGTACTTGGGAGGGTAGCCTTGTCGGATGCTGACATCTCCAGTTCGAGCTTCTTCTTGGTTCCTAGTCCCTCTGTAGTAGTTGTTCTTTTAGAAGTGGGTATTATGCTTGTTCTCTGGGTTTGGTTGGAGAATTAGTATCTTAGTTTGCTTATCCCATCTCTAGAGTCTGTGGTGATTGGTAGTTGGCTGAGAGCGGGTTGTTTCTGGCGAGCCTTAGGCTTGGATGAGGGAGTATTAGGCCGGATGGAATGGGCGTGGGGTGTAGGGTGGGGTCCCCTATCGGATGCCGACATCTCTGGTTCGAGCCTCTTCTTGGTACCTTGTTCCTCTGTAGTAGCTGTTCAGCTTCTTTTGATGTCGTATTGCTATGTTGTTGTTAGGCCTCAGTGTTGGTTATCTTTTGGTCAATTCTAGCCGTGACTTTTATTTTATTTCCTAGCCTGGCGGGATGTGCCAGGTAGTAGTTCAATTTCATGCTATTTCTATTCGTATCACTTCATATCATACCCCGATGTAGTATCCGTTCGCTTAGATGGATAGTGCAAGGGGGGTATGATCTCTACATACATGACACTTTTGTTATTTTATTTATTATACCCTACTCTTCATGCGGGTTGTGCATGAGTTATCGCACTTTCTTCAATTTTTCTTTTTTTTCCTTATTATTTTTCTCCTGGGGTATGCCCCTTGTAGGCTGTACATCCGGTTAATCTTTTTTTTAATTTCAATCTAATTTACCCCAAAAAAAAGAAGAAAAGATTAGGGTATGGAGGAGAGCTTATATACTATTGTAGTAGCAAAAATGTAATTTTTTTTTTCCGAGAATAAGCCATGACAGAAAGTTGAAATCCATACTCTCAAATAATGTATTGGATTGGAAATGTTCTTAAACATCCTTGAATGTCCTTTGAATTTACTTAAAAAATTGAAGACACTGAACTGGTATTCTCTCTTCATATATTACTTCTTCTTCCGTCTTATAATGTTTTTTTTCATCCGTAAAATGAAGTCCAATTTTTGCAAGAAAAATGCGAAAAACATTCAACAATATACTTATTAATGTGTTATTTTAATTTGTGGAAATGAAAAAAGTTTGATTTTTTTTTTAAAAAATGTATTATTTTTGAGAGGGGAGGACTGAATGTCCTTCGCCTGACCTCGATGAATCCCGCGTACGAAGCTTGGCGACCATCACGTCTAGGTAACCTCTCTCTCTCTCTCTCTCTCTCTCTCTCGTGTTTGGACGGCGAGTTTGCCTCTTTCTTCTACTTTACCAGATTGTGAAGTGGTTTCTGCGTTTACAATATATGGGTACTGTAAATCCATGTGGGGTCTCTATGTTGTTGCATATGTGTATCGTACTCGTGTCCTGACTCTTGATAATTGATCACTGATGTAGAATTTTCGATGTTGAATTTGCTTGCTTTGAAGTAGTTATGATTGATCAACTGATTATTATCTGCTCTCTTTCTACTTTTCCCGAATTTTTTTTAGGCAATACGATCAGACACGTAACCTGTTTGATTAAAAACCTATTCGAAGGCAGGCCACTTTTGGTCATAAACTCATAGCCCCTTTCTCGCATAGTACTGCCTTTAAATGGTCAATCAAAGTGCATTTCAGAGTTCTTTCCTCTGGAGTCTAAACACAAAACCCAAAGACTTCAGTGAATGAAGAAGACAGAGACACAGATGTTTCAAATACAACAGAGAAAGAATCACAAAGGAAACAAATAGTGCGAGTGATCTCACCCTCGTAAGACTCCAAGTAACATAAAGCTTCCAACAAACATCATACACTTCGTACCTCCATTATTCAAGTGAAGTCATACCACCACACACACACACAAACCAACTGGGCAAAAGGCCGATAAAACTCTCCAACAAGATCAGCAAAAGCAAAGTTAATTAATGGGAAAGGCTCAAGTGTGATTTTAGGTGTGGAATTAGGAAATGAGAGCGATGCCGCTGATGAGCAGATCATTGGCTAAGATGACGTTGGCAGCCTCAGTCGGGTGGAAGGCATCCCAGAAGACGTACTGTGATGCATTTGCACAGGTTCCAGGGGACTTGGCATTGCATAGGTACGATGTTTCCAGCAACCCAGTACCACAACATGCTCTCCTTGCCTCTGCGAAACCTGTAATCAGGAAAATATAAGTGGTTCTCCAAGTCTGACCTTTTTCTCAAACACTTGATGGGCTGAAGATAGGGTCCTTGAGCCGGCAATGTAAGTGCCCAAAACTGACCTAAAATATATACTCCGTCCGTCCCATATTGCTTGCCCTTTTTGAGAAATCGTGCAATTTGCACGCAAAAATACGTTTTTATTAATCTTTGTTTCCTTTCAAGATATGAAAAGCAATAAGTCTACGGTGCCCGAAACCAACCCATGCTCCAGCTGACGTGGTGGTGGGCCCCACATCAGATACAGCAAAAAGAATGTTGAACCAAATCTGTTCAAACGGAGAGAGAGGTGATGCTTTACAAGGATCCATGAAAAAGTATTTTTTTTTTAAAATGAGCCATTTGGATCATCTTTGCGGGACCCAATGTGGGCCTTGCTAAAAGGTTTGTGCATAATCTTTGTTGCATTGTATTATAACAGCTATTATTCATTTGAATGGAAACTAAATTAACTAATCAATAGTACCTTATCGGAATTTACTGAGGCAATGTTGCAAAGGTTCAGAGGGGCGGCTAATGCAACCCGAGACAATGAAGCTAGCTAAAGTGGAGATCCTGATGCTAGCATTTACTGTGTGAAATGCAAGTTATATGAGTTGAGTTAAGGACCAGCCTTAGTCAATGCTAATTGTGGTAATTAGTCAAAGACATAATTGAATTTAACACGGCTTCTCATCAGATGGAGGTGTGTCATATGCATACATGACACATAGTCACTCCTACTAGAGCTTCCCAAGCCCACATTAGAAATAAGATGCATATTTCAGTTTTGTGTATGGGTTTAATAAAAGAGGAGGAGGATCCAAAAAAACCTATTTTTGGGGGGATCGATATATATTATGTAATAAGTAAAAAATCACTACAATTTTGTATATTATGAACTGTATACTATGATATTTAATTTTATGAATATGTTCCGTTATATTTAATGGCAAGAGTGATCCGAATTAGCTTTGTTGTCAGACAATCCTCACTCCAAAATGGACAGCAACTTGTTATGTATGCCAAACGACATCGTTTTGGATATAGTTGCAGAGTCTTTCGTGACCGATCTTGCAAACTGCAAACGCTGGTATCGAACTCTAGTACATTGAACTCTGGTATTTACTCTAGTACACTTTATTGAAATAAAGTTTAATACCAGAGTTCAATGTACTAAAGTTCAATACCAGTGTTTGCAGTTTGCAAGATCGGTCACGAAAGACTCTGCAACTTTGGCAATTATATTCAAAATGATGTCGTTTGGCATACGCTGTCCATTTTGAAGTGGATATTGTTTAACAACAATGCTGATTCAGATTATTCTTGCCCTGAAATATAACAGTAAATATTCATAAAATCAAATAACTAAGTCTATAGTACATGATGTACAAAAGTGTAGTGATTTTTTTACTTCTTACATAATATATATCTATCCCAAAACCTATTTTTTCGGTCCTCTTTCTCTTTGATTAAACTCATACACAAAGCTAAAATATGCATCTTCTCTCTCATGTGGGCTCTGGAGGCAGAAAACTCTCGTAAGAGTGACTATGTGTCATGTGTTTGCATATGACACACCCCCATTTGATAAGAAGCCGTGTTAAATTCAATATGGTCTTTGACTAATTACCTCAAATAGTGTTGAATGGGACTCGTCCTTAACCCAACTCATATAACTTGCATTTTCCAGTCAGTAAATGTTGGCATAGGATCTTCATTTCTTGGGTTTGTATCTAGGGTTGAGCGTGGATCGGATTGGTCCGGTTTTATAGTAATCTAAGAACTAAACCACTACCTACGGATTATGAAATCATAAAATTAGTAGAACCAATCCAAAGATTCCAAGCCATTACTGTAGGGTTCGGTTTTGGTCACGGTTCGCTTGAAATTGAGATGTCATCGCCATAAACTATTTAAAGTACTTAAAATTGTATAGATAAGTTAAACCTAAACTTATAATAAAACTAGTTCAATTAAAATTATTAAAACTCACTAACATCAACCAACTAAAAAACAACAGAATACTAGTATTTAGTGAAGGAATATGGCATTAAATTAGGAAATTAGGTACTAAAGGCAAAAAGATTAGAAAATTAATTGACTAAACCCAAGCCGTGTATGTTTAGTGTATTGAAATATAAGAATATGTTATCGTATATTGAAGTTTAGGGAATTAATCTAGTAAGTGAAAGTATAGGGTTATGAAATGGAGCATTAAGATTAGGAAATCAATTGACTATTGAGGTAATATAGGTGTGTATATATACTATGGTCTGGATTGGTTTGGAACTGTAACTATTAACGTAAATCCACAGACCCAACCATTTAAAACGGTTTTAATTTTGTAAAATCAGGACCAAACCACATTATTGGAAAACCAAACCAAACCATTTGGTTTGGATTGGATTGGATTCACGGTTTGACAGTTATTTTGCTCACCTAGCCTCCCCTCTACATCTTTGCAATAGTGCCTCGTAAATTCCGACAAGGTACTATTGATTAGTTAATTTAGTTTCCATTCAAATGAATAATAGATGTTATTATACAATGCAACACAGATTATGCACAAACCTTTTAGCGGGGCCCACATCGGGTCCCGCAAAGATTGATCACTGCTCGTTTTTTTTGAAATACTTTTTCATGGATCCTTGTAAAAAATTGCCTCCATCAGATGTCGATAAGAGCATTTTCGAAATTTATACGACATAACTTAGTGGTTCGTCTTACGAATTTTGAATAAGCCTTTACCGATATCCGGTTGAATTGATTTTTAAAGGGACCCATGAAAAAATATTATAAGGAAAATGAGTGGTTTGGAGCATTTTTTTGGGACCCAAGGTGGGCCCCACAAAAAGGTCTTGTGTGTGCCTATAGCACGGCTGAATACATTAAAACCTCCACGGCTTATACACGAATGGGTATACCCCGTATAGTTCATGGTGAACGTGTGGTTGAGTCCTTTACTTCACTCCAGTCCCTTTCCTTTTTTATTTTATTTTATATTTTGAAAGGAAACGAAGATTCATAAACACATTTTTTGCGTGCAAAATGCAGGATTCCCCAAAACGGGCAAGCAATTTGCAACAAAGGGAGTAAGATTTATTCACATCAAAGTACGCCCCTTTTTGTGTGTGTGTTTGTGTGTGTGAGACAATTTAAATCAAGCTGAGTAGTGAAAATATTTAATCTTGGCATGGATACTCAATTGCACGTGTTCAAGCTTAGCTTTTCTTGTTTTTCAAAACATCCTCGAACTGGTTAAGAGCTGAGTTTGAGTTTTTATATGCTCCTATTCTGAGCTCTAAAAAAAAAAAAAAAAAACTCATTATGAGTTTCAAAATACGTTCAAAAGTTTTACTTGTAATTGATCCCCATTAGGCTGCTTAATTAGCCAAACACAAGTCTGAGACTTTGCCTTCAGTAGTTTGGTTTGTTTTAGTGCCAATTTGCAAAGTTCAAAACACAACTAGCCACACCTGGTCTTGTGCAAGAGTACTTCGTTTCCCTCTAAATCTTATGTATGAAGGCCTCAGATCCCACCAAAAATGATTCCTTTATTTGGATTGCAAGAGTTATTGGCAGGCAGATGGTTACCCTTTAGATCATGACTGTTGGATCTATATTTGTTCTAAGAAAGAAATTATGGAGTAATAATTTAACGTGTTTTGAGGGTATAACCTATGCTATTTGGTACAAATCTCTTTTGAGCTGTATTAATGATGCTTTATTAGTCTAGTACCCTTCTCCTGTTCTTTTTTTTTTCCCCTTGCCCAAAAAGAAAAGACCATGCTATTCCACCCCAAATCTAACTTACAATCATGGAAGCAACAAAAAATGAGGGAAGAGAAATGCGTTTGGACTGGTCCCAGTGGCTATGACTGGTCTATTTGTGCACTCCACTAGTTTGGAGGTAAATTGAGAGAGATAATTGTTTCATACCATTAGCAGCAGGCTTTGTGACAAGGTCATAGAGAGGCTGATAGATGTCCAAGACAACCAGGGTGAGGTTGGAAAGCTTGTTTTGCAAATTCTGAGAGGTGACGTTGAGCTTGTTATTGAATGAGATTGCTGCTTTATTTAACTTGGCCACACACTCATTGCTATCAGAGCCGAATATTGTAATGGATGCCGGCAGGCATCCTAGCGGTGGCAGCGTTGCAACTCCAATCTTCCTCGCTCCCAATCCATATAGCTCCTGTCACAGAGATGTTACAGTTGCAAATGCAGTAACGCAATAATTTACGGCCAAAGATCCTCTCCCAAAAGGATTCCCCCATGTTTCAATGCACTTTCAATTGAACGATATGGTGAAAATCTTGAAAGAAACGAATCTCGAGGCATGATGTGTGGTTGAGAGTATAATGCAAAAACTACATGATGTAATGAAAGTCTCGGAAAGCACTTCATAAGGCATAATCTTGTAGTTTTTAGTATATAGCTATAAGAGCACATTGGACCATCGGGACAAGAATGAAAAGGATCATGTGCTACGTGAAAGCCAATAGTCTGTTTTCAACTCGTGGAGAAATCCACCACCTATTGTGGGTGGTCAGTGTTGAAAACTTCAGTATTTATACGAAAATCGTGAATTCAAATTGGACTGCTCTTTTGACATAGCTTGTCATTTAGCTATTTATCACTAATTTGTTCCATTGTTCATCGAACAATGCAACCAGATCAAGATTCGGAACCGATATGGAAGCTTCTAATAGGAATTGCTTGAGATGGCCCCACCAGCTCCCAATAAGGAGCTACCATCTCAATCATTTTCAGACCAAATTTCGGTGTGAGTAGCATTGCTCTAGGCAAGAAACTTCGGCAATTGTTCACAATAGTACTTGGAATGAATGTTTCAAATTAAGTGATGTGTCAATCACTCGGTGCAATTGATCTCTTTCCAGTTGGTGCTTGACAAGTCATTCGGCTTCGTACTTTCATGCTTGTGACTTGCATAGCATTAATCGTTAATATCCTTCTGTCGCTACTTGCTCGTTATTTGTTTATTTATTTGCTTAACGCAGGACTACTATAGGGGCTACAGCCTTTGGCACTATAATACCTGAATGAAAGTTGCATAAGACTGAATGAGAATGTCTGAGAACTGATCAGTTGTGTACTTCAAGTAGAGCAGAGGATTGATATAGTAGTTCTGAACAAAGTCGCTACTCCCCGAACTGATGAGGTAGACTGAACCAGAGATAATGGACGAAGCATTGGCTTTCCCAGCAATTCCCACCAATTTCTTCTGGCACTCCTTGTAGTATTCCAGCTGCTTACTCAATGGTATGGTATGCTACACCACCAAAATCCACAAATCATGGCATCCACAATAACATGATATTCTTATATACCAATTTGGATAAGTTGCGGTATTAGCATCATGCACTGTCATTTCCATATGAAATGTAGTCCTTCTGTCATACTCCGGTGATTATTAAATGGAAAGGCAAAAAATAAAACTGACTCTACGAGGGCCGAAGTGGAACAAAGGTGAAAAGGTAGCATCCGTTGGTGTAATTTAGTTTTGTACTTTTTTCGGGATGAAGTTGTGAACAATCTGAAATGCCCTCAAAATGTTGTCACGCGTGTTGTTTTTTTTTGGTTGAAATACTAGCGGAAGATGATTGTAGGTTTACTTTGAGCCGGAAATGGAAGTGTATAGTTCAATTAGATGGAACTAAAATTGTGGAGACTAAAGTGAAATCTGGCTAAAATCACAGGGACCAATAAACCCATTCTTCTGTTCAGAGACCTACAAAATGATTTGGTTTGCACATTTTAAAACAGCACCCCAATTATTTTGACTGGTCACTGCCGCATAGTTTCGGTTGATGACACTGATCACAATTTTGGACAAAAATCTTTTCTTTTTTTTCACGACGGTCAAGGGTATCTTGCTCAGCTTATGCAAACCTTGACTTATCTCCTCCCGGATCCGGTCAAATGTGGACTATTCATGTTGGGATTAAGGAATTCACAAGAAATTATTTTCTTGTAGCCTGGTCCCAAAAGTCGAATCCTGGACAATTGTGTTGGAGCACACCCACCAACCCCCCGAAACTCTCACGGTTGAACAAAAATCGTTGGACAATTGTGTGGGAGCACGCCCACCGACCACCCGAAACTCTCACGGTTGAATAAAAATTGTTACAACTGAGATTACTTACATATAGTTGTGCAGTAGCTTCATAATACCCAGAAGCACCTGAAGCAAAGTTGGCTCCAGTCAGGAGGTTCTGTCCACTTGCTTCCTTGCTAAGATAAGCTGGTGGGTATGTGGTGAAACCTATATTCTCAGCTGATTATGGAAAAAAAAAAAAGTAAACCAACCCATCAGATAATCCAAAAATGTGTGTATCTATGTGTGTGTCTCTGAGAGAGAGAGAGAGAGAGAGAGAGAGAGAGAGAGAGAGAGAGAGAGTAAACCAGTCAAATCTAAGGCGAGCTTTCCATTGCAGAACCTTCCAGTAGGTTTGTGACCTATGAAGTCTCTTCCGTAAGGAGGGAAGTTTGCCTTGACAATAGTGAAAAGTTGGTTGTTATTGCCTACATCTCCAACAGAGTCCCCAAATATGAACAATGCTGGAACTAGAGGTTGCCCATTGACCAAACAGAGCACCCCAACAAAAACAAAGAAAATGAAGAAAATTTCTGAAGCACCCATAATTTTGGTGTCTTCTTGAGAGAGAGAGAGAGAGAGAGAGAGAGAGAGAGGGTTATGTCAGTCAGAAAGGGAGAATTTAAAAAGAACTTAGAAGCGGGGATTAGATCAGTACCACGTTGGTCAGAATGGCAGTTAGAATGGCAACATCTATACAAGTTTGATCCTTTGCAACTTACAGCCAGTTAAGGTGACTAAAATACATCTTTAATTCCCATGTGAAGGAAATCTTTGTCAAGAAGGTTGTGTCTTCCAAGTGTACCATACAAGGAGACATTTTTGATTTTTCATACATGGTTGGTTAGCTAGCTAGGAGGATTTGTTTTGCATGTGCATGCCAGCCTTTTTCCAGTTATTTTTTGGTGGTGTAGCTCAATGTAGGCCATGTTTGATAAGTGAGTTAGAGGTTGGGATAGGATTGCTAATCCTGTGGGACCTCTAACTCATTGTTTGGTTGCATAAGAAGGGATGGTATTAGGATGGACATGGGATTATCAATCCTCCCAATTCATGGGATTAGTAATACCACCTCCTACCAGGTATTACTAATCCTTTCCCAAGCTTTGGCTGCAAAATGACCTCCTTGCCCATACTTCATCGATCAATTCTTCATTGATATCCACAAGGGCAATGTTGGAACTTCATTATTCCAATCCTATCCTATGTGTGCGAAACAAACGTGATATTCTTAATCCCATCTCCTTACTAATCCCACCCCTAATCCCATCTCCTTACGAATCTCACCCTAATCCCATCTCCTTACGAATCCTACCATATCTAACACAGTTATCAAACGAGGCCTTGCCCTTGTGCCATGTGATCTTATGTTGGGTAGAAGAAGTTAATCTTTACATATACCTTCTGCATTTAAACACAGATTTATTGACCTACAATAGTGTACAAGTCAACCGAATTGAGTTATTTCTCGCTTTCACTCGCTTGGTCTTATGTTTGTATTTTTCTCGATAAACCGAGTCCGCTAATCAAGAGATTGAGTCGCTGAGTCGAGACACGCTGCTCGTATTTTAGTTCTACAATCAAACCTCAATTTTCAAGCACGCCACTCGCGTCAATCCGTGGCTAAAGACTGTCACTTGGTATGATTCTTCAAATTGAATTGAGGAAACTAAGCAGAAAAATGTTGATAGTAAAGTTAAAAAAAATACCCAAATGCACTTTTAAGTGCTTGCACGCCGATATGCCATTGCTCCATTTAGAAACATGTCATCTCAGGAACATACATTTAACTAAGAACCCGTGTCCGATACTCATAAAATATTTTATTACCCAAAAAAAAAAAAAAAAAAAAGAGTTGGTGGACAGGCGTGTCTTGCTGAAAAATGTTTTCAAGCTGTCCCTTATTTTGGCAAATGGAACAGGTTTACAGGAGAAAGGCCTAGTCAGCCAAAGCTGGTGCCATTATTGAATACCAAATAAATTACAGTAATAAGTTTTCTCTTTTCCCTACGTTACACATAGATATTTAATAATGAGTACCAAAACTACTCTTTGATTACTTGTCTTGCGGGAAATGGCTTTTCTTGCTTCTTTGGCTCTAAAGCAGTTGGAGGGTGTTAAAAATCTCTAGGGCTTCTTGTTTACACGTTTGTGTCTGCTCGTCCAGCTATAAAGTACTGTAGTTAGCGAAGGGTATGTGTAAAAAAAAATAAAAATAAAAATTACTCTATTTCTTCGGCAATGTCAATTAGTTGCATTATTTGGGCCACCAGATCTTGAATTTTCGAAAGAAAGAGGTAGGTCAGAGAAAAATAGTAGGAAAAGAAAATGAAATAAAAAAGAAAGAAAGAAAGAATTAATCATGACAGTTCGTGATAATAGGACTATTTGTATTTAGAGATTAGTTAGTGAAGACAAAGCTCCGAATCCCTTTTGAAAATGCTTTAAGTAGATAACTTTCAATGAGTTAAGGTGCCAAAAGGCCCTTTGCCTGCATGGTCCTCAGCAGGCTTTTGTGGCTACCTTTTTTTCTTTCTTCTTTTGCCTGGAAGTGTTCGGTAGTTTCACCTTATGTTTTGCAGTTGTGTCACAGACCAGTGTAGTGCTATTTCAAAATGTAAAGTAGTAGTATAAAATAGCATCGCGCGTGACAAATTTGGTGCAAAAAAATAAGTATCCGATGCTCTAACCTATTTTTCCTGTTTGTTAAAAGTCGCAGAAGGGGGTTGCATGCGGCGAATGCAAAAATAGCAGAAACAGGGTTACTGTTTCAAGTCCTCAGATGGTGTTCCCTTTAGACAGGGTTACAGTTCAATTCCTTGAATCACCCTATTATTATTCTCCTCCATTCACAGATTGAACTGAAAGGTTGATACCGAACAAACAAGAAGCTTGACACTCACATGTCAGAATGGAGTTATTTTTTTGCAAAGGAGAACTTCTTTCCTTATTTGATTACAGAATGTGAGAAAATTGCTTTTGTCAACAAGAAACTTACAAACAATTGTTAGAGTACAGGTCAAGCCCCCTCTTCCCCCCATCCTTGTAGCCCTTTTCTTAGAAGGAAGCCGTAACGGTTGTGGTTTTCATACTCTCGCAGCATGTTTGCTCTCTCCCTCCCTCCCCCCCCCCCCCCCATGTATTGATCACCAAATCCATGCAAATCAAAGCCGAATATTTATCCTCTCAGACATTCGCAGGATATCCGAATAAATCCTATCACCTCCCAACTCCTCACCGGTGGCTCCAGCAGCAACCCGCAAAACATCCTCGATCAGAGCCACATTGCCCATAATATCAACATGTGCACCACTCTCCAACCCCCTCCCCTCAAAAAGACTAGCCGGCGGCTTGTGCCTATACTCTCTCACGTAGGTAGAAATCCCAGATGGGTTGAACCTGGTTTTCCCTCTCCACCCTTTAGCGCACATGAATCCGGCGCTTAAAACAGGAACACTTTCGTCGCCATCAACGAAGGACACTCCTCCCTTTAAACAGCCGTCTTTGCTTCCGTCTGCTGAGCTGTCGATTTGGAAAGGAATACTCCTGCACCTATCAGAAGGCGAGAGCTTGTATACATAGGATCTTTCAGTGGGAATTCCAACACCGTATAAACAGTAAATCTCCATATCCGGAGCATCAGGTAACCTGCAAAAGAAAAAGATATCTGACCAGTGATGGACTATAGGATGGGAGACTATAAAGGAGGGAAACTAAATTTGTTTCTTTGATTCTCCTGTAATTTTCCTTGGCTTTGATGTATCCCAGCAAAAAACACATGATCCAAACACACCCTAAGGCTCTATTTTTATCAAGAATTAGGGAAAGGAAATGGAAATGTTGAAGGATCTAACTGTTGTGATTTATTGGACTCTTTTAACTTTATATTTCCTTTCCTCTCCCCAAATCCTTCATATGAATACAGCGTTACGCAGTGTTATTTCACAGAGACAAAAGAAACAACTTGGTGGAAACATGTCAACATTGATCAAATTTGGGTTTTGGTGGAATGCAATCACAGTGTCGTCTAAGAAAACAGAATATAAGGTACTAATAACATTGGAAAAGTGATATGAAAGAACATTATGATGAATGCAGCTGAGCTGCATATGATGAAAAGAAAAGGGTAAAAAAGGGAAGAGGAAATGCTGGCACAATGGGAATCCTAAACCATGACTCATGTTCTTCATGAACAATTCAAGCAGTTCTCAGAACTAATTGTGAGCATTATCTGAGACATAACGGCTAAAATTGGTGAATGTAATCTGAACGAAAAGATAATATGTAATTCAAGACTTTCTTTAGATTGAAATTAAGCGCATAACATTGGATATAAAGAATAGTTGTACTCACTTGGTCTCGAGCGGATTTGACCAATACTTGAAATGGGAGTATTTAGGATCATCTAGATTCTCTGCAATCCCATGAGAGAAGTGAGCCTCAGCCCGTTGCATCATTTTGGGAGCAACAAAGCGGACTAGATCAATAAGACTTCTTGCCGTGTAAGCTTTGTTTTCTGCAACTTTACGAATGCTTTCACGACTGATCTCATCATATTCTGTCATGATCTCTCCGCAGGACGTGTTGGGATTAGTGGAGGTTGTTGCGTGCACAAATTCCTGTTGATTTGGAGGATTAGACTGTACCCTTGTAGATAAATCCATTTGGGAATGAAGGAATGCAGTATGCTAAGATTCAAATTTGTGGATCTTTTGATAAGCTATTAGACTTGGAGTACTAGCGAAGAAAGCAAAGCAGCTTGATTGCCATTGAACATGTGCATGCTCAATATTCAATTAGGGACACCCATTATAGAATAGTTAGAGTTATAATAAACCATGCTATAGAGGTATACGAACATTACAAGATGTTTGGCAACATAGATTTTCAAAATTTTATCATAACTCCAGCACTGTATGAAAAAATTTCCCCTGAAGCGCAATGTGAAGTTGCAAATTCATTCAAGAACAGAATTAGTAGATCAGAATTCAGAAAATGCTATACCTTTGAACCAAGATTGGGGACCTGTGACGAAGGCAACCGTGATGCGTCCTTGCCAAAAGAGATGATCCTTCCATGCTTCACTGATTCTTGAACTCTGAGATCTCTCTTTCCATCAGTATTGTTGATGTTAATTCCTCCAGAAGGTTGCATATTTGTTTTCTTTGCAGAAACACAACCATAATCTTCCTCTGGTGACCAATCCAAGTTCCCCCAAATAGTCTCTCCTCCTTTTGGCATCAATGAAATCATGGAGTCCCACGTTCGAGATACCCGCAAGGCATGTTCCAGAGTTTGAAGCCCAAGCAACTCAGAATCTAAGAGACCAGGAGCCAAAGCTCTACAAGACCAAATAAAGGTTGAGTCCAACAACTAGGCAAATTTGTATGTCACTATCAAGGTATTTGGATATTGCATGCAAATGACATCCTTCCAATGGGTCTACATTCTACTATATCATTAAAGTTACCGTACTTCACTATGGGCTGTTTATTTGATGATTGGACTATAAAATCAACGAGAGCACATATCAAGTGTTTGGTTAAAATTCTTACAAGTTGGATATTCAATGTATACCGGATATATTAATCCGTTAAACTGTGCATATATTGTACCCTAGTGAGTGTGGAATTGTTAATCATATCAGTACTAATCCTTTGAATTTATATTTTCCTTTGCTATTAGTCCTCTCAAATGAACGGGTTCTATGTCCCTTATAGTTCTTTACAGTTTTAGAAAGCTATTTTGATTCTTCTGAAAAACAAATACTATGATACTCTGCTCTACTTTGTTTTGATATTAGTTGATGTTGGCCAACTGTATCAGAACATTTACCAATTCAGGGTATTGTATTTTCATTTGTTTGGAAGCAATTTGTGTATCTCTTACTTTCGGATTGTTTGCTTCAGAAAGGTTGATATCTCCATTTATCGACTTTTCATTTGTCGTACAGTAACAATGCCTCATCGAACAATGTAACCTATTAAATGACTTATGACAAATCATACACAACAAGAAAGTACCAGTAGAGTACTTTAATCTAGTCAGAATCCAGCGATGAAATTTGTATAACGGAATGAAGCAATTTTGCAGATAGATTACTTTAACTCCACTCTGACCCCGAGGGTGCAAACATTATTCAAAAAAATGCAAGTATGATTACAATGGATTACGGACTGACCTGATAAAAGCAACATCTTTTCCCTCAGCAGACAATAAACTACTTACTGTCTTCGGAACACCAAGAAATGCTGGACCTATATTCATGATTGCTTTGATATGCTTGTCACACCAACCGGGATCTCCACCGCCTCCCATAGGAGGAGGTGATTCAACCCATTTAAGGAAGTGGAGGAAATAGATGACCCCCATGGAATGAGGCACCACCACCACTTTCTTATAGCCGTTGGTTACGTACATAAGCTCAATTTTACTCTTCAACCTACTAAGAGCTTGGTCCCTGATCTGCTTGTTTGCAATTAGAAATAGAATTAGAGTAACTACATATTATTGTAGCTGTTTCAATTTGTAACTAATCGGTAACCCTTGACAGAAAATCGACTACACGATTAAGTGGATACACATGCACAGAAAGCAACATGAAAATCAAGAAAGTGTATCAGAGTGCACTTGGAAAATTAAGTGGCCCTATCTTGTTTTTCCTTGGCATTTGAAAACAAAACACTTCTCTTGCTTTTACGGGAGAACACTGTTACCTTGGAACCACCTTTTCATCGTACACAGACGTACGGAGAACGGCACACGAATGCCCAAAAGGGTTTGCCATAAAAATGTACAAGAGTTCTGAAATGACATGTCAAGCAAACGAGGAAAAAAAAAAGTTTGGGAGTTGTTCTTAGGGTGAACCATGTAAATCTTGTACATTTTTCGCCGTACACAGACGTATGGAGAACGGCACACGAATCCCCAAAAGGGTTTGCCATAATAATGTACAAGAGTTCTGAAATGACATGTCAAGCAAACGAGGAAAAAAAGTTCGGAGATAGTGAAGGTGAGAGACTCTTGGATGTCCTTAATGATTTTTTTTTTTTTTTGGAGTTGTTCGCAGGGTGAACCACGTAAATCTTTTGCCTAATTTATGTGTGTGCTTGATCTATTTCCATTCTAGCTTCCTTATTCTCATTCATGACCTCTTTGTTATTCTAAATTGTTTAACCAGTATAATTTGTACTGAAATTGAATTTACTTAGGTTGTGTGGTTTCTAATCCAATGAGCTGCAAATGCTCCCAAACTGCCACCCTTATGGACATGTTCGAGTAATGACACTGAGATTTCCCAATATCATGCTAAGTATAGGTTGGATTCCCAAAAGATGACGCCATTCGATTGATGACAAATATCGATAACGATGGTCAGAAACAAGGAATTTAGTACTAATTCTCAATGCTAGATAAAGATGTAGAAAGTTGAGATGAATGACTTGAACACACAATTTCAAGGTAATTAATGCAGCAACTCCTGATATTAGAGACAGAAGGCAATGTACATTGTGTTGGTACAGTGCCACAATTACATTTAAAAAGAGCCCGAGGAAGATCCATTATACCTCTGTATTCTGGAAAGAGAGCCTCCAGTCATAGGCAGCCATATACATATTCTTCCCCTCGTAACCAACTCGCGCCAGATTCTCAATAAGAACAGCCCAAACAAAATACCCAGGTGCAAAATAGTCAGCTGCAACCAGTCCCGGTACTGCACGAAGGCGAATGCCAGGGGGATCGAGTCCAGTTTCGTTGTCCAGAGACAGGTGCTCCAACCAACACAAAGGCCTGAAATTCCAGCACAATTCTTAATGGGTTCGAAAGTACGATCCAGAACTGAAGTTTCGGAATGGAAACCAAATGAACTTGATAGGGCAACTCAAACCTATCGAAGATTCGACTACACAATTGCCAGATGGATTCATGGGTACAATCCATAATTGAACAAAATTTCATACTGAATTCAGCAGTGCATTGCAAACCAAAATTTCACTAGCATAATTCTCATAATGGATTCACCAGGATAATCAAAATTGAAATGAAATCAGGCCCAATTAACTTCAACAGTGCATTTTAAACCTCTTGAAGTTTTACTTGCATAATTCCCCAATGGATTCACATAATCACAAATTCAATCCAAGATTAATCCAATACAATATCAATCCACACTCCATTTCAAACCTCTTGAGTTTTCACTGCCATAATTCTAATATGGGTTCACCTTCACAGTCCACAATAGATATATTGAAATCAAAATCAAATGAATTCAAATATTCAATACTGCAACTAAAACTCTTTCACATTTCATTACCATTATTCTCACATGGGTCCATAACTACAATAAAATAAAATAAAAACTGAACAGGAGATTAAAAAAAAAAAAATCAAATGAATTCAATGGTGCAACTAAACCTCCACATTTTCACTACCATAATTCTCACATGGATAATGATGGATTCATAACCACAACAAAACCAAATGTATCGACAGAGCAATTTCATACCTCTTGAAGATCTCACTAAAGCTACCACCCCAAAGCCGCTTCCGGAACAGACCTTCCGAGCAAGGCTTCCCTTCCCAAAGCTCGAGGCCGCCGGTGACAATGCCTGGCACCAGAACCAACGGGTGGAGGGCGGTTACACCCTCCCTCTTCAGCCGTACCCCGGGCGGCTCAGCCACCTTGAGTCCAGGCAAATTAGCAGGCAGAGAGTGGTACAAAAGCAAGAGAAGCCACCAAGTAGTGCACAGGTACCCAATTATCCAACAACAGTAATCCACGCATCTCCACTCCCTAGGCCCCCTCTTGGGCTTCTTCCTCTTTTGCTTATCAAGCACAACAATTTCATCTACTAATTGCTTCTCAAGAATCTCAATTTTTGGTGGCTCAAATGGTTCCTTCTCACTTTTGGGGGATTCAAATGATTCAAAACCGAGTGGAGAACACTTCACTGGCTCCACATAACATAGCTTACGAAGCCTTAGGATTGAAGCCATTAGATACAGAAATTAGCAAAGGATAATTTGACAATGCCAAGAACTACCCATCAATGGAAAGCAACAATTGAAGCATAGGGAGTGGTTATATTTTGACTTGAATTCCATCAGAATATGGGAAGTCAGTGATTGAGAGATGGAGAGTAGCAAAATCAGATTGAATTCAAGCAAAATGCACAAGGACAAGAAAATCCAAGGAATGGGAAATGAGGATGAGAGGTGGAGGTTAAGAGAACCAACTTGAGTTGAATGCTAGCAAAATGAAACAAAACGAGAAAAACCCATAAAGGGCAAAGAAAAAGGAGTGAGCGAACGGGACACAGGAATAAAGGGTCTTGAAATACAGGAGGAGAATAAGGCTATGGGGGTACTGATATAGGCGTTAACAGAATGCAAGTCCCACGTGGAGAAGAACAAAGATATGGGTAGTGTCTGTGGGTGCATCATAAGCCAACAGAGAGAGAGAGAGAGAGAGAAATCAGCTTTCTTTCTTAACCCTAATGAGAAAATGGTTTTTTACAGTCTCCCAGTCAGTAGAACAATGATATGGGTAGTGTCTGTGGGTGCATCATAAGCAAACGAGAGAGAGAGAGAGAGAGAGAGAAATCAGCTTTCTTTCTTAACCCTAATGAGAAAATGGTTTTTTACAGTCTCCCAGTCAGTAAGACACTTGTCTTGACCTTCACATGCAATCCTTCCTTAGCTGCCATCATGGCTTTTCAATCTGTGGTTTTTATCCCCACATTTCTCTCAATCACGTGGAGGTTTCTTTAACTCCTCTCTCTCTCTCTCTCTCTCTAGTGGTCTCTATCTGTTTAATCTTCTTCTGGGTCTGAGATCAGAGAAACAGAGGTGGTCAGGACTCAGGGCAATGAGGGGAAAATTGCAGGAAAATGGAGAGAACATTTTATGGGTATTGTCTGAAATGGGAATTCCCGAGGTTTGGGCGTATGGTTACTGTTTGGACCGAGAGGATCCAAGAGAAAGAACCACCAATTATCAGGAAAAAAAAAAGCACACACTACGATAAACACAAGTACCCAAATCACACAACAGCGATCGATGGTGGGCCTGATTGCAAATTGGGTAGATGCGTACATGTATTCATATACACAGGTACATGGAGAGGATAGGAGAGAGAAAAACAATGGAAGGGCACAGGGTTTAAGAAGATGACATTCTTTCGTTATATCCTCTGCTTCTGCTTCTGCTTCTGCTGGTGATGAGAAAAGCAGCGGAGGTTTTGCTGAGGAGAGGGAATAGTATGGTATGGGCTATAAATGGTTCTTGGAATTTAACGGTCGGAATTGTATTCATTTCCCTTTCGGTCCCATTTTTACCTCTGCTCAAATACTGAACACAAAGCACATGTGTAGATAAGTACTCCTAGTATGTTTCTGCCGAATGTCCTGTGATTGAATTTAGTTCTTCGGTCGTTCGAGCTTTTCATTAAACTCAATTTACTCATTTGCCTTTCCTCCAGCTTCCGGTTGTCTTGTGTTCCGATATAAATGCGACAGAGTTTCGGATACCTTGACATAAATGCGTCCGGGTCTGGAAATCGGCCGGGTAGAGTAGGTCTAACGAGCATTTTGTGGAACCCAAGTGCATCGAGCTTTTTGTGAAGCCTATTTGCTTACTGAGAAACTTTTATGTATACCGGAAATATCTATATGTAAAAGTTTCTCTTGCTTACTATACTGGTTTATGGGGGAGAAAAAGAAAATCAAAAACAACCCGAGCTTTCTGGGGCTGTTTAGAACATAACAGAGGGCTTTAAAAGCAGTTTCCAAACTGTTTCCAAAAGTGCAAAAGCACTTTCGCATATAAAAGTCGCAAGAACATCATGAGGTTGTTGGCTTGGGTGGGTTAAAGAAAGCAACAAACACGCAATTGCGAACGACGCCAAAAATTACACACTATTTTTGGGCAAGACTCGTCTTGTATTCTTCTGTTTCACCCGAGATTTCTGTCTGCGTTATCTTTTAACATACCCATCCCATCTTATGCAAGATATAAATAGTGCGCTCTTATTTGCAATTTTTCACTTTTATTTATTTTTTAAGGAAAGAGCAAGAAATTCATTGCCATAGATAATTATAAAATAAAAAAAAACGTTACAAGAGAACAAAACATAAAAATAAAGCCATCATAAATTATCAAAAGAAATCATTGAAAAATGAGATCAGAAAAATCACTGCGTAATAATACATACTAAATACTACCGTATTATTGCACTCCTTCAACATGGCACTAACCGCAACGGATTAGACCGGTAGTCAAGACATGAGACTTAGAGATTTACTTCCTCGTAGTTCGAAATCTCTCATGTGCTATCAACTTCTTTGAGGACAATCCATACAGAGTTTTGCTCTAGCTTTACATGGTGCTCTACTAGTAAACAGTGGGAGTGGTCTCCCTGGATTAATCGAGATGGACGTAAACTAACCCAAACACCTGGTTATAAAAAAAATTCCTACAACATTGCACATAAAAGAGAGTTGACGTGTAAACATTGGATGTTTCCAACCAATAAGAAATATATTACTGTTTGACATCTTATATTCATATGTCCGTCCCAGTTTATGTGCACCTCAATTAATTGCAGGGCCCTGAAATTAATGATCAGACAAACCTCGCCTCAAAGTTTGAAATATTTGATATTCGTGAAATTCGAATTTGTGATCAGGGTACAAGTTTTTTTCAGGTGCCTTGGATACGTGTTTACTCGGAATTTCTACAGATTAGAAACCTTATCCAAAACTCCATACCAATGGGAAAAATACTACATGGGTCTAACGTAGGTCCTAGCTAGGCTAGGTAATCCCAAGATAACCTGATAAGGTAAGAAAATGAAAGCATGTGAATTGTTATCATCAATTTTGTTCCTTAATTACATGCATCATATCACAGTTGGTGATTTTCATGGTATTACCTCATCATATTAATTTCAGGTAAAAATACACGGAGACCCTCTGAACGTTTAAAATCGCTCATATAGATCCTCTCAATTATAACCGTTAGTCAATTAGCACCCTTCTGTCAAAAAAACCGTTAAGATGAAGAGGTCCGCGTGGACAATTTCTATAGATGAGGGGGTCTGTTTAGGGGTAGAATCGTCATTTTTCCTCATTCCGTTAACAGAGTTAGCCAATTTTTCATTTCATATAGTTGAGGGGTCAGTATAGGTGATTTTGAACATTAGGAGATCTCCGTGGAAAAAAGACATAGTTGAGGGATCTTCATGTACTTTCACCTTAATTTGGCGGTGGATAGCAATGCCAAATAAAAACAGGGGATGGTTTGAATGTGACAAAAAAAAAAGAGAGGAAAGTTGTTTCAAATCACAGGCTCAGCAGTACTATTGGAAATGCTTTGTCCTGATTCTGGTTCTAGTTTGTTCTTTGTAGTTGTAAGATGAAAAGATGGAACAAGAAAAGGAAAAGTATGTGTAAAAGTAAAAGTATAAAAGCAGATAATTAGATAGTAATGTTCTTTACTTCTCTGTAAGATTGAGCAAAGATGTAGAGAAATCTTTATTTGTTTCCTTCACTCTTGCTTTTTAACTTCTATTTCACCATGCAAAAGTTCTCCTCAACCCAAATGTGTAGAGGTCCAAGGGAAACAAAGAGTCTAGGATCACCGCTTCATTTTTACCGCTATTTTTAAATTTATGGATTTTTTTTGTATTTTTGTGGGGTTCACTCCAGCCCCCATGGAGCGGTGGAAATGGAGCTGTGAATGCAGCACCTCTGGGAAACAAGAAAAAGGGCCAGGGAAAAAAAAAAAAGGGAGCAAAAGGTGTGAAGGTAGTCACAATTATGGAAACTGGCAGCATGCAGCTGTGTCCTATCTCACCTTTCGTCTCAGTAATTAATGATCCGAATTTTAAAATAATTCTCTGAAAGAGTTTTCTTTAAATCCAGACATCCAAAAATACGCTTGGACAGTGAAATTACATGTTGTGTTCTGCTCACAGCAGCCCCCGACTTCCCCACAAGCCACAAATATGCGTGTGTAAAGAGAGGTAGCAGGTTGGCTGGAGAGATGTGTAAAAAATTACTGTAAAAATTACTCCTACTACATGATGAAAGTACCGCGATTGATGAGTTTTTTATTGTAAGGGGTACATGAGGTTCGGGCTGGTTTTGATATAGGCGAGTCAGGCGACCGCTTAGGCTCCGTTTCGGAAACCTTCTTAAAAAATAAGTATTTATTTTGTAATTTTTTATTCGAAAATAATAAGGTCATTCCATAAAATTCAAATACAAAGTTTACATCATATTTTTAAACTCAAAAATAACGTAAATGAAAAATATATATATATATATATTCGCACCGTATTAAAGATCTTAATGAGATCTATCAAATAAGATCCATAGTGATAAGAAAATTATTTGCGTAAACACATGATTTTTGAGCTTGAAGTTGCCGTATACAAAAAATAAGACTGTTGCTATTGTGTTGGGCGCCGGCGAAGGGAAATTGTACCGACAGCCGCGCCAGGCCGTCTCCGGCCACCGGACTGCCGATCTGAGCCGTCCAAAAATTCTATAAAAAAAAACCAAGGGGGCTCTCGCGGGAATCAACGGCATCCGAGGTGTGTAGGGTGCTTGATCCGAGCACCCTTTTTCCGTGTATATATGACGGCGCGGCTGCCGGTACGATTTCCCTCCCCGGCCGATCGGTACCTATATAAATTCTTCCAAAATAAGTACCAGCCTTCTTATTTTTGTGGAACAACCCTTCTTATTGAACAAAAAATAAGTTCTTATTTGTGTTTTGGAACACAACCTTAGAGGCTTCAATTTTTGTAGTATTTTTAGGCTTTGCAAGAAAATACTACAAAAACAACATCAAAAAGGAGTTTGGGAGATTTAACGTGACTTTGGATTGACACTGTGCAGTGAAATGCATAACACCATGCTGCGCACCGGTTTGAAGGTGCGCAATACGATACTGCGCACACCACTGCACAACACTATTTCCCAATTGGATTCGATGATAGAGGAGTGAGATAACCCCTCGGTTGAATTTTTTCCTCGCTGGAGGGTGGGGTTTTTTTTTCCGCAAAATTTCATTGATAATCAAGAAAAGAACATCAAAAGGACACTTCCATCTTGAATAAAAGAGAGTATAGAAACTGTAAGGCTGTGTTCTACAAAGTGAATAAGCTCTTCTTTTTTGTCCAATAAGAAGCCCTCTTCCGGAAAAATAAGAAGGCTTTGTTTGAATTGGGAACAATTTATATAGGTACAAATGGGCGCCGGGAGGGAAATCGGTCCGGCGGCCGCGCCGGGCCGTCTCCGGCCACCGGACGGCCGATCCGAGCCGTCCAAAAATTCTAAAAAAAAAAACCAAGGGGGCTCTTGCGGGAATCAACGCCATCCGAGGTGTGTAAGGTGCTTGATCGGAGCACCTCTTTTTCGTGTATAATATACACGAAAATTGAATTGGATTATACACGAAAAAAGGGTGCTACGATCAAGCACCCTACACACCTCGGATGCCGTTGATTCCCACGGAAGCCCCCTTGGTTTTTTTTTATAGAATTTTTGGACGGCTCGGATCGGCCGTCCGGTGGCCAGAGATGGCCCGGCGCGGCTGCCAGACCGATTTCCCTCCGCTGGCGCCCATTTTGGTAAAAACAGTCTTCTTTTTGTAAAGGCAACTTCAAGCTAAAAAATTATGTGTTTACGCAAATAATTTTCCTATCACAATGGATCTTGTTTGATAGATCTCATTGAGATCTTTAATACGGTGAAAAAAAATTAATTTTTTTTTTTCATTTACATTATTTTTGAGTTTGAAAATGTGAAAGAAACTTTTTGTTTGGGAAAAATAAGAAGGGTGGATTATTTTTGAATGAGAAGTGAAGGAAATAAGTACTTATTTTTTAAGAAGGTTTCCGGAACGGAACCTAAGGGTGCTCGGAGGAGAGGTTGGAGCTGGTGTGGACAATTTTTGGGTTTCTTGGTGGAGAGGGAGAGAGAGAGAGATGGAGAAATTTTCACCAAAAAAAAAGAAAGAGATGGAGTAATTGGATGGAGAAAGAAACGGTGCTTGGCAGACGTTTTCTCCCACTTTGGTTGGTTTTTGCTAAAACGACGTCGTGGTCTGTAAAGTTTAGGCACAGCTGAGACGTGGCCTTTTTTCTGCCCTTGGATGGGTTTGTTTGTGTGTGTTATTGCCCTCCTATTAAAACCCTCACACAATCATCACGGAGAAAATCCTCACAGAGAATTCGGATCCAGCAATTGGACGGATAGATTTCCTAAGTGAAAACACCGACACACCCAAACCCCTTACTCGCTAAACAGTGGGCTATACCATTAATATTACGGGCTCGATTGGATGCGGGATCAGATTTGGAGGTATTATGTAAGAATGGGGGATTGGATAGTATATGGTATTATATAAAAAGGGTGGGCCCATTTTGATGTGATGAGGGGATTAAATAATACTTAGTTTGGATGATGGATAAAATAGGGGGATAAGGTTGTTTTGTAGTTGAAATGGAAGAGAGAGGGGGATTCCACAATGCCGGCTCAAACCCTAGCCATATGTAAGCCCCCCTCAGGGGGTATTAGGGGGGTTATGGAGGAGGGGTATTATCAAATCCCTCCGGTTTTTGTCTTCCCAAACCACGCCATAGAATCGACCCCACGGATTAGAAGAAGTGATTGGACAATACCCCTTCATAGTGTGGCATCCAAACGAGCCCTACGTTTACTAAACACAAACTCACACGAAACGAAATTACACGCCCGTCTCCAAATATCTTCGACAATAACCTCAACGATTGGAGGGTCGTGTTTATCAGACTCTTTTTTCTTTTTCCTTTTTGCAGAAGATTGCCTGCGAAGTGTTCCACAAACTGACCGAGTGAATTGATGCAAGTAAATCCAGTGGCGGAGTCAGAATTTTGATCCCAAGTAAGGCCGGTTTAATAGACATATATTTTTTATCGGAACATATACTTATTTTTTTGCTTTCCAATTCCTTAGATTTGTATATGGAAATGATTCTTTAGGCACTTTCAACTGTCATGTGTTTATTTTTTATTTATGAAAGAAATTGATAAACGAAAATGTAAAATAACGATTTTTTATCAAATTGAACCAAAAGTATTAAAGATTATAAGTAGCTATACACGAATAATTATCAATAATATTCAAGATCAAGTATACACAAAATAATTTTTTTAAAACTCGGATGCTCGGAGAGCTAGGACGGGGGCCGGGGCCGGGGCCCCAACATAGCTCCACCCCAGAGTACATCAATAAATTTTGATTCCACGTGTTTGAATGCTTCACTTCTTCTTCTTTTTTTTCCAAAAACAATAACAAAGACTCAATCCAAAGACTATATTTCAAACCAAAGAGACCCTTACCAGCTAAAATGTAAGTGACCGAATTAGCCGCTCTCCAAACAAAAGTAAAAACGCAACACTGAAAACTGCTAGACCGAGATTTGATGTCATGAGTAATACAACAACAAACCCACCCCCGACTCACAACCACTTGACCGTTCAATGCTTCACGTTGACCAAGAAACTTGGATTCTTCTTACTGGTATAATTATTGGCACCGAGGATCCACTGTCCGAGTGAAATCCGAACAGGGGCCTATCCCAGTCCTTCGAACCGTTGATCTCGCAAATCAACGGTTGAGATCTGTCGAGCCAAAACGACGTCGTTTTGGACCATAAAGTGTTCGGCAGATCTCAACTGTTGATTGCGAGATCAACGGCTCCGAGGACTGGGACAGGCCCCTGTCCGGATTTCACTCGGACAGGGGATCTGGTCTCAATTATTGGAATCAATCATTCTATAACAACAAATATGTGTTTTCACTAAAAAAAATATTAAAAACTTAACGCATTTTACCATATCGTTTTTACTAACAAAAAAGTTTCAGCATTTTACCATTTCGTTTTCACTAACAAAAAAGTTATCAACAAAAACTTGTTTTACTACAGCAACTCTTCTCACAAACTCATCAACAACTTATTCACTATCGAAAATAGCTTCATTTCTTAACAACTCTTATTCACTACTGAAAACACCTAACAACTTCTCAACCACAAATAAAACATACAAAATTTTCACTACCGAAAACACCCTCTTACACAAATATTTACACAAATCCACTCACGTTCACCTCCAGTGTGTGTGGGACCCACAAAAAAATGTGAGTGTGTGTAAAGTGTTTGTGGTTATATAAATTGTACTGTAATTTGGAACATGTTGAAAGTGATGAAAATTGGAGTAAAATCAAATGGAAATGACAAAAGGAAAGAAGGATTGACAAAAAAAAAAATGGAATGAGCTCAAAACGTGACACAATTTGTTGTACAATAAAAATAACTCGAGTATATGATCACATTTAAAAACAACAATGTCTCCTAAATAAAAAAAATATGACTATTGAAATATAGCCGTTACAAATATAAGCATATCAATATAGCACTTACGACAAGATGATAGTTGACATACAACCTGGAGTAGTTTTTTGTTTTTGTTTTGATGGACAACAAATTTATTAGGGAAAGGAAAACTTGATAAAAGGTACATCAAGTTGAGGGAGAGGAGAGGGAAATCCAACCTTTGGTTGGATGAAAATAGAAAAACACCCCAACAGACAAAGCCTAAAAACACCCTGGGGTCAAGCTCAACCCAAGAAAACCCCAAAACCTAACCCTAGCCAAAGATGCTCATCACCACCGCAGCCACCCTAACTGCCGGCCACCTCCACCCAGCTAGTAGACCACCACCACCAGAGAGGAGACCAGCGATCCGCGCCGCCGCGAGTCCTACGAGTAAATAGATCCCCATAATGACCACTGAGAATTCGCCGATTAAAAATGATTATCGTTTTAGATATAACCGTTAAGAATGATGATTGTTAGGATAAAACTGCTAAAAAATAGAACAATTCAAAGAATACAAAGGATTTTTTATTTTTTTTTAAAAAGGCAATCGAATAAAAAAGAGAGTAGTTTGATAGAGTAGAGAGTTTGACATTTAAAAGTGAGTAGTTAAAGTGGAAAAGTAACTTTTGAAATATAATTTGATCTAAATTTTGGTGAACCTGATGCTAATGTTGTTAGTCAAGAAAAATAGCATTGGATGAATTGACCTAGAATGGAAATACCAAATGAAAGAACCCAAAAAAGGGATGAGTTAAAACCTAACGTCATCTGACGTGTGTACGTGAGCAAAAACGCAAGAGTGAAAACGTTTTTGAAAAACATCCAAATTACTAAAATTTTTGAGATTAAGAATTGTGATCACGAGCACAGACCGAAAATTGAGAGCAGGAGTGTGATTTTTTTTGTCAATCGATATGCATTTTCATCATGTACAAAGTACAAATCTGGAGCACTACATTAATTGTGAGAGTCCATAAGATAACAAAGCCCAACAATTCAACCAATAAAAGAAATAAGCCCATCATAGAGAAAAAACAAAGAAAGAAAAGAAAAAACCCCTCTAATGTAAAACACCCACACGCAACTAAGAAGATTCAAACTCCCGACCTTCTTATAAGATACAAGAGTTCTGACCAACTGAACTAGCGCCAATGTGTTAAAACCTAAGGAAACCTAGCAGTTTTTGTGTTTTTGTCGGTGGGATCATCTAAGAAAAGGAATACTAATGGGTAATCTTATGGAATGGGAAGTAATATTAGGATTTTAAGCTTCGAAAATTTCCTTGTAATAATTTTCTCAGAAACATATGGAGGGGAAAACATGTGATTGGGGTTAAATTTTGGTGGAATTTTCCTAATAACATAATCTTGAGGTAATAATATTTGATAGTTTGTACTAGTGAAAAAAGTATTGGAGAATTTCAAATATGGGATTTTATGAAATGGAAAGATCAAACAGTATTTTCATTAAGAATATCTAGAGAAAATCTAAAATAGTTACTGATACAATTTTTTTTCCCATCTGAATACACGTTATAATACAATAATAAGTAACTCCCTGTTCCGCTAAGGATCTTATTTTTTAAGTACTTATTTTTTATTTTACGAGTCATGTCATTCTCTCACAGTGCATCACCTTTAATTCAAAAAATAAGTACTTATTTAAAATCCTTAGCGGAACAGGGCAAAATGGGGGAAATCAACTCAAAATTCATTTCGATGATTGTACTCCCAAACACTACTCATGTTGCATGATGATTCATTCTGTACATATCCCCTAAACACCTCTACAAATTCATAATACACTCTGACCTTAATCCATAAAGTAAAAAAATACAAAATGCAAAAAGTAATAAAAAAAAAAAAAAAGAGGCTCCCAAACACCCCGTAATTCTTTAGTTTTTTTAATCTATTTGTCACGCCCTCGATTTTCAACATAAACAATAATAACATTTAATAATCAAAATCCTCACCAAAATTACCATAAATAACCCAAAAGATAGTTTAATTCCCAATTCCACAAACCGGCCCAATACTTACAATGCTCCACAATAGAAAACGCAATACAATGAAATTTTATTTTACAAAGATTGAAGAGTGCTTCCGAAAATAGCTTTAAACCATGACATCAGCATGCACTCCATGACAGTGACCTGCAATAAACCTGAAAATGATAGGTTGAGCTACACTAGCCCAGTAGAGAAATCTATGCACAAGTTATAGGAAAATAAGTCAAGCGATGCATCTAGAGTGAATGAGAAATGACAGATATACCCAAGGTTTATATGACTATCAACAGGCAACTCACAACGGCCAAAGGATTCTAGACAATCCTATGTACAATACCTATCACCTCACACGCCATACCAATGTCACTAACATTCCCATCTCAAACACAATTAACCAATCTTTAGTTTATCAGTCGATACTTCGCATCACATCTATCTCAACATTCATTCTCATTTCACGATCTCTCACGTCTTTCATTTCATAACCAGATCCCATTTCTTATTAAAAGATCATTTTTCCTTTCCTTTCTTTAGTCAGATACTTCCCGTCGATAATCACTAGGGTCACTTCGGGTCTAGTTCCCTCGAGCGTAGGGTCACCCCGAGTCTATTCCCTTAATAACAATAATAATCACTTGGGTCACCTCGGGTCTATTCCCTCGAGCGTAGGGTCACCCTGAGTCTTTTCCCTCAATAACAATGATCATTTGGGTCACCTCGGGTCTATCCCCTCGAGCGTAGGGTCACCCTGAGTCTATTCCCTCAACAACGACCCCTTGGGTCATCTCTCACACTTTTCACATTCGTCATCATCTCATAATCAATTTCATCTTCAATCTATCGGTCATTACTTAACTCTATAGACATACATGCTCGTGTTTTTTTATTAGTTTACAAATCCACATCCTACATAACGTATTAAGCCTATACGTATAATCCCATAATACTCTACTCATTTGCTTTCTACGCTTGAATCTCATAGGACGAGTCAAAAGGACTCAAGTTATAATATCATCCCAAACAGTTCTTTTCAACCTCGAATTCACTTTGAGCATCCTAGATAATCTACCAATCCACCACATTGGTTACATTTCAAACGTTCCAAATCGTCAACCATAACACTACTTCAACTGATAAAGTAATACACGCCATTCCCTTTAATTATACCCCAAGTAACGTACGAACCCGTCACCACCCTACGACATACCCCTCACTAACACCGACACCTAAACCTCATGGGAAGAGTACCAAAGGAATTAAAAAGGAAACCTCAAACGGATCATGAGAACATGGCTTTCGATATTACCTTTCAAATCACTAGACGAACACTTATCTATCCAATCATACTTACCACAAGACCTTGCATAACCTACGACTTCCTTAAACGATCATACGATACATCCTCCGTTACTACGACACTAAGACATCGATTAATGAGTGTCTAAGACATGGAATGGAGCAACAAGTCATTGGAGAGAGAAGAACCAAGTATTAGGATGGTTTAATGGTGCATAAAAGGTATTAGAAGTGATCGGGGATCAAACGGTCGAAGTTCAAGCAAATTGGGCAAAACTGCCCAGAAAGCCCCGGAATATTGATACAGAAATCGGAGTATTGATACGGCAGAGTCTGGAGTATAGATACGAAAATCGGAGTATCGATACGGCAGAGTTTGGAGTATCGATACGGAGAAAGAGTATCGATACGGTTACGTTACGACAGATTTCTGATGCTACTGGAATGCAGATCCCTTCAGCGTATCGATACGCAAACAATTGTATCGATACGGGGACATTACGAACGACGATTTTGTGCAGAAAACTCAAAAGCAACACAACACAACAACCAACAATTTAAGGCACGATTACCACATGAATTCAATTCATAAACACATAACAAGAGCAAGAATCCCTACCTCGAAGTCGGAGAGCAAACACACGAGGAGATCGGGCCACGCAAGCCCCGGAACTCCAACTTTGAAATACGTCCAAAATACTCCGAGCCGAGCCGAACCGGGCAAGCTACAAGCTCAAAAGCACGAGAGAGATGCCGAGAGAGGGAGAACCGGACGGGAGGAGAGAGAGAGAAGGCTTGGGATTTTTTTAATCCCCTACACTCACATCTCTCTCTATATACTCACACACCCCCTAATTTACACAAGCACTCCCTCCAATTGCAATTCTATCACATTAGCCCCAAATCGAATTAACTCCACAAATTTTACATTTTCCTCAATTTCTAATATTAATAAACCTTTAAATAATTTCGAAAAAATACGGGTCCTTACACTATTCTTGGATGAATCCTTGCGTTATGTTGGGGCCCGGCCGGGCCTTACAACTTGGGGAACTTCCTGGCCGGTCCTCCTTGGGTGAAGAATAGCCTACTAGGTTTTGTCCATAGCCCATTAGGTCCTCTTCATTATTTTGTTGACAAAAATAACCCTCGCAAAAAAAAAAGGCGATTGGAGAGAGACAAAAATACCACCACCACCACGTCGCCGCCGCCACGCCATGCCACCATCGCCGCCGCCGCCACCACCACCACAATGACAACCATCACTCTACTATCACCAACACCATCACCACCTCAACGCCGCCACCGCCACCACAATGACCACCACCACACCGCCACCACCACTCCACCATCACCACCACCACCATAATTAACAGTGTTAATTTTTGTCTAAATTAACAGTATTAATTTATAATTTAGACAGAAATTAACATTGTTAATTGTGGTGGTGGCGGCAGCGACATGATGGTGGTTATTGTGATGGTGGTGGTGGTGGTGGAGTTGTAGTTGTGGTCATTGTGGTGGCGGCATGATGGCGGTGGTGGTGATGGCGCTGGTTGTGGTAGTGGAGGTATAGGAGATTGTATGAATTCATTTGTTTTTAAACGGGGGTAAAAATGTAAAATAGATTTCACAAGATCTATTAAGAATTGCACTTTATAAAAAAAAAAAGGATCTAATAGGCTATGAAATTGAAAAATAGGACCGACCCTTAGGCAAGCAAAAAGATGGCCCAATTATTAAATCCAACTGGGTGAGATTGGATCGCGTTCAGACTCCATGACCGGTCATGAGGCTGATGGCCCCACGTGGGCCCACCACGTCACGTAAGTTGTATCGATTCAGAATCTTTGCTCCAAGTTTTTTGTCCTTTTCTTTGTCGAGAGGATGAGAAACATTTTTTGCACATGGATTTGGGATGTCGGTGCGCGTAAATGTCACTCTGTTTCCAATAATAAGCATTTAATCCACAATTATTGGGGGCATGGGAGCAACCAGCCAACCACATGTCTTGTACTCTCGTTCATCTCAACTGTCAATGTCATCTTAAGCAGATCAATGATAGGTACCCCGAAAATGTTTTCGAAAGAAAAATCAGTAGTGTTCAGATTTACATCGTTTGAGTCTCACATATTAAAGTGAATCTCAATCATTAATTAAAATTATAGCGATAGGTTGGTTGATATATTTGTTAGTTTCGCGTTAAATTTTGATACTAGATTATTAGTTCGTCTATACGAGAAGAATTGAGAAGATAAAAGTTATAATTCAAACTCAAATTATTTTTAAATAAAAACAGAAATCATAGACTAATCCGATGACTATAATCACGTGTTTTATGTGGAAAAAATCGTAGAATATTTCTAAAAGAAGATTTTCCATCCATTTTTTCTTTGATCAATGTTTTTCATTTCATTTCATTTCATTTCATTTCATCTCATCAAAATAAAATGGATTGAAGTCGTGGCATTACAATAATCAGATGAATTTGGTGACTCACACTCCATATATCTACATAAATAATTGGCATGGTCAAAATAATTACTGATGCAACAAGGCCTATTATTATCGTCTTCATTCTTGAAACGACACGGTTTTAATTTGGAAAATGATTTTGCTATTTCATTTTTTGTTAACGCCACTCTCCTGTAATTACAGGGGAGTAGCGTTAACAAAAAAGAGAGTTACAAAATCAGCTGCCTCTAATTTACTCCAAAAGCTGTGATTAGCGTAATCCAGAGAGGAGCCAGATCAACGCGTGAACTTTTTGATCTTTCAGAGACACAATCTGGTGGTATCATTCCCACTTCACCATACCATCCATCGTCCACGTGGCTCCATCTAAATCCCAATGGAAATTATTTTTCGTACCACTGAGAGTAGAACAAAGGGTCTCTCAAACTTTTCAGTGCCGAGTGGGTAGGGCCACGTGGTGCCTTGCACGATCTCGGCCGTCCAACGAAGCTTTGGACGGTCCAGATCTGTTCGGCTGCCGAAGGGTATTTTAGTCATTTCACACTTTAAAATTGGCCGAACAGATCTGGACCGTCCAAAGCTTCGTTGGACGGCCGAGATCAGTGCAAGGCACCACGTGGCCTCCTACCCACCCGGCACTGAAAAATTTCTCCTCAAACTAACTACAATCGTTGTCTCTGGTAGTGTGTTAGAGGGTTTCAAACTCAACCATGGCAACTAAGCACAAGGGTCCAATCTAAGTCCAATAGAGCACGGGCGGGTGCGGATGCACAAATGTGAAAGTGTTTTTCAAAAACTTTCAAAACAACTAAAATTCGCGAGTGTAAGAGAATCGAGGGCGTAAGCGCAGAACAAAAATTAAGAGCATAAATTAAAATAAGAATTGAGAACGCCAGCCTTGGCCATTTTAAAGAATGTGACAACCAATCAGGGATGATCAAAGTGTAAAATCTAAAAGAAGACCTTAGGCGTCGTGCAAATCAGTACATGGCAGTGTGTACTCATATTCAACGGAGCTAAATTTTTACAGGATACTTACAAAAGTATTTTGAAAAAATTTAACGACTCTGATCATTTGTATGAAATTCTTAAATGGGTCCCGTAGAAGACAGTGTACATTTGGCGTACACGAGACGATGTATCCATAGTTTTATTGCGCCATTATTCGCTATGAAATACAAGGGCCACAGGCTCTAGTTCCCCTCTATCCTCCCTCCATTTCCTTGCTTTAAATAGATTCGCCCTCTCTCTCTCTCTCCCACGATTATTCCAACCGACGCTGCACTCCATTCCTCAGGTTTCTTAGAGCGAGAGAACTGTCAATGGCGTCTCCAGTGAGGGTGGATCTTGACGGGAACCCCATCAGGCCGATCACGATATGCATGATAGGGGCGGGAGGCTTCATTGGGTCCCACCTCTGCGAGAAACTCATGGCGGAGACCCCGCACAAGGTGCTGGCCGTCGACGTGTACAGCGACAAGATCAAGCACCTCCTTGAAGGACCCGCGTCCCTCCCCTGGACCGACCGCATCCACTTCCACCGCCTCAACATCAAGAACGACTCCCGCCTCGAAGGCCTCATCAAGATGTCAGATCTGGTACCCTCCCCCCCCTCCCCTCTATCTCTCTAGAAATTGTACGCGGTTTCTTTTCGTATATGAAAGGTTTTGGATAATGCTAAAAGGGGTCTGGCTAATGTGAGTCCATTGGGCACGTGATGATACACAGAAAGAAAAACAGTTAGAACTTGCTATTATTCAAAACCCAACGGCTTTAGTAAGCATTTTCCTTTTAAAATTGTTTGGAAATTCTTGAAAGCCCTATAAATATTGAGAAATATATGAAGGCGACGGTGGTGGTTGCGACGGTGGTGGTTGTATAAAATGATTTATTTTTAAAAATTGTGGTGGCTAAAAGTTGATTCTGAAAACATTAACCAAAGAAGCCCGTTATTGATGGGATTTATGTTGACGGTTGGTTCTTTTGGGATGTAGACTATAAATCTTGCGGCGATCTGTACTCCGGCGGATTACAATACGAGGCCTCTGGACACAATTTACAGCAACTTCATCGATGCTCTACCCGTGGTATGCGCCTTTGATTTTCTTGATGTTTAAATTCCAGAGCGTTAATGAAATGCGCGTGGCTTTAATGGTGAATTGTTGTGATTCTTGACAATTGTGTGGAGTTTTTTGATTTTGTTGTTGGCATTGGTTGAAGCTGAATGTGCATTTTGATGTGAATTGGGTGTTATGTTATGTCAGGTGAAGTATTGTTCGGAAAACAACAAGCGTCTCATTCACTTCTCTACTTGTGAAGTGTATGGGAAAACAATTGGTAGCTTCCTTCCTACAGATCACCCTATGCGGCAGGTGAGGCTTCATTTTGTGCTTTGTTTTGCAAAGACCATAACTTAGTTTTATTTAATACTCCAGGGACATTGTGGTGCCCTTTTTGTGTTTTTATTTTTAATTATGAGGTTGCTTGGTAGTTGGATCAAAAACTGATTAACGTTTCACCTGGATCTTGGAAGTCTCGTTGTTTTTCCTTGTGCAGTTTATGAACAATGGGGTTTTAAGAAAAGCGTGAACACTTGGACATGGTTGGGCGAATACTTGATGATTTCATTATTTAGTACCAATTCACTGGTCTAGCGACTTTGACCCTGCTTATAATGAAGTAATGTTCACGTCAATAAGTTATAATCATTGACTTGATTAGTGCATGTTATGATCTTATATGGGAGCCATCTGATGGCGGTCCGAAGTTTTTTTGTTTGTGTTAATCTGGCATGATGATGATATTATGCATCAGGGGAAATATTCGAGTGCAGTTGCATGGATTACCATTGGAGCTAATTAGTTATTTATCTATCAGACGATCCCATTGACCGAACAAAAGATTATGAGTGTGCGCGAAAAAAGGATGGGAAATTATTCTGGTAGTGATCACTGAGTCCTGGGACTTGAATTCTGGAATATGAGTATGACCGAGGATTATTAGATGCTGATGCTTGTTCTGTTTTATGCCATTCCGATTGTGAAATGGAAACAAAGATGCTTATTGACTTCAAGAGAGAAGCTGTCTCACAGTACAAGGTCCAGAGAGAGTTATGTGCTGTAAAACAAAGTTGAACTTAGGACATTTGATAGCCTAGTAATAGTTGGAAAGTCAATGATATACTCTGCTCAACTAAAACTCGCCCCTTATGTAGCATGTAATTTTGGATATCACGCACACATTGGCTTAACATTTGTAAGATTCCCAACTCCATAGTGCTTTATCTATATGTGAATGTCGTGTGTATGAAGTCTCAGTAGGGGACCTTGGTCAGTAGAGGGGTTTTCTGAAATTCTCGTTTTCTCGTAGATGAACTAGTAAATTATGTCTGGAGAATGAGTGTTCAATACCTTAGTTTTGCATCTGTGGATATCAATTTCGTGTTGTTAACTTTTAACAGTCAAGGTACTGGTAAGGGTAAGTATGTATGTTTCTCATTTATCTTTCCAATTTTTGGAAAATGAATTGTGTAAATTGCCTCAAAAGGGGCATTATTTCATTTATCTTTCTCAATTTCAGCTAATTTTTGAAATTACCACATTTATCGTGTTTTAGGATCCTGCTTATTTTATCCTGAAAGAAGAGGCTTCACCCTGCATTTTTGGCCCTATTGAGAAGCAGAGGTGGTCCTATGCTTGTGCAAAGCAATTGATTGAGAGGCTGGTCTATGGTGAGTTGACTAATTTGGTGCTCTCTTTTGTTCGAAAGTTCTTTTTGGTTTCAACTTTTTGTTCACTTCTTCTTCTTCTTTTTTTTCTTCCTGTTGGCCACAGCTGAGGGTGCGGAGAACGGTCTTGAATTTACTATTGTGAGACCTTTCAACTGGATTGGTCCTAGGATGGACTTCATACCCGGCATTGATGGTCCCAGTGAGGGTGTTCCCAGGGTGTTGGCTTGCTTTAGTAATGTGAGTTTAATTTCTTGCACGGATTTGAAAACTACATCCTGTATCCTTCGAGTTATGTTAACATTGCTTTGATCTTGCTCTTTCTGCTGCAGAATCTTCTTAGACATGAGCCTCTCAAGCTTGTGGACGGAGGCCAATCACAGAGAACCTTTGTCTATATCAAGGATGCCATTGAGGCAGTACTGTTGATGATTGTGCGTTTGCCCCTCCTTTTATCTTGATTTCATGTTTGTGGATTCAACAAGTAGTTATTTGCTGTCATTCCCGGTTCTTGAAGTTTGCACGATGAAATCTTTGTTTTTCATTTTTCAGGAAAATCCAGCCAGGGCCAATGGCCACATCTTCAATGTGGGCAACCCTAATAACGAAGTTACTGTTAGGCAACTTGCTGAAATGATGACAGAGGTGAACGAGTGTGATAGTTTTGTTTTCGTGACGCCCGCTCTTTGTGTGTATCGTTTTTACATTACTTTTTTTTTGCCTTTTGTCAGGTTTACTCGAAGGTGAGTGGGGAACCCCCTCTGGAAGTTCCCACTGTTGATGTGAGCTCCAAAGAATTCTATGGTGAAGGGTACGACGACAGTGACAAGAGGATTCCAGACATGACCATAATCAACAGACAACTTGGTATTCCCCTTCTTCCTTATTTTCAGTCTTATGATTTTCAAAATTAAATGAGCCGTTTATTCTGTTCATTGTTCATAACAAACACCACTTGTTACCCCGGGACAATTATGGTTACAACAAAAAACAACAGTTATGGGTCATAACCACACACAACTAGGGATCATAACTAAATACCACGTTGCTCCATACCCACTAAGACATGAAATTTATCTGGTCCGGTGACGTTTTAACTGATAACAACACACCAGGTTGATAACATTCTGACTCGGTCTGGTTTTTGGGGTGAGTACCAGGTTGGAATCCGAAGACATCGCTGTGGGACTTGCTTGAATCCACCCTTACCTATCAACACAGGACATATGCTGAGGCCATAAAGCAGGTCACTTCAAAACCACTCGCGTCAAGCTAGAGAAGGAAAACATTACCGTCAAAGGAGTTTCTTTTGTTAGACTGTGATAGTGGTCGGAAATTTGTCTCGAATTCTTTTCCAATGAAGAACTATAGTCATATACTAGATGGATCAATCTTATATACTTCATATCTCTTTGTTATTGTCTTTCCTTTGTTCGTGGGTCAATAGTTTCAGGAATCTGTATCTGTAATATGTAACTTGAGGAGACACTGGAAGGTTTAGGGAAATCATATGGGTGATATTAGATGTTAGGTAATTTCTTTGAATTTTTTTGCTACAACCACGTTAGGGGCATCATTTTCATTCGTATGTGTGATTCTCCTTTAAAGGAGTGCATTGTATTACGGAGTATTTGTTATGAGCATTCAAGCTCTTGTTTTTTTCCCCTCAATTCCTCAATTAATATAGTACTTCACTACTCAACGATGGTAAAGGGTGCACTATGGCACCAGTTAGCTAGACCGTTTTGTTATTTGGGGTTAACTACTTGCCCTATATTACAATCCAACATGGACTGACATGCTCTGCAAAAGTTGTATGTGTAAAGTCGTTTTGGGACACACATAACCGGTGCACAATAGCGCTTGTTAGCATTTGCCATTGTCGTTTTGGGACCCACATAACCGGTGCACAATAGCGCTTGTTAGCATTTGCCATTTACTTATTATATGTGTGTGTTATGTGGGCGTCAGCTTGTCTGTATATGCGCTTATGGGTTGATATGTCCTAGTGTGTTGAATTGTGTTTACATGAGAAAAAAAGGATGCTTCAAGTGATATGGCGGACTCTCTACCGCTTACCGTCGGTTTGGTGGGAGGAGAAAAGAAGTGAGAATCTCATTGTTGTTACATGTCTGGATGAATAAAAGACGTGAGAGATAAAGCGATGGTGGACATATATATCTCATTTTATTCATTATGTCATTACAAATAATCTATGAATCATCCTCATTTCTACCAATCCACCCTTCTGCTACTCAAATTCTATAATCACACATAAACAAACACACACTCATATGACATGTGAAGCCCATATGCATAGCAAAGTTGTCTACTATCATAAGCAAATCTTTGGAGAGGCATTTCTTGGTCCAGCAGAAACCTGCGGGCTACGGGGCATATAACCGACATCCGTGTGGGGTGGGTTCCTCCAAGAGAAAACTTTGTGAAGCTTAATGCGGAGCCTTTAACTTGGCATTGGGTGCGGCATGCATAGGAGGCCTTCTCCGTGATCATTTTGGCAGATGGTTTTGTGGGTTCCATAGGAATATGCCAGCAAACTCAAGCCTAATGGCAGAAGTTTGGGCCTTGTGGGATGGCCCTCGCTTTCGCAAAGGAAGAAAATGTGAAGAATTTGGAAATCGAAATTGATGCGTTGGGTGTGATACGCTGATTAATGACCACCATACGGAAAATTTAGGGGTGATACCGGTCCGGTTTCAACCGGTTTTGGCATATTTTTCGGTCGAAACCGGTTATCCGGTTTGAGATTTTTAGAAACCGGAACCAGTTGAGATAATTCGGTCCGGTTTCAACTGGCTCAACCGGTTTCGGTCCGATTTATCCGGTTTTCATTTATTGGCCATATTTTGGGCCCAACACATCAAAAAATCCACAATTCAACCCAAAAATATCAACCAAAAACCCATAATTCAACCTCTTTTTTTGGACCCAACAAAAAAGGATCAATTTTGAGCACAATACATAAAAAAAAATCCCATAAAAACATTATTAAGTCCATTAAAACAGTTTATATATGTATGTATATATTATATATATGTATATATTATACGTTTATATATATATATATATACATATATATAACCGGTCTGGTTTTGACCGGTTTTTAAAACACATAAACCGGATCGAAATTATTCAACCGGTTTGAAAAATTCGGTCTGGTCTGGTTTTTTCGGTTTCGATCGAGTTTCCGGTCTCGGCTAACAGCCCTACGGGAAATCATCCACTTGGTAACATTTTACTTGATTGCAGGTCCCTAATGGAGGGAGTTTGAAGAGGTGTCCATCAAGTATATCTACTGTAAAACAAACCATTGTGCAGATGTATTGGCAAATGACTCACCGGTTTTGGTGGGAGATCTCCAAAAAAAATTTGTTACATACCAGAATGCTACATCTCCTTCATCCTGTCGGAGGACACGATTCGACTGGTCCTTTGTATTCTGGAAACTATGGTGTATACTGTATAGCAAAGGGTTGGTTTCAGTCCAGTATATCCTCGCTTGGACCATGACATTTAGGTCGCGTTTGAAAACCGGCCAATATCTCTCCTCAAGAATAAATTCTATCTACCATAGGTGGAAACCCGGAAACCACCGCCTGTGGGCCCTAATAGCCAAATCATCACATATATATTACAAAATCAACAAAAACAAGTTAGGCACTAATAGCCAAATCATCACATTAAAAACGTCTTAAGACACAACTAGATAAATGTAAGTCTCAAAATCGATTACAGTACTTTTTATGATTAAATGTCTACTTAAAATAAAGAAAAAAAAAACACCAATAAACTATGACATAAGTTTCAATATAGATTGTAAACTAAAAGACTAGTACAAAAACGATAGGCATCATGTCATGTTGTGTCATCCCGGTTATCGGGTCGAAACGAAAAATTAAACGATTAACTGTATCTTTGTCGAATTAAATGGGTCTAACCCGAATTCGTCTCATTTAAACACGAACCCTCTAACTTAGAGTATTAGATTCAAGTCGTACTAACAGGTCGAAATTCCCATCCCTAGCCAAAACAATAAAAGAACCAGCGAAGCATCAAAGAGCATTGGGAAAGACTACAATACACACCTCTTATTTGGGTGTGTATCATATGCACCCCCAAAATGTTATGAATTATAAAAAAAATGTTACGAATCGTATTGCTAAAAAGTTACGAATCGTATAAAGGTTATGAGATACACAAAAATGTTATGAATCATAATGAAAATGTTACGAATTGCTGAGATGTTATGAATTCTAGAATAAAAGTTACGAAACACACTAAAATGTTATGAATGAACCATAAAATAGGTGCATATGCTATAGCCTTTTAAGGGGTGTGTATTGTAGACTTTTCCAAGAGCATTTCTCTTTGCCCAATCCATGGCTAGTTAGTTGTGATTAGGTTGGAAATACGTCCAGTAATCAAGTGGGAGAAAAAAAACTGAAGTCATCACTCCATGCCTTCTTACGTATCATGGTAGATTATGTACGTATTTGTGTAGAAATGCAATTGAATGGTAGGGTGGCACACAACTATCGATCTCACCAACTAACGGTTCAGATTAAAATCTAACTTTTCCTGGAAGAGTTTGTTTTTAATATGAACCGCTGAAAACACTTTTCGACAGCTACGATGCCGCACTACAGCATCTCCTGATCCCATTTGGATAGCCAAAATAATCAAACTGAATCTAAACGATATAGGAGATCCAAAAAAAATCTAGACAGAACAGAAAAGCCATTGAATTCATGCTCAAAACGGAGGCGGATATCCGTTGGCATAGTTATATCCCTATTGTAAACATAAATTAATATGTTGGGCACTGCATTCGATGTAGAAAATTTGGATTCGAAAATGACTGAACCGTTGAGGTTTTTGGGTTCGACTCCTCTGAACACGAGGCTAGCTCCTGTAGAAAATTTGGCTTAAAAAAAAAAAAATCCTTAGTCTATTTTAGTTCTTCTAAAATTTTGGGGGAAACGAAAATTAGAAAAAGCTGGGAGAAGAAGCGGCATGGAAAAGTCACGCCCGGTGGGACTCGAACCCACAATCGCCTGATTAGAAGTCAGACGCCTTATCCATTAGGCCACGGGCGCCTGTCTTGCCCATTTGTTTCATAGTTAATATTTATTATATATCACTTTACCGGGGAGTGACTTTCAGGCTCCCATTTTTACAATTCACACTCCTGTAGAATCTCGAACAATAATATTACAACCCCATACACACACTACATACCTCCCGTGTGTGTGTAAGGCTCCGTTTGTTTCAATGTAAAATGTTTTTTTCAAAAAACAACCTTCAAACTTTTATTTTTCGATATTTGGTTGGCACTTGAAAATATTTTCATAAATTAACAAAATAGTGTAGAGAGAGAGAGAGAGAGAGAGAGGGCTTAAACGGTGGAAATATCTGAGATTATATGAATTGAATGTGGGTCAGGACTGACGATCGAGGAAACTGAGCAATGATAATTGCAGTAGAAGGCCGTGGGTTCATTTCGGAAAATAACTTACGAAAGATTTAAGGGTAAGTCATTTTCATCCAATTGATGGCATGTAAAATATTTTCTTCATTTTTTACACAACCAAACACCGGGAAATATTTTACGTCCAAAAAAATAGAACCTAAGTGTTTGTGTGTAGAATGGTTGAATCTTAAAAGGTGCCTGTATGTTGCTCGATTAGTAAAAGATGGAGATGCAAAGTTCGCATGGAGCCTTAATTCTCAATGCAAAATTGTAACGCGGGGTTAGTTTCTTTCTCAGAAGAGCCCTCCAAACGCCACACGGCACATAATTTTTTTACACTTTTTTATTTCCTTAATATTATAATTAAACTCCAAAAAAAAAAAAATCATAATGGTATCTTTCTTCCTACAAGAATGACTTCTCAAGTGATTTTATTTGATTGCTAACACAATATACTGAATATAGTATGCATACTCTTGATTTTCTTCCTGTTCTATCCTATTAAAATTTACAGTTGTCATGGATTACAAATCGACAAGGACCAATCTCTATGGAAAAAACACATGGAACAAATCAACAAGCAAAACGAGATTGACTAGGCCAGCACGGGACAAATCACTTAAAATTAGTTGAGGAGCGCATATTGTCAAAAGAAAAATCTTTTTCAAGGTATGTGCTGAATTTTCATATTACGCCAATACTTTTTTTTTAAAGTTTCTTATTTTCATTGAGTTCCCATGCATATCTGGCATGAGTATATTGAAAGTTTCATCATGTGCCAAAATCTTCTTATACCTATTTATTTTTTATTTTTTTGGGTAAAACTATTTATTTTTATTTTCTGTTCTTATCGAACATATTACAATTATGTTCAATGCTGTTATATATATGTAAAGAAAAAAGAAAAGAGAGAAATTACTTAAAGACTTGGTAAAATTTTGGGGGAGGCCCTATAAATAAATATTTAAGCGATTCTAGACATCTCTGACTTCACCCACAAGTCATGTCTAGCTCGTAATTTAAGATGAAGTATGCATATATGTTTAAAATTCACAACAATCTCCAATTAATTAAAAGACATGTCTCTCTTGTAAAAATAAAACTAATAAATCTTCAAACTTACCAGTTCCAACGAAATCTGCTAGCGTAATTTACCAAGTATGTATTGGAAGTTTTTTTCGAAGTATTTGCACACCCAAGATAAGCTTTGAAAACTTTTTGTAGATTTTAGGTCCAAGAGAATGGAATTCATTGCCGATGAAAAAAAGAGAGGAAGGAATTCAGATCTTCTGTACCCATATTCCTTTGTACCTCTCTTCCCGGATATTTCTGGCTGATAGATCAAGTTAACTGGAACTTTTCTATCGCTTTTAATTTTTTACGTGATTTAACGACAAAAAACACACTGGAACATGGGTGTACCGATGGTTTTGAGGGGAAGAGGAAGAGGAGTAATATGATAAATTGAGGCTAATGGAATTCAATTATTCAATGGTAGTGGTCCAGAGTAGGTGGATCACCCAATTATGGGTGATAGGTGAGGTCGATTGTGATTGGTTGAAGCAGCCTTACCACACACAGTGCAATTCACAGCAAGATCGAATGACCAAAACTATAATTCTTTGGTACCTTGGGATCTGTAGTAGTTGAGGGTTTTGTTTGCTTCTTTTAGATTCATCTCTTCCCTTTTAGTGGCAATGTAATCATGTGTGAGAGTGAGAAACAAAAAAAAGGGTTCAAAAAGCACTGCCTCTTGATTTGCTTGGTTGACACTACTACTCAATTTTCTCTTAATAACTCAGGTGTCCGGGCCAGCTTATACGACTAATTTTGGGGGCTCAATTCTACCGTCTAATAACGGGTAGCTCAAATTAAATTCGGAGCAAATGTCCCGTATAAATTGACTCAAAAAAAGTTGATAGAATGTGAAAAGTTGCGATTTATTTTAACCAGAGACACTATCCTATTCAACTTTTTCAAATAGATGCTTCCTCTATGTGAAGGGGGGAAAGATGGAGTAGATGCTTCTTTTCTTGCTTTTCAATATTGATTTGACTCATTATATGATGCATGTAAGATGTCCCGTGAACAAGATTTACATAATTACTGTCTGTGGGTGAAGTAAAATGTTTTGTCATGATTGTTTTCGTATGTGCTCACATTTTTACCCATAGTAAGAAATTCCTGAATTGGGAAAATTTTGGATCGCTTCGAATTTGAATTACGACTCAAATTGCGCATTGAGTTACGAGCCAACGCGTAATATTTATACACTTGTTTTTGGGTAGTGATTTTTCGCATTCTCTGTTTTTATAACCACACTTTCTTTTTTGTCTTCTTGTGATGCGAATTTATAATTTTGTCCTTTCAAGGTAAAAAAGTATGCAAATAAAAAGTTAAAATTTTAAATTTTAAATTCACATCAGAAGAGGACAAAAAATGAGTGCGGTTATAAAAAAGGAGAATGTGAAAATCAATTACTCCACCTTTTTTTTTATGGGTAGTGATAATGTCAAAATTGTTTTTGGCATGCATAAAAGTCTTGTACACTACACATGGTACAAGCCTTTTGTGCACTAGAATTTTAACACCAACAAAAACAGTTTTGGCATTATCATTTCCCTTTTATATACCAACAGATTTCATTTTGTACAATGTTCTTGTTGTGACTCACAATCAGCATCTAATTGCCCTTTATGTGCACTTTGCGGAATTGGAGTCCCTGCAATGAGGGAAACTCGCTGCAATTTGCAGCGGCAGAAAACGGCAACGTTTTGTTGGTAAATTAGGCCAGCCTCACTTGCACATTTGTCCTCTCGATCTCTCTCTCTTAGTTACAAAGGTTGTGTGGGGCCTACTTTGGAGCCTCACACAAATAATCGGAGTCGCTCAATAATTTAAAAATAATCTTTCGAGCGGTCTCGTAAAAATTGGCCCAATAAGAAAATTGTGTATGGTTGATTCAATCTTTTAATTTTTAATTCATGATTTAGAATCCTGAATACTGAATGAATTTTGAAAGAAAGTCAAACAATTATGTGTTCGATATCTCATTGATCTGAACCACATATATTGTAGAACTTGTTGAGAAGAGCATTAATCAAAAAAAATATTATGATCAGACATTGATAGGTATCAAAACGCAAAAAATATTTTACAACTATAAACCGTTTCGATATCTTTCGATGTCTAATGAAGATAATTTTTCTAGTAAGCGCTCTTCTCAACAAGCCTTACGATAATTTTTTTAGTAAGCGGTCTTCTCAACAAGCCTCACATTACATATAGTTTAGATCAAGGAGACATCGAACACATAGTTGTATAACTTTCTCTTCAAAATTCATTCAGTACTCAGGATCCTAATTTATGAATTAAAAATAAAATGATTGGATCAACCTCATACAATTGTCTGATTGAGCTGATTTTTTTTACCAAACCACTCAAAAAATCATTTTTAAATTATTGAACGACTCCGATTATTTGTGTGAGGCTCCAAAGTAGGCCCCACACAATATCTGTAATTAAAGAAAAAGAGAGAGGATAAAAGTGCAAGTGGAGCTGCCTTACATGCCAGCAAAACGTGGCCGTTTTCTAACACTGCAAATTGCAGCGAGTTTCCCTCACTACAGGGAGTCCTTTTTGGAATAAAGGTCTGCATCACATATTGACCCCTTAAGATTTGTCATCATCATGAGTTGACCCCTGATTAAACGACAATTTAATTTTATTAATTACAATCACAATCCAGATTATATGGTCTGAAAAATCAGTGGAGTACCTTTAAAATGATTTATTAGGAGCAGTATATGTGGTCCTTCATTTTTGAGTGAATTCCCCAATTAAGAAATCAAATTTTGAATTGGGTCGATGTGATTGTTGAACAAGAACAAGGGTTAAACCTCACCATACAGCTAGAATGCTAGATTATAAACGATCCAAAAATTCTACGAACAAAACTTTAAAACACGATTTCGGATATAATTGCGTCCAAAGCCGTTCGATGCATGGGGACCTATATGCATCGAACGATTCCAAACGTAATTGTTTCCAGAATTGTGTTAGTAGCATTGCTTGGTTAAGTTAATGTATGTAGGGATAGTTTCTGGTCAATAAGTACTTAAAGACAACTAATCACTGGTCCCAGTAATTAAGTTTGAGGTTATGTTTTTCTTGAAGAGATTTTGAGATTTTCATTTAAGTTTTGGACTAATGACATGCTTTTGGACAACTTTTTGGGTCAAATTTCACATGCCATGCTTAAGAATGAAGTTAGTCATTATTACAAGAACATTACTCATGCTTCACTTCGATACTTTACATGCACATAGCCCAGGAATGATAGTGTCTCTCATTCTTTTTTTTTTCTTTTTCTCTGTTTTATTTCTCTTTTTGACTTGACTGTCAACGTGTTAGGGTCAATTTACGCGTACCTCAACTAATTTCCTCTCCAGTCTGATCAAATTCAGGCCTTCCGCGTCAGGACTAGGGGTTTCGCACGAAATTCCTTTTTGTGGTCTGACCTTAAGAATCAAAATCTGATCAATTGTGTTAGGAGCAAACTCACCACCTAACCGGACTAATCCTTGGGCTGTCTTTCATTCCAATGCCCAGTGATGAGGCACAAACAATAAGCGAAACTAAAGATTTCCGAAAATCCTATGGGAACCGGCGAGAAGTTCCCCAATGGTGCACAATTCGGTGTGCGGGGTCCATTTTCACGTCCAGCATAAATAATTCGAACTGTTTATTAATTTTAAAGTATTTTTTTGAGTGGTCCCGTCAAAAATCAGCCAAATTGAATAACTGCAAATGCTTCTTGTATTCTGAATAAAAAAATTGGTGTATTTTGAATGAAAAATTAGTATTGGTACATTTGATTAAGCACTTGTAATTATCCAACTAGGCTAATTTTTCTTAGGACCATTCTTTTAAAAAAAAAAAAAATTAATGAACAATTTGGATCATTTGTGTGTGACGCAAAAATGGGCCATGTGCGCCAATCTATGTGCCATCGGTTCATTTTAGTCGGTACCCATACCCGGGTTGAGAGAATATTTTTGTTTTTTTCTAAAATTCCCTTAAATTTGCATTATAGATAATAATTTCTTTATTTTTCTTGTCGATGTGAATATTAATTCATCAAAATTTGACGCAAAATTTATAAAAGTCATAATAAAAAAACAAAGTGAATAGGTTATATGCCGAACCCTGTCAAACTAGTACGATCATTTATCTCACACTTGACCTCTCAGAGGTGTATACCTCTTGCACACTCATGACCTTATTTAGTAATTGATTTTCACACTTTCTTTTATGACAAATGCACTCTTTCTTTCTTTCTTGTCTACAAGGGTGAAAGACCATACAAAAGAAAAGTTAATTTTGTAAACAAACTTATTTTTCAAATAAGCACTTAAAAAATACTCCGTAAGAACTTTAGTAGAACGGGGCCTTATAAAAGGAAGAAAAAAAAAAACATAGTGTGATTATAAAAAAGGGTAGTGTGAAAATCGTTGCCGTTATCCATTTTTAATATCATTTTGTTGCCCCCCACACAAATAGAAATCCAGATTGATAGCTAGAACAACTTCTTTCTTATTAATTTAGCACTCGTTGGTCCATTTATTGACCAGGTAGGACTTCATTTTTGTACTCATTCGGCCAACAACAAAATTGTCAACTTTCATTTGCCCTTAATGACCTCACAGCCCATACCATTGGTACTAAAACTATATTGTTTCTTTTAGTATGTTATTAGATCGTCTCGAATCCACGACCTCATCCTCATGAATCAAACCCAACGAAAAAGCCAAGTACTACTACGTTGACTATTGGAGGTTCAATTATATTACAGTAGTAATATGTGAAACGTTTCGCAACCAATTTAAGTGGACGGTTGGGTTGCTGGAATAATCATCATGTGCGTAAGCTGATCTGAAAGTTAAAAAAAAAAATATATCTGCACTCTCTCTGCACTCTTGTAATAACATGAGCAGATTGTCAAAAAAGAGAGAAAATGGTTCTGGTATGAAGACCACAGTAATCCCTACGAGAGAGAACGTTTCACAAACCCTTTGGGCAATAAATTCTAGTAACAGTTCAATTAAGGTAATCACCCACACTAGAATTTGTGTAATAAACGGAGGCAGCCCCCCTCCAGTTTTTATGTCCAGTCTACTGTCCAGTTTTGGGCTTTTGTGGGCCCAGTCCGGGCCCACAACAATGATCGAAATCGTTCATTTTGTATAGTTTGTCGTTATTGTTAGTAGCAATTATCTTGATTGAACATCGATGAGTACATGATCAAAACAGATTTTGCACAAGGAAAATGGGATGAAAAAAAAATCCGAAACTTAGAATTTCTATTTTTTTTTCTTGTGCAAAATCTGTTTCGATCATGTACTCATCAATGTCCAATCAAGCTAATTTTTTACATGAACGACGAGCTCTACAAAATGAACGATTTCGATCATTGTTGTTGGCCCTTCCCGGGCCCACAAAGGCTCAAATTGGACAATAGACTGGACCAAAAAAAACTGGAGGGGAGCTGTGTCCGTAATAAACGGGTAGCTCCTCTATGGCACTGAACATGGACGGGAGAATTCAGTTTTACTCATTTGTAGCCATTTTTGCACTTTAATGATCAGAATCGTCCAAGTTAATTTTAGACTCGTTGAGACCGCCAACCATTTTAGAATTCACGCTGATTAAAATCAAATAACGCGTGAAGGTTATGGATTACTCCTATCTTGATATGAGTGATTTTAATTCAATGTGACAAATAGTCTCTTTCAAAAAAGATATGACCTGTATTTATATTTATCGATATCCGTGCAATATGATATCTTGATACGAGTGAGCATTTCTTTGATATCTTAAATATATGAATAATCTCAGTCATCAAAGTGGACCCGATAATGATCCACAATGACAAACTGGTCATTCCAATTACTTTTTTGGGCAAGAGATCTAGGCCTAGGGTCTTTTTCCTTCATAAAAACATAATACATTTATAATACATTTTCTAAATCTCAAGCCATTATACATTTCCCTCGGTCTTATTACTAATTTTTTGTTCTTTTCTAAAAGTGATGCTAATTTTTAGATTAAAAACAAAATATTTTCATGCATATCTTTTTCAATTTTTTTCCACTACTTTGCATTACTAATCAAGATCGTTAAACGTTGAAAATATTTTAAAAAATAAAAACTAATTTTATTTTTGGAGAAAATAATGCAACTTTAAAATAAAAAAATGAAAAAATTACAGAACCAACTATATACTTCATTACTTCTTGCTCTCCGAGATTGGTTCTTCAGTGATTGAATTACAGACAATACAAATATAAAGAGAAAAATTGCATTTTTAACAATTTCCAATACACTTTCACATTTTTTATACACTTTTCACATATTTTAATACACTTTTTAAACATTAACGACAGCCCATCAAACTATCCTTAGCATTTTCCAATTATAAAAAAATAGAAGTTCTTCTAAAAAATCTCCATTGTTCCGAACAATCTATTCTTTCTCCAACCCAACCCAAACCCCGCCAACCACTACATTAAAAAACCGGACCGCCATAGCACATTCGTCCCATATTCTCTATCCTATCAATGCTCGTCCAAATCCTTCTTAAAAAAAGGGACTATTGCACCCCACCCGTTCGACTTAATTGCCCACCCAGCCACCAAATACTACTTCCGTGCTTCAGGAGCACACCCCCGAATTCTCTCTCTCTCTCTCTCTCTCTCTCTCTCTCTCCCTCCATGTCTTCAAGTCTCTCTGCTTCTTCTCCACTGCCGGCCTGAAGCTTCCACATACATACATTTTTTAATAGACATGTCTGAGTGAGTTGTAGTGGTGGTGGTTTTGTGTTGATCACTCCTCCTAGTACTGTAAAGCCGGTCATGGGTTTGTCGTGATCTGTGCGTTTCCTTTTCCTTCTGCCGTTATTGTTGTTGGCTTTGTCTAGTGGCATCAAATTCGACTTTTATTTTTATCTCCGGGGCACTTTTAGCTGTAAAGATCCTCCCTCTCTTTCTCTGCTAATTAAACTAACCGTACCATATGACCGGAGATTGAATAAGTGGACTGGGTTCACAAAAAAAAAAAGAGAGAGAGAGAGAGAGACTGGTTTTCCGAGGGTGGTTCGGTTCGTTGGCACGACTTCTTCCCTTATTCTTTTAGCGTTTTTAGAATCTGGGTAGTTGATGTTTTTGACTGAATTGGACTCTGTTAAAGAGAGAGGAGGGGGTTTCTGTTCTTGGGTCGGTCATGGCTCCTGCTGGGAGGATGTCTGTTTTCTTCCGTGAGGGTAACGACTGGTATTCTCTCTCTCTCTCTCACTCTCTCTCTATTTTTATCATAGGTTCACTTTTTGATCATGTTCCCTGTTAGTTAAACTCTCACAATAAATGTTTGGAGTTAAATTGCAATAAAATCTGTTTTGAATTGTACTTTAACATTTAAGGACTCAGCAACATAAAAGAAGAGAATTGTGTTAATTGACTCGGCTAAATTGCATTTCCAGTCTCCTCCTGTCCAATCAGCAAAGGTTCCAGTGAAATTCAATCCCCACAAGTTTCGTATGGAACCCACCTGAAATCTTGGCTATGGACTGGACTGGGATCTGTTTGAAATGGCAAGGAACCTTTTTGAAAGAAATATGATTTTTATTGGGGGTGATCAATTTGGTGGAGCAATTGCTTCGATTCAACATTGAATTATTGATGTGAATCTCTTATGGGTATTGGGTATGACAGGTTCTGCAATGCAGGTTTGCCAAGCGACATCACGGTAATTGTAGACGGAGTGAACTTCCATCTGCACAAGGTAATGCCTGCCTATTCTCTTCTAAAAGTTGGAATGGGTATTAAGGGTCCCTTTGATTAGGAAGAGAAATGGGATGGAAAAAGAAAATGATAAGAAACTTAAGTGAAAGAAAGGGAAATGATTTTCTTGTTTGTAGAATTTGACAAAGAAGAAATATCTGTTGTATTAAATTATTTTCTTGTTTGTAGCATTTGACAAATAATAAATTTTTGCATGATAAGTGTTGAAAAATGTTCATGCATACTGTTTGGATTTCATGAAAATCACAGAAGGTATAGGTATTTGACTAAGGTAACCTATGTTTTCAGGCTAAACAAGAGGGATAAATTTACGATTCAAATCGTAGATATGTTCACGAGAAAGTCTGAACTCTTGTGTTTTTTAGTGGGAAAGAGGAAGACAAGTATAGAACTTTGCATGCATAAGTAGGTTGTATAGGAATTTTAAATTTCTTGCACTTCTATCATTTTCTTTCTAATCAAACGACTATACATATGAGTATTTTTAGGCTTTCTATCACTTTCGACCATTCTCTTGCTAATGAAATGGGCCCTAAGGAAGTATCTATCTTATGCGTTAGCACTTAGCTCTTCTTTGATGCTTTTCTGCTTTTTGTCACCAGCTATAGCTTCATACTGTTATATCTTCTTTGTGCGGGTTGTCTCGAGTTCAACCCGAATTATGATTATAACCTGATCATGAACTGTAACACATGATTAAGTAGAGTTCCAATCTGGTTAATTACTATTTGATGTATCTGTACGGTTCGATATGCTGCA